>JAIUCV010000283.1:0-600000 GCA_026724425.1 Erythrophleum ivorense
TCGACTATTGATGTCTCTTGTATATATCTCTCGTAAATTGTTAGATCTCCAATAGAGACGTACTCAAGATCGTAAAAAAAATGTTAAGGAACTGGTAAACGTGATTTGTATGCATTGTTTCTTCTGGTCGTTGCGTGAGTTATTGTGATTTGTGAAGTGATATGATCCATCCATATCTCAAAAAAAAATTATTTCATTGGAGCACAAAAATCAAATCAACAAACTTTATTCTAAACTTTTCTTCTTCTTTTTAAATTCCCTACAATACTTTAATATTTGACATTAACCTTTAGTTCAAGTTAACTTTGATCAAAGAAATTTCAATCTAAGAACATAAGTTACCTAAACTGTTTCCAGGAAGTAGGTAAACATGAAGTTTTATAAGCAATTTTCAATTAATCGAATTTAATGGTTAACCAAACCCAGTTATATATACATATATTTTTCTTTTGTAGTTAAAGAAGTTGGGATTATTGAAAATTTAAAGTTAATGTGCGAAGCATTTGATACATCTTTTTGGACATTAAAGTTTGATTTTTTTATTTATTTTGTTCGTCACATTAAAGTTTGATTTAACATGCTACCAAACCATATGATAAAAGTTTTCTAAAATATATATGTCTGCTTTACTTTTGAGGATTTATACATGTGGCCGTTTACTATGGTTTTTTCTCCTTTTTTTTTTTTTTTTGCTAATGTATAATTTTTTTTTGAACAACTGATGGGTGATATATTAAACTTAGAACTCGGTTACAAACCAAAGAAATCGGAAGCTTGATGCCAAATAGTCCCAAACTAGATGTGAAAAGTAAAATACAAAACATGCTAAAAATAGATAGAAGGTTAGATTCGTAGAAAATAACTGAGATCCTTTAAAGGGCAAGTTCTTCTGTCGTTAAAGACAAGTGAACGATGATAGCTCGTGATGAGCGTTTGATGACTTTCTCCAAAAAGGAGAGGAGCAAGTTCGGAGATACGCCGGTAAGTTGGCAATACTCCAGTGCCGCGGATGTGGATTCGGAGATACGCCGGTAAGTTGGCAATAGTCCAGAATCCAAGTCAGCATAATCTGATGATAACCCGGCAATTATGAACTTGCGTCTCTCTGTGATGACAGAGGAAGGATCAACACAACATACACCTAAAAGTAAGCTGTCGACAAGGACTAGAATGATGTTGAAGTGGGCTTCTGCTGAAGAAAGTAATGGATCTTTCCACATTGGGATTCTTCTTAATTTTTTGCAAGAAGATGATGGAAGTGATCTCTCCATGAAGGAGGAGAAGGATGGAATTGATCTCTCAGTGACAGAGGCTCGAAACAATACACAATTGGAGATGTAGCGTTGAATGGTGTTGTTGTATTACTGTAAAAGATTGCTGAGTGGTTTAATGGACTAATCCACAAGGGAAAGCCCATTAATAGAGGTGTATGGCCTAGACCCAGTTTCAAAACTACACCGGAAAGTTACAGTGGAGAAAACCTCCGGTGAGAAAACATTTTCAGCGAGATTAGATTCGTTATTGACAGAGACTCCAAACTGCGGAAGGTTGAAACAGAGTAGTACAGAGGCTTGCCGTGTGTGGTGGAGGCGCATAGCATAGAATGAAACACAGACACCACGGCGGAAGAGATTCTGTCGCCATCAAGGGTCGATGGAGGAGAAGAAACGGTTCTTCGGGCTACTCCTGGAAAGCCCAAGAAGGTCGAGCTACGTCGGGCAGTCGGAGGAGGATTATCGCCAGAGACGTGAGATTTGGAACTA
This sequence comes from Erythrophleum ivorense, assembly GCA_026724425.1. Lineage (NCBI taxonomy): Eukaryota > Viridiplantae > Streptophyta > Magnoliopsida > Fabales > Fabaceae > Erythrophleum > Erythrophleum ivorense. Next base: position 1,764 of record JAIUCV010000283.1, read on the forward strand.
TGGTAGACGACTACTTCGGACTCTGTGCCATGGGTCGAGAGCAAGGTTGTAGATCTGGAGGTTTTGGTGGAGGTTTCTGCATCGCCGTAAAGATGCTCACTCTGAATAAGAAGGGCTCGGTGAATACATATTGGCAGATCCGGTAAGTTGAAGAAGAGAGGTGAGAGATCCATTCTCGAGAACTCTGTAAATCTCGTCGATCCTGTCACTGGAGGAGGAGCATGGCCGAGAAGCAAGGCTGTAGATCTGGAGGTTTTGGTGGAGGTTTCTGCATCGCCGTAAAGATGCTCACTCTGAATAAGAAGGGCTCGGTGAATACATATTGGCAGATCTGGTAAGTTGAAGAAGAGAGGTGAGAGATCCGTTCTCGAGAACTCTGTAAATCTCGTCGATCCTGTCACAGGAGGAGGAGCATGGCCGAGAAGCAAAACGAAAAAAAAAAAAAAAGAGTTTTGCCGATGAAGACATGACCGTCGAAAAGAGAGCCAAAGTCATCAGACGCCAAATCGGAGCCAGAGAAAAAGAAAGCCACGCTTCAATTTCAGGATATGAACCGCCGATAAAGGAAGTTCATTCCGAAATCGAAGTAAAGCAAACAGTAGAAGAGGGAGGAGGCCGACTTGGGAAGCGTGCATGGGAGGATATTTTTTAGGGCGAACTCCAAAAAAAAATTGTATGCTTAACCTAAATTTGATGTTTTTCTTTCAGCTAATGTATAACAAACTATATAACTAACCGAGTAATACAATTTTAGAGTACAAAATCTTATTTAAACATGAATATGTTGTTGAAAGTTATAGCTATTTGATTTGAATCTTTTATTCTTAAAGGCTGTTTGATTAGATTCCAATAAACTTTAATTCTCGTGACATTATTATTCTTGGAATTCCATTTAGAATCATTGTCAGTTCGGAAAAATCACTCGGAATATTGGAAATTACTTATTAAAATATTGACAAAAAATTGAAAAAAGTAATAATAACATACATTGAAAAAAAATACCAGTAGTTATTTTGTGATTCATCTACATATATTTACCAAACATTTTACATATCCAAAGCATTAGGAAATAAAATTATGAATTTGGCTAACTAATAGTATTAATTACCATATTAGTATATTGATTGAAATGCTTGTTCAGTTATTTCATCAATCATTCAATCCCATCGACCAACTAATCAAACCAACTACACATAAATAATCATACCAACGACACCATTTATATTTTTGAGCCTTATTTTAGGTTAACTATTTAACCGTTTGTTTAATTTTCTAAATCTAGATTTGAATGCATGGCGACAAATTAGATGAATGGACGACACATGTGTTAAATGTGGACTGTTTCTTCATCACTAAGCTATAACAAACATTTGGTTAACAAAGTTTAATTAAACTTTTTATATAGTGACCGTAAACGAGACTATTGGTGACCCACAAAATATTTTCTACTTTTATAAAGTTGGGTCTTGAAAAAATACTAACCCCACATAGTGCCATATGACTCAAAAGTTATTTATACAGTATAAACATACGGTCTTACATCGTATTTTATAAAATGACCAAAACACCCTTATCAATTTCCTTTAAATTCCAAGCTCCTACAATTCAATTCTTCCCTTTTCTCCGTCTCCTCTCTCTAATCTCTATTTGCAAAAAGAAACCGGTCATTATGATGTCTACTGTATCGGCCTTTTCCTTTGCTGAACCGGGTTTGGTTAACCAATTATCGGATTTCCAAACCGGATTCACTCCTTGGGAATTTGAATGCTCCGACCTCTTCTCTGTGATTCAGTCGTCTCTCGAACCGCTCATACCGAGTCCTTGTTCCGGTGAATCCGAAACCGGTCTCGTCAGAACTAATACCGGTCTTAACGATCTAAAATCCGGTTCTGACGAATCTTGTATCGGTTCCATCAAAACGAAACTCTGGTTCAGATGATTCGGACTGTTTTCACGGCGTACCAAGTCCTCAATCTGAGGAATTGGACTCGGAAAACACGAGAATCCGGATAAACCCCACGGATCATAACCGGACGAAATTGAACTTTGCGGAGATAACCGACGACCGTAAGAGGAAGCGGATGGAATCAAACCGAGAATCAGCGAAGCGGTCAAGGATGCGTAAACAGAGACACATTGAGAATTTAAGAAACGAGGTAAACCGGCTCGGTTTAGAAAACCGTGAACTTGGAAACCGGCTCCGTATCGTTCTGTACCACATTGAACAAGTTAGTACGGACAACAGTCGGCTTTTGTCGGAACAAGAGATTCTCAGACTAAGATTCTCGGAGATGAGGCAAATCTTAATCCTAAGAGAGCTTCAGAGTCAGCAACAATGGGCACGCGATCATCAAATCATATGAAAATATATAAAGAACCAAAAAAATTAGAAAGAAACCACAAAAAAAAAAAATCAGATCAAAGCGAAGAATTTATTTATCTCTCTCTTATGTGTAAATTTGAAAAAGAGTGTTGTTGTTTACTCAGATCAATGGACTTTTAGTTTTTGCTGTTGTTGTTTATTTGGGCCTCACGAGGCCCATTAGTACAATTTGAAATGGGCTAAGAGATTAGTGCCTAACTAATTAACTAACTGCTCTCTAATCATCATCTTTTAACGTCCTTCCTAGAATGTATACTTTTCGAAATTAGAAAACTACTGAAACTGAAATATTTAATTTCCAAAAGTATCAAGTGAGATATTTTATTCGATAAGAATTGTCTTGTCTCGTGCAAGTGGACAAGTGGTAGTGTCTTCCGGATCGTCCCACACATGCCACGTGTTAGAACAAGATCTCCCAAAATATACAAAGAATCCACCAAATTAAAAACGTATGGACCATGGTTTGGTCCTCCACTCTTTATAAGCTTTCAGAAATAATTTTGCAGAAAATACATAAAAACAAAGAATAAGTAAGAGTAGGGTTAGAGAGAGAAGGCAAAAAGTAGTTAAGGGACCCAAAAGTGGAAGAACAGAGCTAAAAAAGAAAAACTAAAGGTGGGAGACAGTTGTTTTAAAGAAATGTTCCATCTCCAAAATCCAACAAAACAATGTTGCCTCTTGTCTGCAACTAGGAAACCTCTTCAAAATTTTAAGTAAAGATCACAACTTTTAACATTGTTAAAACAAATTTAAACTTCCAGGTTTCGTTCAATCTTATTACCAACAAAAAATATTCATTACGCGTTGATCAAAATCTATTTTGGTACTATTCTCTGTTTTTAACTAATGTAAAAAACAGAGCATGTTTCAGAAGAGTCGAGTGTACAATTAAATCAAGAACTTGATGATTGAGAACCAATAAATCTATGGATTTCAGAAATCAGAAAGATGGAGAAGAAACATGTTTGAAGAAGACTAATAAAAAAAGAAAAGAAACAATCTCTCTTCTCTTTAGTTTCTTCTGGCTTTATATAGAAACAAAACAACAACAATAGACCAAGTAAGAAGAAAACAGAAACAGAGTGTTTTGTGTTCTTTTTCGCCATTGTCGTATTTTCACTGAGAAGGAGCAGAAGCAGAAGTATTCATCAGTGTGGTTGGCCCAAGCGGATCTTTTCCATCGCCGTTCTTGTTGTTATTGTTATCTCCAATTACATTGCTGCTTCCGGAGCTGGTGTTAGAAAGAGAACCAAATGTCGACTTTTGCAAGACGCCAGTTGGAGAAGAACCAAACTTGGGACTATTCGTAGTGCTGTTTAGTACCTCGCCAAGAGGACCTCCCATGGAGTTATTGTTACCCCAAGAGATCGGTATCCAGTTATTCGCCTTTTTCGCAGGCTCGAGAAACTCGGTGTTGACGCCTAATCCCATGTGAATCGCGGGGTCGAACTCGCGAGACAGCCTCAAAGGCGAGAGAGCTAGTTTGTCTTGAACAGGGGAAGATGGAGCCATGGGGATTGACATTGAGAGCTGAGTCCAATCCGATTTCAGCTCTTCGGGCGGCCAAGAATCATCGTTGTGGTGCTTTTCCTGGTTGCTGAAGTCAAGATTCGATCCAAAGGCTTTCGAGGAGTTTGCGAAAGAAGACGGTTGCTTGTGCGACGGGTTAAGTAACGAATCAGAGGAAATGAGTCCGAATTCGAAAGGGTTATTGCTCTGTTTCGGATGAGTTTCCTTGGGTTGCAAGTTCACTGCGGTGGGAAAAACCGAACCTCCTCGAGAGTTTTGAACTCTGTCATTTGCAAAAAAAGCAAACAAACCATCAAGATTTGATGTACTTTTGGGCATCATTGTATCAAGAAAAGAAAGAGTGAATAGTCCATAAAAGCAAATCCAAGAACATGGAATCCTAAGGCTAAATTACTAAGGAATGGTCACAATCACAAAAGATGGAAGTAATAATGGTTTGGGTGGGTCTTACTTACTCATAGGGCAAAGAAGGAAAGATAAAAAAAAGTAAAAGAAAAAAAGGTATGAACATTAAACCTTAGGAATATGCAAATCTGTTATATAAAAAGGCAAAAAAATAAAATATGTAAAACTTATTCACCTGTTAGCCAAAGTATCCGTTGAAGGAGGATTGGCATTGAGGCCATTGTTATTATCTGATCCACGCATTGCAACAACCGTAGTCGCAGCAGCTGCTGCCTTGGACGCAGCGGCAGAAGTAGCATTAGTATTGTGGCCATTTTGGCCTTCCACAGGCTTTCTTGAACGATGGCGGCCTCTGTTTATGTGTCGTTCACAGTACTTTTGGTCGGGAACAGCGTCCCTCGAGCACCGCCATTTCTTTCCATCTGTCCGGCGACATCTCCCGGGCTCGGGATCCATGTTGCCGCCGGAAAAGCCCAGATGAAAAGAGCCCCATCCAACTACATAACACCAAAAAATAAAAATAAAGACTCTCAAGATCTCTTGAAACAACCATTGGCCAACAACATAACATTCCCCCAAAAAAAGCAGGAATCTTTAATGTTATAAAGAGAACAAGCATAAAGTTTATTCCTGGCTAATGTTTTAATCCCCAATTCTTTAAAATGCACCTAGAAACGATGTTTAACCAAAGATTAAAGGAGAGAGCTTACAGGAATTAGGAGGCAAAGATCCATAAGGGAAAAAAGATTTCTTGAGAGAGAGGAGTAAGCTAGATGGCACAGGGACATTGGCTGTGATGTATTTGTAGATCAACGCCTGTTGCTCTAGCTCAGCCCATTGAGTCAATGAAAAAGGTCCTTTAACTCCTGTCAACAAGTTTCCATGCATGCTGCTTGTGTTCATCATTCCTCCTAATCCATATCCTGACATCACACAAACCATATCCCAAGGTTTTAAATTTTGACATAAACCCCATTTCACTTAATCAAGCTCTAAGCAAAAAACCATATGCTGATTATATGGAAAGTAAATATCTGTTTTGTAAAAAACAGAGTATTTTCACTAAATCGATCTCTAACCAAAACCCATTTGAAAAAGTAATTATTTTTAGCTAAAAGAAAAACAGAGTACTTTCATTTATTTATATTCAGACCTGAGTTTCTACAGTACTGAAGATAAGGCGAGACAGAGGAAACATCTGATTTGTCTGAAGCAGAGGAGAAGCTAAGCATATGTTCTTGTCTACGAGGATCGATAGAGGTAGATCTCAAGAGAGGTATGCCTTGATGAAACGACAGCGTTTTATTAGCTGCTGCGGAGGAGGAGGAGGTGGAAAAGAATCCATCTGTTGATGTTCTTGCGAGCTTCGAGCTTCTCCAGCAATCTTCACCTTCGATACCGGATCTTTCTTGCTTGCTGCCGAAACCAGATCCGAGTTCTGACTGTCCCGGTGACCCGTTTTCATGACCTGAAACCGAACCTTGGGCCCGAACTCCAAGATCCATAAAAAATGGATGCAGAAGCGACAAAAAGAGCTAAATAATCACTTCAGAGATTTTTCCCATGGGAGGTAATCGCTTGAGCTCAGAGTGAAGAAGAGAGAGAGAGAGAGAGAGAGAGACAGAGGGAGAAGAACGAGGCGAAGTTTTTATTTTCTTTATACTGTAGATATTATTATTTATTTTTATTTTTGATTTTTTTGTAGGATCTTTTTAAATAAAACAAAATAATACTAATAGTAATAATTGGGGGAGTGAGAGATATGATAAAACTGTGGGTGGAGACAAAGAATGGTACCCAAAAAAACACACACATACTATCAAGATCTTGGACATCTTACAACATATTTCTCCATGTTTGTTATAAAATTCTTAAGAAAAATAAATAACTTACATGTCTATATAACTTTTCTTTCGTATATGGTAAATTACATGATTTATACTTATTTTTCCAGTTATTGATTTGATTTTATATTTTATAATACATATTTGGGAAATTTATATGTAGTATTCGAATACATTTGGCATACTTTGATGATATTAGAAAATTAATTATAGTGGAAGCAATATGAACTTTTTAAAGATAAAAGACCTGTGGACACCACGTGAGACATGTCTCTACGACTCTATTTCAACTTCTAACCCTAAGAAAGGAATTTTATTTTTGCTTTTTGCTTTTTGTAAAAACATCACGTTGTTTAATCAACAACATGACGTAACCGTTTTGCTTAAAAGTTAAAAAAGTCTTGGCTTAGTAACCTCATATTGTAAAAATATATTTGGCCTAAGAAATTATTCGGTGCAAAAATAGTAAGTCAGGCGACATTACTCCCAAACAACAAAGCTTAATTTGTTTTTTCTTATATCACAGTAAACAAGAATTATGTCCAAATGATGTTACATTATTTTGTGCACCAATTAAATGGTTGATTCCATCAATTCAACTATAATTGAATTACCATTTAGATCCATGATTACTAGGTATAGATTTAAGTTTAGCCCAGTTTACTTAACTAAGAGATATATTGAGTTTACCTATATTTTCAAGGCGGTGCATGTGTCTCTAAAATTTGTTATGATATAGTTTTAAGCATTTTTTACCAAACGTTGCAAAAGAAAGAAAGGGTATACTTGAAGTGAGATTTTAGTATGAAAAAGGTTAGAGATTTGTCCTATCGAAATAAATATAGTATTGAGTGGGGTATCAAATATCTATCAGATTCACGTGGTTCCCAATTTTATATGGAGCGTCTCTTGGTTGTTCTCCGCTGTACCCCAGAATTTTAGTTACATGGCCCATTATGTTCTTCATTCTCGATCAGTCTATCTCTTGGGTTATACAGTAAAAAAAAAATCTTAAATGGAGTTCTGTGACATTAGTACATCGAAGTAATGAGCTTCTGATTTATATAACATTCTCATGATATATTTGGCATATGTTCATGATATATTTTGATACTGAAAAAAAAGAGTTTTGTGTTTATTCCAACGGAATTCAAATTCGGACTTGGCCGCATCAAGAATAATTTCCAACCGATCAGGTTTCGTGAACCATGTTCCACACACATTTCTCGAAATTTATCCTAAAAAAAGAGTTTCTAACCGATCACACAGCTAATCTGTAGATAAAATCATTGACTGTTTTTAAAATCATCAGACTGATATAACGTTTTCCATTTTCAACTCAATTAAATTTAAATGTTCGCTAAGAGACTTCAATGTCCAAAAAGGAGACAATTTTACAAGTGGTGAGCATGCGACACAGACACATTAATATACTGTATATACTGTATATACATTAGTACGTATTAGGTATTAATGGACAAATTAGCTTCATACAAAAAAAAATTTTTTTCCTTAGTTATCAAAAAATTTATTAAACTTATTTTAAATCATCAATTAATCGTTTTTACTTTAAATCATATGATCATTCTGAGCTTAATGAACAAACTCGTCGATTAAAACACTGGCAGTCAAACCCGAAATGACACTGGTTTTTATAAGAAAAAAATATCAAGCAAAAATAAATCATTATTCTCTTTTATATAACATAATAATCTTCTCAAAACAAAGTTAAATCAGTTTTTTCTTCTAAAACTAATAATCTGGAGAAACATATTGATCAGCGCATTTTATTGGTTTTAAAAATGTCAAGCTTGAAAACATAAATTATTGGAATATTCTGTGGGTTATATATACAGTAATTAACTATTATAAACTATAAAGTGTATTGGTACCGATGCTTTTCAGTAGACACCAACAAACATGATCGTTTTTAAAATATACTCCTTCTCCTTCTGTTTTTTAATCTTTTCGAACATTTTTTCCTTTGGTTATGTTTTAGTTTTTTAAAGTTATTTTTTTTCTAATTAATGATAAAATATTACAAACTTAAAAAAAAATAAAAAATATTTAAATACTTAATACTATTGATAGTGATGATTGAGAAGTAGTTAATTTAAAAAATCAATTCATTAATAACTTAACATTAAATATTTCTTAATTAATTTATGTGGAACAGATGGAAAGATGAAGTATATTACTAACTATTACTACTGCTGCGTAAGCATACCTTTGATTTTTTTTTTTTTTTTTAAATGTTAGCTTTGACATATGATTAACGAAATCTACACATCTGAATTTGGTAAAGTGTGTCAACGAAATGCACCATGTAAATATGTAATATATCTTCAAAGATTTGCAGACTGAAGAAAAAAAACTTCATTTAAATATATGGACGCTTACCTTTAAATATATTATCTGGTCACTAATGTATATGCTAAAATAATGACAATGACTGAGTAGAGTCAGCTTCTTGAGAGAGCTATTGCTTTAGCCGTTAGGTATATATTGAATCCCTTAAACAAGGAAAAATCCATACACGAACGTGTAGTTGCATGCAAAAATGAGTAATGGGTATTTTCCTTAAAAAATTAAAGTTATTCATTATACGAAATAGTCAAATATAAATCACAGGACCTATAAGTATTTACGGTCAATACAAATATCAAAAATCGATGAAGTGTTTATTGGATAACATTGATTAACTTTAAAATAGACACTGTGCTGTATTTGTAATTCATCTATTTGATTGACCATCTTTCCCCTAGTTCTCGATAAATTTATGGTTCTAATGTGTTTTTTTTTTTTTGTTTTTTCTATATCTTATATTTACAGATGTATCAATTGATAGTCGATTAATTAATTTAGATGACTAAAGATCCCAATTTATTGATTTCTGTATATGTTATAGAGTGCCGACTTTGCTTTGGAACTTCATATTTGTAATCTGGAAGGCAATTTACAAAAAAAAAAAAAAAAACATATAATTAGTCTGATTAATTACCAATCAAAAGCCTTAAAAGCCATGTCACTTACTCTGTTGAAAACGTATCTTAACACAAATTTCATAAATCGCCAAAAACCTTGGGACGTAATCATACAAAAAGACATTGGAAATGAGAAGAAAAAAGAATGATAGGTAAAAAGGTAATTTAAGCAGGTAGGTTGTGGTGTATAATAAGTAAAGTAGATCACGTTCAAGTAAGTTCATTGGTTGTCGTGGTTACGTGGAACCCACAGACAGTGTCCACATGACACGTGAGATTTGATAAGGGCTTAGGGTTAGACTTTAGATTAGACCTACGGGGCTCTCGAATGGTTATGGAGTCTATAGGTTCGGTTTTAGGACTTTGGTTTGGGTTTTGGTCAAAGGCTTAGATTCGAAAGCTCGAAGATTGTTAAGTTCTTTTACGGTAATGTACTATACATCTCATAAAACAATTAATTTTTATAGGTCTAGTGTTGAAAAGAAACGTGCTTGGTAAATGATAACAGCGCATAGTTTATTTATGAAAATGACGAATATATATTCAGTGTATTAATAAATGGTACTACAATGTATATTTATATACTGTTTTTGAATTTTGAGTATGTGTACAAATTGATTGAACTTGAACGACCGTCTTTTGTGAAACGGATGAAGGAAACAATTTTTTTTTTTCTCATAATACTAGAAAATACTTTAATTCTAGATATGGTAAAGGGGAAGCAATTTAATTGTGTTTGTAGGTAGGAAGCATAAGTATTCATTGGTCCACATAATTGAGTTTTTCACAAAACCAAGATAATAGAGGAGAAATAGACTTATCTTTACACTAAAAACGAAGTGTCGGTAAGAGTATCTCCATCTCATCTTTATTTTTCCAGTTAAACACTACTCCCTCTGTTTCATAATATAAGGGGTTTTGAAGTTTTTTTTTTTTTTTCATAATATAAAGAGTTTTAGAGTTTCTAGGCAAAATTAAATGTGTTTTTGTTACTTTTGATTATTTATATTTTTCATATTATTTTGTTATTGGTTTAAATGTTTTGGAATTGATGATAAAATATATTTTATTTCAAAAAGTATAAGAATTAAATAGCTTCTTAATCTATGTGCAAAAACCTTAAACCCCCTATATTATGAAACAGAGGGAGTATTTTAGTGTAAAAGTCATCTCTAACCCATCTTTCATTTTTTACATCAAAATAAAAAAACACTATTTTTTCCCTTATTTATAGTGTAATTTTATTTCTCCCCTTATTTTAGTGTTCATTTGTTTTATTTGCATAATGATCTTTCAAATTTAACTTTTTCTTATTTCTAACATAAACAAGTTATAACAAATTATTTATTTTTTCTTGTTTTACTAAAATTAATCATGAAACATTATATTAGAAAATGACATGATTTATATTATATAAAATGATTAAATTTGTATTTTATTCATTACAAAGTAAATAATAAAAAACACTAGAAAATCACATAAATGGTAAATTATTGAAAACTTTTGAGAACACATACAGATTATTAAAAAAAACAAAGACTATTACTTTATATAAGAAAATTTAATTACAAAGAATATACTATTGATTTATGGATTTTTTTACAAAGAATAAAAATAAGTGGGGCTAATTTGTAAAACTTATAAATAAAAAGTTTTTCAATAAATTTGGATTTGGAATATACTCTAGAATATTCTTTTTTATTGTAAAAATAAGGGAATACATTGAAGAGAAACACAATACTATTATATAAGGGAACACTAAAATAAGTGAATACATTGGAGATGCTCTAATACGGCATAAAACAAAAAACAAAACGAAGTATTTGATAAATTGAACAATGAACACATACATCAAGAAGAGAGCTCTACATATTTGTAATGGAGGCAAACCATGTAACATCCGCGAACCAGAAAGTTGTGTTTGAGTTGGTATCGGACGACATTAAGGGTTCGGGAGTCGATTACATATTCTCTTTGATGTGCGAATCGAGGATTAACTGTACATGTTCTTGTTTGATTGTTGTACAGTTGGTTTAAGGTTCATTTATCTCGAAGAAAATGTGTGAAAAGCTTCTGGATGCTTAGTGTCGATCGACACCAAAAGGTGTGTCGATCGACACCGGTTATCAGGGTTGATTTCCGGTTAAAGTCGATCGAATCGAGTTGGGGTGGTTTTGGTCGATGGGTGTCGACCGACACCAAGGAAGGGTGTCGATCGACACCGGTTATTGGAAAATCGACCGGTTTGATTTAAGTCGGCTGGTTTTGTCTGGTTAAGGGCTTGGAAGCCCTAAGTCGCGATAAAAAGCCCTGTGGCCGCGCAGAAAGTGACTTTTTCGAGTTTCAGAGAGGAAAAGGTGATTCTAAGGTGATTTTGAGAGTTTGGAGGAGTTTTGTGGAGTTTCTGAGGCTTGTGGTTGTTGTTTCATCTTCCTTCCTTCCTTTCAATCCCTTTTCAAGGTGAGTGCGTGACTGTAGGTCCGTTAATCATTAGAGATTGTTCGATTTTGAGTTTATGTTGTTGTTCGTGAGTTGTTCTTCGGTTTTATGTGGTTTGATGCGTTTATGGGGGTTGAATCCCATTGATTGATGTTTATTTTACTATTTTCGCACTGTTTCTTCGCGTTTGGTATCTGGGCGTCGAGCTGGTGTCGACCGACACTCGATGAGTGTCGATCGACACTCAGAAGGCTGGCGTCGATCGACACCATAGAGGTGTCGGTCGACACCGACCTGGGTGTCAGGAAACGTGGATTTCCTGACAGGTAGTTGATGTTATTGTTGTTGCATTGTCATTGTTGTTGATTATTGTGCTGTATTGTCTATTGTTTGACGTAATTGGCCTGTAGGCAGGATGATCCACTCACTAAGTATTTATGATAATACTTACGCATCTCTATTCCAATGTGATGCAGGTAAGAGCAATGTTCTTCCGCGGAAAGAGAGCGAGAGAAGAGGATGATGAGATTAGGAATGTGATCTTGGCGTTATTGTTGTGGTTAACCAGAAATTCATGATTCTAGGGTGTTAGACTTTATTCTAATAATGTAGCAAACCTGGTGTTTAGGTTGCTTATTGGTTTCATTGGTTTTATTCTTTATTGGTTATTTGTTGAACGGGTTATTATGATTAATATTATTGATTTTTTTGAGAATTTCCGCATTTTGTTGTTGAATTAGCTGTTGAGGATTAATATTTATGGGAATGTTAATCTGGGCTAATTATAAAAAAAAAAAAAGAGTTTGGTTGTTTCAAACCAGACATGGGAGAGATGAAAGCATGGATTTCATACCTTGCATGTAATTAATGGTTATATTTTATTTAGTTAATTAATTACTTTAAATAATATTGCATGTAATTCTGTCGAAATACTAATGCAAATGGATTGATTCATCCAAGTGTATAAACTTCTTAAAGCGTTGACCAAAAAAAAAAAAAAAAAAAAAACTCTTATGAAAGCTATCTAATGGGCTCCGATGGTCGCAGCAGTTGTAGTTTCCTGCCATAAGGTCCATGACCCAATATGGATGAGAGAATATCAAGTTTGTTTTCAACAAATTTGAGGAATATGAAAGTTCAATACCTCATAAATTGTTCGAGTGGAGTTTAAAAGTTCTCTAAAAAAAAAAACAAAAGTATTGTCATCCAGTTTAAAGTTTAGTACCTCATAAATTGAGCTGCAGAGGGGAAAAATATACAAATTACACTCTATCGATGGATATTGCATGAAGATCAAGCCATTGCATGCTGATTCCGAATGATGTGGGATTTATCGCTGTCAATCAATATTTTGTTGACTCACATATTAAATTTAAAGCCTTGTTCTGCAAGGTATGTATATAAATACATATGTTAGCAAAGCAAGAAAACAAAAACATTTTCCAACCATTTATATCCATAAAATACGTAGGCGATTTTGTGTAACTTACGTATCATTGCTTCTCTACAGAAATCATCGAGAACACCTTCAACGTAATCGCTTAACAACTACATCTCTTAGATCATTGCTTCTCTACAGAAATCATCTTCGTTTCTCAATCTCCACGCGTCGATTCAGAAACCTCTCTTCAACCACCGGAGCCACCTTCATTCGCCGGGGGAGAGCGGCAGAGGAGAGAGTCCACAAACGTCCCTCTGCAAGAATGGTGATGGGGCCGACGATTGTATTGGATCACATTCTCGGGACATTTTTGGCTTCTCTATTCGCGTTTGTACTGCTCTACGTTTGGCGTCGCAGTAGTAACGTTGAGAAATCAAACGGGAGCAAGAAGAATCGTGGCCTCGTCGTTGCTCAGAACGACGACGTATCGATGAATCTTGCGACGGAGGATTATTCCGGAATTGATGTCATCATCGTTAATTGGAGCTGGTGTTGCAGGTGCCGCACTTGCTCACATGCACACTCGGCAAGGCAAGTCTCTAAATCAATTTCCAACTTTTTTTCGGTTTTTGATTTTGCTTTATCCAAATTTCCTTCAGATTCATGTTTCTTCTATATTTACTTATATTTGTGGACTTTTAAAATATTCTTTTACAATAAAATGATTTCATTTAAAAAATACGCTAAAATGGACCAAAAAAGTTTATATTTAAATTTTAAAATTGCAAAACTGAAACGTTGTCACTTAATAATATGCAGGAGAGTTAAATTACATTGTTCCTTAGGTGGATGGACGAGTCTATGGACCGATTACTTCCTAGTCATAATTTATTTTTGAAAAATTGCCCATATTTTTAAAAATTCATGTTATTATAAAATCATTCTATACATTTAATGATAAATCCCTAAGAAAAAATTGATTTCACAAATTATTTATTTTAATTCATATCATAGAAAAGGTGTGATATGTTCTTGTTTTTTTGTTGTGTCAAGACATAAGTTCTCGTCTGCTTTTTGGTCTTTGTGTGATTGCAGGAAGGAAGACGTGTTCATGTTATAGAAAGAGACTTGTCTCCGCATGATAGAATCACCTGGTGGTTACATGAAGTTAATCGAACTTGGCCTTGAAGGTAGACCAACGAGCTTGATTATTATATAAAATTTGATCGAATGGTAGTTATGTTAAATTTAATAGTTTACCTGTGTGATTTAACTTTGAGTGTAGATTGTGTGAAAGAGATAGATGCTCAACATGTTCTTGGCTATGTTCTCTTCAAAGATGGGAAGTATACCACACTTTCTTACCTTTGGAAGTATATGATTCGGATGTAGCCGGAAGAAGCTTCCACAATGGAAGATTTATTCAGAGAATGCGAGAAAAAGCTGCTTCTTTTTCAAAGTAATCATTTTATTTATTCTTTCACTCGAATCTAGCTGCTGATACACGTTTTTTCTTACTCTATTATTTTGTTTGTGATTTCAGTGTAAGATTAGAGCAAGGAACGGTTACATCGCTGCTTGAAGAAAATGGGACAATTAAAGGTGTTCAATACAGAGCAAAAGAGGGAAATAAGCTTATTAGATTATATGCTCCTCTCACATTTGTATGTGAGGGTTGTTTTTCCAACTTGCGTCTTTCTCTGCAAACCTAAGGTGGTCACTAAAATTAAATAACTTTGTAGTAATTTTTTTTTTTATAATCTCCAACTTTTTTGTTTTGTGGAACTTACTAAGTTTGACATCTTCTCAGGTGGATGCACCCTCTACCTTTGTTGCTCTTGTCTTGGAAAACTGTGAACTCCCATTTGCGAATCACGAGCATCTTATTCTCGGTGACCCATCACCCATCATATTTTTTCCTATCAGTAGTTCAGAAGTCCGTTGCGCAGTCGATCTACCGGGTCAAAAAGTTCCTCCCATTGCAAATGATGAAATGGCAAAATATATGAAAACACATATTTCACCCTCGACAAAGTTGCCGGTGCTTGGGTTCGCATTGTTAGATCTAGTTTGAGCTGCTGATGCGTTTGCACCGGAGGTTTGACCTGTTGGCGCTGGAGCACCAGTAGTTTGGTTTGTTGATGCAGGTGCATCGGTGGTGAGATTAACGAGATCTGGTTCAGATTCTGCTCGTGGTAATCCCGCCGGGGCTGCTCCAGTTGGAGCGGGTAGATTTGTTCCGGTCGAAGCGGAAGGAGTTGTTTTCGTCAGGTTTGAGGAGTTCAATCCCTCGGGGTTGGCGGAAACAGGGCTTTTTGCGGATGTACGTGGATCCATTTGTGTTCTAACAACCTTAGACTGGGCTACTGAGTTAGAGATGTCTTTTATCTTCCCCCACAGTCGGCGCCAAAATGTGGGACGCAAATCCCACACCCAAGTATTCAGAGTGAATGAAGAGATGAGAAAGAAGTAGGTAAGAATCTCCTTATGAACCAAACAAGAATAAGACTTAGATTAACCAAATGGACTTCTATTGATAAGAAATGTGTTTACAGAGAATAGTGAGAATGCGATAGCTCGTAAAACATACAAGAGAATAATGAGTAAAAATATGAGTCTTCTGCCTGGTTCCTGCTTCCTTTATATATCCTGATCAACTTTTAACTGCTGTGCGGATATCGGGGGTGCGTACTCCGGATTTTATGGGATCTCCTGGAACAGCTTTGACCGGGTTTTAGGTAATGACTTTCCACGTGCGGCAACTCGTAGCCTTGTTATGAATTATGACTGAATTTTAAGATAAAAGGGCTTTGACAAGAAGACTTCAAATGGACCCTTGTTAGACATTAATATGGGCCAGATTTAGGTGCTAAAACTAACTCCAACATATGAGTTTAGTTGATCTCCACTTCTTTGCTTTGGCAATCTACGGCGTTGCCCGTGTAATGCTACCATTTCCTTCAATTAAAAACTTTTCCCTTGTTGCTAGATTGACCGTAGTAAGTGGTTTCTTCCCATCTTCTAAATAAGAATTGTTTCTAGCTACTTTACATAACATCTCTAAATAATTTGATCTTTGATGTATGTCCTCTTGCACAGAGAGGTGTAGGCATCATCTTCCCAATTATATAAGCAGAGGGAGTTAGGCAAATGTTCTTCCTTCGTACTATCGCTGCTATATACCGCTCTCCTCCTGCTTAATGATGCATCATGAGCTACATTGAATGATTATAGTGAACAGTTTGAATAAGTAAGGTTTACAAATTAAGATTGTTCGTCGCATTTTGAAAAATTTAAGTTAGAAAGATCTATCTTTATTATGCAATTTGAACTCAGCATGTTATATTTTATTTATTTAATTACTTTAAGTAATATGTTACATGTATTTTTTTGTCGAAATAATAATGCAAATGGATTCATCAAGTAGTCGCATCAGAACCAAGATGGATGAGAGATTTTCAATTTTTTTTTTCTTTTTTTTTTAACTCAAGGTAAATCTCAGACCTATGAATGGGCTCATACTAATTTCTGGAGGAAGTGCAACTCACGGATAGACTCTTTCTCCGGATATTCAAATGGGTCGAAAACAAAGGTCCATATCCATGTGGTCAAATGGGATTAAATATAGTAATTTTAAATGTTCTTCCCTCGAACTATCGCTGCTATATACCGCGCTCAATGATACGTTAGGAGCTACATGTACTGAATGATCAAATCCATTCAATCAAGTACTATAAATTCTAATCTAATATTGTTGTTGGTCAATGATATATATCATGCGGGTGTTTAGGCAAAACAGCTCTCGAGCAAGTGTAAGAACAGCTCCTTGGGTTTAAAGTTCAGTTTTAGTTACTTGATGTTGTTTTCAAATTAATTTTTGTGTTATTTTTATAAAGTAAAATTAGCGATAGTGATTTTAGAACAAATAATTATGTTTGTGGTATTTTTGACAATTGCCGAAAAAGAACATATACACAAATATGTTAACGTTTTTGTGTACCTTCACTTGATTTGCTTAGTTAAAATTTCGTTTCTCTTCTTAAACAAACAAAATAAATTATGAAGGGGTTAAATGATCCAAAATTCCCTTGGGCGAGTATAAAAATATAAAATAAAATAAAATGAAGGGGTTACAAATGTGTAGAGTGTAAAGTCATCAGAACAGAGTGGGATTTGCGAATGATTACATGTAAAAAAGAGTTCCGGTAACTTTCTCTTTATTAAGTCTAAAATTATTTTGCCGACAAAAAGGTTTAAATTTCTTTTATTTGTTCCTTCTAATTTGAATTTAATTACTAAATGAATATAATATTTCATATTCATTCAATCATACTGATTATCAAACAACAATGTTTGTACACATTTTCAATATATAACTGAAGATTTCTCGAAAAAAAAACCTAAACCGTTCAAAATTTAAAAGCAACGTCCCTACCTTATCTTTAGCAAAAAAAAACGTCCATACCTTATGAAATTATTCATGCATTGTTTAAGCGATACTCAATGATTGAAAAAACGTCCATACCTTATGAAATTATTCATGCATTGTTTTGGCGATTCTCAATGATTGAGAGACAAAGTCTATCTAGGTCCCGATTTGTGTTTGGATTTTGAAGACTTTTAGAGTTTCTAAAGTCTTTAAAACTTTTATTTTACCAATTATACTTTTAAGGCTATGGCACCGATTGGTGACATGTGGTATTATTGTTGAGTTAGAATAAATAGTATAATTCGATGTAAATTGCAGTAAAAATTATGTGGTAGAAACGGTATATTTTTGTGGTAGATTTGCTGTAGAAATATGAGTTACTAATATTCAAAATAGCTGACTGGTAACTTTTATGCGGTATAAATTGCAGTATATATTATTAAAAATAATTTGACATTTATTATAAATTTAAATACAAAAAAAAATAAAAATAAAATTAATATTAATCTAGGCCTTAAATTTATATTAATTTATAACTATTTATATAATTATAACTATATATATATATATATCAATTTATAAATATATATATATATATATATATATTAATTTATAACTTTATATATATTTATTATAATTAAAAAAGAACTATGGTATAAAATTTTAAGAATACATATTTTTGCAATGATATTATTCAAAAACATTGATATAATATATAATTTAATGTATGAAGTATTAGAAGTATAAAATTAGAATAGAATTAACAAAAAGCAAAAAAAATGCAAAAAACAAAAAAAAAAAATTTTAAAACGTGGGTTGAAGATTTTTATTAAAAGAAATCCTAAATCAACTTCTACAACATTCTAATACATACACTTTCCCATGTTTTACAAATTTGAGTTGAGTTAGCTATTTTACAAAGAACATACATCAAAATTCTAACTCAACCATAACACATTATAACTCAAACTCTAATGCAAAAAGTTGAAAATAAATCATGATTGGTAACATTTTTGAGTTATGCCCATAAATCAACCATACCACATGGTAACTCATGTTACCAATCACAGCCTATATCTTTTCTAAAGTTTTAAAGTCTCTTTAGCAGTTTTTTTTTACTTCTTTGTTTTTAATTTTTTTTGAAAGTCTCATCTACGAGGCTTTTATTCTCTCTCATCTCATAAACTTTTTTTCTTATTTTCCTTTTTAATTATTGATATTCTTTCTTCACACCCCAAATCAATTAAAACTACTCTTTTAACATTATGTTAATTTTATTAAAGTAAATTTTTTACTAATTGGCATTTATTAATTTTTTTCTCATTTTTTTAAGACCATTTTTCCAATATTTTATACTTAAAAAATATTATTAGTTTTTGTGAAATGAATAAAAAGTATTATAAAAATAATAAAAATAACAGTCATAGCTCTTACAGTTTTTTGTTACCAATCAGACTTTCAAAATTTGTAAAAGTAACAGTCACAATTTTAACAACCAAAATCTCTACAACCAAAATCCAAACGGTCGTTACCAATCGGGACCCTAATCATTTAATCCTGGCGTCAGCGATTTTAAATAATTTATTGTATGTATAATGATTTTGATTGGTTGCTACATCAACTACGTGACTCTCGAAATGGTTGCTTCACATCAACCAAATGTACTCAACGTGGACCGACGACGACGAGTGAATTAGCAAAACGATATCTAACCCGTTTCCTTTCTTAGGTAATTAACTATAAAGAGTTAAGCACCTTTGATTGGCTTATTTAAAGCCGTATGCGATTTTATGTATCTAGTTCACTTGATTGGCTTATTTGAGTTCTCATGTCTCTTCTCAAACAAACACAAAATAATCATATAAAATTATTGAGAACACCTTCAACCATTTCGATTAACAACTACACATCTCTTAAGAATTCCCCTAATAATTACTACATAGGGTCCAAATGAGGGAGTTTAATCTATAACATGACTTGCCAATCAAATCCAAAATTTTTATTCCAATAATTGAATATTGTGGAGATTAATGTTTAGACAAACCATCATTTCGAGAAGGCATATGTGAAGTGACAGTGAGTGTCCATTGTCCAATAATGGCGGATTAAGACTGAAGACAGTTAGATTCATTTTCATGTTAACTTTCTGCTATAGTAAAATAACGTCACTAAACTAATCATTGCTCATGGCTTTGACATGATTTTGATTGGCCAACCACGTGAATCTCGAAATGGTTGCCCACACCAACCAAATGGCAAATGTACTCAACATGGAGTATAAAGAGATAATCACCCTTGATTGGCTTATTTAAATCCGTATGCGATTTTGTGTATTTTCACTTGATTGGCTTATTTAAATCTCGTGTCTCTACTTATACTTATATAAACAAACATAAAATAATTATAGAAAATTATTCGAGAACCCCTTCAACGATTTTGATTAACAATTACTACATCTCTTTAGACAAACCAATATTTCGAGAAAGCATTTGAAGTGACTGTGAGAGTCCAATAATGGCGGATTGAGATTCTGAAGACAGTAAGACTACGGTGATGCATAAAATATAGGAACACATGCAAACAAATGTTGAAGCATCAAAGAATTAGAGAATCAATTTCAATGATCAATGAATCTGTCTATTATTACGTCAAGGTTATTAAATAAACAAAAAAATTCCCACAACTCTTTATTTTATTCATAAAACGTGTAGAACAAGTTTGTGTAGTAGCTTTCACTTAAATTGGCTTATTTAAATCTGGTCCCTAGCTCTACTTATGGACCACTCACTTATGGGACACTTTTGTCTAAACAAACAGTGATCACTAAACAAACCAAAAAAATAATGAAATAGAATCTTCCACTATTTCGATTAACAACTACATCTCGTAGATATTAACTACGTAAATCATCTTCGTTTCTCAATCTCCATCGCGTCCATTAAGAAACCTCAACTCCACTACCGGAGCCACATTCATTCGATTTCGATTAACAACTACATCTCTTAAGAATTGCGCTAATTATTACTACATGCGGTCCAAATGAGGGAGTTTAATCTATATCATGACTTAGATCTAATCCAAAATGTATTCTAATAATAGAATATTGTGGAGATTAATGTTTAGACAAACCATTATTTCCAGAAAGCATGTGAAGTGACTGTGAGTGTCCAACAATGGCGAATTGAGACTCTTAAGACAGTAAGACTACAGTGATGCAGAAAATATCGGAACGCATGCAAACCGATGTTGAAGAATCCAAGAATCAGAGAAGCTATTTAAAATATATTAAAAATAAAAAAATTTCCCGCCACTCATTTTTTGTTATTCATAAAATATGTAAACAAGTTTAACGTGTAGCTTTCACTTATTTGGCTTATTTAAATCTCGTATCTCTACTCACTTTAGGGACACCTTTGCCTAAACAAACCAAAAAAATAATGAAATAGAATCTTCCGCTATTTCGATTAACAACTTCATCTTAGCTTCTTTACGAAAATCATCTTCGTTTCTCAATCTCCATTGTTCGAAACCTCTCCTCAACCACCGGAGCCACCTACATTCGACTGCGAGGACGGTAATGGCGCCGACAATTGCATTGGAACAATTCACTTTAGGGACACTTTTGCCTTCTCTATTCGCGTTTGTGCTTCTTTACGTTTTACGTTGGAGTAGTAACGTTGAGAAATCAAACTGGAGTAAGAAGAATCATGGCCTTGTCGTTGCTAAGAACGACGACGTAACGATGAATCTTGCGACGGAGGATGATTCCGGCATCGATGTTATCATCGTTGGAGCTGGTGTTGCAGGTGCCGCACTTGCTCATACGCTCGGCAAGGCAAGTCAAACTTTTTTTTTTTTTTTTGGTCGGTTCTTTATTTTGTTTTCTCCAAATTTCATTCAGACTCGGTTGTTAAGTTACATGTCATTTCATCTCAAAACCAATTGATAATTAGTGAAATGGCCCATATCCCTTATATATTACTTGAGATCCCTTCCAATTTCTGATGTGGAATATATTCCCTAATATCGTGCACTTCTATTTCTGGTAATCTTCTAGAACGCTTTCTACTTTTCCAAAACTACAATTCAGGACAGATATTTGTGTACAATAGTATGATTCTATTTAGAGAAGTACTCTAAAGTGCTCCAAAAATAGTATGTGTTCCAAATCTAGCAAATTGTATATAAAAATGAAAAAAATTGTCTACCATAAATAAATTACATACAAAATTATAGCTATAGGTTTAAGTTACCTTTTCCAAATTAGTGGTTAAATATCTACAATTATTGATTCCATTTTTATGTTGACTTTCTGCTAATAGTAAAAAAAAATTTACGGATCCACTTTTGGAATGAAAACTGAAAATTGGTCCATTTTAAAAAAATTACCAATTTTTAGAAAATTCATGTTGTAATGGTCCATACAAATGATGAATCCATAAGAAAAAAAATGATTTAATAAGGTGTGATATGCTCTTGGTCTTTTTAAAAAACTTCATATCATATATAAGGTGTGATATGTTCTTGGCCTTTTCTCCAGTTGTGTTATTTTATATATGGGTTCAAGATGTAAGTTCATGTCTTCTTTTTGGCCTTTGTGTGATTACAGGAAGGACGAAGAGTTCATGTTATAGAAAGAAACTTGTCCGAGCTAGACAGAATCGTCGGTGAATTGCTTCAACCTGGTGGTTACTTGAAGTTAATCGAACTTGGCCTTGAAGGTAGACCATTGAGTTTGAGCTTGACTATTATATAATAAACTTTGATCAAATTTTTCGTAGTTATGTTAATACTTTAGCTGTGTGATATAACTTTGAGTGTAGATTGTGTGAAGGACATAGATGCTCAGCGAGTTCTTGGATATGCTCTCTTTAAAGATGGGAAGCATACCACACTTTCGTACCACTCTGAAACACTTGATTCGGATGTAGTTGGGAGAAGCTTCCACAATGGGAGATTTGTGCAGAGACTACGAGAAAAAGCCGCTTCTCTTTCAAAGTAATCATTTTTACTCAATTCTAACTGCTGATGCGCGATTTTGCGTACTCTAATGCTCTGTTTGTGATTTCAGTGTAAGGTTAGAGCAAGGAACAGTTACGTCGTTGCTTGAAGAAAACAAGACAGTTAAAGGGGTTCAATACAGAACAAAAGAGGGCAATGAGCTTAAATTGTATGCTCCTCTCACAATTGTATGTGATGGTTGTTTCTCCAACTTGCGTCGCTCTCTGTGCAATCCTAAGGTTGTCACTAAAGTGGAACTTACTTATTTTATAATCTTCATTTTTTTTTTTTTTTTGTGTGTGTGTGTGGAAGTTACTCAGTTTTGACATGCACTCAGGTGGATGTACCCTCTAATGTTGTGGGTCTTGTCTTGGAGAACTGTGAACTCCCATTTGCAAATCACGGGCATCTTGTCTTCAGCGACCCATCACCCATCATATTATACTCCATCAGCAGTTCACAAGTCCATTGCTTAGTCGATGTACCGGGTCAAAAACTTCCTCCTATTGCAAATGGTGAAATGGAAAAGTATCTAAAAACACATATTGCCCCTCAGCTACCAGTTGAGATACGTGAAGCCTTTGTAGCCGCGGTTGAAAAGGGTAATATCAGAACCATACCAGTCCGATGCATGCCCGCTGATCCGGTTCCTACTCCTGGAGCTCTTCTTCTTGGTGATGCATTCAACTCGAGACATCCTTTAACTGGTGGTGGTATGACCGTGGCATTGTCGGATATCGTTGTACTTCGTGATCTTTTAAGGCCTATACGCAACTTTAATGACAAAGAAGCACTGTCTAAGTATATTGAAGCCTTTTACACACTCCGGAAAGTAAGCACATTTAGATTGAACGCATACGCTTTCTATATTCTATATATATATGTGTGTGTTGGTTAATTCAGGTTTTAACGATATTGTTATGTGTGGCCCCTTCTACAGCCTTTAGCATCCACCATTAATACATTCGCAAGTGCGATGTACAAGTTTTTTTTAGTATCTTCCGATGAAGCAAAAATGGAATAACGTGCAGCCTGCTTCGACTATCTTTGCCTTGGAGGTGTTTCTTCATCTGGTATGCTTGCATTGGTGTCTGGTTTAAACCCTTGTCCTCTGAGTTTAGTGCTCCACTTCTTTGCTATGACGGTGTACGCTTTTGCTCGTCTATTGCTTCCATTTCCTTTGATTAAAAGCTTTTCGCTTGTTGCGAGAATGACCCTAGTAAGTGGTTTCGTCCCATCCTTTGAAACATAGTTGCTTTTACTTTTACATAACGTCGATACATAATTTGATCTTTGATGTATGTTCTCTTGCACAGAGTGGTGTAGGCATCATCTTCCCAATTATAAAAGCAGAGGGAGTTAGGCAAATGTTCTTCCCTCGTACTATCGCTGCTATATACCGCTCTCCTCCTGCTTAATGATACGTCACGAGCTACATGCATTGAATGATTATCAGTAGTGAACGGTTTGAATAAGTTAAGATTGTTTGTCTTAAATTAGAACGGTCTATCTTTATTATGCAATTTGAATTCAAAATGTTATATTTTATATATTTAATTACCTTATGTAATATATTGCATGTATTTTTCTGTCGAAATAATAATGCAAATGGATTCATCCAAGTGGACTCCAATAGTCGCATCAGAACCAAGATGGATGAGAGAATTTTAAATGTTCTTCCTTATTATTTTCTTTATTCTCGATTGTTATAAAATTTGTCCTTCTTTATTTTACTTTTTTTTTTTAAACATTTTTTTTCATTTATACTATCGTTTACTAATTACATTTCCCTTTTGTCATCTCTTTTGGCTATTAAAAAAACTTTCTCACTATTGATATTAATTTTTGTTTTGTCTCAATATTTAATGGTTATATTTTATAAAGATTACTTAAATAATGGGTTATTTGAGAACTATATCATGTCAAAAAGAATTCTGGTAACTTTCTCTTTATTAATATTAAGTTTCTTTTATTTGTTCGTTGTAATGTGAATTTAGTTACGCAATACACATATTCCGATTGAACAACAATTTTCTTAAAAATAAATTGGTAATAGAAATTGAAGTTATCTCGAGAAAAAAACCAAGAGCGTTTAAACTTAAAAGCAATAATGTCCCTACATTATGAAATTATTCATGCATGGTGTTGGTCGTTTACTCAAATTTTTTTTTGCTGGCGACAAAAGTAACGTTACTATCTTATCATTATTCATGGTGTCATCAATTTTTGGTATGTATAATGATGCAAATGGTTGTTACACCAACCAGTGTACTCAACGTGGACCGACAACGAAAGGTGTATCAGTAAAACGCTATATAACACCTTTAATTTCCCATGTAATTAACTATAAGAACCCTTTTATTTTTCTTGTTAGGGACTGATCAATATTTTAGAAAGTAAAAGAGAGAATGAGTCACTTAACACAATGATATCAGCTGCATTTCTGAATTCGGAATACACATCATAATTCGTAACCAAGATCACTTTATAGCATGACATCCTTAGCTTTGTAATTATGTGTCTAGAGTCACTGTCAGACGTGCAGATTACTATTGGACTGAGGTTACTCACGTTATCAACTGCTCGGTTTGCACCGCAAAGATGTCCTCCTTCAGTTCCAAGTATGATATATTCTCCTTGTCATTACCTTTTGAAATGAAAGACAATCGTAATAAGATTGCAATACAAATTGAGTTCGTAAATAAAAGCAAAATGACTTGAAAAAAACAAACATTACCAAGTAAATCGAATAGTCGATCTTTACAATCCTTACACCGATCAATTCTTGTTGGAAGCCGGTTGAAAAAAAACTCAATATTTTCTACATAATTCGTAAAGGGGTCCAAAGACTTGTAGTTAGGAAATTCTTCATATGCAGTCGTCGACGCCAAATACAAATCCGGATCCACCAATTCTTGAAGTTGAGCATGTATCCCTGGAACAAAATAACTGGCGCTAACACCAGTTGGTAATCTTTTTGTATCATCATCCAAATAGAGCTTCATTCCATAGTTTGCATAGAGAGATTTGGAGAAACAAAGAAAAAACAATTTGAGAAGAAAGCAAAAAAACCAATTTTGGGTTGGGGAAAGAT
The DNA here is from genome assembly GCA_026724425.1 of Erythrophleum ivorense. NCBI lineage: Eukaryota > Viridiplantae > Streptophyta > Magnoliopsida > Fabales > Fabaceae > Erythrophleum > Erythrophleum ivorense. Next base: position 27,254 of record JAIUCV010000283.1, read on the forward strand.
TTGGAGAAGGCCGATTCACAACTTTTATGACAAAGAAGCACTGTTTAAGTATGTAGAAGCCTTTCACACACTCCATAATGTAAGATTTTTTAGATTATCTATGTTTTGGTTGATTCAATTTCAAGTTTGTAGACGATGTTATGTGTGTGGACTCTTCTACAGCCTTTAGCCTCCACCATTAATACATCCGCGGATGCCTTGTACAAAATTCATTAAGGCAAAGTGCTCTAATCTTTTAATGTTGTTTGGTTAATGATATAATTGAGAGCAAAGAGCCTTGTCATTGCATTAACGAAACACACCATAACCACCCGCATCTTTCTAGGATCTTATCAGTCTCTCACAATCACAGGTAAAGCTTACACTTAAAAGCGAAGGACTTTTATTTTCGGTGCACTTTGAAGTTTCCATATTTGTTCTTTAACAACATTCACACACTGCTGTTGCCAAGAACCTGTAGAATAATATTTAGAAATTATTATTGCCTAAAAAATTATTAGATGTATGTTGTTGACTCATGTATTTTAAATTGAATTGGTTTAATAAACAAATTCCCAACCATAAAAAAAAGAAGTATTTAAACGAGTTTGTGTTGTGTAGCTTCACTTGATTGGTTTATTTAAAATTTCTTCTCTTTTCTTCGACAAACAAAAAAACAAATAATGAAATCGGTCGTATTCCAGAAGTTTCCACGATTTCGATTAACACTCATCACCACATCTCTTAGATCTTCTTCTTCGCTTCTGTACAGAAACCATCTTCGTTTTTCTAATTCTACGCGTCGATTAAGAAACCTTTCATCAACCACCGGAGCCACCTTCATTCGCCGCGTGAGAGCGGCGGAGGACACAGTCCACAAACGCACCGCTCCGACCTCTGCAAGGACGGTAACGACGGCACCGGCGATTGTATTGGATCAATTCATTCCTGGGACATTTGTGGCTTCTCTATTCGCGTTTGTGCTTCTCTACGTTTTGCGTCGGAGTTGTAACGATGTGAATTTGAATCAGAGTAAGAAGAATCGCGGGATCGTCGTTGCTCAGAACGGCACCGTATCGAGGAATCTTGCGACGGAGGATGATTCCGGTATCGATGTTATCATTGTCGGAGCTGGTGTTGCCGGTGCCGCACTTGCTCATACTCTCGGCAAGGTAGATTTCGAAATCAGTTGTCGATTTTTTTATTTTGGTTTTCTCCAATTTCGTCTTCTTTTGGGTTTACTTCCAAATATACAATTCACGAATTTTGAAATATCTGATTGTTTAGCTTTTCAAATTTATAAATCCATGTTAGTAGAGAGTTATTATTTACTAGTGATAAATTTATAGGAAAAGATTGGTGTAATAAATTTGAATTCATATCGTAAAAAAGGTGTGATATGCTTGTTTCTCGGTCATTGCTCCAAATGTGTGTTCTTCGAAGCTCAGATTTTTGTTTTTTTAGGAAGGACGAAGAGTTCATGTTATAGAAAGAAACTTATCTGAGCAAGACAGAATCGTCGGTGAATTGCTTCAACCTGGTGGTTACTTGAAGTTAATCGAACTTGGCCTTGAAGGTAGACCAACGAGCTTGATTTTTTTATTATATAAACATTGATCGAATTCTCTTAGGTAGTTTTGTTAATACTTTAGCTTTTGAGTGTAGATTGTGTGAAGGAGATAGATGCTCAACGAGTTCTTGGTTACGCTCTCTTCAAAGATGGGAAACATACTAAACTTTCTTACCCCTTGGAAACATTTGATTCCGATGTCGCTGGGAGAAGCTTCCACAATGGCAGATTTGTGCAGAGAATGCGAGAAAAAGCCGCTTCTCTTTCAAAGTAATAATCTTTTTGTTCATTCTTTTACTCGAATCTATTGCTTACTCTAATGCTTTGTTTGTGCTCTCAGTGTAAGATTAGAGCAAGGAACAGTCACGTCTTTGCTTGAAGAAAACGGAACAATCAAAGGTGTTCAATACAAAACAAAAGAGGGCAATGAGCTTATGAGATTATACGCTCCTCTCACAATTGTATGTGATGGTTGTTTCTCCAACTTGCGTCGCTCTCTCTGCAAACCTAAGGTGGGCACTAAAGTTAATAACTTTGCAGTAAAGTCTTCTTTTTTGTTTTGTTTTGTTGAACTTGCTTAGTTTGGCATCTATCTACTCAGGTGGATGTGCCCTCTAGTTTTGTGGGTCTTGTCTTGGAGAATTGCGAGCTCCCATTTGCGAACCACGGCCATGTTGTGCTCGGCGACCCATCACCGATCTTATTATATCCCATAAGCAGCTCAGAAGTCCGTTGCTTAGTCGATATACCGGGTCAAAAACTTCCTCCCATCGCAAACGGTGAAATGGCAAAGTATCTGAAAACAGAGGTTGCTCCTCAGGTACCAACCGAGGTGCGTGAAGCGTTTATCTCCGCGGTTGATAAGGGTAATATCAGAACCATGCCAAACCGAAGCATGCCGGCTGATCCGGTCCTTACTCCTGGAGCTCTTCTTCTTGGTGATGCATTCAACATGAGACATCCTTTAACCGGTGGTGGGATGACCGTGGCATTAGCGGATATTGTCGTACTCCGTGATCTTCTAAGGCCCATTCGCAACCTAAATGACAAAGAAGCATTGTCTAAGTATATCGAAGCGTTTTACACGCTGAGGAAAGTAAGCAGCTTTAAGATAAAGTGAAAGCTTTCTATGTGTTGGTTGGTTGGTTGATTCAGGTTTTTTTTCTAACAATGTGGCTTTTCTGCAGCCGGTTGCATCCACTATTAATACATTGGCGGGTGCGTTGTACAAAGTCTTTTTGGCATCTTCAGATGAAGCGGAAACGGAAATGCGTGAAGCTTGCTTCGATTATCTTAGCCTTGGAGGTGTTTGCTCATCTGGTCCGATTGCATTGCTCTCTGGTCTAAACCCTCGTCCTCTGAGTCTGTTTCTACACTTCTTTGCTGTTGCGATTTACGCGGTTGGTCGTTTGATGTTACCGTTTCCTTCAGTTAAAAGCTTGGAGCTTGGAGCTAGGATCATCTCGGTAAAGTGGTTTTCTTCCCATCCTCTGAAACAGAATTGCTTCTACTTTAAATAATTTGATCTTTGATGTATGTCCTCTTGCACAGAGTGCTTCAGGGATCATCTTCCCGATCATTAAAGCAGAGGGAGTTAGGCAAATGTTCTTCCCTCGTACTATCGCTGCTCTATACCGTGCTCCTCCTGCTCAGTGATGCATCAGGAGCTGATAGACATTGAATGATCGAATCCATTCAGGCAAATGCTATAGAATCCATCATGTGGGTGATGAGGTTAGATAGCTTTGGAATAAGTGTAAACATAGCTCCTGTAGGTGTATATATCATTGAGAGCAAAGAGTCTTGTAAGTGCATTAACGGAACATTTGTATATCTTTAGTATCCTAACATCTTCTTGGATACTTTTAGCGAAAGCAAAAGTAGAAGAACCGTCAGAGAATCGCAGGGAAAACTGGTGAATTCTTGGATTCTATTACTATAATATCTTAATCTCTCAACTTATTCATGCAGAGAAACACTCTTCTAACTGTAAAAGCTTTTCAGAGACATCTTCAAGTGTGATCATCCCCAATGGCTTCACCTTCTTTGTTTAGCTTCAGGTTATGGATTCTCACTGATGTGCAACTCAAACGATGACAACTTAAGTTTAAGCATCTTCAAAGGAACATGTCTCAAGTGAAGATGTTAAAATCTAGTGGGGGACTTGAGAATTATAACATGTAAAAAAGAATTCTGGTTACTTTGTCTTTATTAAGTTTAAATTCAATTTATTTGTTCATTCTAAACAAAAACATAAACTCTGTATTTATGTTTATGTTCATACTGTTTATCAAACAATTTTTTGTTATAAAAAAAAGAAGAAAATTACGATAAAAATTGAAGATTTCTCGGAAAAAACCAAGAGAGCGTTACAACTTACAACTTAAAAGCAATGTCCCTCTTAACTTCTGAAATAATTCAAGCATGGTCTCTTGGTGATTTACTCAAATTTTGGCGACAAAAGTAACGTCGCTATCTTATCATTATTCATGGTGTCTTCAATTTTTTTTAATATTTTGTGGTATGTACATTGATGTTGATGGTTGCTATACCAACCACGTGACTCTCGAAATGGTTGCTCTACACCAACCAATGCACTCAACGTGGACCGACGACGACCACGACTGAATTAGCAAAACGTTACTTAACCTCTTGTCTTGGTTAGGTAATTAACTATAAAGAGTGTTAAAGACCCTTTATTTTCCCAAGAAGGGACTGATCAATATTTAGAAACTAAAAGAGAATGAGTTTGACTCAGAAGTTGCTGCTTCTGCTTCTACTTGTCTTGAGTAGCCGTCATGTTGATTCTGGCTCTATTGTCAAGTTTCTTCCTGGTTTTGAAGGCCCTCTTCCATTCGAACTCGAAACCGGGTTTGGAAATTGTAACTTCTTCTTCATCTTTACCAATGCAATTATGTGTTTGGAGTTAGTAATTAGTTATTCTTATGAAATGAAGGTATATTGGTATTGGAGAGGAAGAGGATGTGCAAATGTTCTATTATTTCATCAAATCTGAGAAGAATCCAAAAGAAGATCCTCTTCTTATATCGTTAAATGGAGGACCTGGATGCTCTTCTCTCGAAGGCCTTCTTTTAGAGAACGGTAAGTCTATAATTTTATTTTATTTTTTTCGTTATCATCGTTTTCAGTTAGTTGTTTAAAGTGGTAAAACTGAAAAAAAAAAAAAAAAAAAAAAGGACCTTTGGGTTTGAAGTTGGAGATTTACAATGGAAGTGTTCCTACTTTGGTCTCTACTACATATTCGTGGACAAAGGTAAGCATAAAGTAGTATAAAGTATGTTTAATCTTATTGGATCACAAATCCAATAATCTATATAATTTAAAAATTTGATAATTTTTTCAGATGGCGAACATAATATTCTTGGATCAGCCTGTTGGAGCTGGTTTCTCTTACTCAAAAACTCCACTTGGTAAAACCAGTGACACAATTGAAATTAAGAGGATCCATGAGTTTATTCAAAAGGTAATAAGACAAACTTAGTTGTCTTTTTTAAACATTTGTCTTTGTGCCTTAAAGCTCATCTAGAGTGTTTGCAGTGGCTAAGCAAGCATCCACAGTTTTACTCCAATCCTTTTTATGTTATCGGAGATTCTTATGCCGGTATGATTGTTCCCCCACTCGTTCAAGAAATCTCAAAAGGTATGTTTTTATGTTTTCTAATTAAATCATTCTATCACCATATTTTCTCACTTTTAACAGTATTAGACTACACTATGATGCAGGAAATTATATATGTTGCAAACCTCTTATAAATCTACAGGTCATTAATACTTAACAGCTTCTTATATTATGTATTTTTTTCTCAAACACTAAAGATTCATAGTAACATTATATATTTTCTTATACACAAATTAAAACAGGGTTATGTGCTCGGGAACCCAATAACATACGCTGAATTTGAGACAAACTATCGTATTCCATTTGCTCATGGAATGTCTCTAATCTCTGATGAACTCTACCAGGTATAAAATATATGCAATGCTTATAATTTGTTATTTTGTCACTTGGCTCTGACCTCAAATGATATAACAATCTATGAAACTTTTTTTTTTACAGTCAATGAACAGTATCTGCAATGGAAATTATGGAAATGTGGATCCACGTAACACAGAATGTTTGAAACATGTTGAAGAATTCCATAAGGTACACACTCTGACATTTGGTCAATGTTTTTTTTTTCTTGGTACTAAAAATAATTACTAATTCAATTTTTGGTTTTGGTTTATTAACAGTGCACAGACAAACTAAATACACAACATATACTAATACCTAATTGCGATGAAGTAAATACACAACTTACATCTCCCGACTGCTATGTAAGTAACATCTCTTTCTTCCATCTGGTGACCATGCAAAAGGGTTGCGAAAAACATTTGATTTGATCTGTTTCCTCTCCTATTCAATCCAAACTGTTAGTGAATAAAGCTTACAAAGAATACGAAATACTATATTAAAATATCCGCTAGATGGAGTAACAAAGAATGAAAAATGTTGATATGTGTTTTTTTTGTGGATATGTGTTCCGCTTCAGATACATGTATACATGCACATATCATATCTGAAATGTTAGTTATTAATATATGCTTTTGCAGTATTATGTGTATTTTCTTCTTGAAACCTGGGCCAACAACGAGAGGGTTCGAGAAGCTCTTCATGTTGATAAGGTAAATGCCAAGTTTGGTTTAAGATCATTGACGAATTGTGATAATATAAAGAATTAAAAACAAAAAAAAAATCTAAATAATTCACGATCTATAATTTACAGGGGACTAAAGGACAGTGGGCACGATGTAATTGGACTATTCCATACGATAACGACATTATAAACAGCATACCATATCATAAGAATAACAGCATCAGCGGATACCGATCTCTAATTTATAGGTTTGAGTCAATTAACATTCAAGAGCTTTTTTTATTAATTCATCAAAAACATCAAATGAATAAAACACTAAAAAACTCAAATCCCTAGAATCTACTCCTACTTACAAGATTTAAGAGTTTGTAAATCTTATTCAACAAAAAAATAGAGAGATTATAAGTTCATATAGTTTGTGCGGTTTGTGGTGAACAGTGGTGATCATGACATTACGATGCCTTTCCAAGCAACTCAAGCTTGGATAAAATCTCTAAATTACTCCATCACTCATGATTGGAGGCCTTGGATGATAAAAGATCAAATCGCTGGGTAAATATTTTCTTTTCTGTTTTTGGTTTCTCTTGTTCATTCATTTTCTCATCGTATGCGCAAGCTTATCATTCATGCTTTCTTTTCTTGACAGATACACGAGAAGTTATGCCAATAAGATGACATTTGCTACTGTCAAAGCAAGTCTTCTTACTTCAACTTAACATTTTCACAATCATTGCATTACAATGAAAGTGTTTATTAACTTTTTGAGCGTTTTGACCATAGGGAGGTGGACACACGGCAGAATATAAACCAAACGAGACCTTTATCGTGTTCCAAAGGTGGATCAGTGGCCAGCCTTTGTAATCGAGGCTCATGGCTTTTACGTATAATTATCTACTAGGTACTAGTAGAATATTCGCGATACATGTATATTTGTTGTTCGTTATATGATACTTCTTTGTGTGTTTTTATGTACTCCAAATTATTATTGTGTAGAGTAGCTAGTATTTAATAAGCTTTTTTTTATCATACATTTAAGTTATACACCAATTTCCATGGTATACATATTTTTATAATCAATATAGAAAACATTTTTAGTTTTGATTACCGAGTAGCTTGTCTGCTTATTTTGTACAGTCCAGATTCTATACGAAGAACTATATAGTCATAATGATAATGTTGATTTTAGTGGTGGGCGTTTGTCAGGTTCTGTTTGGTTTATCCGATTATTTCAATGCCATCCTAACTATGAAATTTCTAAACTTTCTATCAAATTCTCTTGTAGGTACTAAAACTATTTTTATATGTGATCAATAAAGAGAAAAGGCTAAACGAAAGACCAATTTATCTGGTTATGACTGAAAAAAACTTAGATGCTAAGAGATCAGTGGCCAGTCCAACATTACCAGAGACCATATTCGAGCTGTGTTCCAAAAGATCAGGGGCCTTCTTACTCCAAATGTGATCATCGTGAAACAGAATTGCTTCTAGTATACACAAACATCGCTAAAGAATTTGATCTTTGATGTATCTCCTCTTGTACAGAGTGCTTCAGGGATCATCTTCCCGATCATTAATGCAGAGGGAGTTAGGCAAATGTTCTTCCCTCGCACTATCGCTGCCATATACCGTGCTCCTCCTGCTCAATGATGCACTGAATGATCGAATCCATTCAAGCAAATGCTATAACTTTGAAGCCTGATTATCGTTGTTGCTTAATGGTTACCATGTGGGTGATTATGTTAGATAACTCTGGAACATAGCTCCTTCAAGAACTAGGAATTGGTCAAGAACTCAAACAATAACAACTGTAGTTTAAGCGTCTTCAGAGGAACATATTAGGGAATATATCCCACATCGGAAGTTGGAAGGGATCTCCCTTAATATATAAGGGATATGGACCACTCCACTCATTGCCAATTGGTTTTGAGTTGGAAATCCATATAACTTAACATGGTATCAGAGCCCCGATCCACGCAATCCAACCCGATCCGACCCAAAGTTGGTCCAATTATCGACGAGGCCCAAAACTGGTGCCGTCGATCCAAGCCCGAACGTATCGAGATCGATGGCCAAATAACCATCGTCTCGAGGGGGCGTATTAGGGAATATATCCCACATCGGAAGTTGGAAGGGATCTCCCTTAATATATAAGGGATATGGACCACTCCACTCATTGCTAATTGGTTTTGAGTTGGAAGTCCATATAACTTAACAGAACATATCTTAAGTGAAGATGGTAAAGTCATCAGAATAGTTGGGGACTTGAGAATTATAAGTTTATAACATGTAAAAAAAAATTCTGGCTACTTTGTCTTTATTACGTTTTAATTTCTTTAATTTGTTCATTCTAGACAAAAACATATATGCTCTGTATTTATCTTCATAATATTTATCAAGCATTTTTTTGATTTTCTAATAAAAATTGAAGATTTTTCGAAAATAAAACTTAAAAGCAATGTCCCTACTTAGAAATTATTCATGCATGTTTTTATCATTGGTGTCGACAAAATTTTATTTATTTTGTGGTATTTATATTGATGTTGATGGTTGCTGGTTGCTACACCAACTACGTGACTCTCGAAATTGTTGCTCCACACAAACCAATATACTCAACGTGGACGGACGACGACTACGAGTGAATTAGCAAAACGTTCCCTTTTTTTTTTTTGTGCAACAGCAAAACGTTACCTAACCCCTTTTCTTTGTTAGGTAATTAACTATAAAGAGTGTTAAGGACCCTTTTATTTTCCCAAGAAGGGACTGATCAATATTTAGAAACTAAAAGACAATGAGTTTGACTCAGAAGTCGCTGCTTCTGCTTCTACTTGTCTTGAGTAGCCGTCATGTTGATTCTGGCTCTATTGTCAAGTTTCTTCCTGGTTTTGAAGGCCCTCTTCCATTCGAACTCGAAACCGGGTTTGGAAATTGTAACTTCTTCTTCATCTTTACCAATGCAATTATGTGTTTGGAGTTAGTAATTAGTTATTCTTATGAAATGAAGGTATATTGGTATTGGTGAGGAAGAGGATGTGCAAATGTTCTATTATTTCATCAAATCTGAGAAGAATCCAAAAGAAGATCCTCTTCTTATATCGTTAAATGGAGGACCTGGATGCTCTTCTCTTGAAGGCCTTTTTTTAATGAACGGTAAATATATATATAAAAAATTATTCTTTTCGTTAATCATCGTTTTCATTGCGTTGTTTAAAGTGGTAAAATTGGAAAACTCAAAAAATAGGACCTTTGGGTTTGAAGGTGGAGGTTAACAATGGAAGTGTTCCTACTTTGGTCTCTACTACACATTCATGGACAAAGGTAGCATAAAGTATGTTCAATCCTATTGGATCACAAACCCAATTATCTATATATTTTGTTCTTTTTTCTGTTGATAAATTTCTTAGGTGGCGAATATCATATTCTTGGATCAGCCTGTTGGAACTGGCTTCTCCTACTCAAAAACTCCACTTGCTAAAACTAGTGACACAAGTGAAGCTAAGAAGGTCCATGAGTTTATTCAAAAGGTAATAAGACAAACTTAATTGTCTTTTGAAGTTAAGAAGATCCATGAGTTTATTTTATCATTTATTTATCTTTGTGCCTTAAAGCTCATGTAGAGAGTGGTTTTTTTTTTTTTTTTTTTTTTTTATGCAGTGGCTAATCAAGCATCCACTGTTTTACTCCAACCCGTTTTACGTTTTCGGAGACTCCTATGCCGGAAAGATTGTTCCGGCCCTCGTTCAAGAAATCTCAAGAGGTATGTTTTTTTGTTTTTTATCCAAATCAATCTGTCACAATATTTTCTTACTTTTAACAGTATTGACACTATGATGCAGGAAATTATATATGTTGCAAACCTCTTATAAATCTACAGGTCATTAATACTTAACAGCTTCTTATATTATGTATATTTTCTCAAACAGTAAAGATTCATAGTAATATTATATATTTTCTTATACACAAATTAAAACAGGGTTATGTGCTCGGAAACCCAGTAACATATCCTCAATTTGAGACAAACTATCGTATTCCATTTGCTAATGGAATGTCACTAATCTCTCATGAACTCTACCAGGTACAAAATATATGCAATGCTTATAATTTGTTATTTTGTCACTTGGCTCTGAGTTTGACCTTTAATTTTTCTAGTTATATACGAAACCTTAAATGTTATAATAATCTATGAAACATTTTTTTATACAGTCACTGAACAGAATTTGCAATGGAAAATATGTACATGTGGATCCACGTAACACAAAATGTTTGAAACATGTTGAAGAATTCCATAAGGTACACACTCTTGACATTTGGTCAATGTTTTGTTTTTCCCCCCTTAGGTACTAAATATCATCACTAATTCAATTTTTGTTTTTGCCAGTGCACTGACAAACTAAATACACATCACATATTAATACCTAATTGCGATGAAATAAATACACAACTTACATCTCCTGACTGCTATGTAAGTAACATCTCTTCCCTCCATCTAGTGACCATGCAAAAGGGTTTGGAAAAACATTTGATTTGATCTGTTTCCGCTCCTATTCGATCCAATCTGTTGGTGAATAAAGCAATTACAAAGAATACAAAATACTAAAATTAAATATCCTCTAGAAGTAACAAAGAATGAAAGATATTGATATGTGTTCCACTTCAGATACATGTATATATACATGTACATATCTGAAATTTCAGTTATTAATATATATGCAAGGTTGATTTTGCAGTATTATGTGTATTTTCTTCTTGAAACCTGGGCCAACAACGAGAGAGTTCGGGAAGCTCTTAATGTTACTAAGGTATACGCCAAGTTTGGTTTAAGATCATTGACGAATTGTGATGATATAAAGATAGTTTTTAAAATTTGCACTATTGACGAACTATAATTTACAGGGAACTAAAGGACGGTGGGCACGATGTAATTGGACTATTCCATACGATAGCAACATTGTAAGCAGCATACCATATCATAAGAATAACAGCATCAGCGGATACCGATCTCTAATTTATAGGTTTGAGTTAATTAACATTCAAAAGCTTTTTAATTAATTCATCGAAAACAACAATTGAATAAAACACTAATTAAGCCTCAATAGGCTTATTTATAAAAAAAACTCAAATCCCTAGAGCCTACTCCTACGTACAAGATTCAAGAGTTTATATAACTTATTTAACCCGAAAATAGAGAATTTATAACTTCATATAATTTGTGCGGTTTATGGTGAACAGTGGTGATCATGACCTTACGGTGCCTTCCCAAGCAACTCAAGCTTGGATAAAATCTCTAAATTACTCCATCACTCATGATTGGAGGCCTTGGATGATAAAAGATCAAATCGCTGGGTAAATATCTTATTTTCGGTTTTTGGTTTCTCTTGTTCATTCATGTTCTCAGCGTATCACAAGCTTATCAAACTCACTTTAAAAAATCAATTTTTCCTTCTTTTCTTGACAGATACACGAGAACTTATGCCAATAAGATGACATTTGCTACTGTCAAAGCAAGTCTTCTTGCTTCAACTTAGCATTTTTACTATCATTGCATTACATTAATGAAAGTGTTTATTAATTTTTTTGAGCGTTTTGATTATAGGGAGGTGGACACACGGCAGAGTATAAACCAAACGAGACCTCTATCGTGTTCCAAAGGTGGATCAGTGGCCAGCCTTTGTAACAGAGGCTCATGGCTTTTACGTATTATTATCTACTAGGTACTTAGTATACCTAGTGGAATATCCACGATACATATATATCTGTTGTTCGTTATATGTTACATCTTTGTGTGTTTTTATGTAGACGTGTGCTCCAAATTATTATTGTGGAGAGAAGGCACTAAAACTATTTTTATATGTGATCAATAAAGAGAAAAAGCTAAGCGAAAGACCAATTTATCTGGTTATGTCTGGAAAAAAACTTAGATATTGCTAACTGATATATCAATTGTATCAAGAACATATTACCAAAAGATCAGGGCAAGTCCAACATTACCAGAGACTATATTCGAGATTAAAAAGTGTGCCCTTTTATTTATCATTCAAACTGATAAGTAATACCACAACTAATTTACCAAAAATAAAATAAAATAATATAATACCAACTTTTTCTTTTCATCTTTGCAAAACGTTTTGAAACTCAAAGGAATGGACTTTCACCGATACTACTTTTGAATGATAAACAATTAGAAGATGCATCTTTCATCTGTGATGAGCTTGTAACCTTTTCGTTAGAGATTAAAACTTTAGTGTATTATTATTTGAAAACTATCAGCTTTTTAGGAAACGTGGTTTCTTCAAAAATCTATTGCATTACAACATGCAAAGAATATGCAGATTGATGCATCTTTAATCAACAAATTAAGTAAGCAAGAAAGAATAAGCAAAAGGGAAAAACACAAAGTTTGTGTATCAAAGTTCAAAAAAAAAAAAAAAAAGTTTGTGTATCCAGAGGTATCAGATATGGAATACTGCTCTCTGGTTTCGGTCCAACAAATTCACTAACCACATGTATTGAAGAGAATCTTGTGAACAAGAACACACAAACTGTTTCATTAGAATGAATTGGACATAATGGCTTGGATACCCTTTTATAACACAAGGGTTTACAAAACCGGACTAATTAAACCAGAAACCAACTAAAATGATTCAACTGTCGGAGTTCTTAACAGCGCCAATAACTTCTCAACCTTGATCTGAGATTATACGACCAAGATACAACAACCATGAAAAGGATTGATGTTTTGGAAGGTAAAAAGCTGGTTGAGTTATTGTTAGAACCAGTTGAGACCAACACAAAGTCCAACTATTAAATTTTCCTTTTTGACAAAAAAATGTCTATGAAGGCCCATAAAATTTTTGAATTCTAATCAATGGCATATTTTGCTTATGCTATGGGCCAGCCCGACCAAAGATGCTTTCCAATGTATACAGTAGATGATATTTGCTTTTCTAACATGTCAGAATTGAATAGGATGCTAAACAGTAGACAAGCTTTACCAGTTAACTAAGATTCTTTACAAGCTTTACAAGATTCTTATAAACTTGGTCGATCTATCCAGACACGGTAGACGTGAAGAAGACTTCCAGACGCCAAAAATATCAACCGATGTCCTCTTAGGATTGATGGATCCTTTTCACAGACGTAAAAAAGGCAATTCTGAACTTTTTGGGTTTTGCCATGGAATCATTTCAAGACAATCTAGTTTATTTTTTTAAGAAATCTTTGTGCTATTATATGTCTTCTTACCATACATCTCTAGAGTTCTTGCATAAATAATGCTACTTCTTCACCACCGGTAATATCTTCCCTGCAAAACAGAACCGAGTCAATTTGATCACAACCTGTCCGGTTAGGTTCAGTTTGGTTCAAGAGAGGGTGAGAAAGATGAACATTTTTTTTTTTTTGTTAATGATGAAGCGTTTTGTTGATTTTTTGAGAAAGACGAACATGGTCCGCCCAATAGGCATTGTTACAATATTACCCATTTGATAGAAATTGATATGAAATCATTAGTTAAAAGATATATTCTATTCAGATTGTCCAAATTTACCTTTGTAATATCGATGATATACTATTTTTGTTTTCCCTTCTATGTAATGATTTGCGTATATGTAATGTACTTTTTTAATTTCATGTATAATGTATATGTTTCAAGATTAACGTATTCCGTATATGTTTTATTTCGTAAACAAAAATATACAAGGTCGTAAACTAGTGCAATATTAACAGGAGACCAACGAACAACAATATTCAGGAATTTTTCAGAACTGTATTATATGAATTGATTTTTAGATTTAGCGAACTCGACACAACCATTATATTACAATTATTGGGTTAACAGTTTGCATAGTAAATCTAAAGAAGAAGAGCTTTCAAAGCAAGGCTGGATACTTTTTGTTGGTAACTCTTGTTAGAACTTTGTATTTATTGCAATGTTTCTAAAATGTCCTTCTTTCAGTAGAAGATCAATTTCAAAGCAACACTCCATGCTTCAGTGTTATGTATACTCTTTCTATTTTTAAGATTGACCCACTTTTGGCATCTCTTTATGTAGACAAAATTATGGCTATAATTCGAAATTGAAAATAACATATCATGTGTAGGTGTAGTTTTTACTTAAACATTGTTAGTCCTACTCGTTCGAGAAATGTTGTTATAGCTAGTGGTGAGATGTTTTCATAGTGTCACTGTATATGGGTTCAACCGTTCAAGTGAGGTATTTTATTCGGAGAAAAATGGTCAAATGGCGTCTTTTGGGTCAACTATTTTGGCTTCTTCAAATTTTGAAAATTGTAAACATTTAGTTGAAGGAAATGCGTTATTTTCGTTGACTACCAAGTTTCAAGTTGTTAGAAACACATCATAGCCGTGTTACTTCTATGAAATTCCGCTTGTCTTAGATTTTTTCGTTGTGTTAATTCATTGAGATTGATAGTTTGTTTTTTCCACGAATCGTCTTTTTAAAAATATTTTAAGGCTTTGGTAATTATTAGCATATTGGATGGAATTTCAAAACATTGCCATGACAAAACTAAATCAATTTCATAATTTGTTTTATTAGAGAGTAAGAGGCAAAAGAAGACAAATGGAAAGATTGGAGAAGGGTCCTACGTTATGGAAGAGGTGAAGCAAGACTTGGTCCATATTGTAATGTCTCTCTATAGCTCCTAGGAAATTTGCAAGGACCGGGACAACGTGAACGTCATCTTAGTTGTCACTCATTTTCAATTGGACCCCCTTGAATCTCGATCCTAATCATCATCATAAAAATAACAAAAATTAATTAGCACGCACATTTTTGTATATATGTTTTGGAACTCGTAAATGGTGTTTGTCTTTATTTGGGAGCACTCACTTGGTGTTGTTAAGCTTCAAAGGTTACAAAGCTCATCAAAAGATCATATCAAGTAAGGCATTGTCGAAATGTATACAGTTATGCGTATGGATCCAATTTGTTTGAGGGACCCGATAATCACCGGTTAGTGGAATATTAACCACTAATTTTTCCTAATTATACAATTACGGTTTATTATATATGTTACATTTTTTACTTTCCATTTATTTCTATGGATTCTAGTAGACTTTGCTCCCACGTGATGAGACATTAATTAGCATCGAAGTTGGATTTGCCAAGTGGATGAGGAGAGCACTTTGGACCACTAGACCATTGTTGAACTTCTGTCAAATATATACAGTACTTTCTTAAGTTGGGGTACCATATAATTTTCAGTTATTGATTATTCATACAATCTAATTTAATTATCTTCGGATTTTATATCTTAAATTTTTATACAGATTGATGGCAAACAAAAATATATAAAAATGAAAAAGAAGACAAAACTTTAAGAAAATCTTTCCAAAACAGGATCATTAATCCCCCTAGAACTCTTAACCTAATTTCAATAATTTGAAAACTCTAGATGTTTTGGTTGTATTTCTTGAAATGATATCATAGTAGTTTAGTTTGGTTTAAAGACGTTTCGATTTAATTGTGAAGCTGCTTGTAACATTCCGATTTGTGATACATGAAGAGAGGCTTAATTAAGATAATTGATTTGGCTATCTATGTCAACAAAGTGCACTTACCTTTTCGGTCAAAGACCCATAAGTAACTTCCGATTTAAGCGTGTTTGGGCTGGAGTAATGGAATGATGGGTGACCTTCCGGGAAGTCCTTTGCGAACCGTGTGAGTTAGGAAAAAACACGGGGACAAGTCGGGTGTTGATTGCAGGGATAGTAAACAAATCTCTAGAGCCACTCAAAAATAACGCACCAAACGTCAGAAAGGGGTGGGGCCCACAAGCTGAGAGAGGGCGAGATAGGCGATCGGGGCGTTATACTACTTATACTACATTTTTCATCTTACTACTATCTTTTTTTACTGCATTTTAATTTACAAACCATCTTATCTTTTGTTAGAATCTTGAACATTTGGTTTAAAAACCACAAAGATATAATATGCGTGGTTAATTGTTTGTGTATCAAGTTTTCTAATCCAATAGAACTAAGACTTGCGTAATGAAACAGGAATTTTTAGAGTTCAATTATCTATCATACTCATGTCATTGTGGTCATTTAGATGTCAATCCAGTTTAGAGCAAGATGAACAGTTAAGAATGCAAGAAATGTCTCAAGTCAAGAGCAATAAGGTTTTAAAGTATCAATTTGAAGAACAAGCAATAATTAAACTAAAACTGAGCAATATATATAAAGAGCAACGGTCGAAATAAAGAAATAGACAAGAAGCGATTTCAACACAAAAAATGAGCTAACTTTAAGATAAATGAGAAGGTCCTAGGATGGGAGTAATCGATTAAGGGATGTAGAGATAGATATAGATGTCTAGATCAACACAAGCAAACAAATCCTAGAAAAAGATTCAAGAGATAGATCATCCCACTCTCGTGGAGAAGATTTCTAAGCTAGAAGCCTCAAGATCTAGCTTTCGCTAGTGAAGCCTATTATAGACAGCGATAAGCAACAATCCTCTAGATCTAAAAGGCGCTCTATACAGCGACTATCGTGGGCTAGAGTCGCCAATCCCCTCGTTGGTTTTATCCAATATTTCAACTCAACTTTCGATGAGAGAGATGTTTGAGATCTAGAGCTAAGTGATCAAAGAAGCACTAGCGTTAAGCTCACCCAACAAAGGAGGACCAGAGAAAATATTATAAACTCCTAGACATCTAAACCGAGCTCTAACACCACTAATCTATCCCATCCGTGAGACCAGGGTGATTTACTCACTAACCATACTTAGAGTATCAATTCCTATTAAAGAAAGGTCCCTAATCATGTTTAGATAGTTAAGATATAAAGATTAAGAAAAGAAAGTACTTGACTTGATTAAAATCTAAGTTGAGATCTTACAAATGTTAAGAACCCTAAATGAGGTGTTTTCGTGTTCTTTCAAAGACAAATTACAAGATATCTAAAATAATATGATTTTAATGTATTTATAGTAGGGGACTCCAAAACCCTTGGTCAACATAAAAGTTTTTATGTTTCTTCTTCCAAGTCGATTTAGATTCCCTGGTTCCGGTTTAAGCTCGTCCTGATACAGCTGGACCTTGGTCAGACTTCGGTCAATGCGCTCTTCTGGTTAACGCGCGGATGGAAAATAGAGAGCAATCGGGATGCTGTGGAAGATAATCTTGATTGCGATCTTGGTTGCGCGCTTCAGATGACTTCTCCAATCTTCTAGCTCTATTTCTCCTCCAAATGCCTCCAAAAGTATCTAAATACAATTTCAAATGTAGAATATGTGCAATGCATGTTTTTAGACTGCCGAGTCTGACTAATGGATACATCCTAAGCTAAAGTGGATGAGATAAAGTGTGAAATAACACAAAGAGCATGAAAAACTATGCTTAAAAATGCTAAAATTCCAAGACATCACGTAACAATTGAAAAGTATGTGATTTAATGTAGTAACATTTACAACAATGAAATGTGTTTAATTTACATAATGGATATAGGTCCATGTGGTGTGGGTTATGATGAGACACTCATTGAATCAGGGAGCTGCAAACTAAGGGCTGATTAATGGGTTTTTTGAGCCATAATATCGTCATCGGCCATTTTCTTCACTCTCTCCATTTTTAATTTTTGTTGTTTCATTTTGACACTTTTTTTATTTGAACCAAACATTTTGTCTTTTAATTTTGACGCTTTTGGACATAAACTAAAAATCAAACTTAATATTCTAGTACACCACTACAAAAATGCTGACTTTTGAACTTCTATCCTATTTAAGAAAAAAATTAGATATTTTCATAAGGAAATTTAAATTAAATTTTAAACGACAAATTTTCATTTTTATAGTAATTTAATATATAGAGATATAATTTATAGTGAAAGGAAAAATAGTCTTATTTTTGTAGTCTTTCTTCTTCAAATAAATCGGTTATGTCAACCGATATGAACTTAAGTCCCAAACAATATAATCTTTACAAAATAAAACCAGTATTTTACATTTGAATTTTTGGTTTTATTTTTATGTGATTAAAACCTTTAGTTTAAACTCAAAACAGACTCAAACATATAACTAATATGTTTAAAATTCGAAGCTCAAAAATAAATTTGCTGAACGATAACCAAAGTAGATATAGTATCGACCGTTCATATCTTCTTATTTTTTTGAACTTCCGTTGATAACTTTTTTTCTTAACAAAAAATCTAAGTACTGATAAACGGCAAATATATGGAGTACCTCTAACATGAACCATACACATACACATATTTTTGAATTTTTTAAGTCTATTAAAGCATAAAAGTATAGTCATGGGTCGACATGTGTTTCAAACTGCAAAACACGTAGTTAGTTTTGTAATTCGGTATCATAAGTTTGTTAAATTCGGGGAATACAATTGGAGAACGAAGACTAGCGAATAACTTAGTATGATTTTGACAGCTCAAAGTTAAATTATTTATTGGTTCGGCCTTCGAAACTTTCTTTTTAAGAACATTACTTGCCTAAAAGAACACGCATGGTACGTGTTATGGTCGTAATGGTACGACACGTTTCTGACTATATAACTAACTAGACTCTGTATATAGTAACGTAGCTTGGTTCAAAGTTTTGATATCGTCTTGTTCCAAGTAGATAATTAGAAACAGTCCAATTTTTGCGTGTACACGCCAGTAAAATTGAATTTTGTAGGGTAAATATCGACACTAAAATATCATTTGTTATAAGTTCGACAGTTTCAAGCGAAATATGTCTTTGAAATGATATTTTAATGATTCATTTGTTGTTATTACAAACACACAGTGACTTTGTTAGTGAATCATTAAACATTTTTTCTATCTTAACGTGTATAACAGTGTTTTAAGAAAATATATCATAACAATGTTGAAGCTTTATTCATTAATTTATGAATCTGTACAAAATTACTTATGGTGTTATATCATTGGTTAACTTAACTGTAGTAAGCAAATTAGAGTTCTAGCAGTAAACTCTAGCTAACGAACCCAACCATTCTAAATCTCTAATATAGAAAATAGAAGAAAACAAAATAGGAGTCAATATACTGTTTGTATTCACTAAGTAGTACTATACTATTAAAATATATTTTTCTTAATATACTGATATTAAATAAATATTTTGAATTGTACTGATGAAAGTATATATATGTAACTTTTTTACATGAGATAATCAAATGCTACTGTCGTAAAAAACACAAGTGCTAATACTAAAAAGAAAAAAAATTAAATGTGTTAATATTATGAACACAATACCGTTGCCGAAATATTTATCCAAAATACTTTAACAAAATATTCTTTAGCTAAAATATTTCTTTATTTTTTATTTTTATTGTGGAGTTTTTCATCATGTATATTTGCTGGGGGAAAAAATTCTGATTTTTTATCTTTGCAAAAGGTATAGAAAAGTTTGTAAAAAGGCTATAGAGAATAAATAGCCGACATGGAACACAAGCGAGGGCTACCACGGGGGAGCAACGTGGACCAACATGATAGAGGGTCCAAATAGTCCCCAAATTGTAACATTGACATGTTTCTCCTTTTTTTCTTATATATTTTTTCTGTGGGTCATATTATTTATGTACAAGTATCCATTTTACATGGAGATTTCCTGTCGGCATGGCGTCCTCATTACTCCATCGCTTTCACTTTTCTTCATACTCTTATTTATCTAATTCTTATATGTATGTCAAAACATTTTTCAAATGCCAATATATTAAACACTATATAATCGGAAAATCGTAATGTAGTAGTGTATATATACTAGTGTATATATACTAGTGTTGCAACCGTGTGTTACCGTTTATATATTGATAAAGTGCATGTGTAATTTGTTGACGGAGAAAAATCAAGTTTACATCTTAAATTTCAAATTAAATTTTAAACAATCAAAAGAAAACCCATGTTGATGAATATAGAGAAAATTGCCAAAATACTCTAAAAAAAACATCTCTTGTCCCATTACTCTTTCACATTTGCTCTTTGTCCCCTTACACCTTTTTTTTTATCAAATAAACCATTTTTGTCCTTCAAATTAACTAGATAAAGTTTTATTTTTAATTAAACTATTTTCGTTATTAAAAATTAATTAAACCATTTTGGTTTATTTTCGGATAGTTAGAAGAAAAAAAGTAAACAAAAATTTGAAAAATATTCAGTTGAAATATTTTCTCGATTTTAGTAGAAGATGATTTCTACAAAAGGTAGATGATACTTATTTTAGTAGAACATCTTGTACAAACACGAATACTACGGATAGTAGAAAACTTGCTTTTAGTAGAACACTAATTATGCGGGAGGTAGAATGAACTGTAGTACGTAGGATACAAAAACTACGGAAGGTAGATGTCAGTGTTTAGAGTAGAACTTGAAATCCACGATTAGCGGAAGATAGTATATTCTGTAGAATATATTGGGAGCAAATTCTACCAAATGGTAGAGCCTATAGTATTTGGTAGATATCGAATTCCGATTGTGGTAGAGGTATGACCTAGTTGTAGATTCCGCATTCTATAGTCGTTAGACATCCGAGTAACTAGTAGAAAACGTATTCTACTTTGAGTTTAGAGATTGATAGAATTAAACTTCAAATAATTTTCTGAAACATGAAAAACAATTTTAAAAATGTTCAAATTTTTTAAACAGTCTTTAGATCATTTTTATGAATTTTAGAAATTTTGTTCACTTGTAAAAGAATTTAGTATCAGTTTTTAATTATAGTGAAGGGCAATAATGTCAAAAAATGAGTAAAAGGACAAGATGAGCTTTTTTTTTTTTTAGGGTATATTCACAATTCTCCCAAAAAAATAATAATGCAAATAATAAAAATTTCCCATCTCTTTCTTTCCTTTAAGGATTTTGGTGATGCATGAAACTATATATACACATGCAAACATTCTTATACCTCTCATAGCTTACCTACAACAACTCTGTCTGACCTTTCTCACAACTCTTTCTCTAGTTCTTGATTGTTAAATATTTTATTAGAAGAAGAAAAGAAATGGGTCTACTGTCAAGAAAAGCTACATGCAACAGCCATGGCCAAGACTCTTCTTATTTTCTTGGTTGGGAAGAGTACGAGAAGAATCCTTACGACGTTATCAAGAATCCTCACGGCATTATCCAGATGGGTCTAGCAGAAAATCAGGTAAAAAATTATTAATTAACTACACGTGATAACTAATATATATATCAACCAAAATTATATTTATGTATCTATATAGAGATTAATTACGTGTGTTTCATTTGTTTTCTCTGTAGCTATGCTTTGATCTTCTAGAGTCATGGCTTGCACAAAACCCAGACGCAGCTTCTTTAAAGAGAGATGGCCAGTCTATTTTCCGGGAACTCGCTCTCTTTCAAGACTATCATGGCCTCTCTTCTTTCAAAAATGTAAGATTATTTTTATATGATCCCAAGATCGATCGTCCTCAATCAATTTTATTTACGGTTTACTGATTTGTCGGAATGCATTTTCAGGCGTTGGCGGATTTCATGTCAGAAAATAGAGGAAACCGAGTTTCTTTTGACTCCAACAACCTTGTCCTCACTGCTGGAGCAACTTCCGCAAACGAAACTCTAATGTTTTGTCTCGCAGATCCCGGTGACGCTTTCTTGCTTCCCACACCGTATTATCCAGGGTTAGTACATCGTTTACTTCACACACACGTAACATTTTTTTTGTCATTGCTACAAAATTAACCTAACTAACAGTCTCCTGACTCTCCTCTTATATTCTATACTTCAGGTTTGATAGGGATCTAAAATGGCGAACTGGGGTTGAGATTGTACCAATCCAATGCACGAGTGCTAACGGGTTTCGCATAACCAAACTGGCGCTCGAAGTAGCCTATGAACAAGCCAAGAAGCTTAACCTAAACGTCAAAGGAGTTCTCATCACCAACCCATCTAACCCTTTGGGCACGACAACAACCCAAACCGAACTCAACATTCTCTTTGATTTCATCTCTAAGAATAAGAATATGCATTTAGTAAGCGACGAGATCTATTCTGGAACAGTCTTCAGCTCTTCAGAATTCATCAGCGTCATGGAAATTCTCAAAAACAATAAACTTGAAAACACCGATGTTTTTAACCGTGTCCATATTGTTTATAGCTTATCTAAAGATCTAGGCCTTCCTGGTTTTCGAGTTGGAGCTATTTACTCCAACGACAAAGATGTCATCTCTGCGGCTACGAAAATGTCAAGTTTCGGCCTTGTCTCCTCCCAAACACAATACCTCTTATCCGCATTATTGTCAGACAAGAAATTCTCTAAAAAATACCTAAGAGAGAACCAGAAACGACTCAAGAACAGACAAAGAAAGCTCGTGTCGGGTCTAGAAGCCATGGGGATCGGATGTCTCAAGAGCAATGCAGGACTCTTCTGTTGGGTGGACATGAGACATCTCCTTAGCTCTAAAACGTTCGAAGCTGAGATGGATCTTTGGAAGAAGATTGTTTACGATGTGAAACTCAACATCTCTCCCGGTTCGTCGTGCCATTGTGAAGAACCGGGCTGGTTTAGGGTTTGTTTCGCGAACATGAGTGAAGATACATTAAAGCTTGCTTTGAAGAGATTGAAGATGTTCATTGATGATGGCATCTCAAAGAAGACTTTCCAAATCAGTGAAACCCAAAGATTGAAGAATTCGAGGAAGAAGACAATGACTACAGTCTCTATCTGGGTTTTTCGACTGTCCGTTCACGACCGTGAGGCCGAGGAACGATAGTCCGTTTTTTTTTTTTTTTTTAAGTTTAATAATATTTTTTTTTTGTTTGTTTGTGATTATTTACTACCGATGTAATTTTTACCAAAATTGTATTTTGGTATATAGTTGTTGGAGAGAAAGTGTACGCAGTCCGTACGTGTGTATGCTGCGGGTAATGCTGCGGGTAATGCTGCGGTCTTTTTCGAAAGAAAATTAAAATAAATTTGAATGTTTAATTTCATTAATCATATAGTTTCATTGATTTCAATACTTCTTTATTGACCTAACTAAAATTCGTGTGCGGCCAATATTTTTCTCATTAGTTCTGGTCTTAGGAGTTTAGTCAACTCAAAACCCAACTATTTCATAACATCTTCTAGTGTTCACATTCGTTTTCTTCTAATTATCAGATAATTTCATCATGATTTATTATAACAAATTTTAATTTGCTTTATGGTGCACGCAGTGATCAATTTCGTTTAGACGACTTGAAAGTCAATGAAGACTACCATGGAAGTCAAAAGGTTAATTTAAGTAGACATTTCTTAACCACGTAGACTATAAAGTATAAACGGAAGTGGCGATCAGACTTTGTTCATATTAAGTTTTTTTCTCTAAAAACTTAATATTAACAAATTCATTATTAAGTTATTATTAACACATTTGTGGATGGTATATTAAAAATATCACCGTCACCGAACTATAGTCGGTTATTCGACATATCTACGTGGTTGTATCTCCACTGCTTTATAAACTAGTCTACACGGTTCAGAGAGCGTTTAGAAGTTAAAACAAATAACTAAAAAAAAAAAAAAAAAATCAAGTAGTCTGTATTAACTTAAACAAGTTATACATACATATGAAATATTTTAAATTATTTATTTATGGCAATTCTAAAAAATATCACACAAAATTAAGTTTTTGTTGAAAATTACCATCGCTAGTTTTATCTTTTAAAAGTACCACAAAAATAATGTTTTTGAAAAATACAAAAAAAAAAACTAAACTAAATTTTAAATTATAAAAAATAAGTCATAAATTCTCAAAATTAAAATATATTATATCAAAATACTAAACCTAAACTCAAGTATTTAAATTATAAACTTTTAAAAATCATTTTTAATGTTTTGGTATTTTTGGAAAAAAAACTATTTATTAGTACGTTTGAAAGAAGAAAAACTGATGATGGTATTTTTGAATCAAAAACTTACTTTAGTGATTTTTTAAAGTATTCTTATTTATTAATTCATATGCAATGTAAAATAAAATGGAAGTGAAGAATAGATAGATATATATAGAATATAGTTTCTTCAAAGTTGTTGAGCTAGTAGGTGAGGATGGGATGAGTTGTTTGTAAGTAACTGATAGTGAAATCCAAATTTTTGAAAATTTCAAGGCATGATTTTTACATTAATTAATTAGAAAGTGATTAATCGGCGTGACTATAAAACTATATAGCTGGACTTTACGACATTCAGATTTCTCTATGTGATTCTGGTCTGTGACTTTCGGCACAGAAGAGATTGACCAATCAGAAATCTCTAATTATTACTGTAATCAGATTTAATTATTCGCGTCCTTCGTGTGTGCATAAGGCTAAAGTAGGAACTTTTATGTAATAGAAATAGAAAAGCTCATCTGTTAGAATACTGATTTCTTATATAGCATGAAAAAGAAAGCTCTGGATATTTGTTTAAGTGAAAGTTAACCAATTATATAACCGGTTGAGTCATTAGAGTCTAGAGTTTCTTAGTACATGTCCAATAATATAATGTTGATTTTGGAAGAAGTGGAATTAATCTTATAAACTCCATGATTTCTTGGTTTCAAAATTAATGTTTAAATCCTTAAAATCCACACATTCATGAATTGATCAAACCCAAAAAATATCGGCTATTAATTCCGAAAGAAAAAAGGGAACACTAATGTATACACATACATGAGGCCAGCCCCGGCTCAATATTTTTCAGGGCCTTAGGCAAACAAAAAATATTTGGGCCTCTTTTAATACATAATTTTTATTTTTTTGCAAAATTATGCCTATTTTTCTTAAGGAATTTTTGAAAATTTGGGTTGGACCCATCGCGGAGGCACAGTCCGCCACCCCCTAGAGCCGGACCTGCATGAGGCATGCCATTTTCATCACATGGGAAAAGGGAACAGAGGACATTTTCTTTTGTTTTCTAATTGGCTATTCAAACATTTATATTGTAACATACAATTTTTTTCTGGAACAACCTTGTATATATATCATACTGCGGTTGATATGATTTATATACAAAAAAAAAAAAAAAAAATATTGCGGTTGATAATTGATTTATATCATGTCTGCCTGTGTTGGTTGGGGCATGAAAGGGCCACACGACAATACCTCTTTGATTCCTCTCACACGTACTATACATATAATCTTTATCTACTTATTACATCCTATTTTTAGTATATGAACTACGGGTAGAACGATTTAGAAAGATTCGAAAGATAACGTAATTATTTAGAAATGTCAAAATTATTGTAAGGTGTTGTAAATTTTGTGACCGTATATAAGACTTCTTTGTCTATGTACAAAACATTGGTTAGACAAACAAAATTTAGATTAATGTTTTTCTTGTGGACAGGACTAATTGACATTAGTAAAATGTGGAAACATATATTTTGTTGTTTGGAACGTAGGGGACAATGGCACATCATTTTTCAAAAAGTTTTGATCTTTGTGGGTCAGAGTGTTTTTTTTTTCAATATATTTTTTTTTGTATTTCTACAGTATATTTAAAGCAAAACTTATAAAAAGCAACCAATTTTTCTTACTCATTTGAAAATGAGTTAAATAGTGATAAATATATACGCACTAGGCATTTACAACATGCATGTTGCTCCATGCGGAATCAACCATGCACTAAATGCATCCACACGAAGAGATGCACTATTCATTCAGCTATGCAAGGTACGCTCTCTAGCGAGTAGCGAGAAATGTGACATGTTACATGACCTATCCGAACACGTCATGATTATCGACGTCATGTCTCATATATTGAAGAACATTGCAGTCGATCACCTACAACACTGTATGGCTAGGAAGACCTTACCTAACTATCTAAAGACCTGGTTGCTATGACAAATCCATTTCATGCACATACGCAAGTGAGCGCACACAAGCGCACACACGCCCACGCTGCACATTGATCTCACCTAAAGAGACATAGATCTTAAGCTTACTAACCAAACAGACTGAACCAATTATCACTTTCTAACCAAATCTCATAACTTACTCTCTCTCTCTTTCGATTGTTCTGTTCTTTTACCAGTCGTAACTCGTATGGTTTCTTTCTAATTTGAATGTCAGAAAGTCTTTAAGAAGAAAACAACCAACTTCTATTTTGTTTATAATTTAGCCACTACATAATATTTAAATATACACCTAGAAAATACTATTTATCTAATCAACCGTTAACTGACGCAAAAAATCTCACCATGTATGAAACTTGAATACCTGCAAATAACTAAAGTATTATAGATAGTTTGTCACGTAAATTTCAATTATTCAGTTAAAAATATTATAAAGCTTCTTGGCCGGTCTTTAAAACTGTAGTTAACGAGGCCCACATTTTAACAGATTTCAGACAATATAATAGACTTCAACTGTAATGTTATTATGGGTTCGGTCGTGAAATTTCTATAGTTCCGTAAACAAGGCCCAAACATCTATCAGTTTGATTTATAGGACGAGCTAGGACCAACAAGAAGAAGAAAAGGAAAAAAAAAAACAGAAAGCTTCGATGCCATACTATTTTATTTTAGGGGGTATTATCGGTTGTGCTTGTTTTTTTTTCTTTTCGTGTCAATTCATTCAAGGATCAAAAGTATCCAAAGTTCCAAACAAACACTCATAACAAAAAGTAACAAAAACCAAAAAGAATAGAGAATAGACATTTGCACTTCAGCATTCGTTTTCTCTTTGCGGAACATACTACGTAGGCATTGCGGTTCACCTTGTGCAACATACGAAAAGAAAGCCGAAGATCAGTCACCACACTTCGAGCGATTTCAAAATCCATATTATTATAATAATTTCCAAAATTCATTGTTTTCACTCTGATTCTCAACAATCTCGATTTATTATGTGTCTTTTTGTATCCATCTTTTTTAACTTTTTAAATGGGATCAGCCTTGCTATCTCTAGTCCACTTGACATAAAGAATCCACTGACAGAATCTTGTTTTGATTAGGTGTTGGAAAAATCTTCTCTGTAATCGGTGTTGGAACAGAGAACAGGGTGTTGGAACAGAACGACGAAAAACTGTGTTTCAAAGAGAAAAACTGTGAGATCTGTGGGTATCTTGGATTATGATTGAATCCTGTACGAAACAGTTTCCTTTAAGAGTATTTCGACCCTATACAGCCTTGGGTTACACGAAATCCCTTGCAGGATAAGACAATCACGTCCACTCTTTGTCTAGGCTTAAGATCAAAGAGTAACAAATAGAGATCTTGTGTGTGTTTACTTTTGTTGCTTTGTGAATCAGATCTATGTCTTTAGATCTTGTCAATCTCGTCCCCCTTGTCTCAGAGAGACAACTGAACTTATAAAGTTCTCATAAGGCTTCAACGAACGTTTGCAACCGTTCATTTAATGATTGAACCAAAGTAACTGTCCATTTATGTTGGAACACTTTGGAACATGTTGTAACCTTATACACTTAAATATCCAACATTCCTCCCCCATTTAAGTGTAACCTTTCATTCACAAAAACCAGCAACGAATAAACCAAACCACATGCATATATATAAATGTCGTATCGATTGAATTTACATACTGTGAATCACACGCATCTAATGCCCGAGAATCAAAGTGTCCTACGGATTGAACTTATCAAACTACTTTGGGCACGAGAGGGTAAAACACGCATGAGTTTCTCACTACTCTAAGTGTTTACTTGACACTATTAATAGCCATGTGTCCAATCCTCTCACGAATGTATAGGAAGCTAAGTCCGAGCTTCTTGAAGCGGCTACACTTCACACTCGCATAGGTAGATCCTTTACATCTTGCTTCTGCATTTGCAATTTTTCAAAGGATCTATTAAGAAGTCATACTTCAACCTAAATTTTCATGCAGATAATAAGCACTTCCTTTGGGATTACATAAACAGTGCTACAACCTCTCAAGGAATGGGCTCACCTTGAACTCAGCTCCTAGCGTCGTACTAGAAGGGAGTTGGGTGTCCCACGACTAGAGGTTTGAAATGGACTTCAAACCAATCCCTTCAGCTGACTTTATTACCAAGTCCCTAGACAGACCCTTCGTCAAGTGATCTGCTAGATTTTGCTGAGACCGAACAAACTCTAAAGTTATCACACCGTGAGTGATCAATTCACGAACCGCGCTATGCCTAACGCCAAGGTGTCTCGACTTTCCATTGTACACTTGGCTATAAGCCTTAGCCATAGTCGCTTGACTATCACAACGGATCGAGATAGGAGACACCGGTTTCGACCACAATGGAATATCAGAGACAAGGTTTCTCAACCATTCAGCCTGTCTTCCAGCAGCTGCCAAAGCCACAAATTCAGATTCCATAGTCGAACTTGTGATACAAGTTTGCTTCTTAGATGCCCAAGAAATGGCACCTCCCCCAAGAAGGAACACCCAACCACTTGTAGAAGTATGATCTTCCACGTTGGTGATCCAACTTGCATCAGAATAACCTTCCAAAACCGAAGGAAATCCATCATAACACAAACCATAGTCCATGGTTCCTCTCAAGTACTTGAGCACACGCTTTATAGCCTACCAATGGTGAGTACTAGGATTACTAGTGTACCTACTCAACCTCCCAACCGCGTAAGCTATATCCGGTCTCGTGCTCGTCATTGCATACATTAAGCATCCAATTACTTGAGAATATTCGTGTTGCAACACAGCCTTTCCTGTGTTAGGCATAAGCTTTACGCTTGCCTCCATGGGAGTACTTACAGGGGAACAGTTCAAGTATTTGAACTTCTTTAACACTTTCTCAACGTAGTGAGCTTGTGATAAAGATATCCTTCCAGCCTCACGCTTGATTCTAATACCAAGAATCACATCCGCCTCCCCCATGTCTTTCATGGCGAAATTTGATGACAAAAACTCTTTTGTGAGTTCCACTAGTCTAAGGTTGGTACCAAAGATCAACATGTCATCCACATACAGACAAATGATCACTCCTTTACCGGAATCATCAAACTTGCTGTATAGACACTCATCCGATTGGTTAATTTTAAAACCAAACGACAAGACAGCCTCATCAAACCTTTGATGCCATTGCTTAGGAGCTTGTTTCAGCCCATACAGTGATTTCACCAGCTTGCACACCTTGTGCTCACTACCAGGCACAACAAATCCCTCTGGTTGTTCCATATACACCTCTTCTTCCAAGACGCCATTTAAGAATGCAGTCTTAACATCCATTTGATGGATCACAAGATCATGAATGGCTGTTAAACCAATCAAGAACCTTATAGAAGAGATTCTGACAACAGGAGCATATGTATCAAAATAATCAATGCCTTCCCTCTGTCTAAAACCTTGTATAACCAATCGAGCTTTGAACTTATCGATTGCACCACCGATTTTCATTTTCTTTGTGAAAATCCACTTGCAGCCTAAAGCTTTGCAACCATGTGGGAGATCAGCCAGGAAATATGTATTGTTTCCTACTATAGAGTCCATCTCATCATTTACAGCTTCTTTCCAGAAAGCAACATCAATGGAAGCCATTGCCTCACTAAATGTCCTAGGTTCATCACCTACTAGGTAACAATATGAGTATTGTACAACAATCTCATCTCTTGAACCTTCCACCAAATAAATTTGGAATTCAGGACCAAATGATTTCTCAATCCTTCCTCTCTTACTTCTACGAAGTACAGGTGACTCGCTGGATGTTGGAACACAAGTCGAGATGTTGGAACGTACGATCGTACCATCTCCTTGTCCAGTTCCAAACGAAACCAGATCCTTTGGTCTAGGTATTGATGTGAAACGATTCTCATCAAATATTGCATCTCTTGACTCAATCACAGTGTGAACTGCTATAGAATCATTAGGTTCAATGACATAAAACCTATAAGCCTTGGAATGCTCAGCATAACCAATAAAGATGCAATCAATACCTCTTTCTCCCAAAGTTCTTATCTTTGGTTGGGGTAGTCTTACTACAGCCCTACAGCCCCAAACTCGAAGGTAGTTCAAGTTAGGCTTCTTTTTATACCAAAGTTCATATGGGGTAACCTTGTTCCTTTTGTTAGGAACTCTGTTCAACAAGTAACATGCTGTTAACATGCCTTCACCCCAGAAACCGTCACTCAATCCAGAGTAGGATAACATGGAATTAACCATTTCCTTTAGGACTCTGTTTTTCCTCTCAGATACACCATTTTGTTGTGGTGTATAAGGAGCTGTGATCTCATGTATTATCCCCACAGACTGAAAGTATGCAGGATCATAATACTCACCACCTCTATCGGTGCGTAACTTCTTAATCAAGTTACTCTGTTGCAATTCAACCTCAGTTTTATAAACTTTGAATTTCTCTAAGGCCTCATCCTTAGAGTGCAACAAATATACAGAACAATATCTGGAATAGTCATCAATGAATGTGACGAAATATTTCTTATTTCCCAGAGATGGTGTAGCATGCAAATCACATAAATCACTATGAATCAGTCCAAGGACTTTCGATACCCTAACAATGCTATCAAACTTCTTCCTAGTTATCTTAGTCAACATACATGTTCCACATTTCTCTACATTCATGTCAAAACCAGGAATTAAACCTTCCTTCGACATTTCAAGCATCCTAGCATAATGTACATGGTCTAATCTCATATGCCACAAGAGACTATCATTTCCGACTGTTGTTGGAACAGACGGATCCATGTTGGAACATGTCATATAACTAGAATTGATCACTTTATTAATATTAAGCATAAACATGCCATTACAAAAGTATCCAAATCCAACAAAGAGACCACGTTTGGACAGTACATACTTATCCGACTCATACACTTGTTTGTATCCAGACTTATTTAAAACACTTCCAGAAACTAAGTTTTTCCTAATTCTGGGTACATGAATAACATCATTGAGATGAAGAGATTTCCCAGAACTAAACTCCAGCACCACTTTTCCACGACCAAGGATAGGAGCAGTTGACTCGTTGCCCATATAGAGTACAGATCCATCTTCCACCGATTCATAAGTCTTGAACCAGCCACGATCTTTGCAAACATGTGTTGTTGCACCCGAGTCAATCCACCACGACACATCATCATCCTTGATGTGGTGATTGGCCTTGGTCCTTAGACCCTTGCCCAAAACGTTTCTGAGGCGTTTTATCCTTATCCTTTCCAGCCCTACAATCACTTTTGAAGTGACCAGGCTTCTTACAATTCCAACAGACAGGTTTAGACCTCTTGTTGGATCGATTGTAGGTGTTGCTGTTAAAGGGACGTTTCTTCCCTTTATTCTTCCAATTAGAATCATCACTTTCTTCCATCATATTGATAGAAGAAGTATCAGCCACTTTGGGTTTTCCACCCTCTTGCACTCTCAGAGATTCCTCTATGCGCAAGTGGCTGCCAAGTTGTATCAGAGACAACTCTTCTTTCTGGTGTTTTAACGTTCGCCTATAATCCTTCCAGGAAGGAGGCAACTTGTCAATGATACTTGACACTGAGATGGATTCATCCATCTTCAAATCGTATTGAGCGAATTGGCCCAGGATGCGAAGCAATTCATGGTATTGCTCCATCACTGGCCTTGAATCAGACATCTTGTAATTGTTAAAATTACTCACAAGGAACTTCTTACTAGAAGCATCCTCTGCCATGTACTTCGATTCCAACGCATCCCATAACTCCTTTGCGGATTGGACATTTTGATAGACATCAAAAAGAGAATCAGACATACCATTGAGAATGTGCCCGTGACAGATGTAGTCATCATTCTTCCATTTGAGTTGTGCCCTAACTTCCTCTGCATATGCCTCGGTCTCTGGATCTGCCGCGACGAGAGGCATCGGCAGGCATCGAAAAAATCTACCGTCTCATGCAGTAGATTTATCTGGAAAAATCTGTCATTCAGTGTGATAGATTTATTCGATAAATCTGCCGTCTCATTCGGTAGATTTATCCAAACAATCTGCCATCTCATTTGGTAGATCTATACAAAAAATCTGGCGTCTTATGCAGTAGATTTATTTCAGAAACTGTCTTCAGTGTGGTAGATTTAATTTAAAAATCTACCATTTCATGTGGTAAATCTCACTTGACTTCAAAAATGTTATGATTTAATCACGCCTTGTCTTTTCTTTTTTGGATCTTAATATGTCCTCGCCTAACGTAAACGAACATGATTAATATCAAATTGGTTTTAGTTAGACCAATAAATGATTAAATTGTGAAAATAAATAATTTTAAACCATTGTTTTCTGTCTTTTTAAGATTAATATATAGTTTATTAATAAAGTTGACAAAAAGTAGTTTATTACTCCCTCTGTTCCAAATTAAATTGTCTTTTGGAGCACTTTTTTTGTTTCAATTTAAATTGTCTTTACAATATTCTAGGTAAAAAGTGATGTTACTTTATTTTAATGCTTTTATGTTATTGGCTCTTTATTTTTATACTTTTGTGTTATTGGTCAACACTAAATAAGTTAAAGAGAGAGAAGTTATTTTTAAGAGTTTCTTAATTACCGTGCACAACTCTAAAAGACAATTTAATTTGGAACAGAGGGAGTAATAAAAAATCGATTGATTAATTAAGTGAACACAAAGCATTGATTAATTAAGTGAACACAAAGCATTCATACCTCTCGCTTTCTTTATTTGTATGAATACAGTTCAAGAAAGTGTGTGTCTATATATAGTGGGGTGGTTGGTGAAGTGTTGGGAAGTCAAAAGGAGTTTTGTTTGATGTTGTGCATGTCTCTTGTTTTGTGTTTTGGGAAGTTGTTTGTCTTGGGAAGTCAAAAGGAAGTCTTGTGTTTTTGTCTTGTGTCGATGGCATTACGAAGTTAACAAAGCAATAACAAAGCAAGTAATTAATCAACAAGCAATCCGAACAAAATCACATAATTTTGGAACACTAGTTTAGAATATTAATACTTTTGAATTAATACTTTTTTTTTCCAACATGTATTAATTCTTTAGAATATTAACACTTTTGAATTTTATGTACACAGGTCTTCCATTCCATTCGGAGTAAAATAAATAGAATAGACCATCTCATGTTTTAACGAAATATAAACAGGTCTTCCATTCCATTCCATTTAGGCTAATGTACACAGGTCTTCTATTCCATTCCATTCAGTCTAATGTACACAGGTCTTCCATTCCATTCGGAGTAAAATAAATAGAATGGACCATCTCATGTTTTAACGAAATATAAACAGGTCTTCCATTCCATTCCATTTAGGCTAATGTACACAGGTCTTCTATTCCATTCCATTCAGTCTAATGTACACAGGTCTTCCATTCCATTCGAATTTTGAAAAGTCCACCCATTTTTTTTACTTTTTGAAAACTATAAGTCAATAATAGTTAAATTTAAAATTCGAAAACATTACTGTTTTTAAAAATTTTAAGTTATTGATATTAATACTTAAAATAAATAAAATATTAAGATAATACAATATTGAGATAAATACATGTTATTTCAACCCTAATAAAATAAATAAATACATGTTATTTCAATCCAAATAAAAAAATAAATACATGTTAATATTCTAAAGCTTATATACACTTTTCTATATGTGTTACGTCATTTTTATACCTTAAAATAATAATAATAATAATAATTAAATTTAAAATTCTAAAGTTATTTAGTACTTAAAATCAACATAAAATCAACAGTACCCATTTCCACATCTCCAAAATATACTCTACCTTCTCTCGGAGGCAGTGTTTTTAAAACCAAACCGAACATTGAACCGGTGATGCTTATGGGTCGCGGTTCAATGTGGTTTAACCGGATTTTAAAAATAGATGTATATACATATATATATAAACCTTATAAAAGATTAATGACTTAGTTTATGATAGTGAAAACCGTTAGATAAAAACCCAGTAAAAACCGAAAAAACCCACCCCAAACCCGGGAACCGGTTGGTTGAACCGACGGTTGAGATAATTTTTTTTTATTTTTCATGTATTTTAGTTTTAAATATGAAATTTAATTTGTTACAAAAATTTTTACTTGTTTTCTTGTTAGCCTTTTGAGGTTTTACGATGATATAGTGATTGATCAAATAAAATAAAACTATAAGAATAAATTTTTAAAATTTTAATCATATTTTCAAATAACAATATGGATTTTTGAATTTACATTGTAAATAAATATATATATATAATATACATATTATAAGTGACAAAAAATAAATATGTATATATGTATTAGATAAAATACTTAATAATATGATCCAGAGTTGACCCGCGGTTCACCCAGTAACCCGGTCACCCGGTATACAATCCGGGTCGACGTCCGGGTCGGGTATAAAAACATTGCAATAAGCATTCCCCTTGACAGACACGTGTTAGACAACATACATCATTACTCAAACTTAATTTTTTCCAATCAATAAATTATAATTTCAGCCATTTCCGCATCTCCAAAATATACTCTACCTTCTCTCGGAGGCAGTGTTTTTAAAATGAAGCGATGACAAAAATATAGAACGTAAAAGATATAACCTACGTATTGAATTATCAAGCTTAACCAAATAACGGGAAAACGGCCATTTCATACCCAAATTTGGACCATATGTTCGATTCATACCTAACTTATACCCTCCGACCAATCCATACATAAACTTACCAAAAATTTGAATTTCATACATTATGTTTTGTTTTTTAGCGAAATCATACATTGCCGCCACGTGGATGCCATGTGTCTGCCACGTGGATGCCATGTGTGCGCCACATAATTTTTTAAAAAATAGAAAATAGAAAATTTAAAAGAAAATCTTATTTTTAATAAGTATTTATATTTTTGAATAAAATTAAAAAGTAATAATTAAATCAATTTATAAAACTTTATTTTATATAAGTCTTTAACCCGATCAATTTATAAAAAATTTATTTTATAAAAGTAAAATTTTTGGGTTTGAACAAAGTTGAACTCAATATGAAGTTCCACCGGGATTGGAGAGGATTGAGGTGTTGAAGCGTTTAAAAAAGTTTGGGTGAGAATGAGGATCCCGCATGTGCAGTACATCAATTCTTTTTTGTTGATGTGGATCAAAAAAATTAAAAATATTTAAGAAAAAAAATTATTATTTTTTAAATTTTTATTTTCTTATTTTTTACTTTCAACCTAATGAACAAGAGTTTTATCATCGCCTATAAACGCTTCAACACCTCAATCCTCTCCAATTTCGGTGGAACTTCATATTGGGTTCAACTTTGTTCAAAACCGGAAATTTTACTTTTATAGTGTACCAGACCTGGTCTCCTACCGAGTTACCTGTAAATACGATATTATTAATTATAACTATATTGATCGGGTTAAAAACTTATATAAAATAATTTTTTTATAAATTGATTTAATTATTACTTTTAATTTTATTAAAAATATAAATTTTAAATTTTAAAAATAAGATTTTCTTTTAAATTTTATATTTTCTGTTTTAAAAAAAAAAATATGTGGTGCACACATGGCATCCATGTGGCGGACACATGGCATCCACATGGCGGCAATGTATGATTTTGCCAAAAAACAAAACATAATGTATGAAATTCAAACTTTTGGTAAGTTTGTGTATGGATTGGCCGGAGGGTATAAGTTAGGTATGAATCGAACATATAATCCGAGTTTGGGTATGAAATGACCGTTTTTCCCACAAAATAACATAGGGAAAATTACATAAAAAACCGCAGACATGTTCTGTTTAATACTACTCTAAAATATTTTAATGTAAATATTATTGTTTACTTTACTACACTTATATATTTTTTTAATATAAATATTACTATATAATTTATATGATTGATATATTAGTTTAATTAAACTAAAATTCTATGTATAAAATTATTAATAAATATAGGTATTAAATAGAAGATGTTTGCATGGTTATTCAAGATTTTTGTATGTGGCATATTGGTTATTTGAAAAAATGCTTCCACAATACCACATCAGACGGATAAATCTACTACATGAAACAGCAGAGTTTTTGGAGAAATCTACTGTCTGAATGGCAAATTTGTCAAATAAATCTACCGGAATAGACGGTAGATGTTTCTATGAAATCTACCACACTGAATGGCAGATTTCTCAAATAAATCTACTACATGAGACAGCAGATTTTACGGATAAATCTACGACATGGGAACACAGATTTTCCTAGTAAATCTACCAAATAAATCTATGACATTGAATGGCAGATATGTCCTGATAAATCTACCAGATGAGACGGTAGATTTTTTTATTAAATCTACCACACTGAATAGCAGAGTTTTCACAAATAAATCTACAACATGGGACAGCAGATTTCTAGTTTTATGTAATGTCTATTACTTTTGTATAACATGTTACACAAAGGGGCCTAAACAAGTTTAATTTTATATAACTTGTATAAACGGACCGTTAGATTCTGGCCCAAATCAACAGAATCTCAGTCACTTTACCTTGTCCTTTTCCAAGCAACGGAGTTTGCGATTTGCGATTCCGATTCCGCTGTTGTTGTCGTCTTTCTCTGGTAAGCTTCTCGACATTCTCTCTCATTTTTTTAACTTGGTTCGGATTCCTTCAGTTTCTCAGTTGGACGCTGTTTACATTGCTAATGTCTCCGTGTGGTTAGTGAACAGTGAAAGCATTTTAGTTAGGTTTTAAGGTTTTAACTATTGATTGGTAAGGTGATCTCGGATCCTCCTTTATGTTGGTCATACTTTGTTAAATAAGCTTTCATTTAGCCAAACAATTGCTCCATCTCTATATTTTTCAGAGACCCTGCCTCTGATTCCGCCTATTGTGGCTCTCTCGACTCGATCTCATTTTCTGTACTTAGTTAGCTTCGCCGCTGAATCTGCTTGTGAGTTTCCATTGCAAATGCGATCAGTGTTACAGTCACTTCTTAGGGTTTCTTATTTTGTTTCTCACTTGGATCCTGTTTAGAACTGATTTTTTTTTTCTATTTCCGACATTGGAAAGAGATCAATCTTCGTTTGCTTAAATTATTTTCCACATAGAGATCAATTTCCCTTTGCTAATCTTCATAAATTCTGTTTTTGATTAACAGAAAACAGAGAGCTAAAAAAAAAAAATCCAGGATCATTTCCGCTAGATGGCGGATAATCATCCCAAAGACGAGGCTTATCTCTCAGCTGTGATCCAGAAGCGTATCAAGCTCTTCGAGGAGTTCCAAGCCAAGCAGCTCGCAGAGCTTCAGTCTCAGCCCCACGATCTGATTCGGTAAATACAGTCGATCCTGATAAATAATTGTTCATATATTATGGTTTTTCACATACAAAATCTGGCGTGTGTTAATAATTAGGGTTACCATTGGAGATGGTGGCGAGGTGAAACAAGGGAAGAGATGGGAGACGACTCCATCAGATATCGCGAGGCAAATTTCTGTGGAATTAGCGAATTCGGCGCTGATTTCTTCCGTAAACGATAAATTGTGGGACATGGGTAGGCCACTAGAAGCTGATTGTTCGCTTGAGTTTTTCAGTTTTGACACCGAGAAAGGCCGTGATACTTTCTGGCATTCTAGCGCCCACATTCTCGCCCAGGTAAACACTTTTAATTTCATGAGCTTGATTGTGAAGAAAAACGAAATTCACTCATCTCAGTTCATCTTTGCTGCAGGTTATCGAACAGGAGTATGGTTGTAAGCTATGCAGTGGACCCTGTGAAACTAAAACTGGAGGGGGGGTGATCAGCAATGGTTTGCAGGGTCTCTACTACGATGCATTCTATGGCGACCTGAGCTTAAACGAACAACACTTTCCCAACATTGAAGCTGGGGCCGCAAAAGTTGCTCGAGTATTGCTTCTTATATATTCACTCTTGTGATATTTTATTTCATAATTCAGAGCCTCATGTTTCCGATGATACTTATCTCAGGAGGAACAACCATTTGAAAGGATTGAAGTGACCAAGGATCAGGCACTTGACATGTTTTCTGATAATAATTTCAAGGTTGATTTTTTTTCTCATTCAACTTGCTATAATCTGCTTCCATTTCTGTCATGTTTGACGTTGAGTTTTGTTGTTTGGACCCTTTCTATTGGTGTTAATTATCTAAAGGTTGAACTCATCACTGAGGACAAAATCACTGTCTACAGATGTGGTCTTTTGGTTGATCCGTGTAGTGGACCACATATACCAAATACTTCCTTTGTCCAAGCTTTCAAGTGTTTAAAGGTGAGATTGCTACTCTACATCTAGAAGCTACATCTTGGTATACGGGATGGTTGATATCCCTATGACATCTAGAAGCTACTTTATAGGAACCAATTCAGATTTGTCTCCGTCTTGTAGCTCATTAGAAATCTGAATTGGTTCCTATAAAGTAGCTTGTTGGAGAAGTGTTTGTATAGGAACTAATAATACTATCAATGTCAATGGAACAATATTTCTACATCTAGAAGCTACATCTAGAAGCTACAACAAATCTGAGTGTTTTTTTTTTTTATTTATCTTAGACATCAGCTTACTGGAGAGGTAAGAGAGACCTCCAGAGCTTGCAGAGAGTTCATGGGATATCTTCTCGGGATGATAGGCAACTGGAGGTACTTCTTAGCTTTACTTGTTAGAATTTTTTATAATCTTGACATCTTGACTATGCATGTTTTTTTATTATCTTGTCTTTACTGTTGAAGGCTTATCTTAAGCATATAGAAGAGGCGAACAAATATGACCACAAACTGTTAGGCCAACAGCAAGAACTTTTCTTTTGTCACCCACTCAGGTTCTTTGGTGCTGATATACAATATCGTGTTTGCTAGTCTCTTTATTTTTGTCTCTTGAAACTAATAATATATGTACGAAATTCAGCCCTGGAAGTTGGTTCTTCGAAAAACATGGAACTCGTGTATATAAAAAGTTGATGCAATTCGTTGAGAAGGAATATCGGAAAAGGGGTTATGAAGAGGTTTTTCCCTTTTCCGTTCATTTCACTATTTAGTAAACTTGATGAGGGCAGATGGGTTGCTAGATTAACATTCAATTTGGCAGGTCATTTCACCAAATATTTACAACATGAAACTCTGGAAAAAATCTGCAAACAAGGAAAATATGTTCATGTTTAATGTAAGAGTGCATGCAAAGCTCAATAGTCTTCTTGGCTTTGTTACTTTAGCAACTAGCTTCGAAGATGCCATTTTAACATGTGAAATGAAATGACTTTCTCTATTTTTCCTTGCGCAGATAGATGAACAAAAATATGGGCTCAAACCTATGAATTGCCCTGGGCACTGCTTGATGTACCAGCACAGGGTTCGCTCATATAAAGGTATCCCTCTGTTCTTGTAGTGTTCTTGTAGTGCTGCTTCATATCACTATAAATAGATATAGGAATCTGTTCCTTGTGACTCTTGGACAAGGGAATATGGAGAAATAATGCTTGTCTTTTGTATAAAAATCTTAATCTGTAAATTCTACCATTTATCTTGTATTGTTCTTCTAGTGCTGCTTCATATCACTATAAATAGATATAGGAATCTGTTCCTTGTGACTCTTGGACAAGGGAATATGGAGAAATAATGCTTGTCTTTTGTATAAAAATCTTAATCTGTAAATTCTACCATTTATCTTTGCTGACACCATTTGTTCATTGTATATAGAATTACCCATTAGACTAGCCGAGTTTGGAGTGTTACATCGAAATGAGGCTAGTGGAGCTCTTAGTGGGTTGACCCGTGTCCGACGGTTCCAGCAGGTATTTTTTTCTTTTGGACTTTTCGAGTTTGTATAAAATTCTATTGCGGGAAAAGTATCAATCAGTTTTTAGGAGATGACTAGATCAGGAAAAAATCGTTAGAGAGAAACAACATAAAGAGACGAAAAGTCATCATGGTGTAGCTTAAACTTCTTTAGGAGATGACTAGATCAGGAAAAAATCTTGCTCTCTAGCATTAACATTATAGCCTATATGCCATTGTGAAGTGAAGAATTCACCACACACTTTGCGTACTTGTCAATTTTCTTTTTGCCCCTTTTGCATGTTGCATATTCGTTACTTAAAATAACATTGGCTTTGTATTTTTTTTTTTTTTTTTTTTTTTTTGTTTGTCAGGATGATGCACACATATTCTGCACAGAGGATCAGGTTTGTGATTATTTGCTTTTGTATACAGCAACGTTGGATTTCCTTATCCTCCTAGCTTGTTAGCATTATTCTGTCTATTCGCAGGTTAGTGGAGAAGTGAAACGTGAATTGGAATTCGTTGACTATGTTTACACAAAATTTGGGCTTAAGTATGAGCTAAAGCTCTCAACGGTGGGATATTTTGGAAATTTCTTGTACCAAAATTTTGGTTCTTAGATGGTCCGGTATCACTCTGAACATTTTGTAAATTTCAGAGACCAGAGAAGTACCTTGGAGGTATAAAAACATGGGTTAGAGCTGAAAAAGACCTTAGAGAAGCACTAGAAGATTTTGGGAAGCCATTCCTTGTATGTATACTAGTTTCTGATGTTTCTACTCAAGCTTGCAATTCACAGAGTATGCATTCATTCTTAAGTGTGTTGTACTCTGCAGGTGAACAGAGGAGAAGGGGTGTATGGCCCAAGGATAGACATAACAGTTTGTGATGCAATGAAAAGGAAATTCCAATGTGCTACTTTACAGGTTAGGCTCCCAAACTCTGAGTTTTTTTCTTTTTCTTTTTCCTATTCTCTTGCTATATGAGTTTGATTGTTGTTTGCTTCACATCAGCTTGATTTTCAACTTCCGGCTCTCTTCAATCTTGAATACACAACTAAGGTTGAAGGGAAGGTGGAGACACCTGTGATGATACACAGAACGGTGATGGGATCTATGGAGCGTATGTTTGCCATATTGTTGGAGCATTACAAAGGAAAATGGCCCTTCTGGCTTAGTCCGCGTCAGGCCATAGTTTGCTCTTTGTCAAAGGATTATCATGAATACGCTGAAAAGGTTATACATTCGTGACTGCAACTCCTTATGAGCTACTTGGAGACGGAGTCTTATCTCTGTCTTTTTTTTCTTTTATCTGCAATTATTTAAACAGACGAGAGATCAAATTCACGAAGCTGGGTACTATGTTGATGTTGACATAACGGACCGAAACATCAGCAAGAAGGTAACTGATGCACAATTGAGGTTTATGTTGTGGTATTTTCCGTTAGTTTGCACTCCGTGGTTGCGAAAGTAAATTGTGGCCTTTGACTAGGAATTAGTGTGACAATAGGCAAACAACTTCCGTGACCCATCTTTATACCTAATGCAAAATACCACTGTATTATTGTTTCGTGATGATTGATTCTTTGTGTGTTGTTGTGGTGTAGGTGCGAGACGCTCAGGTTGCGTATAACTACATATTGGTTGTGGGTGCTGAAGAAAGTACAACAGGACATGTTAGTTAGAACCCATTTTTGCTCATTCCTATGTCCAATCTGAGCATTAAGCCTTGACAAACTTAATATTCTTTGTTTTCAGGTGACTGTTTTGCTAAGGAACGAATACCGATTGATGAGCATTGAGTCTCTGGTGGATGAATTCAAACTCAAGGCTACCAA
Organism: Erythrophleum ivorense; assembly: GCA_026724425.1. NCBI lineage: Eukaryota > Viridiplantae > Streptophyta > Magnoliopsida > Fabales > Fabaceae > Erythrophleum > Erythrophleum ivorense. The sequence continues at coordinate 68,888 of JAIUCV010000283.1, forward strand.
TTTTCTCTGAGAGCCGACACATACATATCATTTGGAGTTGCTAAAAACCATGATTCTTAACAAAATTTTACAAATAAATTAAACAAATAAGAACCTAACTTTGGTGTGATATCTTGCAAGAATATGCTATCTTGTATTATTCCAGCACTACTTTCAGTATTGGCGAGTTTGGTGGAAATATTAAGTACAGGTATCTGATCAACAAAAACTATTTTAGATAAATAATCTACAAAATTAAACATTTAAATTCGCAAAAAAAATATCAAACATTTTAAAGATATATAACATTATAACAAACTTGCTTTATGAATTCACTAAATCAATATTCAATATACAATAATATATCAAAACTTAAAACTAACAAAACTAAAACGTACATAATATAACAAAATATCATAAATCAAATCTGCGCTTAGCGCGGATCCAACACCTAGTCTACTACTAATAAAACTTCAAGCTATAGCGCTCTGAGGCTGTCCACGTAAGATCTTAAACGACCAATAGTGTTGTGCCAAGTAAGCGTTCGGAGAAAACGGAAAATTTTCAAGTTCTTTAAAAGGATAATTTCAAGTACAAAAAGAATTAAAAAAGATATTTTCAAGAATTAAAAAGGACATTTTCAATTCCTTAAAAAGTATAATTTCAAGTAAAAAAAAAATGTCTATAGTTTTGCAAATTAAGGAAATAAATGTGTACAGCAAAAAAAAAAAAAAAAGAAGGATATTTTCAAAACGGAAAATTTACAAGTTCTTGAAAAGGATAGGGTTTGTATCCTCGGTTATTCTCGGTTAGCGGGTTGACCGGGGTTAGGGTTTTGACATTCCAGGCCGGTTATTCCGGAAGATCTTTTGTCTCAGTCGGTTATCCGGTTTGAGAGTCAGTCGGATGTTCTGTCCGTTTTAGGTGTAGGACCGAAACAGCGAAAACCGAGAAGACTTTTCTATCTGATTACGCGCGGTTGCGTGTAGATGCTATTAGGACATGTTTTTCCATTCTAATCTTTATGGTCCAATAGCTGGGCTTTGGATTGAGATTCAGATTAGGATTTGTTTTATCTCGGTTAGTAGGTGTTTTCGCGTCATTAGGTTTAATTAGGTGGTCTAAGAGTTGGTTCCATTCCGGGTCGTGGAGTGAAACTCAACTTGCTGTGGTGAAAAAATACAGTGAATCTCGCTCGGATAACGCTGAATCCAACTTAGTGATTCAGGGTGCTATTAGACGGATTCACTGTATTGGTTAAAAGTCTTTCGTGGTATAATGACGTTGTAATGACTTTGTATTACCATTGGTTAATGAATGAAAGTTGTTGAGCCAAAAAAAAAAAAAAAAAAAAAAATAGCCGACATGGAACACAAGCGAGGGCTACCACGGGGGAGCAACGTGGACCAACATGATAGAGGGTCCAAATAGTCCCCAAATTGTAACATTGACATGTTTCTCCTTTTTTTCTTATATATTTTTTCTGTGGGTCATATTATTTATGTACAAGTATCCATTTTACATGGAGATTTCCTGTCGGCATGGCGTCCTCATTACTCCATCGCTTTCACTTTTCTTCATACTCTTATTTATCTAATTCTTATATGTATGTCAAAACATTTTTCAAATGCCAATATATTAAACACTATATAATCGGAAAATCGTAATGTAGTAGTGTATATATACTAGTGTATATATACTAGTGTATACTCCCTCTGTTTCATAATATAAGGGGTTTTGAAGTTTTTTTTTTGTTTCATAATATAAGGAGTTTTAGAGTTTCTAGGCAAAATTAAATGTGTTTTTGTTACTTTTGATTATTTATATTTTTCATATTATTTTGTTATTGGTTTAAATGTTTTGGAATTGATGATAAAATATATTTTATTTCAAAAAGTATAAGAATTAAATAGCTTCTTAATCTATGTGCAAAAATCTTAAACCCTTTATATTATGAAACAGAGGGAGTATATACTAGTGTTGCAACCGTGTGTTACCGTTTATATATTGATAAAGTGCATGTGTAATTTGTTGACGGAGAAAAATCAAGTTTACATCTTAAATTTCAAATTAAATTTTAAACAATCAAAAGAAAACCCATGTTGATGAATATAGAGAAAATTGCCAAAATACCCTAAAAAAAACATCTCTTGTCCCATTACTCTTTCACATTTGCTCTTTGTCCCCTTACACCTTTTTTTTTTTATCACATAATCCATTTTTGTCCTTCAAATTAACTAGATAAAGTTTTATTTTTAATTAAACTATTTTCGTTATTAAAAATTAATTAAACCATTTTGGTTTATTTTCGGATAGTTAGAAGAAAAAAAGGAAACAAAATTTGAAAAATATTCAGTTGAAATATTTTCTCGATTTTAGTAGAAGATGATTTCTACAAAAGGTAGATGATACTTATTTTAGTAGAACATCTTGTACAAACACGAATACTACGGATAGTAGAAAACTTGCTTTTAGTAGAACACTAATTATGCGGGAGGTAGAATGAACTGTAGTACGTAGGATACAAAAACTACGGAAGGTAGATGTCAGTGTTTAGAGTAGAACTTGAAATCCACGATTAGCGGAAGATAGTATATTCTGTAGAATATATTGGGAGCAAATTCTACCAAATGGTAGAGCCTATAGTATTTGGTAGATATCGAATTCCGATTGTGGTAGAGGTATGACCTAGTTGTAGATTCCGCATTCTATAGTCGTTAGACATCCGAGTAACTAGTAGAAAACGTATTCTACTTTGAGTTTAGAGATTGATAGAATTAAACTTCAAATAATTTTCTGAAACATGAAAAACAATTTTAAAAATGTTCAAATTTTTTAAACAGTCTTTAGATCATTTTTATGAATTTTAGAAATTTTGTTCACTTGTAAAAGAATTTAGTATCAGTTTTTAATTATAGTGAAGGGCAATATTGTCAAAAAATGAGTAAAAGGACAAGATGAGCTTTTTTTTTTTAGGGTATATTCACAATTCTCCCAAAAAAATAATAATGCAAATAATAAAAATTTCCCATCTCTTTCTTTCCTTTAAGTATTTTGGTGATGCATGAAACTATATATACACATGCAAACATTCTTATACCTCTCATAGCTTACCTACAACAACTCTGTCTGACCTTTCTCACAACTCTTTCTCTAGTTCTTGATTGTTAAATATTTTATTAGAAGAAGAAAAGAAATGGGTCTACTGTCAAGAAAAGCTACATGCAACAGCCATGGCCAAGACTCTTCTTATTTTCTTGGTTGGGAAGAGTACGAGAAGAATCCTTACGACGTTATCAAGAATCCTCACGGCATTATCCAGATGGGTCTAGCAGAAAATCAGGTAAAAAATTATTAATTAACTACACGTGATAACTAATATATATATCAACCAAAATTATATTTATGTATCTATATAGAGATTAATTACGTGTGTTTCATTTGTTTTCTCTGTAGCTATGCTTTGATCTTCTAGAGTCATGGCTTGCACAAAACCCAGACGCAGCTTCTTTAAAGAGAGATGGCCAGTCTATTTTCCGGGAACTCGCTCTCTTTCAAGACTATCATGGCCTCTCTTCTTTCAAAAATGTAAGATTATTTTTATATGATCCCAAGATCGATCGTCCTCAATCAATTTTATTTACGGTTTACTGATTTGTCGGAATGCATTTTCAGGCGTTGGCGGATTTCATGTCAGAAAATAGAGGAAACCGAGTTTCTTTTGACTCCAAGAACCTTGTCCTCACTGCTGGAGCAACTTCCGCAAACGAAACTCTAATGTTTTGTCTCGCAGATCCCGGTGACGCTTTCTTGCTTCCCACACCGTATTATCCAGGGTTAGTACATCGTTTACTTCACACACACGTAACATTTTTTTTGTCATTGCTACAAAATTAACCTAACTAACAGTCTCCTGACTCTCCTCTTATATTCTATACTTCAGGTTTGATAGGGATCTAAAATGGCGAACTGGGGTTGAGATTGTACCAATCCAATGCACGAGTGCTAACGGGTTTCGCATAACCAAACTGGCGCTCGAAGTAGCCTATGAACAAGCCAAGAAGCTTAACCTAAACGTCAAAGGAGTTCTCATCACCAACCCATCTAACCCTTTGGGCACGACAACAACCCAAACCGAACTCAACATTCTCTTTGATTTCATCTCTAAGAATAAGAATATGCATTTAGTAAGCGACGAGATCTATTCTGGAACAGTCTTCAGCTCTTCAGAATTCATCAGCGTCATGGAAATTCTCAAAAACAATAAACTTGAAAACACCGATGTTTTTAACCGTGTCCATATTGTTTATAGCTTATCTAAAGATCTAGGCCTTCCTGGTTTTCGAGTTGGAGCTATTTACTCCAACGACAAAGATGTCATCTCTGCGGCTACGAAAATGTCAAGTTTCGGCCTTTTCTCCTCCCAAACACAATACCTCTTATCCGCATTATTGTCAGACAAGAAATTCTCTAAAAAATACCTAAGAGAGAACCAGAAACGACTCAAGAACAGACAAAGAAAGCTCGTGTCGGGTCTAGAAGCCATGGGGATCGGATGTCTCAAGAGCAATGCAGGACTCTTCTGTTGGGTGGACATGAGACATCTCCTTAGCTCTAAAACGTTCGAAGCTGAGATGGATCTTTGGAAGAAGATTGTTTACGATGTGAAACTCAACATCTCTCCCGGTTCGTCGTGCCATTGTGAAGAACCGGGCTGGTTTAGGGTTTGTTTCGCGAACATGAGTGAAGATACATTAAAGCTTGCTTTGAAGAGATTGAAGATGTTCATTGATGATGGCATCTCAAAGAAGACTTTCCAAATCAGTGAAACCCAAAGATTGAAGAATTCGAGGAAGAAGACAATGACTACAGTCTCTAACTGGGTTTTTCGACTGTCCGTTCACGACCGTGAGGCCGAGGAACGATAGTCCGTTTTTTTTTTTTTTTTTAAGTTTAATAATATTTTTTTTTTGTTTGTTTGTGATTATTTACTACCGATGTAATTTTTACCAAAATTGTATTTTGGTATATAGTTGTTGGAGAGAAAGTGTACGCAGTCCGTACGTGTGTATGCTGCGGGTAATGCTGCGGGTAATGCTGCGGTCTTTTTCGAAAGAAAATTAAAATAAATTTGAATGTTTAATTTCATTAATCATATAGTTTCATTGATTTCAATACTTCTTTATTGACCTAACTAAAATTCGTGTGCGGCCAATATTTTTCTCATTAGTTCTGGTCTTAGGAGTTTAGTCAACTCAAAACCCAACTATTTCATAACATCTTCTAGTGTTCACATTCGTTTTCTTCTAATTATCAGATAATTTCATCATGATTTATTATAACAAATTTTAATTTGCTTTATGGTGCACGCAGTGATCAATTTCGTTTAGACGACTTGAAAGTCAATGAAGACTACCATGGAAGTCAAAAGGTTAATTTAAGTAGACATTTCTTAACCACGTAGACTATAAAGTATAAACGGAAGTGGCGATCAGACTTTGTTCATATTAAGTTTTTTTCTCTAAAAACTTAATATTAACAAATTCATTATTAAGTTATTATTAACACATTTGTGGATGGTATATTAAAAATATCACCGTCACCGAACTATAGTCGGTTATTCGACATATCTACGTGGTTGTATCTCCACTGCTTTATAAACTAGTCTACACGGTTCAGAGAGCGTTTAGAAGTTAAAACAAATAACTAAAAAAAAAAAAATCAAGTAGTCTGTATTAACTTAAACAAGTTATACATACATATGAAATATTTTAAATTATTTATTTATGGCAATTCTAAAAAATATCACACAAAATTAAGTTTTTGTTGAAAATTACCATCGCTAGTTTTATCTTTTAAAAGTACCACAAAAATAATGTTTTTGAAAAATACAAAAAAAAAACTAAACTAAATTTTAAATTATAAAAAATAAGTCATAAATGCTCAAAATTAAAATATATTATATCAAAATACTAAACCTAAACTCAAGTATTTAAATTATAAACTTTTAAAAATCATTTTTAATGTTTTGGTATTTTTGGAAAAAAAAAACTATTTATTAGTACGTTTGAAAGAAGAAAAACTGATGATGGTATTTTTGAATCAAAAAGTTACTTTAGTGATTTTTTAAGAGAAATTGGCATACATAACCATAAAAAAACAATAATTTGATAAGTAACCATGAAAAAAAAAGAATCATGGGTCCTACATATTTGTGCTCACTTTTGCCCAAAAACTCCTCATCCTTTTCTTCTTCTCTTTTATTGTTTCCCTTACATGAAGGCTATTTTCGTCCACCTCTCTTACTCACTTTGTTACTTGCTTTGATTATAAATTTAAATGGCTATAAACTTAATTTGGAACTCCAATATGACTATCAGCCAAATTGACCCATTTTTTAAAGTATTCTTCTTTATTAATTCATATGCAATGTAAAATAAACTGGAAGTGAAGAATAGATAGATATATATAGAATATAGTTTCTTCAAAGTTGTTGAGCTAGTAGGTGAGGATGGGATGAGTTGTTTGTAAGTAACTGATAGTGAAATCCAAATTTTTGAAAATTTCAAGGCATGATTTTTACATTAATTAACTAGAAAGTGATTAATCGGCGTGACTATAAAACTATATAGCTGGACTTTACGACATTCAGATTTCTCTATGTGATTCTGGTCTGTGACTTTCGGCACAGAAGAGATTGACCAATCAGAAATCTCTAATTATTACTGTAATCAGATTTAATTATTCGCGTCCTTCGTGTGTGCATAAGGCTAAAGTAGGAACTTTTATGTAATAGAAATAGAAAAGCTCATCTGTTAGAATACTGATTTCTTATATAGCATGAAAAAGAAAGCTCTGCATATTTGTTTAAGTGAAAGTTAACCAATTATATAACCGGTTGAGTCATTAGAGTCTAGAGTTTCTTAGTACATGTCCAATAATATAATGTTGATTTTGGAAGAAGTGGAATTAATCTTATAAACTCCATGATTTCTTGGTTTCAAAATTAATGTTTAAATCCTTAAAATCCACACATTCATGAATTGATCAAACCCAAAAAATATCGGCTATTAATTCCGAAAAAAAAAAAGGGAACACTAAATTGTACACATACATGAGGCATGCCATTTTCATCACATGGGAAAAGGGAACAGAGGACATTTTCTTTTGTTTTCTAATTGGCTATTCAAACATTTATATTGTAACATACAATTTTTTTCTGGAACAACCTTGTATATATATCATATTGCGGTTGATATGATATATATACAAAAAAAAAAAAAAAAAAAATATTGCGGTTGATAATTGATTTATATCATGTCTGCCTGTGTTGGTTGGGGCATGAAAGGGCCACACGACAATACCTCTTTGATTCCTCTCACACGTACTATACATATAATCTTTATCTACTTATTGCATCCTATTTTTAGTATATGAACTACGCGTAGAACGATTTAGAAAGATTCGAAAGATAACGTAATTATTTAGAAATGTCAAAATTATTGTAAGGTGTTGTAAATTTTGTGACCGTATATAAGACTTCTTTGTCTATGTACAAAACATTGGTTAGACAAACAAAATTTAGATTAATGTTTTTCTTGTGGACAGGACTAATTGACATTAGTAAAATGTGGAAACATATATTTTGTTGTTTGGAACGTAGGGGACAATGGCACATCATTTTTCAAAAAGTTTTGATCTTTGTGGGTCAGAGTGTTTTTTTTTTCAATATATTTTTTTTTTTGTATTTCTACAGTATATTTAAAGCAAAACTTATAAAAAGCAACCAATTTTTCTTACTCATTTGAAAATGAGTTAAATAGTGATAAATATATACGCACTAGGCATTTACAACATGCATGTTGCTCCATGCGGAATCAACCATGCACTAAATGCATCCACACGAAGAGATGCACTATTCATTCAGCTATGCAAGGTACGCTCTCTAGCGAGTAGCGAGAAATGTGACATGTTACATGACCTATCCGAACACGTCATGATTATCGACGTCATGTCTCATATATTGAAGAACATTGCAGTCGATCACCTACAACACTGTATGGCTAGGAAGACCTTACCTAACTATCTAAAGACCTGGTTGCTATGACAAATCCATTTCATGCACATACGCAAGTGAGCGCACACAAGCGCACACACGCCCACGCTGCACATTGATCTCACCTAAAGAGACATAGATCTTAAGCTTACTAACCAAACAGACTGAACCAATGATCACTTTCTAACCAAATCTCATAACTTACTCTCTCTCTCTTTCGATTGTTCTGTTCTTTTACCAGTCGTAACTCGTATGGTTTCTTTCTAATTTGAATGTCAGAAAGTCTTTAAGAAGAAAACAACCAACTTCTATTTTGTTTATAATTTAGCCACTACATAATATTTAAATATACACCTAGAAAATACTATTTATCTAATCAACCGTTAACTGACGCAAAAAATCTCACCATGTATGAAACTTGAATACCTGCAAATAACTAAAGTATTACAGATAGTTTGTCACGTAAATTTCAATTATTCAGTTAAAATATTATAAAGCTTCTTGGCCGGTCTTTAAAACTGTAGTTACGAAGGCCCACATTTTAACAGATTTCAGACAATATAATAGACTTCAACTGTAATGTTATTATGGGTTCGGTCGTGAAATTTCTATAGTTCCGTAAACAAGGCCCAAACATTTATCAGTTTGATTTATAGGACGAGCTAGGACCAACAAGAAGAAGAAAAGGAAAAAAAAAACAGAAAGCTTCGATGCCATACTATTTTATTTTAGGGGGTATTATCGGTTGTGCTTGTTTTTTTTTCTTTTCGTGTCAATTCATTCAAGGATCAAAAGTATCCAAAGTTCCAAACAAACACTCATAACAAAAAGTAACAAAAACCAAAAAGAATAGAGAATAGACATTTGCACTTCAGCATTCGTTTTCTCTTTGCGGAACATACTACGTAGGCATTGCGGTTCACCTTGTGCAACATACGAAAAGAAAGCCGAAGATCAGTCACCACACTTCGAGCGATTTCAAAATCCATATTATTATAATAATTTCCAAAATTCATTGTTTTCACTCTGATTCTCAACAATCTCGATTTATTATGTGTCTTTTTGTATCCATCTTTTTTAACTTTTTAAATGGGATCAGCCTTGCTATCTCTAGTCCACTTGACATAAAGAATCCACTGACAGAATCTTGTTTTGATTAGGTTTTTGCAGTCTGCATCTCTCTACAGCCTACTTTTTGTTGCGGTGTGCATAAATCTATATATTGTAGAATTTTACATTTATAATGGGCTTAGTCCGATAATTATTCCGACAATGATTTATAGAATTTGCATTTTATTTGCTGAAATATATAGAATTTTTTTTCATGTTTTATACATGATATTCAATCCAAAATATAAGATTACCACAAAAAGCTTGAATACATCTATAATTTGCGATCAAATCATAAAACTCATGAGGGCAATGGGCTAATAGATAGAAACACGGATGTGTTTACGATAATTATATCAAATTTAATCAAAGAACCTATAAGAAATAATAATGGAATTGAAATGTGGTAAGATACCGTAAGAAGAAAGTGGTACCAAATTGTTGGGGTTTTATGCATTAGGCAAAGAATGAGTCACCATAGTGGATTAGTGACTATGGACTCTCGCACGTACGTATGTACCGACTTTTTATAACGCAAGCAATGATGCAATCTTTTTTGTTTCATAAACGCTGAAGTCTTTGTCTGCCTATGAATGTTAAATGTGGGAGGCGTATATTTGCTTGATAATATATGCGTTTGTATTTGTCTATATTATTTGATTTATCTAAAAAATACATAGTAGTTTTTTTTGTCTGTTTACGTTTCACGTATTATGTTTTTAAATATATATATATCATTAAAAAAATTAAAATCTTATATATTGCAAATTCCCTCCCCTTATTATTATTTTTTTAATCATTTGGGTAGGTCGCGATTCAACTCTTGGCCTGAACCCGTCGACATAACCATTTATTCATCCCTCCTCCATCTCGAATTCTCTATTTTCTACTATTTAATTCTCGAATATTTAAAATTCCATGGCGCATTATATGTATAAAAGCATAGTGCGACTTATAATGATATGTATTATATACTCTCTGACCAGACTTTGGTTGTCAAAGGCCTAATGATTCGTCTTTTACAAAGTCAAAATATCAACCTCATCGTCTCCTTTTTAAATCAAATGTATTGTTATTTGTTATATTGCAAATATTCTTTCCTCTGAGCCAAAGTCTTTAAATTATTTATTCTTTTTACCCCAATTTGATTCAATTATTTGAACCCTTTTACATTTCAAGGTAATATTCCTTCTCTTTAAAAGAACAAAAAAGAACCGGGGAATAGTTCTCTAACAAAAAGACTAAACGCCCTCATCTAGATACTCCAATTATGTATAAAAAAATGCAGAGTTATAATTATTAACTAATTTTATTTTATTTTCTACGACAAAACACAGTTATTGTTTAAAGAGATGATTATGCGTGGAAACTATTTGGAATATATCACGAATATAATATGAATATGACACCTTTAATTACGCACACGCTTAAGACATGAAATACAGTTAGGATACATTTGGAAAAAAAAACTTTTTGAGCACTCATACTTTATATGCATTCACGAAATCATACTATTTCGCATCTAATCCAACTGGATACTTTAATGGGAAACGATTAAACGAGTTCGTTTTGATTTTCATATAATTAACTCGTATAACGTATAATTTTGAAACGATATTTGAAATATATATAGTAAGGTTACTTACTGGACACTGAATATATATACATGTTTTCCGTAGATCCAATTTTATGTAACCATCGGTTTTCTTATCTGAAAAAAATCCTTAAGAGTTATCAACTAGCGTTATATATAAATTTCACTAGAAGTTTTGATATCTTCACTTGCACGTTGACTAAATTTTTGTTTTATTAGGTTATTCATCTATAGTTACGATACATTAAACAATATATCCATTATAATTAGTTTTATTTTTCACAAATACTCATTTCAAATTATTTTTAAATCCAGGTTTTCTACCACTTAAATCATATATACAAGTGGCTTAATGATAGAGTAAAAAAATTCTATGTTTAAGGAGATTTGATCGTTAGCCTGACCTTAGTTTTTAAACAGTTGATAAAAAAATTGTCTAATTCTTTTTATTTTAAAAATATTACATTAACTATTCTACAGTTTGAATTTCTATCCATATATATGTGTGTGTTTATCTGTATGTGTAAATCGTAAAAAAGAAGAACACAATAATTAACAATTAGAACAAAATCCAACAAGACAAGCAATATGTCTGGCTGGCCGCAAAGCCGGAAAGATGATAAAAAAGGATCAGACAACCCATCCATCATTCATCCAACTAGTCTGTCCTTAATTATACAATTACATATTTTTTTATTTTTTAATACCAAAACAACATGTTTTCCACGAACTTGGTTGCGTTGATGTAAATAAATATCCTCGAGAGGCCAAATTACTTTAGTTATTTTTGTTTTCAATATTTCTTTAGCTACAGATAATTCATCAGTTTTTCAATACATTCTTGTTTTTTTCTTCCAACCAATACATCCTTCTCATATCATACTAGACTACTAGTATCCGTTTTTTTCAAAATTATTATAATTTTTTTTTAGTATATATAATTTTATGTCGTTGTAGATGATATGAAAATTATTTTAGTTATAAGAAGTATTTGAAATACAACTAACGCTAAACATATTAAAGCCTGAAATTAATGAGTGGATTAATAGTCATCAAAGTCGTCATTATCATTTATGATTATTAGGCATAACATATATTGAGGAATCAGAATCAGAGGCTTCATCATAGCAAATCATTGGCGGGACCCAGATGTCTGGAGCTGTCTAGATTTGACACGTGTCGAACCTAACTGACAAAGATACTGTTTTGGAACTGCTTTGCTTCTCGTGTCGTGTGGATAAGATGTTTGTAAGGGATGCCATGATTCGATGGATGGTGCTTATTGTTGATGACATGTGAACCACCACTTTCTCTATTTCTCCATTCTGATTCGATGGAGTATTATATATTCTTTTGGTTATTGTTGTGGATGAGGTTTAATCTAAAAGATGATTAATTTAAGGGTTGTTATACCAATCATCTGAACTCTTTAAAAAGGTAATGCGACTTGTGGCCTTGTGGGTCACGCTCCATTACTTTATTTAGAAAACATGACATCCTTGTTACTATTTCCTTCTTTATTTTTTAGTTCAACCTTCCTTTTTTCACGTACTTTATTTTTTTATTTATTTCTTGTTTCTTTGATGTTTCCTACCTTTCTCCAAAGTCAATGTTTTTAGTTTTTATTCTATTCCTATAATGTTGTTCATGTTTTCATGCCGACGAGAAACGTTAGGTTGGAACCGAAGTGTAAACATAATGTATGGTGTGTGATGAGAACTTCTTTTTCATTTTTTTTGCTATAAAATTTTACGTAAATTTATAGGTTTCTTGTTTCGGTATAATTGGGGAATCGTTTAAAAAAATAGACTAAATAATACTATGTTTAATCTCTTAAAACGAAAAGGAGAAATGAAACCCTTTATCAAAAAAAGGAGATATTTTCTACAAATCAAATATATATTAGGTTTCGCAATAAGATGTGATCGGAAAGTAGAAAACTACCACTAAAAGAGATAACTCCAGGCGAGGGAGGGACTTCTTGCATTAGAGATACTACTCGATAGGGTTCGCTTATTCACTGCCTAATCTCAACAACTTTTGGACAATGAAACAATGCATCCGAATGTGCATAACTCTTAAATAAAAATTTACGTTTGATATGGGCTATAGTCATCATCATGGTCTATGTAATTCTAACTAATTTGTTTATCTATAAACAATTATATTAATTTGTCGAAAGCGATAGCATCTCCTGCTGAATATAGATGATCGAAAGACAAAGATCTATTAAGACAGTACTATAATTGATTCATCAGCTTAAATCATTAAGAAGTCTAAATTTTTTTTAAAAAAAAAAAAAAAAAAAAAAAAAAACAGAACAAAACTAATTATGGCGTCTGGCTATTTGGAAGATGGCGTACACTATTACATTAAATATCGGTGTGATCCAATTACTATGTTTTTGTCGCCTTACTCTTGATTAAAAAAAATAAATGGTTTGGTCAATAATTTGTCTTTGTTTCTGAAAGTTCAATACCTATTTCAACATTAAGATTTTGCTTCATGACCTAAATCTAATTAAATATATATATAATTTATTCTAGTAATACTAGTAAACAATGTATGTGTCGTCGTGGAAACGAGTCTGTCACACCTCCTTCTGAGGGGACTGGTTTGGCGGCCAGGGACCAACTCTTCTTAATGAGAAACTAAATTTATTATTACTTAATTATATAGTAGTATTGTATTACTTAGGGCCCTATTACTTAATTATTTAATATTACTATGCAATCATATAATCATTTGTTATCGGTCAAAAATAATGCTGCAGTTTGCGCAAAAGTGATTGAAATCTTCCTTTACCGGAATAGTACATATCATCCATTTAGATTTTTGTAATTGTAAATATTCTTTTGGTACAAACATTTTATTTTACCAGCTTTGATATTGAGTAAAAATGATTTTCTTTTACCAAATCATTTTAGTAGAATTATTCACGAACACACAAAAGCTTGAAGACCATTTTGTTCGGTAAATGACATGGAACCAAAAGACGAACGTCAAATGTTATACAATGATATGAAATTGGCAAATGGTAGCACTATTTTATTTTATAATAAAGGAAAAAACAAAAACAAAAAAAAAGGTTTTCTTGAACCATATATTGAACCATAAGAAAGACGAAGTTTTGGATGGTACATTTTCTCGTAGCTGTAAGCCTGTAACAATTAATACTTGTGTGTGGGCTACTATCGGGATTAGGGGGTAAATTAAAATTTAATTGAGTATACATAGTTATAACTATAAGACACAATACAAAAGTGATAGCCGACACACAATGGAGTATTAGATTATAGATATGAAAATAGGGATGAATAATGTTATAGGATGGTTAACCTAACTTTGGTTGGACGAGTATAGCCGACAAAGGCATTATTGGGAAGTGCCAAAACAAATTACAAAGCTGAGACCAAAGCCAATGAAAGGTTACACATCAACTTTCTTCGTCAATTAATCCAAAGTTTTTTTTTTGTATCATTGACGAATCATGTTCCACCACATCATCCTTTTTTAGTTCTACCCACTTTATTGTTCTTTTTTTATTGTGTGTTCTCTTGATATTTCTAATGTTATGTCAGGTAACCAAACGGAAAGTCATTTAAAAGGTTAACAAACATTTCGTTGACAACAATCTGGACCATCATCTAGTGTAAAAGAGTTTGAATCCAGGTCATGTAATTAAGAATACTCTAAAAAAAATATATATATTAGTTAACGCCGGAGCTATTTTATGGAACTTGGATTCCAGCGAACGTGCATCTAACTATTTTAGTTTGAGGTAGTCTGAATTTGTAGTTTGAATTTTCATTTTTAAGACTATGTTGAATTAACTAAATCAGTTATTAGGCTGTAAGATTGATAAATTTACTTGTTATGATCAATCTATATATTATAACCAAATTTAAAGTCTAATTTTTTTTTTCAAATATACAATTTTTATTATGCCATTTCCCAGAAGTACAAAATGTTGATAAAGTTTTATAACATATTTCTAAAGTTCTATAAGGTAATTATGAAAATGTATATATAAACATTACATAAACTAAAATATAAATTTAAAGTTTTATAAACCTTCATAAACCGGTTTATAGAGATGAAAATGTTTTTAAACTTTATCTTTATCTTTATTCCAAAAAAGACAATAACTTGCACAATTTGATGTTTTTAAAGGAATTGACTTGGATAATTAATATATAAGAACAAAATATCTTATCCCATACATGTTTTTTTCTTTCTTAAAATCCTATTAGCTAAAAATTATGTGTAAAAGTTACATTGGTAAATCAGTTTTTTTCGTAAAAGAGAATATGGAGTGATATAATTTTCTTTTTTGAGAGATACTTTATAATTCTAAGATAGGAACATACATTAAGTTCGAGATTAAGGATCCTAGTATTTGATGAATTACCTTGTTTTAATATTTTCCGAAATAAATTATATGCCTAACTCTTTCCAAAGGTACAAATTAATTGGTGAATGAGATCAAGAGAACCAAACCTAAACAAGATGGTGGGGATCACTATCCATATGTATAGAACCAGAAACAATTAACTAAAATATATAAGATCTAGTTAAATAAATGAATCGAACATCAATGGCCAATGTGTTTGTGTGATTAGAAAAAAGAGAGGCTGAAGATTGATTGGTAGGTAAACTGACTTGTGGTCCGTTATTTAAAGGCACTTCTTAATCACTTTCTAAATACTATTTATAGTTATAAGTTCTTATATACATTTATAGATTTTCCAATGACATTTATTTTATTAAATTTTGAATATTACAGATTCTTCATGATAGACACTCTAAGAATATGTGTGTATTATTATTTTAGGCACTTAGAAGAAAAATTACACAAAAAAATAAAATACAAATAAAGAATTGGAATTGTTGAAATGATCTCTTCTCTCTTTTTCATTTTATTTATCATTTTACAGTTATTTTTTTGTTTCATATTACTTGTCATTTTGAATTTTTAATTTAAATTTATGATAAATTTTCCAGTTATTTATTTATTTATTAATTATTCATATTTAATAAAACAAAATATTAAATAAAGGTAAACAAATAGTTTAATTGATTTTCTTAATTTACGCAAAACAACTTATGATAACTAAAATATAACTGATGAAGTAATTGAATAGTTAGTTCCTCTTAATCAAATTTCACCATATAAGTTGTGTCATGAAAGATAAAATTTATAAACATAAGATTTAGTGATAAAATCTAAAATACTATGCCGACTGAACTAATGATACAAGAGAAATGATGATTGATTCATTTAAATAATAATATTAAATTCATATTGATGATATGATAATTCTACCAAATATAAAATCATTTAATTTACTGGGAACTTTTCTCTCAGTGGGAAGAATAGTAGCAAGTGCCAAGTGGGATGCTCATTTGGTCAACCTTTGCAAGTGAGAAAAATAAAAAATAAAAAAGAATGTGCCGTCATAATTTCTCACACTATTCTTTTTCAGAAATAAAAATTATCAAGAAATAAACATTCCTTTTCACAAAACGAAATAAATCATTCCTTTGATTAATAATTATTAGCCATCCACCCACCCATCAATTTTCTTTTTTTAAAATAACAAAACTGAAAAAAGTACTTCTCTTCTCCTTCTTAAGAAGCCTCTTGGCTTCATCTCTTCCCATTATCTTCTAAACTTCATCCCCAAAAAAAAAAATCATTTATTTTCTTTATAAGTCTCCCCTCTCGAAATCTCAAAGATCGTTAGAACCAACCAATCCACAAGTCTGTTTTTTTTTTTCTTTCATTTTTACTCAGATGGGTTTTGATGATTCATGCAACACAGGTCTTGTTCTTGGATTAAGTCTCTCACCAACTCCGAATAATTACAATAATGCCACCAAGCGATCCTCCAGTTACAAGCTCGAACCGTCGTTGACTCTAAGCCTCTCTGGAGATCCCTCGGTGACGGTTGTCACCGGAGCTGACCAGCTCTGCCGTCAGACGTCGTCTCACAGCGGAGTCTCTTCTTTCTCAACTGGAAGGGTGGTGAAGAGAGAGAGAGACGGCGGCGAAGATTCGCCGGAGGAGGAGGAGACGACGGAGAGAGTTATAAGTGACTATCATGAAGACGAAGAAGGTGTTAGTGCTAGAAAAAAACTTAGGCTTACAAAAGAACAATCTGCTCTTCTTGAGGAAAGCTTCAAGCACCATAGCACTCTTAATCCCGTAATTATCCTTAATCCTAATACTTTTAACACGTTACTAATCATTTTTGAAAATTCTGATAATAAATCTGGATTCTATTTTATTTTATCTACAGAAGCAAAAGCAAGTTCTGGCTAGACAGCTGAATCTAAGGCCCAGACAAGTTGAAGTATGGTTTCAAAATAGAAGAGCCAGGTAATTTTTACTTATTCTATTTGTTTTCGAAGTATTTGATATTTTTCATTAGTCTAAATTTTTTTCTTGATATCCTAAAATTGTAGGAAAATGATTTCCTTTAATAAATCATAATATTTTTTTTTTAATGTTGAGCAGGACAAAGCTGAAGCAAACAGAAGTTGATTGTGAGATTTTGAAGAAATGTTGTGAAACATTAACGGATGAGAACATAAGACTTCAGAAAGAGATTCAAGAACTCAAAACCCTAAAACTGACTCATCAGCCCTTTTACATGCACATGCCTGCCTCGACTCTCACGATGTGTCCTTCATGTGAGAGAATTGGTGGCGGCGGTGGCGATAACGTAGGAGGAGGTGTCGGAGGCGGTGGAAGCGTGGCTCCGGCGGTGGTCGTCAATGGAGGTACGGGGAAGGGAGCTTTCTCCATCTCCTCAAAGCCTCACTTCTTCAACACTTTTACCAATCCGTCTGCAGCTTGTTGAACAATAGTATACAACTTTTCTTATTATTTAAATATTGAATTTTATTTTTCTGATGGCATTTTAATTAGTAGGAAGAACACAAAATATATGTTAGAAAGGGTAAGATGGGTATAGATGGTCTCCTCTACAATTCGCACTTTGTTTTTCAGTGGGATTGTTGGTTTGGGAAAAAGAATAGTCTGTAATTATTATTTTATTTGTAGAAAAAGGTAATAGTATTCACTCTAAATTTATCCACCTTATTGTCTCACCGTTAAATTTAATCTAGGAAAGTAATCATGTTTGTGGTCTTAAATAAAAATACAAATATACATGATAACCTTGTCATGCAATCAGCCGATTATTACTTTCTTTCTTTGATGTATTCAACTTTTATAAAACGGATATTATATATTGATTATAAAAACTGAAAGAAAACAATAATCTATAACGTATATATGATATTTAAAACGGGCTCAATAGATGTGGTGATACACTACAAGTCTACTAAATCGAATTCGAAGACCTTCTACTCTAAAATACGATATCTATCTAACGGCAGGTCATATTTTACATCACGTTAAACAATTAATACATTTTCTTTTGATCTTTCCTATTATATTGTATGACCTTTCAAGCTTCTATAATCTTCATTGGATTATTTCCACAAAAAGAAAAAAAATCTTATATTATATCATGTGGAATTATCTGCTAAGACTTCGGGGGTGATTGGTAGGAGCTGTGGTTGCTCTCTACAGCTCTATATTTCTCTGCAGCAATATAAAGTTACCAATCAAGCTCTCCTTCCATATCTTTGCATTTTTGAAACATACAACAATTTTCTGTATTTATGAAAATTTCGTGGTTGTGGAAAACAATTTTTTTAGAGCACTAAATTTAGTGCTCTCAAAATTTTTCTCTTTTTTTTTCCTTATTGTTTTGTCCACTTTTTTATTTAATATATTATTTTTATATCTTATTTTTTGATTTAATACTATATTTAATGACACAATATACAAAAAAAATAATCTTACAGCACTAAAACCTATAGTCTAAATTCTACATCCAAAAATTAAAAGTTACAGCCGCAACCAATTAGGCCCTTCATCATAACAAAACAAATCTACAAATTAGTTAAAGGTCCATTCATCATTCATCTAAACAAGGCATTCGTATCAACTTGGTTTGTTTATCAACTCTTGAACCCAAAAATGGAAAGGGAAATTGATGGAAATATTTTCCCCCACCCATAATTAAATGTTATATACACATGGAAATCCACAACTTTGAATGGAAAAACGCCCAATTTATTCCTGAATTTTATGAAATTGCACTTTTTATTTTTCAACTGTTGATTGCACGTATAATTCCCCAAAGCATTGTTGACTTTTCTAAATTGGGTTTCAATTAGTCAACCTTTAACATGGAAACGGATTCTGTTAAATTTGTATCATAATTCATCGAGATTTTATATTCTAAACTTATAATTTCCAAACCTAAAAAATTTTAGGGAATTTTCGGTGAACTCCAGCAATTTTTATCAATTTCTAACAATTTTCGGCGATTGTATCAATTCAAAATCCGAACTCAGAATTTTGTTGGAAATTGCTAAAAATCGCCCGAATTCATCGGAAATTCCCTTCGAATTTTTAAGTTTAGAAATTATAAGTTTAGAACAGAAAATCTTAATGAATTATGTTACAAATTTAACGGAGTCCGCTTCCATGTTAACTCTTGACTAATTGAAACCCAATTTAGAAAATTTAACAATGCTTTGAAGAATTATATGTGCAATCAAGAGTTGAAGAATAAAATATGCAATTTCATAAAGTTCATGAATAAATTAGGCTTTTTCCTACCTTTGAATAGGATATATAATTTGAGTAGGCCCAAACTTGCTCTTTTGAGTAAAATCCAAAAGTGAGTTGTGTAATCAGATTAAAAATGCATTGAGTTGATGTGAAAGTAATGTTTTCACTTCAAAATATATTTTCTTTATGTATTATCCAAAGAGAAAACTCAATAAAAAAAGGAAATCATTTGATGGGTGTGAAGGATTTTAAGCGAGAGATAAAGGGTGTGGGGTTTGGAGGTTAGCTCACGTGTATTCATGCATCACTTTAAATTAATTTTTTTAATTTAAAAGTTTCAAATTTTAAAATTAACTTGAATACATGAATTATACAAACAATAAGAATAATAGTACTAATTTTTTAGACCAAAAATAAAGAAAGAATGATAGTACTGATTTTTCTATTATATACTTTTATTGCGGGTACCATATCTTTCTTAAAAAACCACCATAATAGAATGAGCATGAGCAATATTGTAGTCATTGATTTAAAATTTCTGTCACCAACAATATATAAAAGTACATAAAATGTAAACAGAAAATAAATATTATTATGATTCTTAGATTATATGCGTTGGCTAATTTATTTACCTGAACGTATATTTGCGAGATTGGGATACCTCATCTTACAATTACCCAAGTTCTATAACAAACGAAATGCGTGATGCTGATAAAAAAAAAAAAAAAAACACATCATGCTGGAAAGAAATCTGGTAATTAATCTGATACAAATGATTAAAATTAATCTAACGGTTTGTATTTTTTTGCCATCGTAATATAATATACCTCATATTTAAAATTGGAAGTGTGCATGTGTGAGGAGTAAACGTTAAAAAGGCTAAAGAAATTAATGTTTTTTTTTTTTCCAAGAAGTAATAAAATAATATTAGTATATATTTTTTAATAAAATAAGATTAAGAAGGAAACAAATGGAACAACGAGCATTAAATTTGGAAGAGAATTACCGTGAATTAACGGGGGTAAGGTGGGGCATGCTTCACGTGATTTTCTCTTCGAATTTTCCTACGTACCATTCATTCTATAAAGATTTTGAATTATTTGCTATTTCATATAGTACCCATATTTATTATTTACATGATATATTTGAAATTCGGATTTAAATAATGATGTCTCACAATATGATTAGAACTGAAAATTAGGTGGGATGAATAGTTGTTAAGAATAGGTTTGGTGTGTCGCTCTATTTTGCTTATGTCGTTTGTTAATCCATCAATCACAAGTGACCTTTGGGAGTGTGAATAGGATTCCGATCCAACCAAAATAAAGTCTTTTAAACATCACTTATATTTACCCGTAACTGAGAAGTGAGGACTTATAAATCAATCGCAGACTTCAAATATTGTGTTTATACTATTATGAATCAATTGCAGACTTCATAACAATGTGTCTTTGTGTATGACAAAGACTGGTATTTGTAATTAATCATCAAAATATTTTAATTATATATATTGTATAAAGCATATGCGATGAAAATGCTATTTTAAGATATTATATCCATGGATCGTGTGTGTGCATGCTCGATGAGGGGTGATGAGATGACGAGATAATCCACAGTAAATTCATCGGATGGTTCCAGTTATTTGGATCGTATATATAAATATCTTTGGGTGATCGATTTGTTTTTACATTTACCTGAATTGAGGCACCTAAAACATTAGGAACGAGTATGGTTAATGCAACCCATTAAATATACCATCAAAATACGGATTATATGTAGATTCTCTATTTTTTAAAAAATATCCAATCTAATAGAAACACCCTTAAGTATTATGATTAGGTCCTAAGGAGTAAGGATTACATTTTTTTAAGCGATTGCTAACGCTAGTAATTAATTATTGTGTTGGTGGATTAAATTATTTGAGGTCCCTGTTAATGATTGATAGATCTCATTTACGTGTGCACGCACGTAATTAGCTTATTAAGAACAGCATAAGACATGTGTCACTTGCTGGTTAAATTGTCGGTTTGTCGACTTCTTGTTTCACACTTTCGGAGTATAAAAGAACTAATATTTTTAATGGCATACTAAAAAACAATTAGCCCATATTAGCAAATTTTACAAGTCGTTTACTATACTGAAAACACATGAGAAAATTTTATGTCAACTAAATACACATGGATTTTTATATCATTTCATGTCAGCTGCTTTATATAGTTATAATAATAAATATGTTTCAGCTATGATTTCAATGAGTCGATTATGTACGCCATGACTCATTGGTGATTCATTCGTATTGGTAAGTCGATTAGACAATATTGGTGTCGGAAAGGTTTGTTTTGAGAGTGACTCACATGTCTAAAATGAAGGCAATTAAGGATCTAAAACCATGGCCAGGACTACAAAGCTTCGTCAGAAATAACAATGGGCCATCGAGGACTTTGTAGCCAAGATTAAATTTTTGTGGAAGGAAGCCAATATTAGTGCCGATTACAGTGCTAAAACAGCCTCATCTTTTCCTACTTACTATGCTTTGTCGATAACGAGATGGTGACCCAAACCTTTAATACCCAACTAATCTTTTAGGGTGAGTGTAGCCGTCGAATAATCCATTCACCGGTTTCTAATGAGCCTAAAACATGGCACCAGTTTGACTAGCAAAAGTATGAATGATTTAGATAATTTCATGTTTGAGGGAAATCGATTTTTGTCATACACCAACAAAACAATTCTTCTTTAAGTGAAAACCACTAGACTACCACCGTTCGGTTTTTTTTGTTAGATTATAAAAATCTATGTACCGATTTTTCCGTCCAACAGTAAATAGGTATAAATGCCCGTTAAAACCCCACAAAAAATCTCATTTTATTATCCCAACAGAAGCAGCTAGTGTCGGGGTAAATCAGAGATTGAGCTGGTGGCTAGAGCCATACTGCTCAAGTTCTACATAGATGACGTGAGCCATGGACCACGTGGAAACATTTAAGCTCGTCATGTATAAGAAGAAGGTGGTGTGACGAGAGCACGCCTTGAGTTATGGTGGAGATGTTCGCTAAGAAGAATCTTGGAGCTGATGAGATGAGATCAATAGATCATTGCTCCGAAGCGGATCGTGAACTGTTTTGTCATCGGTCAAATACGTGAAACCGATGTCGACCGAATCAATTGTGGACCGTAAACTAGCTTGTTTGTTGATGGGCCTATAGTTGCTGTTGTTCAAAAAAAAAAAACGCCCATAGTTGAACTCATTATCTTACCGGCCCACCATTATTGTGGCCTGAGAGATGAAGATACGACGTCGTTAGAAACCGTCGGTGTCTCGGGAATAAGCGAAACGACGACGTCGACAACCAGAGTCACATGGCCTCCTCCTACATTGCTTTCAAGTGTAAAAAGCTCAATTTTTCCGATCGCTCTCTAATTAAATATTTTTGAAAATAGTATTTTTTTTATAGCTTCTGGAAATTGAAGGGACGCACGATTTTAGTGGCAATCTAACAGGAACACTACTCTCTCTCTCTCTCTCTCTCTCTCTCTCTCTCTCTCATTCTCTTCTCCAGATCCAAATCCAAAGTCACATTCATACTTTCTTCAAAAAATCGATCCTTTGTCTTCATCTCTCTGTTTGCCCAGAAAAAGAAACATCTCACATTCAAAAGCTGCTCACTTTGATTTGCCCCTTTCCTGGTAAACTTAAAGTTCCCATTTTTATTGATTTTCGTTTACGAATTTGTTCATATTTAGTATAAATGCTGTTATTGAATTCGATTAATTGCTTAGGTAGATCTGTTCCAATCGTTATGCAATTACTTAGATCCGATAGAGAACGATTTTGGATTTAATTGTGTATATGATTAGTTTTTGGATGATATTTAGCGAGATCTGAGATTTGGGTATTGATTTTGATCTCTCGAATAGGTTGTTTGTGTGGTAGAAACGAGATGTTTAGATCTTCACCAAGAAGAGGACAGAGATCAAAAGGCTTCAAAGTGAAGCATTGTATACAATTGACTCTGTTACTTGGTGTGGGAATATGGTTGCTTTATCAAGTGAAGCATTCTCATGAGAAGAAAGCTCAGTTTGAAGATACTTCAAAGATTGCTGTTGGAGGAGATGATAAAAGTGTGAAGCTTGGAAGGAAAGATCTTAATCCGATTGTGAAGGAGGAAGAAGAAGAAGAAGCTAGGGATGAAGGGAATAGGAATGTTGTTGAGAGTTTTAATGGAGGAGATGATAAAGAGAATGAGATAAGAGACGATAGTGGTAAGAACGATGAGGTTGTTGTAGAGGAGAATAAGGAGAAGGAGGAGAGTGAAGAGAGCAAGGAGAAGGAGATTTTAGGAATCGTGAACGAGGATTCGAGTAGTGAAGAAAGCGAGGTTGAGGCGAATAAAGACAATGGCGGCGTAGAAGAGAATGAGGAGAGTAAAGAGAAGAGTGTTACAGAAGAGAACGAGGAGAGTAAAGAGAAGAGTGGTACAGAGGAGACTGAGATTGAAGAGAAGAAAGAAAATGGCCATAGCGAAGAGAGTGAGATCGAGGAGAGTAAAGAGAAGGTGACGGATGAGAGTGAAGGGTCGGGAGATAAAGAGAAGGAGAAGAATGGTAGCGAAGAAGCAAGAGAGAATAATTACAAAGGAGATGATGCTTCGAGTGAGGTAGTCCATGAGACAGAGGAGAAGACTAGCGAGGCTGAGAACATTGAGAAAGTGGAAGAAGTGGAGGAAGACAAGTCGGGTGGAAAGACTGAAGAAGCCGGAGATTCTGTTATCAAGAGTGTTTTGAGTGATAATGGAGGAAGCAGCAGTGATGAGAACACCTCTGGTGGTGGTGGTTCATCATACTCTGAGTCGGATTCATCGAGTGAGATAAAATCTGAAGGTGAATCTATGGAGAAGAATGATATGGTGGAGAAAGCTTCTAATGATTCTAATGGTGAGACAGATAAGAAGAACAGTGATGTGGATGAGACCGGTAAATCAACGGGCTCTGGAGATGGAAGTTCTCAAGAAACGGCGAAAGAAGAAGATGAGAAAGAGAAAGTAGAATCTTCTGAAGTGACGTCTCAGGAAGAAACTAAAGATGGAGAAACTGAGACAAAGGAGAAAGATGAGTCTTCGTCTCAAGAGAAAAGTGAAGACAAGGAAGAAGCAGAGAAGATTGAGAAAGTAGAAGAGTCTTCTTCCCAAGAGGAAACTAAAGACAAAGAAGCTGAGACAAAAGAGAAAGAAGAGTCTTTGCCGCAAGAGAAAAGCGAAGAGAAGGAAACAGAGAAGAGTGGGAAAGAAGAGTCTTCTTCCCAAGAGGAAACTAAAGACAAAGAGACCGAGACAAAGGAGACAGATGAGGCTTTGTCTCAAGAGAAAAACGAAGAAAAGAAAACAGAGAAGATTGAGAAAGAGGAGTCTTCGTCCCAAGAGAAAAGTGAAGACAAGGGAACAGAGAAGATTGAGAAAGAAGAGTCATCGTCCAACGATTCACAAGAAAGTGAGAAGAAGAATGATGAAGACACAAGTGAATCTAGCAAAGAAAATGGCAATTCAGGTTCTGAACAAAAGCAACCAGAGGAAACTTCAGAGACTTCACAAACAGAGTCACAGAAAGAAGAAAGCAACAAGAATGGTGAGACAGAGGTGGAGGTGGTGACTCAGAACGATCAAGAACATTCTGATTCTTCTTCGGATAATAATCTTGCTCAGGAAGTGACAGATGTTCGTACTGATCTTGAAACTCTTCCTGATTCTGGTAATGGAGGAAACAATGAGAGCGTTTCAGCTGAGTAAATTCTCTTCTGGTTTTATCAAAATTCTCTCATTGATGTTGTTTAGTAGAGATTTTACGAATTGAATTTGTGTCATGTAATTTGTTGTAATCTTTTTTACATGTTATGGGGGTAATTCCCAAAGCATAAGTTGTAGTTTTTTTTTTTTTTAATGTACCGAACACAAATAATTTTTCCTCGGTTTTGTCGTTTTACTCTTTAGAAACAAATTCTTGAAACTTCATTACCTCATGAAGAACAGCTTTTCGTTAAAACAGAGTCAGAGACTTAGAGAGATCTTATTAGCCTTTTTTTTGTTTGTTTGTCAAACACTGTATGGACTTTCGTGCTAATCAAGTTACAGTATTTTGTTAGGGTTTTGGTATGGACTTTCGTGCTTAAGAAGAAACTCAAGTCTCTCTCCCAAGTGCAAAAAACTGAAAGAATATTCTGAAAACTAGTTTTACTCGATAATTTCATCGTTTAAGTCTCAACTCTCAACAATATAAATTCTAAACCCGAATTTAATGGAGAGTTTTCCGAGAGAATCTGAACCCTAACTTGTATTGTTGAGACTTTATATTGTTGATTCACGATTATAGACTGTAGTCATGTTGTTAATCTGATTACTTCAGAGACTCCAATTATCATATTACCAAAAAAATTCGAAGGCCAAGAAGACAGTTACATTTCTGGTCACAAGTGTTGGATATGGATCAAAAGCTTTGTAACAAAGAGATTGCTGAATACTTCTTAGATTGAAAAAGAAAAGGAAATGGTCGTTTTATAGACCTTACAACAGCAAAAGCGAAAACTACTCAACTGAAACAAAACCACGAAACAGACTCTAAGCTGATCGTGTTAAAGCTCCTACAAATCAGGACGACTTGTTCTTATTGAAATATTCAAACTTAACTTAAAACAACAAAAGACAGCGTTTTATTCTTCAATTCCTCCCCTAAACTGGAAACGCTTCCTTCCAGTTTAATCATCCTTGCAACAGACTCCCATTCTTCCTCTGAGCTTCTCAAACACTTCAAGCTTTACAGCTTTAGTCATTATGTCTGACAGTTGTTCTTCGGTAGCACAATAATCGACCACGATGACTCCATCATTCACCAATTCACGCAGAAAGTGAAACCTCACATGAATATGTTTGCTCCTCCCATGTAACACCAGATTCTTTGACAATTTGATAGTGGAACTATTGTCACAGAATAGAACGGTACCTTCTCCTTGTGGTGATCCAATTTCTTCCAGTATGTTTCTCAACCAAACAGCCTGACACGCTCCATAAGCTGCTGCGACAAACTCAGCCTCTGTTGTGGACAATGTCACTATTGGCTGCTTCTTTGAAGCCCACGAGACAGCTCCTCCTCCCAGCATGAAGACATACCCTGAAGTACTCTTGCGATCATCCATATCCCCTGCGTAATCGCTGTCCACAAAACCAACAAGTTTCTGCCCTTCTCCTTCCTTGTATCTTATACCGTAAGCCGTAGTGCCTTGTACATACCTTAGAATCCTTTTTGCAGCTAACATATGTTGCTCAGTTGGATTCTCCATGTACCTACTAACCAGATTTACAGAGTAGATCAAATCCGGTCTAGTAGCCGTGAGATACCTCAAACTTCCCACCAGTTGTTTAAACGTTGTAGGATTGACTGCTTCTCCAGCTCCTTCCTTTGACAGCTTATTACCAGGCACGATTGGATTCTTCACCGAGTTGCAATTCTCCATTCCATATTTGAGTAGTATCTCATCTGCATACTTCTGCTGATTTATGAATATGCCTTTGTCATCTTGAATCACTTCAACACCCAAAAAATACTTCATCTTTCCTAAATCAGTCATCGAGAACTCCATCATCATCGAGCTCTTGAACTCTTCTAGCATTGTTGTGCAGCTGCCCGTGTAGATCAGATCATCTACATATAGACTTACTATCAGGATATTGCCTTCCTTCCTCTTCAAGAATAGAGTATGCTCGCAATAGCACTTGTCGAATTTTTCTCTCCTGAAGTAGCCTTCGATTCGACTATACCAAGCTCTGGGCGCTTGTTTCAATCCATACAGGGCCTTCCTCAGCTTGTACACTTTGTTACTCCCTTCTTCAAAACCCTTTGGCTGCTCGACATAGACATCCTCCCTCAAATCTCCATGCAGGAAGGCGCTTTTGACATCAAGCTGATACACATGCCAGTTATTCTCAGCAGCTAAGGAAAGAATAGACATGATTGTGTCCCATCTTGCTACTGGCGCAAACACTTCATGAAAATCCACTCCATACTTCTGATGATAACCCTTTGCGACTAGACGTGCCTTGAACTTATCAATCTCTCCTTTCTCGTTAAATTTGGTTTTGTAGACCCATTTAACACCAATAACCTTTGCCCCGTCTGGTAACTCCATCAGCTCCCACGTGTTGTTATCTTCTATGCTCTTGATCTCAGCTTCCATTGCCTTTCTCCAAACCTCTTCTCTGACAGCATCTTCAAAGCAGGTTGGATCATCTGACGCAACAAATAAACAGAAGATGTCTTCTCCTTCTTCTGTTATGAGAAAGCCTGCATTTCCTGCAATATAATCATTCATCCACACTGGTGCTTGTCTTTGTCTTCCCCCTCTGACGAGACTCTGCTGTGGACTGTGAGGCTGAATCTCTTCTCCTTCTTCTTCTATAGCTTCTTCCTCGTCTGGTGTGTTTGTGTCTTCTTCTTCTTCTGGGATTGTGGTCTCTTCTACAGGATTCTCTTCTCCATTTTGAGGCTCTTCTACAGTCTCTGCATGTTCTCCCTCGTCTGATTCTATCACCAGTTCATCCCAAGAGAGCTCAGTACTCTGCAGTTTGTCTCCCCACTCCCATCTCTTGTTCTCATCAAAGTGAACATCTCGACTCACTAAGATCCTTTTTGTCTCTGGATTGTAGAGACGATACGCTTTAGATTCCTTACTGACACCGAACATGACGCATTTTGTGCTCTTCTCGTCAAGTTTTATGCGCCTTTCATACGGTACCAACGCAAAAGCAACACATCCAAAAACTTTTAGATGATCCACCGATGGCTTGTGTTGACTCCACTTCTCTTCAGGTGTTATATCTCCTAACGCAGCTGATGGACTTCTATTCAGTATATGTACTGCATACTGAACAGCTTCAGGCCAGAAACTCCTTGGTACAGACATCTCAAGTAGCATGCACCTCGTCATGTTCATGACGCTTCTGTTCTTCCTTTCTGCTACCCCGTTCTGTTGTGGCGTGTATGCGGCTGTGAGCTGTCTTTTTATTCCCATCTCCTTGCAGTAATCAATAAACGCCTTTGAGTTGTATTCACCCCCTCTATCTGTTCTCAAACAGACTAGAGTTTGTCCCAATTCTCTCTCAGCTGCAGCTTTAAACTCCTTAAAGAAGCCAAGAGCTTCTGACTTCTCTGATAAAAAGTAACTCCAGCATTTCCGGCTAAAGTCGTCTATGAAATTGAGTATATACCTCTTTCCACTCTCTGAGACAGGCGAGATAGGTCCACAGATGTCACTGTGAACTAGCTGAAGCCCTCTGGTTGAATGCCACTCACTCTTCTTTGGTATACTGTCACGATTCTGCTTCCCCTTCATACAGATTTCACAGACATTTTCAGCTTCTTTCAGGCCAGTGATTGGTAGCCCTGTCACCATTGTCTTCTCCGCTAACATCTGCAGACCTCTGTGATGTAAGTGACCAAACCTGCGATGCCACAGTTGATCTGATTTCTCTGTTACTTGCAGGCATTTGGCTTCCTCCATCTCCCTCTTTTCTCTTACGATGGCCAAGATGATAAACATTCTGTTTTTCGTCATAGCAGAATGCATGATTATCCTCTGTTGCTGTTTATGCCAAATCTCACAAGCATTATCCTCGATAATCACTCTCAATCCCTTTTCCTGCAGTTGGCCTACACTAAGTAGATTGTTCTTTAGGCCTGGAACAAAATACACCGACGAGATCAATTGAGTGAAGCCATTGATCTCAAGGCGTAGACTTCCTTTTCCTTCTACCATCATCCTACGATCATCACCGAGTTTAACATTCTGACGAAAGCTACTGTCAAACTCGATAAACCACTCCTTTGTGCCGCACATGTGGTTGCTACAACCCGAATCCAGGAACCAAACATGTTCCTCATCTCCTTTGATCATGTCAACATGCGCCATTAGAAGAATATCCTCTTCCATCTCTGCGTAATTGGCCTCCTTGTCCCACTCTGGACACTCAGACTTGTAATGTCCCATCTTCTGACATTTGTAGCACTGCACCGACGCTTTGGAGGGGCTTCCTCGACCTCTTCCTTGATAACCACCTCTGCCTCGTCCTCGAGCTGGTGATCCTCCTCTGCCTCTGCCATTATTGGGCTTCCATTGTCCTTCTATCTTAAGAGCATGTTCTTCTCCTGCATGTCTACCAAGATTTTGCTCGTGCACCATCAGGGAGCTTTGTAAACCATCAACTGTCAGTGTCTTGATGTCATTTGACTCCTCAATGGCACACACCACATACGTGAACTTTTCAATCAGGGTTCGCAAAATCTTCTCCACCACCTTAGAGTCCGGCATATCTTCTCCCAGATTTCTCATGTTGTTGGCAACCTCCATAACTCTTGAGAAATATTCGGTGATGGTTTCACCTATCTTCATCTCGAGCACTTCAAAGTCTCTGCGCAGCCTCTGCAGTTGCGCGCTTTGAACTCTCTCATTCCCTTGATACTTTCGCTTCATGGACTCCCACAGATCCTTAGACGTCTGCTTCTGAAGGATCGTTTTGAGGATCGTCTTGTCTATGGACGCAAACAAGTAGTTCTTCACTTTGTGATCGATAACAGTCTTCTCTGCTATCTCTGTCCTCTGTGGTCCAGTGAGGATCACATTTCTCTCCGCCCTTGGGATCCCTGTTTCGATTATATCCCACCACTCCTTTGATCGAAGAAGGTTCTCCATGAGCATTGCCCAATGCTCGTAGTCTCCATCAAACTTTGGCACGATCAAAGCATCCTTCTCACTCATTTTGTTTTGTGTTTTCTCTCAGGTTCGCAAAAGGCTCTGATACCACTTGTTGGATATGGATCAAAAGCTTTGTAACAAAGAGATTGCTGAATACTTCTTAGATTGAAAAAGAAAAGGAAATGGTCGTTTTATAGACCTTACAACAGCAAAAGCGAAAACTACTCAACTGAAACAAAACCACGAAACAGACTCTAAGCTGATCGTGTTAAAGCTCCTACAAATCAGGACGACTTGTTCTTATTGAAATATTCAAACTTAACTTAAAACAACAAAAGACAGCGTTTTATTCTTCAACAAGATTCGAACAGATATTATCTTATTACTACCAAAACGACAGTTACATTTTTGGTCAAAGGTTTGAATATAACTATCATATTACCAAAATATTTCTACTACCAGGGAAATGGTCAAAAGGTTTGAACTAAATTATCATATTACCAAACAAAGAAAAATAATCATACATTACCAAAATATTCACGAATCACGATCGCTCGTCCATATCTTATTTTTCTTTTTAAACCAGGATCATCCTCAAATCTATAAAACTACTACTATCTGATATATATTATTGCCACTGAAAACATCTATGGTTCGCCCATATCTCTCTTCACCTTCAAAGTTATATCACGTCACTCAAAAGTCTTCAGTGTGTTCGCCCAATGACTGAAGATCATGTGTTTGATTGAACAAGTTACAATCGACATGCTTTTTGACTATGTCAGCTTAACTCTTTATACCGTTGTTCTTCCTTTTTATATGATCTATAAATTGAAAAGAGTGACAGTTGTATCAATTATTTGAAACTCGCTGTCTTTCGGTACACATAAACCTCATTATACGAAAGCTTTATACAATTAAACTAAAAAAACAACAATTTCTAATCAATTTTTATTTTGATAGACGGTTGAGATTAATTCTAAACATTCGATTTTATGTTGAATTAATCTTAACCGTCCATCAAAATAAATTTTAGTTATGAATTATTTTTATTTTTTGTTTAATTGATTACCAATCATTTGTTTTTTTGTGTAAAGACTTCATTAGAAAACATATGCAATAGAAAAAGAGGAATTATTTCTTGGTCGAGCTTTCTCTCACGCTAAGAGTTTGAAATTCTTCGTGGCTTTTGCTCAAACATTTTTAAAGGTAGCAAAGTGTTTTTTTTCTCCGAAAGAGAATGTAACAAAGTGTTATAATTAACTAAGCAGATCAAAGGAGTCGTATAGTGGCTTTGATTGTTAGCATTGTACCGTTGTGGTTCAATTCAGTGCTTCAGTAAAGAGATGGTGATACATAGAACTATAGAAGTAGTACCAAAATATTCAAACCAAATCGGAACAACATTCGATTCTATGAAGGAACCAAACAACGGCACAATGGTGTTCACGTCTACTACACCACATGGTGTGCATCTAAAATTGTGTCTAAGTGTAGTAATCTTCGCAGTTTTTATCAAACTAAATATGTTATCAACACGGCCAATAACTAAATCAAACTCAACCAACCTCCTAAATCCACACACTAAACATAATAATGTCATCCACAAAAGATACTTCTATCTAAAAAACAATGTTCATCTAACACATAAGAGTACAGGCATTGCAAAGACGATGGACAGTCTCCAAAACATATTTAATAAATAAAAATAAAAAGTTAATAAATAATGTTACGACACCTATTGAGCTTTATTTCAAAGACGGCTCCAAATCTATTCCAGGAGTAATGTATATGAACATTAATTTCGCCACATAGATAATTTTTAAATTTTTTAAAAACAAAATTTTTGTTTAGAGACGTACCAAATATCTACAATGCATGTGCTCTAAGACATTAGAAATTTACATAAACTATAATATCTCAACCGTTCATTTTTAGCTGATCCAACGCTCGTAACAGTCTCACGGCTCTTGAGAAAACAGTAGATGTTGTAACGTAGTCACTTCACTGAGCTTCTTCAGATCATCTTCTTCCTCCGTACACTTGTCTCGCTCTTCTCCGTCCACCTCAGCACACTTCTCCGTCGATTCACACGTGTCTCGACCTACGTCGTTCATCATCATCATATTGCGAACCTCATCGTCCGCCCATCCAGCATCTCTCAGCTTCCAAAACGCGTCGTCCAAACACGTCCTTAGCCTCTCATCATCACAATCGCTCCACCACCCGCGCGTGGGAACACGCTCCACCGTCATAACCATCGTCCTCCTCCCTCTCTCCGCCACGTCACTCCAGAACTCCACTCTCCGCCGTCGCGAACACCTACGGTAGTCCGATCGGTTGAGTCCCTGGAGAAACCCGACGACGTCGCAACTCAAAACCTTAACTCCTTCCCCGTCGATTTGAAACACAGGGTTTCCCGCCAAATTCGGCGTCGTCGAAGGGACATAGAAATTTCCATAGACCGGAACGAGAACCGGAGCGATTTCCATCAATTTCTTCACGAGAGACAAAGCCTCCGCCTCGGATCCGGGTCGGGTTCCCCAGGAATCGACCCAGAATCCGTTTCTAGTAACAATATTGGATATATGAATAAGCGGGATTTTGAATAAGAAAAAGAGACTATTCCGGGTCGACCCGGATCTCCAATTGGGGAAATCGGTACCCACCGGAACACCCGCTTGAAGAATCGAACGGAGATCAAGAGGGAAGGAGAAACCTAGAGAAGATTCAACGGCTGAGATCTCTTGATTGGTGAGCCCTGGTGACACTTCGAGACCGGTTAGAGATTTCAAATGGTTAATTGTTGTTTGGCTGTAAACCGGTAACGGAGGCTTAGCGGAGGATCGAAAAGGATCAGTGGTAATGTGGCCAAGCGGGCTAATTATTCCGGCGAGACGATGATTCATCTTTGTAATATAGATTTAGCTGAAACTAGTCAAATAGAATTAATATAAAGGCGAGAGAATCAAATCTAACTTTTCTTAACAAATTAAATATAAAATTGTATGAATATGATTATAGAAAGTTATGAATATGATTAATTAGGGAACTTTGTGATGTTTCTGTAATACGGCAAAATGCATTAGAGGGAAATAAATACGTGTAGATCATCTTACTAAGGTATTATATCTACGTCTGAATCTTACAGCAAATATTAGCTTGTATCTACAAATTCATATTAAATTATTGAAAATTATGTAAATTCTAATCTAAATAACAAATTTAATAAAATATTTCACATATTATCTATACTGTATATGTAATGACTTTGATGATAAAAAGTTTAGAATGATTAAAAACATGTTTGGTTTCAAAATATTGATTAGGTAGGATTTTAGGCAGATGATTAAAAGTTAATCTTCCTTTTAGGATTTTGTTTCTTTATTTTATTTGTGAGATTCGATCTGTTCAGCTTTTGGTATCCAAAATATTCATCATTGAAGACAGAATGTGTCGGATTTGAGTCTCGTGTGTGTTGGTCTTGTCCTATGTTTAGATGTGATTTTCGCTTTTCTAGCAGAAGTGAGGATATGCTTGCAAAAAGCTTTAAAGTTCGTCTCACTAACAAAAAGCTTAATAAAGCACGTCCGCTTGTACAATTACTCCTTGTGTCATTAGTCCAAGTAGTGAGAAGATTGTTGGAGCTATCTTCTATACTCTGTGAGATCACCTACTTCTTGAGCTCCACCAAAGCTTTCCTTTCTTTCTGAATACAACTTTTGTATCCATATCACTGCCCAAGAAGTAACATCATCCATATGATAATCCAAGAAAGAACCGACATAACGATTTAGCAAAATAAAAACCAGAAACTAAGAAAGTTTGAGTGCCGGTTTGAATTTCTGTTAATCGATTATAAAGCTTGTCTGCATGTGCTAGTTGCGTGGTCCAGAAAACTAGTTTTTGATTCGGCACACCAACCGAAAATTGAATCTCCACAAAGATCTCAGCGTTGAATTGCAATAACAAATGTTTTTAAGCTTTATGTGATTTTTGGCTTGACAAATGGTAAAATGACCCCACGACTCTTCTTCATTTAAGATCTCATCTCACTCTCCCACACACGAGAAAAACGATTAATAACCAGACATATTGTCACATAATGCAGAAACAAAACAAGTTCAAATGCAGAAAAAAACAAATGGAAACCGCAAAAACACACAATAGAAGGCTTTCAGATATTGAAAACAGTTGGAGAGAGAAAGACAAGACAAAAGAAAAGGAATCAATTTCTTTTTTCAGTACTCATCTCCTTCTTCTTCCTCACCATCATCACCTTCAGCACCAACTTCCTCATAATCCTTCTCAAGAGCAGCAAGATCCTCACGAGCCTCAGAGAACTCACCTTCCTCCATTCCTTCACCAACATACCAATGCACAAAAGCTCTCTTCGCATACATGAGATCAAACTTATGGTCAATCCTCGAGAACACTTCCGCTACACTCGTCGAGTTCGAGATCATACACACAGCTCTCTGCACTTTCGCGAGATCACCACCGGGGACAACAGTCGGAGGCTGGTAATTGATCCCGCATTTGAAACCCGTAGGACACCAATCCACGAACTGGATCGTTCGTTTCGTCTTGATGGTTCCAACCGCAGCGTTCACATCCTTCGGAACAACATCTCCTCTGTACATCAAACAGCAAGCCATGTACTTCCCGTGGCGCGGGTCGCATTTCGCCATCATAGAGGAAGGCTCGAACGCGGTGTTTGTGATCTCCGCAACTGAGAGCTGCTCGTGGTACGCTTTCTCAGCTGAGATGACAGGAGCGTAGGAGGAGAGCATGAAGTGGATTCTTGGGTATGGAACCAAGTTGGTTTGGAACTCGGTGACGTCCACGTTCAAGGCACCGTCGAATCTGAGAGAAGCGGTGAGAGATGAGATCACCTGAGAGACCAGACGGTTTAGGTTTGTGTAGGTAGGTCGCTCGATGTCAAGGGAACGTCTGCAGATATCGTAGATGGCTTCGTTGTCGAGCAAGACGGAGACGTCGGTGTGTTCGAGGAGAGAATGAGTGGAGAGGACACTGTTGTAAGGCTCAACGACAGAGGTGGAGACCTGTGGTGATGGGTAAACTGTGAATCCAAGTTTGGATTTTTTGCCGTAGTCTACAGAGAGACGCTCTAGCAAGAGAGATCCAAGACCTGAACCAGTCCCACCACCAACAGCGTTGAACACGAGGAAGCCTTGAAGACCAGTGCAGTTATCAGCTAGCTTGCGGATACGGTCCAAGCATAGATCAACAATCTCTTTCCCAACTGAGAGCAAAACGAAAACAACAATCAAGAATCAGAATGAATGTTTATCTTGGTTTAATGAATCTGTAAAAGAGATTGATTATACTTACTGGTGTAATGGCCACGAGCGAAATTGTTGGCAGCATCTTCTTTGCCGCTGATGAGTTGCTCTGGATGAAAGAGCTGTCGATAAGTACCAGTCCTGATTTCATCGATCACAGTTGGCTCCAAATCGACGAACACAGCACGAGGAACGTGTTTTCCAGCACCAGTCTCGCTGAAGAAGGTGTTGAATGCATCGTCACCTCCGCCTACGGTTTTGTCACTTGGCATTTGCCCATCAGGCTACAACAACAGAGCAAAAAGATTAGTCGAAGAAGACGATGTTTCAACAGAAGCAATCATATCAAAACAACAAACAGAATCAAAATGTTCTCAACAATATCTCTAGATCTAGCATTTGGAGACTGCGAATCGAAAATAACAGCAACACAGGAAAGGTAAAAGCTACGAAATCAGAGAGATCTACTCAGGTAGATAATGAAAATTGGCCATCGGAGACGAAATTGCAGCATTGGAGAAATCAGATCCAGGGAAGATCAAAATTAGTTCAATAGAAAAATTAACACATTAGAAATTTTCTGGATCTGGAATAAAAGAGAGGCGAATTATCCAAATGTTCAACATTATCTCTAGATCTGGCATAAACAGCAACATATATCTCTATCATTTCGTAGCTATTCCTCTACATCTACTTGTTTCCGATCAATATAAGCCTTTAGGAAAATGACACGAACAAAGGAAGGAAAAAGCTACGAACTCACAGAGATCTAATCAGATAGATGATAAAACTGACTATCGGAGATGAAATTGCAGCAATGAAGAAATCAGATCCAGCGAAACTCAAAAACCAGTCCGATAATAGAAAATCTAACACATTATCCAGATTCTGGATCTGCTACAACGGATAGGGGAATTGCGTTATACCTGAATGCCATGCTCGAGGCAGTAAAGCTCCCAACAAGAGTTTCCGACTTGGATTCCGGCTTGACCAATGTGGATCGAGATACACTCTCTCATTTTCTTCGACGGCGAGAAAACCTGAAGGACGACGACGAGAAAAACTTTCGAAAATCGAAGCTGCGTTTATTAAGACGCAATGAGAATCAATACAGAGCGAATCTGGGCAGGTATCGTTTATTTATGGAGAGGAAGAAGAAGCACTCTGTTTTCTAACCCGAGTAAATAAACTAACTATAGTTAGTTAAAATATGCCAATCAAACGGATCTATATTTAACCAGGGTTAAATTAGTTGCCTCGATGTCAAGTTATTCCTAAATTTTGAAATTTGAAACCGGCGTAAGTTAGAAGATACAAGTCCGGATTTTTTGGTTTTTGAAGATATTTTTTATTGTTGTTTAATGTGTGTATTTATGACGCTTGTTATTTTGTAAGGCTGAAGAGATTAAGCGACGTCGTATGTTATAACATAGACCATAACTATTGGGCCTTATTGAAAAAAGCCTAGCCCACCAAGTACAACTTTTCTGGACCAGAATGCCCATGCTTACTTACTACGAATTCAATCAAGAACAAGAATCTAAAAATGAATAGTTTGCTGTAAAATTCATAAACAAAAAAAAGGTTTGTAGTATCCATAAAACATTCATTCACAACAAATCTACAATATATATATATTTTTTTTTTTTGTAACATCTCATACTTTATTAAATAGTAAAAGAGAAATACAAATATTTGGTCAACCATTGTGTGTACTATTATACAACATAAGATAATCATTAGAATCATAAACACACTTAGATAATTTATCTGCAACCTGATTTTTCTCTTTGTTGACTTGATCTAACGAGCATAACAGGAGCAAACTGATCCAATAATCCCATAATTGGTGTAATAAAAGTATTAAATCTTTGGCTAAACCAGACTAACCAGTGGACCAAGAAGTTTGTCAAGTATAACAATGTATTCTATTTAAAATTACAAATTTCATTTTACGGTTGACAATTACGAATTTTTTTTTTTTTTTTTTTTTTTGCTTTCTAAAGTTCCGTTAAATGATTTTTTTCAGTTTTTGTATTATCCAAATTCGGAAATACAACTGACAAAAAAAAGGGCTGTTTTCAAAAGTAGTGCACAAATTGAAGTCAAATGCAAAACTAATACCCTCTTTTTTCCTTCCTTCTTTATCCTCACCATATTTGTGATAATAACAAAAATGCCATTACTTTCGTCCTTGAAGTCTAAATATGAAGTCTAAATCGAAAATAAAAAGTCCAAAGAAACCTCATCTTCTTCATTTATTCACGAAAATGCCATCACCATCAATTCGTCCAACAACCATTCTGAACCGAAATGAAGCTTTGAATGCATGATTTACTCTTCAAACATGTATACAAACTCATTATATCATCTTATAAACTTGTCTTCTTCAATTTCTTCTCCATTCTCACCCCAAGAACACATATTTTCATCTTTTCAAAGTTTATGTTCTTAGATCTTCACATTTTTGGCGTGGGAGATCATTATAACGGTTGGGAAAGTTTGCTGAAGCTCTAAATCGAAGTTTTAGGCCATCAACGAAACTTCAGATCACGGCAAGGTAAAATTCCGGTAGATCTGAGCGAATTTCATATTTTTGCAGGTTTTTAGACTTCATGACGAAGTCTAACAAACTAGTTTTGCAATTGATTTTTCAAAATTTTTGGGGAATAGACTTCACAATGAAGTCTAAACATCTTCCTTTGAAAACAAAAAAAATGGTGTAGGCTTCAGAATGAAGTCTATTCGAAAAAGATTAGTTTTGCATTTGACAGAATCAAAATTTTTTACGTGAAGTCTATCCGTGAAGTCTACTTCGAAAAAAGACTAGTTTTGCAAACTTTCAGTAGTTTGTTTTATCGTGAAGTCTATCCCTGAAGTCTATTAATGCTGTAGACTTCACTTCAAAGTCTAATACTGGGTTTAGACTTCATTTCGAAGCCTAATTCTTGATAGACTTCTTGGTGAAGTCTAATAGTCAACGTTTGTCGGAATAGACTTCACGATGAAGTCTATTTTCTAAATTCAAAAATTCGATCAATTGCAAAACTAATCCCTATGAAGTCTAATTTCTGTTTTAGACTTCACAGATAGACTTCATTCTCGAGTTAGATTTCACAGATAGACTTCATTCTCGAGTTAGACTTCATTTTTAAGCCTATTCACGAAAATGAAGTCTATCTGAAAAAGTCAAAGCTTGGTCAATTGCAAAACTAGTCTTTTTTTTTCGATAGACTTCACGTTTAGACTTCTCAAAAAATTCATCATTTGGAAAATTGCAAAACTAATCTATTAGACTTCACGGGGAAGTCTAACATTTAGACTTCCTTGTGAAGTCTAATATTTAAAGTTATATTTGAAAACGCTTTTTTGGAAAATATATAACGAATTTTTAAGATTTTCTTGAACAATTAGTTGAGTTAGTCTGTTTAGTTGCTTGTGTGTTAGTTTTACCTGCTTATTCGCTGTATATTTTGTGAAAACGGTTTTCTTGTAAAAATAGAATATTAGACAATAATAGGTAGACTTCTAGATGAAGTCTAAAAATGAAGTCTATCAGAGAAGTCTAATGTGTTTGAAGTCTAAAAATGAAGTCTATCAGAGAAGTCTAATGTGGTTGTGAAACAAGATTTTTACGTGGTGTTTCAATTACCCACTCATATCATCGTGGTATAAAAGATGTCAATCCATGGAGTGGTTTTTGAGACAAAATCGAATGCAAGATTATAGACAAGTCAAGAGCATAAAGATTTGAAAGGAAGAAGTAGCAAAGACTAAAACTTAAACGAAATAAAAACTTTAAATGCAAACTAAAGAGAATGCAATTTCGGGAGGGAATATGCAATAAATATCAAACCAAAATTAAATACGTGAACTTGGATAATAAAGGAGAGGCCTTGGGATGAGGTTATCGAAAACGAGCTCTTAAGGAACGATGAAGAAATCTAGAAATGTTCAAAAGCTACTGAGTCCTAGGGAGAGAGTTCCAACAGCGAGATTCACCCACTTCCGTGGTGAGAATCACAAAACCGGCTTTGAATCCAAAGGATCTATCTTTCGGATAGTGGATGCTAAAACCGGTCTGCAATAAGCGCCAACTCTCCTAACCCAACGAACCCTCCAGACATCCACTTCCGTGTGTAGGAATGGGTCCGTTTCCTTGTCTGGTCGGTCCGACAACCTCCAGCCACTTTCGGTGTAGGAGGCGCCTTTGATCGAGACCAAGATGGCCAATAAGGGTCAAGCATGAAACTCGCCCAGCAAGGAAGGACTCTAGGGAAGATTGAACACGCCTAGATTCTAAATCTATCCCTAATTGCTCTTATTCTACCTCATCCCAAAAGACCCAAGAAACTCTACTCACTCTTCATAATATGAACACCAAATTCCTAGAGAGGAAAGTGCCCAAGCCGTGGATAGAGAGAGAGAGACAGCAAGAGAGAATCTCTAAAATGAGATTAAAGAACTAAACTTTATTAAGAACAGTAAACAGATCTGCAAAATCAAGTCTTAGAGCTAAAACAAAGGTTTTTGGTGTTCTTGGTAAAGAAAATTACAAGATCCGCCCCAATGAAAATAGGTTTAAGTGCTTTTATAGTTGGGTACAAGGGGAAACCCTTAGTCAACTCATTTATTCTGACTTTTCTTCCTTCCCCAGCTCACACAGCTCCAAACTCGGCGTTTTAGCTTGATTTAAGGCGGGTCAACTCGTCTTCATTTGGTCAATGCTCAGCTTCCTTCGCCAAACAGGTTCTCAACCTGTTTGGGATCCCGTTTGAGCTCCAGTCTCCACTCCTCTGCGTTCTTTGATCCATTTCCTCTCCTTTTGTGCTCCAAAACACCTGAATGCAACTCCAAATGCACACTAATGCAATGCAAGTCCTAAATGACAATAGTTTGTACAATGCATGAGATCTATGCTAAAATGCTAAGGAAAAGAGCTAAAAAGAGAGTGAAACTTGATGGAATAATGTTCCTAAATGATGTAAAATACAGAGACATCAACTTCCCCCAAACTTGAACCTTGCTTGCCCTCAAGCAAGAAAGAACAAGTCCGAGAAAAGTCGATTTGTGCGGAGACTCAAATCCAAAAGATACGCTCGAAGAAATCACCTCAATGCTCAAGTTGGGAATTATGAAATGCATACAAGTCTAGCCATTCGAATCAGATTACTCACATACTCAATTCAGCGACAAACCAACA
The DNA here is from genome assembly GCA_026724425.1 of Erythrophleum ivorense. Taxonomy (NCBI): domain Eukaryota; kingdom Viridiplantae; phylum Streptophyta; class Magnoliopsida; order Fabales; family Fabaceae; genus Erythrophleum; species Erythrophleum ivorense. The sequence goes on from JAIUCV010000283.1 coordinate 109,527, forward strand.
CCAGACTTTATGAAACATGCATTCATATTCACTTCACCTATTTACATTCAATTAAGCTCAAAACCGTGAATCAAAACTTATGCAATCAAAACTTGCTCATTTGGTTCAAAGGGTTAGGCTCTTTTCTTTTGGTGGCTTAATGAAGTGCAAAAAGGGGTTCTCTCAAAAATAGCCGAGCTTGGGTAAAATGCTAAGAGTAAAGACCTAGGATGGTACAAAGATAGAGTCTCATCTACCCGAGACGTAAGGTCTTTTAACTTTTGAAGAACAAATCCCACCCAAGTCCTAACTACCCTTTTCAAGAGCAAACTTCTTTAATTCCCTTTTAAACTCAGGATTTAACACTTAGGATTTTCAGGGAGGTGAAGACTTTCAGAAATGCACAAGGGGATTCACTTTTGAACTTCTCGTGGCTTAAGGCTTTTTCGCTTTCATAACTTAGGCTTTGCGCCTTTCACTTAAGAACTAACCCCAATTTTTCTAACTCTTTAGTACTTGTTAAGCCACCACTCTTTTAAATACTTCCCTTTTCTTCACTCCCATCCTATCTTTTCTCTTGGTTTCTTTTGACACCACTCTCTCTTTTACTTTTCAGCTCACCCTCTCACCCCCAAACTTAGAACACACCCTAGGTCTAATCTAGCTCAAAGGAAAACGAGCTAGTCCTACATGAGAAACTAAGCTTTGTCGGTCTAAACTCAACACGTTTTACCTAGCTCAACCGAAAAAGGCCTCTCAACTCACGGTAAAAAGGATGGTTTTGACTGAAATAGGTTTGGTTTCGGGTGGAAAAATTAACGAACATGGACAAACCGAGAGGGATAAATACAAGAGAAAGATTGTCCAAGAGAGTCAAAATCCATGAGCAAGAATTTCAATGCAAGAGCATGATAATTAGATATTCAAATTAAGTCCAAATAGTCTAGGTGAAGTTTCAATTCAAAGCAATGATCCAGTCAAGAATGAATGCCGAGATGCGAGTCCTTGAGTATGAAGTTCTTTTAAGCTCAAACTAGACCTGAATGCACCAAATAATTCCAAACTAGAGCATTGAAGCGTTTTCGAAAAGCATTTCTCAAACAAGGATGGTACTATCACTGTCTCCTATGCAAATGTACAATGCAACTAGACTCAATCCTAATAAGAGAATGCAAATGATGCTTCTTTTTGTTTTATGCAAATTTTTGAAATTTTTCGATTTCTTTGGTTTTTCTATGCCATAAATGAAATGCAAATATTATGAGACTCAAGATGAGAAAATCGAAAATAAGAAAACAAAACACATGGTCAAATGCTATTGACCTCTCCCCCAAACTTAAATTGCACGGTCCCTTGTGCACATAGAAGCATGAAAGAGAGATCAACTTAACAAAAACAAGTATGAAATGCTTGTGAAAAACAAAAGAAAACGGTATACACAATGGAATTGGAGTTGTACCTCTTATTGGCGAAAGGAGGAGGAGGAAGATGTTTCCTCGCTGGAGAGTGACTGAGCGGCTTGTTCTGGAGCGTGGGAGCGCGTGGAAGGTCTTCTCTTCGCTTTTTCCTTCAGCTTCCTGACCGAGTTGACAAGCTTTTTGATGGTCTTGTCTTGCCACTTGCACCATTCCTGGAGAAGTCGGATGTGTGCGTGGGCTTTCTTCACAGAGAGGCCGCATGTAGAGGCATCGAAAGGGTCAAATTGGAAGCGCCTGTCTCCGAGAGGGTGTTCTTCTGATGGCCCACCTTCCTCCATTATCGTGGCGTCTCCTCCATCCATGTAAAGCTCGTCTGCTTCCACCATGAAGATGATATTATCTCGCACTTCGAAGGACGTCTGGTATGTGTTGGGCAGGAGCACCTTCGAAGCCCCGAAGTCCTGGTGGATAAAACGGTAGATGTGCTTCTCCTGCGACTTCCCCCGAAGGAACCAGCTCTTGTTCAGATAGGCGATGTCCATCCACTCCGGCTGGTGTGTTGGTTCGGGCAAAGGGAAACCGCTTGCAAGCAAGATAGGCGTGACCAAGCTCCCTAGACCGATGTGGGAACTTCTGATTTTGCCTTGCTCGTAAGACACAATGGCATTCTTCATACATTGTCGAAATGAGTCCAGCAATACCATGGCCATGCTCGTATCGCACGATGTGTCTCCTACCAACTCTGCTCCATCTTCAAAGGTCTGCAGCTCATCTACCAGGGCGATGTCTAACATCTCCAACTCTCCTGTGCGGACATTAGCACACTCGTGCCTAGCAAACATCGTGTGGGCAATCGCCTTATGGGCATAGCGAATGGCCGGGTTCCTGATATGGCCACCCCTAGCTGAGGAGACTTCATACCTGCTGGAGCTGATTGTCTCCAACAACCTCGCTAGTTCACCCTTCTCAAACCGCATCTTGGTACCAAGCCCGATTCCGACACCAAAACCATACAATTCCTCTATCTTCTTGATGCTCATTCGGAAAGCTTGGTGAGCTAAGGCAAACGTTATATAACCAGGGCCATCTGTCGCTATCTCCTCTGATAGTTCGGGGTACCGTATCACCTTCAGCGTGGCGAGGAAGTGGAGTGTGGGGTCGTAATAGGCCGGCGGAGCTAAAGCCATGAAATGCTGCATCTCCATCCCTTTAAAAAGTGTCTGCACATCGTCAAATATACCCAGCTCTCGCATTGTCGCCTCGTGAGGGAATCGCATTGGCAGAAACTTCATCATCTTCAGAATGTCAAGCCTGTCCTGATTGTTATACGGCTTCGTGATAGCCGGCTCATGTCCTTCGCTGGCTTCCGCTGGACCCTCAGCTTTCCTCTTTGAACTCTTCCCTTTCTTCTCAACCGCAATCTTCTTTCCCTCTCTCTTTTCGCGACGAGCTCTCTCGGTGTCATCCTCTTTAGAACTTTGTCCTCCCGATCTCGTGATTGCCATTTTTCCTGCAAAAACAGAGGAGCTCACGAGGGGGTTAGACCGAGGTACCACGGAGAGCAAGAATTCACTGAAACTCAATTTTACCAAAAACAGATTTCGAAATTTTCAACAGTACCAAATTCAACTCTACTCTCTCCTTATTAATCCCCGAGTGAGCAAATGCAAGAAGAAATTTAAATGAAAGGGGCCAATCAAAGCTCGAATCAAGTGTATTTATCGAACAAATCGGAGCTAGAAATTCAAAACTTGAAAACTTGAGATTACTTGCATGCACCGATTAAATCCGTCAACTCTAGTAGAATTCAAGGCAGAGCTGTGTATTTAGAACAAAAACATCAATCCTCAAGCGAAATTCCACGAAATTCCACCAAGGGTTTTCAAAAAGAGGCGAAATACCTTGAATTAACTTGCAAGTTGAGCCAAATAATGATCAGCGGTGCTAAATTCGGAAGATTCAAAGAGAGTAGGACTTTGAAATTCGAAATTTGGTCAAGAAATGAGAGAGATCGGATTTTTGCTTTAGAGAAAACGAAAAACGGCTTGAAAAGAGAAGAAGTGCGGGATTTTTAAGTTAAAAGGAAGGGGGAAGGGTTTCTTCAGAAAAAGTCAAAGGAAGCGAGTTGACTTACCTGGGCGGGTTGCCGAAACGGGTTGATCCAAAGGAGGAAACCCGTTTGACAACCCGTTTGCGGGATTTTCTCAAACTATCAACCCTTGGTGATTTTGGGCTGAATCTCGATAACTTTTCTGCTCAATGGTGGTTCTCCATTCCCCCAGCTATATTAGTTTCCCAAACCTGATCATACTTAGTAGAAATAAAATGCAAAAACATAACAAAGATCAAAGAAAAGGCAATATGTACAAAAGGATAGTCATGGGATTCCCTCCCAAGTGGGCTTATTTAAGGTCACAAGCTCGACCTTCATCCCTTTTAGGCCGCATCAGCATCGTGGAGAGAGACTGAACTCCCCTCTCCAATCACCAGATTCGCCATGTAAGGCTTGACTCTTTGTCCATTCACAGTGAAATCTCCTCCCGTTTTGTTGATCAACGTGACAGCACCATATGGCAACACTTCTTTAACTGTGAACGGGCCTGACCAGCGCGACTTGAGCTTCCCCGGGAAGAGTTTTAGGCGTGAGTTATACAGCAGAACTTGGTCACCAGCCTTGAACTCCTTGGACTTAATCCTCTTGTCATGGAACGCCTTTGTCCGCTCTTTGTAGATCTTGGAGCTTTCATAAGCGTTGAGGCGGATCTCTTCCAGCTCGTGCAGGTCCATGTTCCTCTTCTCTTGGGCAGTTTTGAGGTCCATGTTCAGCATCTTGATTGCCCACTGAGTCTTGTACTCCAACTCAACCGGAAAGTGACAAGACTTCCCATAGACAAGAGAATAAGGTGTCCTCCCAATCGGCGTTTTGTAGGCGGTCCGGTAGGCCCACAAAGCATCATTCAGTTTCGTCGCCCAATCTCTCCTAGACGAACTAACGGTCTTGTGGAGGATAGCTTTGATCTGCTTGTTGGAGACCTCTACTTGACCGCTGGTTTGGGGATGGTAAGGAGTGGCCACCTTGTGCTTTACTCCATGCTTCTTCAAAAGGTTTTCAAAGACTTTGTTCACAAAGTGTGATCCTCCATCGCTTATCACACATCTCGGCACACCAAACCTTGGGAAAATGATTGTGTTAAACAGTTTCAACACCACCTTAGCATCGTTTGTAGGGGCTGCAATCGCCTCAACCCATTTGGAGACATAGTCAACTGCCACTAGTATGTAAGAGTTTCCATGAGAAGGAGGGTTAAACGGTCCTACAAAGTCTATGCCCCACACATCAAATAACTCAACCTCTAAGATAGGGTTTTGGGGCATCTCATTCCTAGCTGAGATGTTTCCAGCCCTTTGGCATGCATCGCATTTGTCCACATATGCTTGGGAATCCTTGAACAAACTTGGCCACCAATACCCGGTTTGGAGAACCTTTGACGCTGTTTTGAAGGTAGCAAAATGCCCACCGTAGCTTGACCCATGGCAATGGTACAATATCTCTTCAACCTCAGCCTCGGCAACGCATCTCCTAAACAAACCGTCATTGCCTCTCTTAAACAAGTAAGGCTCATCCCAATAGAAGTGGTTCACATCCCTAAAGAACTTCTTCTTTTGATACCCACTTATGTCGTTAGGGATCTTCCCACTAACCAAGTAATTTACAAAATCAGCATACCAAGGCGCCTTTTCATCATCTAAGGCGTGAACCTCCTCTAGCTTCTCTTTCAGCACAAAACCGTCCCGCAATACTCCTAGAGCCATCAGCTGCTCTTCCGGTAGGGAGTCATTGATCGGCAAGTCTTCATCTATTCTCAGCCTAGAGAGATGATCAGCCACACTGTTTTCGGCTCCCTTTTTGTCAACAATCTCAAGATCAAACTCCTGCAAGAGGAGTATCCAGCGTAGAAGCCTCGGCTTGGCGTCCTTCTTCGTATAAAGGTACTTTAGTGCTGCGTGATCCGTGTGAACCACCACCTTGGATCCCACGACATAGCTCCTGAATTTATCCATAGCGAACACAACGGCTAAAAGCTCCTTCTCTGTGGTAGCATAGCGAGTTTGCGCCTCATCGAGCGTCCTACTCGCGTAATAGATGACGTTCAGCCTCTTGTCAACTCGCTGTCCCAAAACAGCACCAACCGCAAAATCCGAAGCATCACACATTATCTCAAAAGGCAGCTCCCAGTTCGGAGCTTGGACAATCGGTGCGCTACAAAGGGCGGCTTTGATTTCTAAGAAGGCTTGGCGACACTCTCCATCAAACTCAAAGTCCTTCTCTTTGCATAGAAGTCTAGTGAGTGGCCTAGCAATCTTCGAAAAGTCTTTAATAAACCGTCTGTAGAAACCCGCATGTCCCAAAAAGCTCCGAATATCCTTAACTGATCTCGGCTCACCAAGCTGCATCATAACCTCAATCTTTGCTTTGTCAACCTCAATGCCTCTCTCGGAAATCTTGTGCCCTAACACTATGCCCTCTTGTACCATGAAGTTACACTTCTCCCAATTAAGCACAAGATTTGTCGCCTCGCATCTTTCCAATACCCTGCACAAATTAGACAAACACGAGGAAAAGGACGAGCCATATACGGAAAAGTCATCCATAAAGACTTCGACCGTTTCCTCTATCAAATCCGAGAATATGGAAGTCATGCAACGTTGGAAAGTGGCAGGTGCATTACATAAACCGAAGGGCATGCGCCTATATGCAAAAGTTCCATAAGGACAGGTAAAAGTGGTTTTCTCCTGATCATCCGGGTGGATAGGGATCTGGAAAAAACCACTGTACCCGTCCAAGAAACAATAAAACGGATGACAAGCTAGACGTTCAAGCATCTGGTCGATAAATGGCAAGGGGAAATGGTCTTTCCTAGATGCAGCATTAAGTTTCCTATAGTCAATGCACATTCTATGTCCAACTATTACCCTAGAAGGGATCAGCTCATTATTTTCGTTCTTGACGACTGTGATACCACCCTTTTTCGGGACACAATGTACAGGTGAAACCCATGTACTGTCCGAAATTGGGTAAATAATCCCAGCATCAAGAAGCTTTAAAACCTCTTTCTTAACCACTTCTTTAAGCTTTGGGTTCAACCTACGTTGGTGCTCAATTGATCCCTTCGATTCGTTCTCAAGATGAATTCTGTGAGTGCAAAGAGTAGGGGAGATACCCTTGATATCATCTAGCGAATAACCAAGAGCTCTCCTATACTTTCGCAACTCAGCAAGAAGGGTATCTAGTTCATGAGGGGTTAATGCAGCATTTACTATGACGGGATAAGTGGAGTTAAGACCTAGGAAGGCGTACCTGAGCCCCTCGGGGAGAGGTTTGAGCTCGACTTTGGGAGCTTTAAGCTCAGACCAGTCATCTTCGGCGATCTGTTTCGGCAAAACTTCTTCACTCGGATCCTTCTCGAGTGCAAACAGGTTGAAAACCTGTTTGGCATCCTGTTTATCTGCCGACTCTGCTTTGGTAAGCTTCTCAAAGCCTACCTCTCCGTCTAAAGCTCCGTGTGAGTCGATCAGCCACGCATACCCCAAACTCTCGGCCTGTAGACTTCCAAACTCAGCATTATCCTTTGTGAGAGCAACATGCAACTTATCCTCCACCGCTAACTCCTCTAGGTACTCGTCGGCAAGTTGATCCAAAGTTTCTATGTAGAATGTCTGGCCACTTATGGTTGGCTGCTTCATCACGTCATTGATATCGAAGACCATCCTACAATCCTTGCCCAGATTCAGCTCTATTTTCCCATGCTTCACATCAATAATAGCTCCAGCAGTTGCTAAGAATGGCCTTCCTAAGATCAAGGGATCCTTGGGTTCCTCATCCATTTCCAACACTATGAAATCCGTGGGCACTACCACATTTCCGACTTTGAGTGGCATATCCTCAAGCATTCCCTTTGGTAGTCTTATGGAACGGTCAGCCAGCACTAGGGAGAAGTCACACCTCTTGTAGTCGCTGAAGCCAAGTCGCTTAGCTACGGTCAAAGGCATGATACTAACGCTCGCTCCCAAATCACATAAGCTGTTTCTGAAAGATAGTGGGCCTAGAGAGCAAGGTAAAGTGAAGCTCCCTGGATCGCCTAGCTTCTTAGTGACCACTCTACTTTGGATTATGGCACTACACTCCTGAGATAGCACTACCATGCCTTGAACCTCTTTGGTCCTCTCTAAGATAGCGTCTTTGAGAAATTTCTGGTATGGCGGTATCAACATTAGGGCGTCCAGAATTGGCAATTTAACTTCAATCTCATCCATAACCTTGTCAAAGAGTCCCTTGTACTTAGCTATCAACTGTTTCTTAAACCGGCCCGGAAATGGCAACGGTGGCTTGTAGGGAGGGGGAACAAAAAGAGTTTCCTTCCTCTTTGTGTTCTCCTTGCTGCTTTCCTTGGTCGTTTCTCTCTGATCCTTAGCTTCCGACTCATTCCCAGCGGTTATCGCAGCATCTTTCTCAACCGAATCCTCCTCCTCCTGAATCACAACGTCCTCGTTGTGACTCGCTGGTGCCTCACGCGTCGGTAAGGCTCTCCCGCTTCTAAGAGTAATGGCTTTGGCAGACTCCTTGGGGTTAGGGATCGGTTTTCCAGGTAGGATGCCCTTTTGGCTGTTGCTGCTCTGAGATTCCAAATGCCGAACCTTTGAGCCAAGTTCCTCTATTTTCTTAGTTAGCTCATGGTGGGAACTATCAACTTTGTTGTGGATATCGGCCAGCTTGATATGGAGATCACTTGCGCCGCTTACTTGTCCCTGGAGAATCTATTGCAGCATACTCTTCATATCCGAATCCTGACTTGAACTGCTGCCGGCCTGACCTTGAGTAGAAACCTGCTGTGGCGAACCAAATGTTTTAGGTGGAAAACCTTTCTTGTAATAGACCACTTGCTGTCCACGTTGCTGTTCACTTTGCTGCTGGTTTTGCTGTCCACTGTGCTGCTGGGTTTGCTGTGGAGGGTAGATTTGGTCTTGAGGATTCTCAACGTTGGTAGAACGGTAGGAAAGGTTGGGATTGTTCTTGTAGTTGATGAACCCTCTTTGGTAACCGCCTTGATTGTTGACGTAATGGACCTCTTCAACCTGCGGTTCCTCCTCCTCTTCGACAACATCATCCTCACAAACAAAATGCACATTCTTCTGCTGACCGCTGATCATCTTGTCAAACTTATCGTTGAGTGTCTTTATCTCTTTCTTGAGCTTCTCCTCGTTAAGTGAACTGCCTCTATCAGATCGGTCATATTCCTCATTGTAATTGCCATCACTAGTAGCAAGATTCTCAACCAAAAGCAGTCCATCATCAACGTCTTGGCCCATGAAGTAACCGTTACTTGCGGTGTCCAGCAACATCCTGTATTTCGGTAACACCCCTCGGTATAGAGTGCTCAGCAAATTCTTCTTGGAAAAACCGTGGTGAGGACATTGCATTTGGTATCCTTTGAAACGCTCATATGCCTCGCTGAAAGTCTCGCTGTTAAGCTGCGTGAAACCGGAGATTTCGTTCCTCAGCTTGGCGGTTCGTGACGTCGGAAAGAACTTAGCCAGAAAAGTCCTCTTGCATTGCTCCCAAGTAGTGACTGACCCCTCTGGTAGGGATGTCTCCCAAGCTAGTGCTTTGCCGCCCAATGAGAAAGGGAAAAGTCGCAGCTTGAACCCATCTTCTGTCACTCCATTGATCCGTTGCAAACTGCATAGTCTATCAAACTTGTCAAGATGCTTCAACGGATCCTCATCCTTCATTCCATGGAATTGCGAATTCTCCACCAAAGAGATCAAGCTCGTCTTGATTTCAAAGTTATTATTGGGGACCGGTGGTGGGGTAATTCCGTGGCGGTTTAGGTGAGAATTCGGAGTGTCTCCAGCTCCTATCTGTCGTGGGACTCGCTGCGGGTGAACTGCGTGCCCGACTGCGGGATTCTGTTGTACCCCTTGTTGGTCTGCCATTGTGTCAAACTGCTGCTCGTGTTCAAGAGCCTGTTGCTCAGCCGCTAGCTGCTGTTCAGCTCTGAGTTGTGCTTGCCGTTCTCGCTTGGCTCGTTCTGCTCGATCAAGATCACTTGTGTCAAGCAAATTGTGAGCTCCACGTGATCGAGTGTGCATAAACCTGCAAAAGAAAGAAGGCAAATCCCAGACAACAAACAAGCTGACACGTTGTGATAAACCTGCAAAAGAGAAAAGCAGCTCCCAAATGACAGGTATGAAACAAACTATGTGAATGAAAATAAAAACTTGATCTTGATAATAATCGAAATCAAAAGTGCTCAAACTTGTCACTCCAAATGGCAACGGCGCCAAATTGAAACAAGATTTTTACGTGGTGTTTCAATTACCCACTCATATCATCGTGGTATAAAAGATGTCAATCCATGGAGTGGTTTTTGAGACAAAATCGAATGCAAGATTATAGACAAGTCAAGAGCATAAAGATTTGAAAGGAAGAAGTAGCAAAGACTAAAACTTAAACGAAATAAAAACTTTAAATGCAAACTAAAGAGAATGCAATTTCGGGAGGGAATATGCAATAAATATCAAACCAAAATTAAATACGTGAACTTGGATAATAAAGGAGAGGCCTTGGGATGAGGTTATCGAAAACGAGCTCTTAAGGAACGATGAAGAAATCTAGAAATGTTCAAAAGCTACTGAGTCCTAGGGAGAGAGTTCCAACAGCGAGATTCACCCACTTCCGTGGTGAGAATCACAAAACCGGCTTTGAATCCAAAGGATCTATCTTTCGGATAGTGGATGCTAAAACCGGTCTGCAATAAGCGCCAACTCTCCTAACCCAACGAACCCTCCAGACATCCACTTCCGTGTGTAGGAATGGGTCCGTTTCCTTGTCTGGTCGGTCCGACAACCTCCAGCCACTTTCGGTGTAGGAGGCGCCTTTGATCGAGACCAAGATGGCCAATAAGGGTCAAGCATGAAACTCGCCCAGCAAGGAAGGACTCTAGGGAAGATTGAACACGCCTAGATTCTAAATCTATCCCTAATTGCTCTTATTCTACCTCATCCCAAAAGACCCAAGAAACTCTACTCACTCTTCATAATATGAACACCAAATTCCTAGAGAGGAAAGTGCCCAAGCCGTGGATAGAGAGAGAGAGACAGCAAGAGAGAATCTCTAAAATGAGATTAAAGAACTAAACTTTATTAAGAACAGTAAACAGATCTGCAAAATCAAGTCTTAGAGCTAAAACAAAGGTTTTTGGTGTTCTTGGTAAAGAAAATTACAAGATCCGCCCCAATGAAAATAGGTTTAAGTGCTTTTATAGTTGGGTACAAGGGGAAACCCTTAGTCAACTCATTTATTCTGACTTTTCTTCCTTCCCCAGCTCACACAGCTCCAAACTCGGCGTTTTAGCTTGATTTAAGGCGGGTCAACTCGTCTTCATTTGGTCAATGCTCAGCTTCCTTCGCCAAACAGGTTCTCAACCTGTTTGGGATCCCGTTTGAGCTCCAGTCTCCACTCCTCTGCGTTCTTTGATCCATTTCCTCTCCTTTTGTGCTCCAAAACACCTGAATGCAACTCCAAATGCACACTAATGCAATGCAAGTCCTAAATGACAATAGTTTGTACAATGCATGAGATCTATGCTAAAATGCTAAGGAAAAGAGCTAAAAAGAGAGTGAAACTTGATGGAATAATGTTCCTAAATGATGTAAAATACAGAGACATCAGGTTGGTTTTAGTTTCTTGCAGAAAATGGTTTACATTGCATCTGTTTATGGAGAATGGGTGAGAAAGGACAATTTGTCTTGGCATTTTGAGGTTGATTATCGGAAAGGAGGTAGAATGTTCTCGCTGAGGGATGGTTGTACACATGATGAGCTTATTCAAATGGTTTTAGATGATTATTCGGTGATCAAGATCGGACACCGTGTGGAATTATCATATCCATTACCAGAATGATTTGGCGTGTCTTTGTTTTTGAAATTTTGAAATGGTCAATTTTCCAAGTTGGTCCGTTTTAGCTTGGTAAAATGGTATAGGAAAGTTTAAGTTTTGAAATATTTTGGTATATATTTTTATACTCTGATTTGGTTAAGTGTCTAAATTATGTTGTTTAAAAATAAAATCACTAATCTTCAAAGTAACATTAAGAATGGGTGAGTGAGTGAAAATACAAAATTTGATTCACAATTCAACATTACAAAATATGTTGTACCAAGAATGTTAAGTGTAGGCTACAATAAAAACTTCCATAAATTGTTCATGTTTTTTGTTTGTGGTTACATACATGGGTGCATAAGTCTCACAAAAAAAAAACTTTGGTCTTAGTCAGCAATCTCTGGCCACAAAAAAAGTTGCTCGACATGCAGAGCTCGTGAGGGCTTCACAAACGGCTTCACAAACGGCACCATAAGATCTGCTCCAGCCAACCTTTCCTCAAGTTTCACTTTTCTCTTTGGAGGTTTCTGGTCGAGGTATTTAAATGGCTCCGTTGGTTCCTCTCTGAAAAGACAAGATGAATAATTCACTCCAAAAATCCAGCAGCAACTTATACTAACTCTCATGGAAGCTTGGAACTAACACAAATATAAGATTCAAGATAGATTATGATGCAAATTTGGACTTGAATACTTGTTATATTTGAAAATATAAAGTCTAAATATGAAGTCTAACTATGAAGTCTAACTACGAAGTCTAACTATGAAGTCTAGATATGAAGTCTAACTATGAAGTCTAGATATGAAGTCTAACTATGAAGTCTAATTATCACGTAAAATTTAGGGAAGATGGAGAAGAAGATGATTACTTCTCACCATGTCAATAGTTGCAATTGAACGGTTTTGCTTCAGAGCATCTGCAACATTTTCAGCTCCCTGAAACCATTGAAACATCACAATCTGACTTTGGTTACTTTTGACAATAAGAAAGATCCAAGTTTCTCTTACAAAATCATGTCACAAACAAGAAATTATCTTACAAACTAGAGATATGAACACAGAGGAAGAAGAAAACAGTTACCACTACGAAAACAGGAAGAGATTTTGTGGTCTTCTGTTCTTCCTCCTTCTTCTCGGTCTTCTCCCTAGTCTCCTCCACTATTTCCATTGGCTCCAGCTCCGGTTCACTCCTTGAAACGCTTCAACCAACGGATTCGAAGCCAACCTGCGCGGAAACAAAACTAACATGTTATTATGTGGTTCAGATCTGTACCCATATCTTTTATGGGGAGAAAACGATGGTTTACCGGTGAGAATGGTAAACAAACGGCGACTGACTTGCCCAGGCGAGAAGAAGCGGCGGAGATCCATTGGAGCAGAGAGAGAGAGCCACCATTAGCTCAGGCGAGAAGAAGTGGCCAAGGTTCAAGGAGAGATGAGAGAGAGAAAAGCGCCGCAAGATACAGATTTGTTTCTACAAAATTAGGGTTATTCTTTTATATACCAAAGTAAAATTTCCGGTTAGGTGAAAAAAAATTTCGGTTCAATGAAACAAAATTTTGGTTAAGTTCGGTTAAATAGACTTCATCACGAAGTCTACAAGAGAAGTCTACACACAAAGTCTCCCAAACCGATTAAATTTGTTCCGATTCCCGCCAATTCCCGCCAAAGTATTTTGTTTCCCGCTCAGTTTTTTTTCGAGTTTCAGACTTCATAATGAAGTCTAACTATGAAGTCTAACAATGAAGTCTAACTATGAAGTCTAACTATGAAGTCTAACTAACCCTAAACCCTAAATCGAATTTTTAAGGAAAAACTTATAGTAAACGTTAATTATGTTTACATAATCACAATTAACATTATAAAGTACAAATTCATGAGTTATAAATCGTTAAACAAACTACAAACATTTTTTTATGTCAAAATTCTCCAAACCCTATCAATGACAATCATAAACCCTATACATTAAACCTCCAACACTAAGCTTGGTGATTGGTTTATTCATGAAACTTATAAATTGACTTATTTTCATGAAATTTTATTTTTCATAGCTAGGATTTGTCTTCATTTGGATTATTTATAATTTTTGAAGCCTAAATATTTTTTATAGATTTTAAACTTTAAATTTAAGATTTTGTTATTTGGTAGACTTCACATTTAGACTTCAAATTTAGACTTCAAATTTAGACTTCAAATAGGTCACAAACATAATTTCATAATTTCTCTTACTTGAGTTAAATGGATTTATTTTTATGCAATTTTATTTTTCTTGGATGCCAAATGTTCTAATCTTATCTATTTATAATTTTTTTTCATCATCACAATTTCCTATAATTTTCTAAATTAAATTTTATTTGTGAATACGTATTAGACTTCATGATGAAGTCTAATATGACGTAGACTTCATAAATAGACTTTAAAAAGGGTAAAACATAGATTGAGGCAACCGTTTTTTCTTTGTTCATAAGGGCCTAGTTTGTAATTGTACATGTCCATAAGACTAGTTTTGCTCAAAACTCAATATAGGATCTACTTTTGCATTTCAAATCAAATTGTGCACTAGTTTTGGCAATTCCCCAAAAAAAAATGCAGAACGTGAAACATATCTTTTTAAAAATAGAAAATGTTAATTTCCTGATATGGATCGAGAAGAAGACGTGAAGGAAGAAGATAAGCTCTGTTCTGGCCACGCTTCCCAATACATCGAACCATTTTGTCGTCATCTTCGTCTTCATCTTCAACCCCCCTGTACCATATAAACAACCCCCCTGTACCATATTTCCCGATTCGCCTTCATTTTTGATCGCTTAATCACATAACCGGAGACCATTCGAACAAATTAGCAGCTATGGATGCGAACCAACGAATCGCTAGAATCTCAGCTCATCTCAATCCTCCTAATCTCGATCAGGTTTGAATACTCAATTTTCAGACGATTCTCTGATCCAGAATTCATCAGCTAGTAGTCAATTTGGTGATCGTAATTTTGGTTTTTGTTTTGACCCGATTTCGATTTGGGTTTAGATGGCTGGTGACGGATCGGGTCTGAGACGGGTTGGTTGCCGGGCGAAAGGCGGAGCTCCGGGATTCAAAGTGGCGATACTTGGAGCAGCCGGAGGGATCGGGCAGCCTCTTGCGATGTTGATGAAGATGAATCCTTTGGTCTCGGTTCTTCATCTCTACGATGTTGCTAATGCTCCTGGTGTAACTGCAGATATTAGTCACATGGATACTAGTGCCGTCGTAAGTTCTAATTTCTAGAATTTGATTCGAAATTTGATACTTAGATGATCACTGAGCTCAGGATCATGGACACTCGTGCTCTCCTAAGCTCAAACTTGTAGATTTTTCGAGGCTTTTAATTCGGAATTGATACTTAGATGATGAGCTAAGAACATTGAGCTCAAGATCATGGACACTAGTGCTCTCCTAAGCTCAAAATTGTAAACTTTTCGAGGAGTTCTATTCGGAATTGGTACTTAGATGATGGTTTAGTGGATAAATTGTTTGATAAAACTAGTTGAAGAGCTAAGAAAATTGAGCTCAAGATCATGGACACTAGCTCTAGTCTAAGTTCATAAGTTTTTAGGTTTTCGAGGCTTTGATTCAAAATTGGTACGTAGATGATGGTTTGGTAGAGAAGTTGTTTTGAATCTTTTGATACAAATCGTTGAAGGGATAAAGAAAAATGAGCTCAATATCATGGACAGTAATAAGGCTCTGATTCGAAATTGCTACTTAGATGATGAACAAAGAAATTTGAGCTCAAGATCATGAACACTAGTGCCGTTGTAAGTTTATAATTCTAGGGTTCTTTAAGGCTTTGATTTTGAAATTGCTACTTACATGATGCTTTAGTAATGACATTGTTTGATACAAAATAGTTGAAGAGCTAAGAACATTGAGCTCAAGATCGTATTTTAATGTCAAATCCTGAGTGGAAAGCTGAGCTTTTTGCCAATATTTTTGGAACTTGTTTTAGGTTCGTGGATTTCTCGGGCAACCACAATTAGAGGAAGCACTTACGGGTATGGATCTGGTAATTATACCTGCTGGTGTTCCAAGGAAACCAGGGATGACAAGAGATGATCTATTCAACATAAACGCTGGCATCGTGAGGACACTCTCTGAAGCTATAGCCAAATGCTGTCCTAAAGCAGTCGTGAACATAATCAGTAATCCGGTGAACTCCACCGTGCCAATTGCAGCTGAGGTTTTCAAGAAAGCTGGAACCTTTGATCCAAAGAAACTCATGGGTGTCACCATGCTTGATGTTGTTAGAGCTAATACTTTTGTGGTATGCACTCATAAACATTTCTCTTTCGGTATGAATTTGCATCTGTCGTTCTGAATTTGCATCTTTCGGTATAAACAGGCGGAAGTAATGAGTCTTGATCCTCGAGAAGTTGATGTTCCGGTCGTTGGAGGACACGCAGGAGTTACAATTTTACCGCTGCTTTCTCAGGTTTGAGATGATTCGTATTGAATTCATCGTTCTGTTTGTTCAAAAATGGTATTATATTCTCATCACTATGTCTGCTATACAGGTGAAACCTCCTTGCTCGTTCACTCAAAAAGAGATTGAATATCTCACAGATCGAATCCAAAACGGTGGCACTGAAGTTGTCGAGGTATAAACCGATTCCTTTTCAGGTTTCTTTGTTACTAAGTTCGAATCATAACCGTCTAAATCAATTTGCAGGCTAAAGCAGGAACAGGTTCTGCAACACTATCCATGGTATGTCTCTGTTGTAACATCTGCAGTTTCAGATAAAGCTTGGATTTTTGTCTTATATTTCGATCTCTCAACACATTGAATGTAAAAATACAGGCTTACGCAGCAGTGAAGTTTGCAGATGCTTGCCTCAGGGGTCTACGAGGGGATGCAAACATTGTCGAGTGTGCATTTGTATCATCTCATGTATAGTCCTTCTGAAAAATCATCTGTATAACGTATCTATAATCCTTCTCAAGCCTTGACAACATTAGATTCGACGAACATATAAACTTTGTGTTATTCCTCATCCAGGTGACTGAGCTTCCGTTCTTTGCATCAAAGGTGCGTCTGGGACGTTGTGGGATCGATGAAGTGTATGGTCTTGGACCATTGAATGAATACGAGAGGTAAAAGTCAAAATCTTTATTGAATTTTACATCGACTTTCTACATTTGTGTATGTTTTCATATCGGTTTTTCGCTTTTGTTTCTGCTATTTGATCAGGATTGGATTAGAGAAGGCGAAGAAAGAGCTTGGAGGAAGTATTGAGAAAGGTGTTACCTTTGTGAAGAAGTAGGGAGAAACTGAAATATATATATTAATAAAGATTTGATTTTCTCATTCGAATAGTGATGGTTTTGGAATAAGAACAATGCCTTCGCAATAAAAAAGCTCCTGCGGCTTCTTGCTAGCCCTGTGCATTTCGGGTTTTGGGACGGGAATTGACGGGAACGGGAATGAGAAATTTGGGAAACCAAATATGTTATCCGAAGTATTCTCATATTATAATGGGACGGGAAATAATGGGAATGGGAAGGGAACGGGAAATTCGGGAATAAAATATTAATATCCGAAGTCTTAATAAATCGAAAAAAATAAAGATATTTCGGGAAATTATGGAAAAATTCTGGAAAATACGGGAAATTACGGAAAAATTTAGGAAATTATGAGAAAATTTGGGAAAATATGGGAAAAATCGGGATATTTAAGAAAAATATATCTAATTTTCAATTTTTTATTTTTTAAACGGGAAAATCGGGAAATTCCGTACCTTTTCCGAACCCTTCCCTTACCCGTTTGAATAAAAGAAATGTTCCCAAACGAGAAATTACAAATTCCCATTCCCGAAAAATTCGAAAAATTTTAAACGGGTAAGGGTGGGAACGGGATTCCCATCCCGAAATGCACAGGGCTACTTCTTGCGAGTAGCCTGATCTTAAAGATCTAAGAAATTTGTCTCCTCTAGACCAAATTTTCAATCGCGTGCAATTGCAACCACTCTATAATCTATTCTGAGGTTATTAAAGTCAGAAACAGAGCAATAATCTTGAGTTTATAGTCTTCATCATCTTGGCATGTTAGTGTTTTTTTTTTTTTTTTTTTGGGTTTCATATCTCAACCATTTAGTAACAATTTTCATGAACATATATAAAAGTTGGTTTCAATTTATACGAGGTAGATTTATATGAGGTAGCACATATAAAAAATTGTTTAATAATGATAAAACAATCATACTAAACAGTAAAGATACTAAAAAAAAAACTTACGTACGAGAATTGGTCAAACACTAGATCGTGAGAATTTGGTTAAGTGGAGAAAAAAGATTTGTTGAATAAATTTCCTCCACCAGTCTAAAACGATTACAAATAAACCTACTTAAATTGTAACCTAAACTAAAAGCTCAAGAGATGAGTGCAAGAGTAAAGAAAACTCTAGAACTAAGAAGCATATATAAACAAGAAAATATATGGCCGAATGGTTACATAATTTCCTCTCCTGCCCTTTGATCTGCCATTCCAACTTCTCACATTCACTCTCTGAGAAGAGTTTTAGGATTTCTAGGCAAGAAGATAAGGATTATCTAGAGAAAAAAAGAGATAAAGTTTATTAAATGTTCTAGCATAGGCTATGGACCTAGCCACCACAAGTATATATATTAGGTCTGGGCATTTTATCTGGATCCGAAGACCCCATTCGAAATAAATAAAATTGAACTGAACTGGAGCTGATATAAATATCCAAACAGATCCTAAATTCCTATATTCAAAACAACCGAAACCAAACTGGAACCGAACCGAGAACCGAATGGGTACCCGAAATATCCAAAATATAATTATATTCTTAAAAATATTAGTTATATTTACTTTTAAAATAACCAAAATATTTAAAATTACAATTATAAACCAAATATATTAGTTATTTTTAGCACAAAATAACAAAAAAAAAACTAATATATCAGAAAATCTTTAGTTATATTTGTTAATATTTAATATGTTTTGTAAAATTTAACTCAATTTATTTAAATTAAATATTTTTATTTTTTATTTTATTTTTATTGCTAAAGTTTGGATACCCGGAAACGATCTGGATCCGAAAGAAACCGATTCGAACCCAAACCAAATTATTAACGGTTTCTATTTAGATATAAAATTTCTATACCCATAAAACCCGGACTCGAAAGAACCCGACTCGAATATTCCAATGCCCAGGCCTAATAAATATGTAAGTGTTTGGTGGAATTTAGAAAATCAATGAACAAATCAACTAGTCTTGTACTATTTTCTTTTTTTTTCTAATACAATAGTAGTATAAAAGAGTATGGCTTGTATTCCTTATTGTCTTGATGAGAAGAAGGATTGGATTTATGTTCTTTCTATAAATTCACTTAATGTCACTCTTTTATTTTATAATCTTTAACATCGAAACAAATATATTAATCATCTTTGAAATGATACATGCGCAACAACGTGGACCAAGTATCTGGTTATTTATTAATGATAAAAATCTTATCTTGATTTTTACACCTTAGTTGTAAGATCAAACGGAGATTTCTTGTTCACCAAAGCCAATAAAAAACTCTTCTTCGGTCTTCATTATTAAATCATACCAATGATATTGGGGAAGAAAAATATCAAATCAATGATACAGCCATTATTAGGTACACACACTAATCCAGCTATTCCCACTTAACAAACGACAAAATCATATATCTCATGATTCTCATGCATTCCTCAGCTTTTATTATCAACTACTCATAAAATAATTAAAAACGAGTGTTATGATTGAGACTGGAGACCAAATCACACCTTTAACCGAGATTAAACGAAAAAACACTATTCAGCTAAAGCAAGTCTTATGTTCTTCACGACATCTTCAATAGGTCGAGAAAATTTGTTGTCCATCTGCAAAAATATCATCACCAAAAAAAAAAAAAAATTACATTTTTGTATGACAAAATCAAAAATTAAAAGTCACATAGATATTACCTTAGAGAGAGTGGTGATAACGAGAGTTGAGCTTCCAAAAGGTAAAGTGAAACTATTGACTATTTCAAGACGAAACTTCTCCAAGGAGCTCAAGATCTTAATCAAACATCCTTTGTTCTTCTCACAATGAACTCTAATCAGCAAATCTCTGTCTGAAACTCGGGCTTCGATCATAGGCATCGTCTGTTTCAAGATCGAAACTTCGTCTAAAGAAAAAGACATAGGAGGAGAAGCAGCAGAGCAAGTAGAAGAATAAGATGAAGAATCATCTTCCACAAAAACTTGAGATCTCTTCACCAATATAACTGATTGATCCATTGTCTTGGTTCCGACTCGCTCTTCCTCTAGCTTCTTTACTCGTTCTTGAAGTTGTTTCAAATGCTTGATCGCATCTTCAAGAACCGTTGCCTTGTCAGTCTACACACACACACACACACACAAAATGTTTGCAAATACACTGTTTAGTATCATCCTTAAGGGTCATCGTGTCACCATCCACATTTGTGGAGTAGTGGGATCCACAAAGAAAAAAAAACAAAGGTTTGATTTATTTACAAGAAAACAAATTTGATAAAAAACCATTTTTTCAAGAAAAAGAGTTTTCAGACTTTTGTAGAGTGCAAATGAAAACAGAAACGCAAACAGAAGATTTTTTTGTCTTTTTAAGTTTGGCGTTTACATTTACAACAAATGAATTTTGCTTAAGATATTAAAGGTTATAAAAAATTGTAAAGAATATAAACCAAATAAATAATTACGTGCTAAACCGAATAAAGAAATGGTTTATGGATTTTAACCTTTTTGAGGCCCGGAAGAAGAGCAGAGAGAGCAATCAAACGTTCGTTGAGCTTTTGTCGTCGTTTTCGCTCAGCCAAAACATGTTCTTTCAAAAGATGTGGCTCTCTTTTTCCTCCATTATTACTACCACAATCTTTTCTTATGGACCCCACTTTCTCCATGCTTGTTAGGTTGGAGAAGTTCAGCGACGTCTCGACCACGTTGGTGGTCCGGTCTTGAGACCCGAACGAGATCACTTGCGGCGTTGAGAGCGAACCAGAAGAAGAAGAAGACGACGGAGAAGTAGATGTTGACTTAACCTTTTTGTTGTTGCCTTTCTTTTGCTTTGCCGGTCTCTCGGGTACCAACCCGAGCCCGGTTTTGGATCTGGACTCAGTCTGATGATCCGTAGTTTCTCCGGATATAGGGAAATCGGATTCCCAGCCAGTCTGATGATCCGTAGTTTCTCCGGATATAGGGAAATCGGATTCCCAGCCATCGACTAGATACTCGTCAGTGTCGATCATCAAATCCATAAAGCTTGAATCTTCCATTTGCCTAGCTAATGAATCACAAAAATGGTTTAGTACTCTTTTTAAAAAAAAAACTAAATGTTTAAAGAATAAAACTGGACAAGAAACGAAAGAAGAGAAAGAAAAAAAACCTTAGGAGAATGTTATGTGAAGATTAATTCTCAAGTGAATATGATTTTGTTTTGTTATGTGAAAGTGGACGAGTGAACTCTTTATAGTGGTTTTTAGACTCTACGCGGCTTCATACTATCGTGCAGAGTTATGATTTTATGGCACATCATTATTTTGTTTATAATATAATATCAGCATGTAAAAAAGCACATGTGTTTAGAAAAATTTATATAAATGTTATTGGAATTTGGTTGACAAATCGTATATCCACAGTTTTTAGCAACCGGTTTATCTGATCCGATAGGTTTTGCATTATTAATTAGTAGGAGTACTATCTTTAGCTAGAAATTAAAGATCATGAAAATTGAAAATTAAATGTAGGATATTGTTTTAGACCTTTAGTTGAACTTGGAGTAAATGCATGGAGATTTGCATAGATAAAGATGCGATGAGATCTGGCATTGGAAAACTAACATGATTTTATTATGATTCGTACGTAAATAAACGTATCCAACTTGAGTCTGTGATTTAAACTGGAAAGAAAATGGCCGACCATGCATCATGGAAGAATCAGACAAAATGTAGATCAAGCATATGAAAAATGGTTAAATAACAAACAAAAAATTGTGCATAACATATTTAGACAGAAGAGCAACATAAACAATTTTTATTTTATTTTTGCTTAAAGATTCGCAGTAGATAACTTTTCAAAATAACACCGAGAGAGGCCCAGATATAATCCATAAAGATATTTTTGAAGTCTGCACATCTAGAGTGTATGCAAGTCCATTTAATGAAAATCACAATCCTTGATAATGGCAACACCAAGAACGAGGCGAATCGTCGACTTCGATGTATATCCACTGAGGTCTTCACATTTTGCTGCAAAAATTCAAAATAACAAAGCGATCATACAATCAGTGATGATAAATCAATCGGTTACGGGGTTAAAACATCAACATTAGACCAGAACTCAACTCCCACATGTTATTGTAATTGACGTGGTACCTTATTTTTTTATATTATTGATAGAAGAAGTTAACGTGGTACATTGTAGGCCTTAGAGATAGTAAAGTTTATTGCAACCAATCTCCTATATAAATTGTTTAGTTCCGAATTTGCTTATCACTGTCCAAAAACATTTATTTTACATATTTTATATATATATAACTATTTAACCTTATTTTTATCAACTAGTTACTTAAAGTTTTTCACCTAGAAAATTGAAAACTCTAATTTTTTAATACAATTTGTTTCCAAAACATTTTATACATAGAAGCAAAAGGATTACTAATTAATCTATTCTTTTAAAAGAAAAACTAAAATCAAATCCTACGTAGATTTAGATTTTATGCTTACATATATAAAAATATATTTTATGGACCACATGCTGTACCTATGGTTGAGTTTGTGTATAGAATTACGTACAAAATTTTCATCTACAATTCAGATATACACTTAAATCACGGATATAATCCGAATGATGAAACTGTGAATGTCCGGAGTGGAGGAAAATTTTGGTTGCTTACATTTTCATCTTTCTATAAACGGTGGTTGTATTATATATTGTTACTGCGTTACCACGCAGATTCAAACTGGCATATTACATGTTGTTGAAAAAACAAATCATGATAATCCTCAAGCCTTGAGGTCAAAATAACAGTTTCAACTTTCAACTATTTAACCATTATGAAATGGTTAAAAATGTTTTATTAAGTTCGTCCTAGTATGTAACTCAATTTTTATGGCTTTTGTGTGTGTGTGTGTACGTATACCAATAGATATCGGTATATGTGGATATAAGTCTTTATCTAAACTTTATGATATACCTAAAAATTCAAATAGACCGATAATAATAACGAATTGGATCCGAGTATCTCAGGTGATATCTACCTCACTCCACATGTAACTACTTACACATGTTATTTATTGCCATTGTCTGAATACTAAATGCAGACATTTATGATAATTCACAAATAAGTGAACCGTATCCGGTAACATCTTATAGTAATTAGTCTTTAACTTTTATAATGTCCGTCACATAATATATACTATACAGAGAGAGAGAATATTTTGTTAAACTTTTTGCTTTTTAGTACATTTTTCAATTATCAGTGTAAACTTTTATTGAAAATACCTAAGACCATCTCTAGGGTGGGATTTAGAGAGTCTCATAACATTAAAAATAAATAAATAAAATAGTAAAAGAAGAAAAGAGAAAAGAGAAATGTCTCTTGTGTCATTTGGTTGAGGGACGTACCAAACAATTTTAGAAAACTCTGATAGTACGTTTCTTTTTCTAACTGGTTTAGTTTTTTTATAATTAAAATTTAATTATACTATTAAATTATATTAACATATTATGTGTTAGAGACTCTCTCTCTCTTAAGAGATTATCGATGGAGATGGCCTAACTTCATTAGTCAAGGCACAAAATTGTTAGTTATATATTTCATATAAATAAAAAGTTAGTTTTGTTGTGCTCGTAAAATCCACTCACACGTGGAAAAGAAGAACAATCAAAAGAAATCGACTCGCACATTAGACACGTACGCATACACCTAACTAGAAGTGATAAACCATCGAGCCAACGCCAATCTGTACCTGACGCATTAAGTTAACTCGAGAAGTCATGTCCTGCTCTAATTTGTCTCATTTTCTTTACGGCGACCGACAATACCGAACCGAAATTTATATAAATTTTTTTTTTTATAAAGCGAAATCTATATTTTTCATTCCATCACATCCAATAAGTTTAAGGATAACAGCCCTAATTAAATACTATTTTATTGTTGGTAAACGACGATAAAAAAAAAAAAAAACGATTGATTGTTTAATGACGATGACATTAAAAGTGATGTTGACCACGTACGTGATATTACTACACACGTGAATTCTGTGTTTACGCCTTTTATATTTTCGCGGCATTTTCGAACGAGTTTAATCTTCTGTCTTATTAACTTTCATTAGTAATTTCGGTTAGCCCTTGAATTGGTCATTACCAATTAGTATCAGTTTTTTTATCATCTAAAATTTTATTAAAAGATAACAGAACATCTTATACACAACAAAATATTTTTGTTCATGTTGCGGTGTTTAGATTTACATTTTTCTTTTCTAAAAGAAAAATTCTCTTTGCAGATTTATAAAGGTTCGAACCCATATCATGTTGTCGAAAATAAAATAATCGCATCAAAGCTGAATTCGTATCTCATTAGAAATAACAACGCATGCGTAGCTAGCTAGAAGCCCAAATAGAAAAATGAAATCTTTTTACACCAGAAACAAATTCTCACAAAATTCTAGCTAGTTAATTTACTTGTTAATAAAGGCCAGTCAAAAATTCATTCTACACATATAGAGTTTGAATGGATGGTTGTGTTAGAGTAAAATGGTGAAATTTTGTTTACTCTCACTTCTTCTATAAAACATGTCATCTTCTGCAATTCAAATCAAATTAGTTACATAAAACGATTCTTACACACACCCACACACATTAAACTTCAGTTGTATGTTTTTATCCGCAAATAACCAAAAAAGGAGGCAAATAGTTGACTACGTGTTAGATAGGTACACACGTGATTCTTGTGATTGCGCCTTTCTCGATCGATATCAAATGAGTTTCTTTATTCAAAATATATTATCAAGAAAAGTAGGTGACTCATTGAAAAGCAATTAATGGAGATAAGACATGTGTCAATTATCTCAAAATGAAATGTTTTGGTTCAAACTATAGTTGACCGTGTGGCTATTTAAAACAAGTCGGAGATCAAGCAAGATGAAAGAAATCGTAATATGCTTTATTTACTGACGATTAAGTTTACTCGATGCTCACTATTTTTTTTTTGAAAATTATTTTTACTTATCCATGCATGGGTTCTCATTCTGGTCAACTACATTGCTTTAGAAATCTCAAAAGGTTTGTTTACTAGCTTTGCTGATAACCACAGCCTTCCTAGTAAACTTTCATGGTATTGAAGTTATTTTGAAGTAATCATCTTTTCTATACATCAAACACGTGGTAGTATAATGAAAACGACACCAAATCGAGGAAAATGTTGTCGTTTTCAATTTCCACAGCTGAATTAATGGCATCAATGTACAGTTCGGTCACTAGAACTTCAAAGAAGACTAAACCATTGCGAGTCTCAGGTTTCTTACAAGATCCTTAACTACACTCACGGAAAAATATTTCTCCATCTGCAATTACAAGAAGATATATGTTAGTTATCAGTATTTATTATTTCAGTTAGCAAAAAATATATTTCATATTTCATATAAAATTACCTGTACAAGGATTGTGATGTAAAGAGTTGAGTCTCCGAATGGCAATATGATACTATTTGCGATGTGCAGTTGAAGATTCTCTATCGTATTCAGTATGTTAATCATGCACCCTTTGCTCTTCTCGCAATGGATTCGGATTAGAACTTCGTTTCCGGATACTTTTGCTTCGATTTCTGGCAATGCTTGATCAAATTTCTCATGATCTGATGGGGATGAAGACGAGAGGTAAGGTTCCTCGTCGAATGAAACTTTAGATTTCTTCACAATAATCATGGATTCCATTTCTCTTGTTGCTTCTTTCTCATCATTGAGTTTTCTTATTTGTTCTTGGAGTTGTTTCATACGTGAAATCGCGTCATCAAGAACCGTTATTTTGTCTGCCTGGAAAAAAAACATAAGATACTTGAATATTCTCAAAACCTATTTAAAGGAAAAAAACGTATTTAAATTATAAAATTAAATCATGACTTTTATATTATTTTATATTATGTATCATTCTTCTTTTCACTGTGAAATTCCTAGTAAACACAAATGATATAATATTAGTTACAGTTTATATTTGCTACTAGATTTTTTACCTTCTTAAGACCAGGAAGAAGAGCCGAAAGGGCAATGAACTTTTGGGAAAGTTTCTCACGACGCTTTCTCTCGGCTAGAACATGTTCTTTGGTTATAACTGGAGATCTTGTGGCAGGAGAAAACGTTTTTCTTTTGGTTCCACATCCAACAAATCGATCCGTTATGATCTCTTCCTGAGCTGGAGAAGAAGACATTTTACTAGAGAAATCGAAAGAAATTACTCGCGGTTTGTTGTTGATCTTCATCATCTCCTTCACTGTAGGCTTCGGCTTCTCATTGAGGAAATCAAGACGCATTTGATGATCAAAATTTGATGAAAACTGAGCTCTTTGTGTACGCATGCTTGCTTCATCAGGTGATAGACTACATTCTTCGTAAAAATTAAAGTCGAAATCAATGTCTTCTAGTGAGAAATCGGTTAAGAAGAAATCTTCATCCATGTCCCAATTGAGCAAGATTAACCGATGAAGAAAGATCAAATCTTTCCTAACTAAGACAATTAAAGACAAATAGAGAGATGTTTTTTTTTTTTTTTGTGTTTGTCCTAAAGTGTTTTATGAAAAGGAAGTGTTTTCAGGTATTTGTGTTTATATATTGACAACAAGACGCGGCTTAGTTTTTTTCCTTCTTCTCCACTCCTTCATTATGTAATTCACGTTGACCAGATTGTGTATATATAATGCATAAAACGTGACGTATATGTTAGAAATAATATTTTCGTATAAAATAAAATTATCATGATCTAGTCTAAAAGTCTCTGATGATCGTATTTATGTGTTAGGCTTTACGAAGTCCCAGATCACAATGTTTGCCGTGTGAACAGGTAAAATTAAAACGGCACCAGATCGATAATTACAAATTAATTTAGTAACAGATTTAGACTTGATCTTAACTTCATAAAAATGAACACCTGGATAAACATGTATATCGATGGTGTGATTACTTTGTCCATCTTGTTTAGAGACACTTTTTTGACTAAACTACCCTCATTTCATATTTTTGAATATCTAATATAGTTTAAATAACTTTTTAATGCAAATTTAAATATTAAAAAAGAAAACATACATATTTAAGAACAGATAAATCCAATTAAATTCCAAAATCATGTGTATTCTACAAGATTATGCGTTTTAGTTCATAATTTACGGTTTCTCTATATTCGTAGAATACATATATTCTGCAAACTTTAAATATTCTAAGCTAGTGTAAAATTCATATTATGCAAACTCTAAATGTTTTATGTTTGTGTAAAATGTTTACGTACTCTAGATGTTCTACGATGTGACTTCTACAAAACTCGAAATTCAGAATTAAAAAAAAAAACATATCGAAAACGTTTCAATTCGTCCTCTTTCTGATTAACCTTTTTCACATCTCCTCTAACTTCAGCCATTTAAACCTATTGTGGCTTGTTGTTGATCTTCTTCATCTCCTTCGGTGTGTTTCTAAACAGGGACATATATAGATTTTATCTTGGTTTGACGTTTGGTGTACTATTCCAAAAAGCTCAAAATTTTGATTAAAATGTATACTGTAATTTACAAAAAAAAAAGTGATTTAATCTCCAAAAATATTTTCTAATGTTTTGTTACTCACTCGATCGTAAAAATCGTTTTATAGTATCCGGCCATCTTTAAATTACTACTACAATTCAATCACATCTTTTTATTACGGTATACATTTCAAACACTTTTTACCTTTGCAATTATTACCCTTTTTTGTTAGCTTTTAATTAACATACGTGAGCAATGTTCAACAACATATAAATTTACATAGAAGCTACATCAAACACGTGGTAAAGCATGTGTGGAAAAACCCTATAAGAAAAGACAGCACTGAAACGACAGTAAATCGAGGAAAATGTTGTCGTTTCAATCTCCAAAGCTGAATCAGTAGCATCAATGTACAGTCGGTTACTAAAATTTAAAAGACGACCCAAACGGCTAAACCATTGCGAGTCTCAGGTTCCTTACAAGATCCTTAACTACATTCACCGAAAAATCTTTCGCCATCTGCAATTTAATTTACAAGAAAATGTAATTAAAAAAATATATATATAATTCATTAGTATTAGTTTAATATTCCATTTTTAATATCAGTTTGGATGCATTTCAGATTTGCACATGAGAATGGTCACTTATAAAATCACCTGTGCAACGACCGTGATGTCGAGAGTCGAGTCTCCGAATGGCAATATGATACTGTTTTGGACGCGCATTTGAAGATTCTCGATCGTGTTTAGTATGTTGATCATGCTTCCTTTGCCCTTCTCGCAATGGATTCGGATTAAAACGTCATTCTGAGAAACTTTTGCTTCGATTTCCGGTAATGTTTGATCAAATTTCTCTTGACCTAAAGGTTCCTCATCAACAAAAACTTTAGATTTCTTCACAAGAATCATGGATTCCAGTTCTCTTGTTGCATTTTTCTCTTCTTGGAGCTTTATTATTTTTTGTTGGAGTAGTTTCATACGTGTGATCGCGTCATCTAGAACTGTTACTTTATCCGCCTGAAACAACGTAAGAAAGAAACAATGATTAAACTTAAAGCATAATAATTGTATTTACTATTAGTCTTTTTTATTGTGAAATTCCTAATAAACTCTAAAGAGGATCCTATTTCCTCCTCTCTCTTTGCCCTTGCAATGGATGTCCTCTCAAAGGGTCTTGATAATGGAGTGACTATCGGAAAATTTGGTATCCATCCTCTATGTCATAATCCTATGGTCACTCATTTAGCTTTTGCAGACGATTTACTAGTCTTTTTTGATGGAAAAGAAGATTCTCTAAATGGAATTTTGGGGATCCTCAAAGAATTTGAATTGGCATCTGGGCTAGCTCTCAGTTTACGTAAAACATGTCTGTTTTTGGATGGTGGGAACAATCAGCTAACGGAAGAGATGGCAAATATAAGTGGTCTTATCTCAGGGTCTCTTCCAGTTCGGTATCTCGGACTTCCTCTTTTGCCTCAAAATCTTTCTGCAGCTGACTATCAGCCGCTGATAGACAAGCTCAAGGCTAGAATTAATTCCTGGACAATTAAAAGACTATCGTTTGCAGGAAGGTTGCAACTTCTTCAGTCGGTTCTTTATGGCATGGTTTCCTTTTGGGCTTCAATTTTTCCTCTACCCACAAGATGTATGGAGGAGATAGAGAAACTATTTAACGCTTTCCTATGGACTGGAGAAACAAACACAGCGAGAGGAGCCAAGGTGTCTTGGGAAACAGTTTGTCTTCCTAAAAACGCTGGTGGTTTGGGTCTTCGGAGAATTAAAGACCTGAATACGGTCTATGGGCTCAAGCTTATCTGGTTGTTATTTGCTGAGCAAGGTTCTTTGTGGGTTGCTTGGGTAAAAATTAACATCATTGGGGACAGGCTCTTTTGGGAGGCAGATTTTCGAACGTCTGGTAGTTGGATTTGGAGGAAATTGGCGAAGTTGAGAATGTTGGCGAGACCTTATCTCTTTTGCAACATCGTCTCTGGTACTTCGGCTTTATTTTGGCATGACAACTGGACCTCTCTGGGTCCATTAATTGATATTACAGGAGCTAATGGTCCAAGAGTCTCCGGAATCTCTCGAATGTCTACGGTGGCTCAAGCAATAAGCTCTGACAACTGGATTTTGTCGAGGGGTAGACACCCTATTCTGGTACTTCTAAGGACTTGTCTTCCGTCGGTACCTATTTTGAGTCATGCTTCCCAACCAGACATTTACTTGTGGAAGACTGATCCTTCCTCATCTCCGTCTCGCTTCTCTACATCAAAAACATGGAAGTTGCTGCACCCTCCTCCTCTACTTGTTCCCTGGTTTAACTCTGTTTGGTTTTCAAACCATGTGCCGAAACATGCTTTCCATCTGTGGGTCACTGTTCTAAATCGTCTGCCGACAAGAGACCGCCTTCGAAGTTGGGGTCTCAATATTCCAGATGTTTGTCTCCTTTGTGGTGTTGAATCAGAATCGAAGAACCACCTCTTCTTCAATTGCAGTTTCTCAACCCAAGTTTGGACAGCTTTCTTCTCTCATCAGGCTTTATTTGCCCCACTGGATTTCGATTCAGTGGTATCTTGGGTATGTGTTTCTCATCCACTCCCTAATATCAAGTTTATCTGTAAATTGATATTCCAGGCAGTGGTATACTCAATTTGGAAGGAACGCAACTTTAGACTGCATAACCCTTCTTCCAAGGCTCCCCAAACCCTGGTGAAGGAAATTCAACTGCTTCTCAGAGCTAAGCTGGCTGGACTGGATAGGTCAAGTCTCTTTTCCAATATGGTACGACCGATTCAGGCAAGGCGTTTATTTCCTTCTCTTATTCATTCTTGGTTCGAATTTTTCCAGCGCTAGCATTACTCTTTTGTCTCTTCACACGAGTTTGTATTAAGCTTAATTGCTTTTGTCTTTCCTATGTCATCATGTACTTCAAATGGTACCTCTTTTGGAGGAGATGAATAAAGGAAATTTAAAAAAAAAAAAAAAAAAAAAAAAAAAACTCTAAAGAGACAAGATTTATGGATATTTAACGGTTGAAATTTGCCATTAGCTTTTACCTTCTTAAGACCAGGAAGAAGAGCAGAAAGAGCAATGAATTTTTCCGAAAGCTTCTCACGGCGCTTTCGCTCGGCTAGAACATGTTCTTTGGCAAAAACCGACGTTCTTCTCGCAGGAGAACATGATTTTCTTTTTGTTCCACGTCCAACCAATCGATTCATAATGATCTCTTCCGCAGCTGGAAAAGAAGAAACATTACGAGAGAAATCGAAAGATATCACTCGTGGTTTGTTGTTGATCTTCATCATAGGCTCCACCGCAGGTTTCGGCTTCTCTTCACAAATTTGTTGCTCAAAAGTTAATGAACGTTGAGCTCTTTGTGAATCCATATTCTCTTTATCGGGTGCTAGACAATTTTCTTCGTAAAGATTAAAGTCGAAATCGATGTCTTCTAGTGAGAAATCGTTTAAGAAGAAATTTGCATCCATGTCCGAATTGAGTAAGAACCAAGGAAGAAAGATCAAATCTTTCCTAATTTAAGACAAATCGAGAGATGTGTTTTTTGTTTTGTCCTTAAGTGTTGTATGACAAGAAAGTGTTTTCAGGTATTGTCTTTATATATAGACAACAAGGTGAGGTGCGTAAAACGTCACGTTTATGTTCGATTTAATTTTTCTTTCTTTTTTTGTTAAGACAAAATAATTTTTGTGTGATCGAGTTCATATTTTTTTATTTTTTTAGAGAAAATAACTAGAATAACCTTATATTGTGCTGTAATGACCGGAATAACTCTCTGTCGAGTTTCAAGTTGGAAAAAAGGGTGAAAAGTCATTTTATTCTGCACTGTTCATTGTATTTACATGAATGCCATTTGTTTCTGAAAAAAAAAAAAAAAAAAAAAAAACACATCTCTTTCTCGTTTCACTTTCTTCCCCGACAAAAAAACCACAAAAACGAAAACCTAAAATCACCGAGAAGGCGACGGCGATTCTTTGGCGATTCTTCTTCCCGGCGATTCTTTGGCGATTCAACCGTCCCGACGATTCTTTGGCGATTCTTTGGCGTAATTTCCATTTCTTCATCTTCCTGGCCCGAGTTATTCTCTTCTCCGTTCTTCTCCGTTTTTCTTTTCTCCGTTATTTTTGGCGCTCCGTTCTGCTTCTCCGTCTCTGCTTCTCCGTTCTGCTTCTCCGCCGGCGCGCAGTCTTTGCTTCTGCTTCTCCGTTCGGAATAAATCTTCTTCTTAATCGGCGGTTTCTCCTATCTTCCTCGAGAGGATTTTTTGATTTAGTTCGGCGGTGCTTCCAGAACGGCGTGGCCGTTCATTTTCTGCTCCAAATCTGCCGGTAAACCCTGGATTTCGTAATGGTCGAAGAAGATGTGTTATTGATTCCTTATTTTGTAAATGTGGTTTTTTAATCGGTTATGGTAGACTTGTTCCAGCTGTAGATTTGTGTATGATATAATTCGAAACGTTAATGGTAGATTTGTTTGTATGTTTGGTTGGTGATGGTAGACTTGTTGATGGTAGACTTGTTTGTGGTGGTTAGGGTTTAGGGTATTTTTATGGTCATGGTAGACTTGTTTGTATGTTTTGTTGGTGATGATAGACTTGTTGATGGTAGACTTGTTTGTGGTGGTTAGGGTTTAGGGTATTTATATGGTTATGGTAGACTTGTCGAGCGTAGGTTTGTCTGCGATGGATTTATTTTCGTGGTGGTATAGTTGTTTGTTGGTGGTGTTAGACTTATTGAAATATAATATTTTGCAGGAATGGCATCTGCAAAGCCGAGAAAGGAATATCCACCAAGATTGTATCCACCAGGAATATCTAAAGCGAAATCAGGTGAGCTTTCGGTTTTGTTTCTGTACGATCTAATTTTGCATTTTCATCGTTATATAGGTTTCGATGTTGAATTCGACTCCCATGTGTTGAGAATTTTGCATTTCTCATCCAAAATTGTCTTGAGTGCTTATAGTTTTAGAATTTTCAATGTTGAAATTAAATCGCTGGTTTTGACAATGTCGCCTCAACATTGAATCTCATTAATGCTCATCTTACATTGAAAAGAAAATAATTTCTCTCATGATACTTGATAGCAGGACGATTTTGAGTTAAGTTGATGGAAATTGGAAGTTTGTGTGTTTTCAAATGTGTTAACAGATGAATTAGGTTAATTTAGTTGTCTTATGCAGTTTTGCAGTTTTGTTGGTTGGTGTTGAATTCCTTAGTAGATGTGAAGTTATTTACAGACGATAGATTTGTTTAATTCGCAGTAGATTTATATATTCGATGGTAGCCTTATTGTGTGGTAGATTTGTTTACATTTGATTACCACTGTAAACATTTTCGCAGAAAACATGGACCCCAACTATCCTAACGTTTTTGAGGAGAAGAAAATGAGGAAGCACATCCGGATGCTTGAACTGTGGGCCGATGGTGACTATGGCATAATGCGATGGTGTCCTTGTGGTGAGGCATTGAACGAAGAAATCATCGAGGGGACAAAATACTACACTTGCAAGATGTACAAGGTATGATTGCAGATTGTTTTTAAAGCTTATATAAAATACCATTAGAATTGATGTGATGATGTGGTGTATATGCAGTATGACAGCTTCTTTCACGTTCGGAAGAGGTGGGATACGGCTATTGGAGAGGAGGTTGTTAGGCTAAAGGAGCAGAATGCAGAGCAGGCGAAAAAGATTGGTGAGCTCAGTGATCAACTTGAAAAACCTAAAAACGAGGTTGCACAGCTGTGGGACACGGTCAGGTCTCAAAGTTGCGGGTGTGAATCCTGTAAGGCCGAAATTGCAAAAACGTTTGCTGTCTAAGTAGACAACTTTGCCGCCTATATGTGTAACCGTTGCTTAAAGACAACTATTCGGTTTTTATGTAGACAACTATGTGGCTTTTATGTAGACAACTATGTGGTTTTTATTTCAAAAGTGTTATGTGTTTATGCCAAACCCTTTGGTATTCTAATGCAATGTACTTTTTAACTGGCCTTATGTCTTCGTATAGCTCCAACGCTTAGAGTAATCAATACCCTAAATAAACCCTAAACAACAGGCGAGTATTCAAACCCTAAACCGTTAACTCGAGAGTATTCAAACCCTAAACCGTTAACTCTCAAGTTCTACTTAAGAGTTGGATAAACCATAAACAACGCTTAGAGTATTGAAACCCTACATAATATCGACTATTGAAACGCATAGTCCCTAAACCCTACATAAGAGTATTCAAACCCTAAACCGTTAACTCTGAAGTGAAAATAGTTAATCTATTACGTGTGTCGTAAGGAATTTGTCGCGAAAGAGTACTAAAACCACATAAGAGTATTCAAACCTTAAACCTTAAACACTTAATCCTAAACGCTAAAGTGAAATTTGTTTCGTTGCCAAACAATTAGAGTATTAGACTACTAAACCCTGAACCCTACTTCGTATAACTACAACGCTTAGAGTAATCAATACCCTAAATAAACCCTAAACAAAAAATAAACCCTAAACAACAGGCGAGTATTCAAACCCATAAACACTAAACCCTAAACGATAAAATGAAATTTGTTTCGTTGCCAAACAATTAGAGTATTAGACTACGAATCCCTAAACCCTAAAACCATTACTTGGTCAACAAAAATCTACCGCAAAACAGTGTTAAACATCTTAATAAGTCTACCATTCCAACATTTTGCGAAAAAACTCTACCATTCGACCCATTAATCTACCGTCATTAACATATGAAAAACAGTTTTTCAAGAAGGAAAATGTGAAATTAATCTACCACCATTACAAATATATCTACCACAAATACAATAATCTACCGTCAAACAAAATATATCTACCGCACCGACATTTGTCTACCATCATTAACCCACAAATCTACCATAACTACATGTCTATCGTCATTCAAAATAAATCTACCACGAAATTATAAATCTATCGTCAAGCAAAATAAATCTACGAAACACCACCAATTAATCTACCACCCGATAATTCAATCTGTCGTTCGTAAGAAAAGTCTACCAAACATACTTAAATCTACCACCACTTAAACTTATATCTATCGTTCCGTTTATAAATCTACCGTTTCCAAATAACTCTACCACCATTCGATAATACGTCATCACAAAATAAGTCTACCGTCCGTTACAAAAATCTACCGTTCAAAATATAAATCTACCATTTCTAACTAAATCTACTGTGTCATACAATTAATCTACCATTGGTAAATAAATCTACCAACACTGGAGCGGTAGATTTATTTTTTCGCAGCGGATGACGTGGCACAATTTCATTAATGGCAATTTCGTAAATACTGTTTTTTGAATACAAAGAATTGAGGGTAAAACAGGTATGAAAGTATTTCTAGTAATAAAAAAAACTTGATGTTATTCCGGTCATTAAGGCATAATAAAAGGTTATTCCGGTTATTGCCCCTTTTTTTTATTGTCTATGTTGATCGTTTTATTGGTCGGTCTGAGCGTCAACAGGTAAAGAAAACATATAGGCATCAGAATATTTAAATATCCTCTAGAAGTTACTAATAGATATCACATTTGATATTATTTTCATTAATATGAACACATGCATAAAACACGTATCGTCCATGATCAATAATTCAATATGATCTTGTTTTCTAATAATATGTAGTATATTATAATATATAGTTTAAAGTGATATTTTCCACCTTATAGTCCAGGTGTCTGCACTTGTCTTGACATGTATAATTGTTATGAAGAAATTTAAGATAAGCGTCCATCTCGAACCAAAACCGAATTAATGAAGTGGAGTATTATTAATTTTTCACAAAACTAACTCCCACTATTCCATTATATAAACAGTTTTGGGTATGACATATATATTAATTACGAAACTTACTTTTCTTTTTAAAAATATTATTTAATAATTTAATTCAATCAATCATAAGAATAATTGCATAATATAATTGGTTATACATTATTCAATAAGTAAAAAAGGTGCGTAAAAAAGGTGCATAAAAAATATAAAAACAACTTATATTTTGAAAAAAGAAAATTATAAACTGTTTATATTATTTATTCTGTTCCACTATATTTGATGTTTAAAGTTTTTCACAAATATTAAAAATTATTTAATGTTTTATTATTAATGATTTTTTTTTTATACTAATTATTTTTTTAATAGTATTAACCAATAGTAATTCAAGTATTCAATTATTTTTAATTATTATTTTTTAAAGTTTGTAAAATGTAGTATTCATTAATAAAAAGTAATTTTAAAAATCTTTAACATAAAAAAAAAAAATCTTAATATTAAATACTAAGGAATAGAAGGAGTATAGCACAAAGAGTAGTAAATTTGAAACATGGGAAATACTAGCTTTTAGTCTTATACAAAATAGCAATTGACGAAAAAGATTTGAAAATTCAACTCTTAAAGTCTTGAGAATCTCTAAAGCATTCATTGGGCTTCTATTTAACGACAAAACCAAAAAGTAAGAGAAGAGATACGTGTAAATAAGCACGTGTTTTTGGTGTTGATTTATGGAGTCTGTGTATTATTCTCACTCGGAAATAACACTGACCATAGAGAAAAGTCCATTAGCCTTTTCATGCCCCCTAGTTCAACCGTTCATCTAACTAATACTGTATTTGGTATTTCCTGTATTATTTATTTATTTATCATTATAGTTGTTTGATAAGTGATCAAGTCTATAACATATAGTATTAACAAGGATGATAATTTTTTTTATACCATTGAAGAATTTACAAGGTGATGATAATGTTTCGTATTATCCGCAACACGCTCTCTCTCTCTCCCGAGGTGACTTGAAGTGCGATTAAGGTTTTTTCCTTCTTTTTTGCGCCGCCGCCGGTGTGGCCTCACGACCACTGGTGAGAATTTTTTTCTTTCTTCCTCCTCTTCTTTTTTTCCCATGGTTTCTCTGTCGTTTGCTTTGGTACAGGTTCAAAAGTTTTTGTTTCTTATACGAAAACATTTTTACAGATTTTAAAAATTACATTTTAGGTTCTCATTTGGAGTTTCACATTATTTCAATGGAGGATATCCAATTTTCCAAACCATCGAATAATTGCATGTTGCCATTTGTTGACTGATAACTACACTTGTTTTCTTTACCGTGTAATTATTAAGAAGTAGCCGCGTATTTAATTTGATTCGGTCCAACAATTATATCATAATGTAATGTTACGCAGATATAATACTTGATATATGGTTATCACTTATTAGTTTCACACTATCTTTAAATAGTAACATAAACTCGATTGAGTTGGTTAAGCTAGAGGTATGAGTTCCACATTGGTTGACCTAGCGGTGTTGACAAGATGTTATCCGAAATTGTGGATAATTATCACGATTTTAATTCCTATTAATTATTCCACATCCGATGGCGTATATAGGCTGAGAGTTGAGCCTCATACCCAAAGTTATAGATATTTATTATAATCTTTAATTTAAGGCGATTAGATTTTTTAAATATGTCTTCAAATTTGAGGCACTTTTGAAAATTCATTAGAAAGAAAAGCAATGAAACATGACAAAAGATATGGTTCAAAACACTATAACCTAAAACAAGTAAAATTGCTAATCAATGTTATATTACATCAACCAAATAATTCTTGTACACTTATATGATCGTCAAAATCTACATCCACCATGTGGATTCACAAACGAAACTATAAATCTTGAAAATTATACTCATGATCAACTCAAATGTCATAATTAGATTTGCCAGAGGTACACACACTATTGGTAAGTTTTTCTCCTTTATAAAATTGAAAATTCATGAACATACTTCGACCCATTTATTCGGTAGTAAAATAACATTGATGGTGGATATGAATACGAGGGATATGTTACTTATATTTAAGACGCAAATACAGAAGAAGTTATTACGATGCCATGTGGAGTATGTCGACATCTTTAGATTTTTAAAATATTTTTCGTTTGGTAATAATGTCCCTACTGTTTTGTGATTATAAATTTATAATTGTCTCCTGAACTTAATTTGGTTCATATAATGACCCGAAACCTTTTCCAGTGTCCCCACCAACGGGTTATTTAGTCTCAATTGCGGTAATGAGAGGCCAAACCGCATATGCCTTCACCTACACGTAAAGCCCAAAACGGTAGGTCAAAAAATGCAATTGTTCTGGGCCACGGTAAGATAAACAAAACATAATTTCCTTCGATAAAATATCTGATTTTAAGGCTCCCAATGTACTGGTTACGTTCACATTTTAGCCGTGGTGACAGGACCGGTCACTAAGGAGGACGAGATGTGCAATGGGCAGCTATACGTACGTACTACTATGATATGTTTACGTGTGTACATGTCTATCGTCTCGTTTGCAACGATATATTAATCAAAGGTTTGGTACGTGCCTCTTGAAATGAAGCCATTTAGATGATTTTAAAAAGGTTAATTGATGTATAAAATGGAGATTTTGTAAGCAAGTTTTGGATACGAAATCTCGATAATGTATACTAATTAATTTATAATATAAGGTGGGACAACTGAGTACGCATGGTTACGAACCTTACGGTTGGTGGTGTGGTGTGGACGTAATATGCCGCCGAAAATATCATAAAATCCAGCTGACCAATCTCTACTTACTCACAATCTTTTTAAAACAATTTAACTATTGTTACATAGTTAATTTATTGTCATATATACATAATTAATTCCATTGAATACCCTCTTTCATCATTGAGCCTGGACTGGACCAATTATTTCTATTTTCGGATTAAGTTTATTATCGTCATTCTACTCAAACTCACTGTCAAGGGGCCTTCAAATTTTGTCTTCTTCCTTCGTCACAATTCCAATAAGTGTGACTAACATTTTAATTAAATGTTTTAAGAAAAGAAAAATGTGTTATTTTATTTTACATTGCATACACTCTGATCATTTTAACCTGATAACGTATTAAAATAATTGGTTTATAGGAGATAATATCATCTTTATTTATTTATTTTGAATTCTAGATTTCTACGAAAAATGTTAGTGTTATTTATATTGGTTGTCCATGGATCAATAATATTTTTAATTCTTGGCTTAATCTTGAATACAATAATATTTTGAATACTTTAAAAATAAATTTTTATAGAATTCTTTTTTTGGTATGAATTTTTTATAGAATTCTTAAAAGCAAACTTCTATTATTGTTTATTTAATTTTGACAACGGCTTCTATTTTTTTTTTTTTTTTTTTTTTTGTAAAAGAACTTCTATTATTGTTCGTATATAAAAAACCTTGTCCATCAAACCCCAAATCCAACTTATATCATTTCTTTCTAACAAATCTAAAATACAGTATAATCATTACTTCTTATCTAATACTCTTACAAAAAAAAAGAAATATTGAACATAGTTTATAAAATTCAAGAATGTTTGAAAATATAATTAAGTAATCTTCCTCTTCCTAATATTTTGGGCAATAAGTTTTTTTCCAGAAACAGAACATTATGCAATTAAGATTGGCGTTGGTTTGTTGACAAAAGAGAAACAGTGTTGGGTTTATTTTATACGACCTTCTCATTCTCTCTCTACCTATGTACATAGTTTAAACATTTTGGTTGGACTTTTAGACCCGACGAAGAAAAAAGTAGACTTCATTAAACACTTTTGGTTTTCACATTGTTTGACCTCCTTGAAAAGCTTTCCAATCAAATAGGTAAATCCCACGTTTTCAATTCAATATAATAATCCATGGATTATTTTTGTTGGCCTGTTTTTAAGGAATTTCCCACTTATCTATTACTTTTGCTTTTACTATTTTTCCTTAAGGTGTGAATTAAATCATGGGAGTTGAACTTTGTTTTAAACAAAATAAAAGAAGCAAATGATTATTAGCGTATTTACCAGGGGTGTGAATTTATTTATTTGGGTATATATTTGACAGTGTAATATCACTAAATGAAATTTGCAAAACAAGATAAAATACATATAACGTTTTTGTGGCATACAAAAACATTAAAACATGTTTAAAATATTTCTAATAACTGTGATTTTTAATATAATCTAAAAATACTAGTATAACAGCATTGGAATTTAAGAGATAATTACAAATACTCAGACCAATTACAAATTACTAAGACCAATAACACAAGATTTTTTTACAAACTTTTAAAATTTTATAAAGGTATAATTTGTTATTTTAATACAAATTATTTCAAATGATTGATTGCATACACAAACGAGAAACTTTACATCGCAGAGAATAATACAATAACTGCGAAAAATGTATGTCCGGAAATTATGATGAAACTGTTGAGAAAGAGGTACTAAACCTTGATGATAAGCACACTTGAACATGAACAAGCTTCCATAAAGGACTTATGAACCTTTGTTATCAACTAAAAACCATTTTCATGGAAAAAAAACAACTTCGGACTCATCGCTGAAATCGAAGAGGATTGTGCATATATATAGGACAATCACATGAACTTTGATAAGCCACTACTCAAGCTCTTCGTAACATCCTCAATTTTCATATCAAAGTCGCTTGTTTTCTGCAAAATAAATAGATTTGTCACTGTTAAGTCGAAACTCACACTAATTCCGAAACAAGCTTATATTTTACTAAAAATGAAATAATCTAGACCATGGTCTCAAACTATGCAAGGTCAATAGAATTAATTTATGATGTCAACCAACAAGACCATATTTTGGCACAATATACAAGTTCAACTTCAACACATATATAACTACCTAAAAGTGATTACAGTTTGTATGAGAATATAGTCACCTGAGCGATAATAGAGATGTCAATAGTGGGTCCAAATGGCAAGACGCTGCTATTAGTGATAGACAAACCAATCTTCTCAATCTCGCCCATAATCTTGATCACATGACCTTTTTGCCTCTCGCATAGGATCTTAATAAGAATATCTTTTCCCGAAACCCTCACTTCCATCTCTGGAAGATTCGAGCTCGAGAAGTCATGGTTTCCATCCGAGGAATATATTGATAATTGTTGCTTATCATCCAAAGCTAGCTGAGATTTCTTCACGAGAACCATTGATTCCATTGTTCTTTCCTTCTTTTGTTCTTCATACTCTTTCACACTCTCTTGGAGGTACTTTATATGCTTTATAGCATCTCCCAACACAGAAGCCTTGTCCATCTATAAAAAGATATATGCATATATGTCAACAGATTCAATTAATTAAAATGAATATACATCAAGGTGAAACTACAAAGGATTTGTATAAAAACAATTATTCTTATGTATAAAGGAATTCTCTATATTCAACTTTCATATACACATCAGGTCCCGGTCAAAGAACTAAGTTTCATGACAGGAATATCCAAAGTCACTACTCAAACAAAGTTTTCATTACAAAGATAGCAAGATTTTTTGCCTCGCTAAAAGAGTCATTAAAAATGGACTAGTGTCATTTGGTTAAACTTGAGCCTTATAATTAAACAAGAAGACTACGTGTGATTTAAATAAAAATATATGTACCTTCTTTAGGCCAGGAATTAGAGCGGAAAGAGCTACAAATCTTTCAGTAAGTTTCTCTCTCCGTTTTCTCTCTGCGAGTATGTGATCTTGAGCATTTGATTGGCTTCGAGTAAAGGGTTGGGCCCTCTTTGTCCCTCTTGTTATCAGCTCTGGTGAGCCAACTTCTTCCTTGGTGGTAAATATTAAGTTTGGGGAGTCCTGATTCATAACTTTCAAACCTGTCTTTTCGAAAGAAAGGATTCTCGAAGATGGCTGAGGTTTTGTGGGAGGAGGATTGGAAGAAGAAAGAGGATGTAATTTTGGTGATATGTGAGTTGTCTTTAGGATTTTTGAAGGTTTCTGTTCGACCAAATCATCATTAAAAGACGCATCAAACTTATAACAAGCGGTCAAATCATCAAGGGATGCGAGAGACTGTGGAACATCTCCAACGAGTGAATTCATGTGGTATTGGTGGATGATACTATACTCTTCTATATCCTATATAAAAATAAATTAGTAAGATTCATGAAATTTTTCCAAAGAAAGAAAAAAGAGAGAGAGAGAGGGCATAAATATATATATAGACTAAATATGAAATCATAAGATGAAAGACAAACACATAGAAATATGTATGTATGTATTATATACCAATTCTGAGGACCATTTGGTAGAGAATACGTTCATCGTTGTGGCCATGTTTGCTAGCTGCTTAATTAGCCAAGAATCTGAAAATCGGTAAGCATGTTGAGAAGAACATTATTATCTATACAAGAAAATGAATTTATGTAAAGAATAGTGTTTCTTGAATTCTAAAAGTTTTGTCCAAAAACTTTAAGAAAACTGAAGTTGAAGCTTACCTTCTTCTAAGAGAGAGAGAGAGAGAGAGAGAGAGAGAGAAAGAGAGAGAGAGAGAGAGAGAGAGAGAGAGAGAGAGAGAGATTGTGGTTTGCTATTGGCTGACCAAGATATATACACAGACATATATATACAGCTGTGAAGTTATGTGTACGTGTGAAAGGCAATTAAATACAATTAGATATTGGTTTGGTGATATTAAAGAAAAACATAGATTGATATTTATATCACCCTCAAAGATCTTGATACAAAATGTGTATCTATTGCTAAATATGAAGATTTAAGATCGAAATACAAGATATAGTGAATAAATTGTGCAAGTCTTATAAGATTTTAACAGGCTAGTTTTATTATATCTATTTAGTTTGCTCATTAGTTATATCAACAAGAAAAATATGTTTAACATATTTGATTGTACAAGACAGACGGTACACAAAACAAGGGACTGCAACATAAAAGATCAACGTGAAAGATCAACATAAGCTATGTGAACTTATATTTCGTATTTGATCTACAAGATTAGTAAATTTGTATTAGATTGAACATTTATCTAGATAATTCTATGAAAAGCGAGAGATCAAAACTTTTTAAAAAAATCATGAACAAAAGAAAAATGGCTAATGCGTCATCATAAACGCTTTGAGATTTTTTTTGTTTTCCTCCAAAATGGTACGTTTAATTAGTAAACTATTTACACTTATGTCGTTGAAATGATAACCAATTTATATCATAAATAAAATTTAAATAAAACACAAACAATATATACCAATAATATTGTTATACTCTACTAATTTGTTTTTGTTAAAAAAAATATATCAGTCATGTAGTTAATAATTAATTCAGTGCCCATTAAGATAAGATAATATTCTCTTTTCTGGTCGAATGCTAATACTAATGTAAGGTTAGAAAAGATTACGAAATCTTCAAGAAGACTTAATAATATGATCTTCTTCGTCTTTCAAAAAATTCCAACAAGAATGTATTCAAACAATTAAAACTTGATTAGTTTTTTTAAAATCGCTCGCTATTTAATTCAATACAGAGATAAACAAAGAATTTACACTCATTGGGTCCAATCATTGTTCATATAGAAAATTATATTTTCGTTAACTAGTTTTTTCTTCAAGTATGGCACCAACCTAAGATCTCCCATTGATTTCTTTGCATTTTCTATAGTGTTGGTGTTGGCCTTGTTGCAGCTTTTTTTTGTTCGTTTACCACTCAATTTTTTTTTTTACTAACCAATCAAATTCAATTTCACACCCATCATTTTAAATGCGTAGATGGAGAAAAGATTTGCTTTTCTTCGCGTTGAGAAAAATTTACCTTTTAAAACCACATTCCCCTCTGGAGGTTTGTGACTCCAAATGGATTCTTCTTTATAACCGTTTTATTTCTGTTTGATGAAATACTGAAAAAAATGCATAACATTTCTTCATTTTAGATACAAACCAACCAAAGAAAATTAACTGCATGTGAATAGTTAATGACCAATCTGACTCTTTTGAGGGTCTCTTGTGTCTTGTGCGACGGTAATATCTATATAAAAGTCACGGTTTATTGGAAGTGTTGAAGTATTCAACCTTTCGAAACAAAAAGCACGTGAGTTAATTGCAATAATCTACAAGATTTGAGAAAATGACAAGCAAGAGACAACTAATTTCTCGATCCCTTTATTACCTTGCCCCATGATGGAAGCATCTTCAAATCAATATTTAAACATAAATGATTAAGGTGTTAATTAAATTATGTAATTCGCCAATTCCTTTTCTTCAGCCTTCAAGTCTATATATAATACCTACACTGTTGCACATGATTAGGGTATAATTATAAGAACATTTTCTATTCCCTATATAATGAAGTAGTGTGATGGATCCGTATCTCCGGTGTAACGTGAGAACAAGAAAAATGATTGCAATTTTTATCTAACATACGTATAGAAAGTAACATGTACTATCAAATTCTATTTATCTATTATCCAAGCGTAGTTGGTTTAGTGATTAGAGAAAACTATTAAAAAAAAATTGTTAAAAGGTTAAAGAAACCTATTTTTGCGCATTAAATTTTTCTTTTACACTTTTTAACGTGTTATTTAAGAGTTAGTGTTAGATTCAAAAAAGTACATCGAATACTCAAAAAAGTAGCTTACTAGTATAGAAATTAAACCAAGGGTTTGTTTGGCAATGTAGATATTTGAATCAATTGTCTAGTTTTTACGTCTATTATCAAGAATTTTTGGATCCAAAGAAACAATAGAGCGGGGGAAAGAAAAACGAAACAATAGTTTTTTAAAAATCATCAAATTTTCTAGATTCGGAAATCTAATTTTTTTTAAGGTCAATAATTATTTTGTTTTGGGAGTACGTTTTGGAAGTCAAACACTAAAATCGCCAACGAAAAAGAACAAACATAGGTAGACAAAAGGGTTTATTAATTAAAATAACAAAGAAACTCTTGTGATAAGCTTTCGCCATTTGTTACGTTTTAAGGGAATATGATTAGTTTATTAGGTACTTTTTTTTATATATCTTTGCTTGTCACTATGTGTTGGTTGATGGGTTTAGAGGATCAAGTTGGCCTAATATTCCTGGATTTGCTTTGGATTTGATAGTACTGTTTCATCTTAAACTCTCAGCTCTTGACCTAACAATGCCATAATCATAAACCAAATTAAGTCTTAATGGATTATTCAAGACTTGAAGTTTCAAAAGCCAAGAAAAAAAAAAAAGAATATACACACTTGGACTTTGTCTTTACTGATTCAGATTCTTGATTTATAAAACATATTTCAAAGAGGAGAAAGATACTTACTTACTTGTAAACCATATTTCGAAGCATCAAGCTCAATCCATGAAAGGTTTTAAAGACTTAGAGGTCAATTCAAAGCCAGCTTCTTCCAAAAGTGTTCTTCATCATTCTCTTTTGTTGCATTTCTCTTTACTTCATTTTGTTGCCATAAAGTTAAATTCTCATATGCATTTAGGACACTTGTTCTAATACTCTTCCTACAGCTCAAGCAATAATAAACTAAAACACTGATCAAGTAAGTTAACTGTTGTCTGTTGATTGTTGAATTATCAAAACCCGAGATTAATAACATGTGTGTACTATAATCAAAATGCCACTGTCAATTCTGTTATTGCACCGACTACCGATGATAGTTACGGAATTGGGTTTAAGCGGGATTCAAATATATATGTTTGAACATAAATTATACATTACAAGTTATCATGATACACGTCAGTAGTGATACTTGATCATAATGTCTCATACAACATCACTGGTCTTTGCATAAAAAGAAACAAGTGCACTTGCTAAAAGATAATTTCCTTT
Organism: Erythrophleum ivorense; assembly: GCA_026724425.1. NCBI lineage: Eukaryota > Viridiplantae > Streptophyta > Magnoliopsida > Fabales > Fabaceae > Erythrophleum > Erythrophleum ivorense. The sequence continues at coordinate 154,269 of JAIUCV010000283.1, forward strand.
CTATTTACACAAAAAAAAAAAAATGAATATTTACTTTGATAAGATTTGGCCATAAAGATATCCCTATGTATGGGTTATAAAGAATTTATTTTTTAGTTAAGAAAAAGGAATTATGATAGGTATCTAATTTCTATTAATATTTGCTAGGTTTTAATATATTGTCTTCTATACAAGGTTTAATTCCTAATCAGTCTCAACATTGACATAGATAGAGATAAATGTTAAGAAAATCCTAATGAAGAATCGAGTCGTCTTTCTGCATATACATGTTTTGAGTCCTTCATAGTTACATTACATAACAAATATAGCACATAAAAACAGCATGTAAAGAGGAGAAACCAAACTCTTACCTACAAAATTAAGAATTTTGTCTTCTATACAAAGATTCGTTCAAGAAAACTTCTCCACTACAATGAAAAAAGGTATTCCGCTTATATCCTCCTTTGAATTTCTATTACGTGACTAGTTATGATGCTTAGATTCATATAAATTAGCATATTAGTAACTATACAATGATAGATCTAGAAATATCTTAATAGAGAGATAAAAATCTTAGGATGTTTTCAACTGGCATATATAGATCTGTAAGTTTGTTCTTGTTAAACTTATGAGAAAGCTTTCAAACTTGTTATTAGGGTTTTCTAAACTTAATTTAAACCGTCCATGAAAATCAATCTCTTCCATCACTAATTCATTTGATTTGGTCCCAATATTTTGCATAATTTTGCAAAATTATATGAATGTCATAATTAAACCTAAGAAGGATGTTAGAAAGTAAATAATCGTGGCATTGTTAAAAGTTAAATAAATATTCCGATATTAACCACGTAGGGACCACGACGTTCCACGTCTCCCATGATGTCACTGTGACGTGGCACTGTCAAAAGTAGCAACGTTCTTAATTTCTCAAAATCAGGAAACTAAATCGCAAATTTTTTTTTTTTTTTCCTTTCAAAAACTTCCCATCGAATGCTCAATCAAATTTCCCGATTTGAGCTTGAATTCGACTGTAACTTCACCCCAATCGAATTCTAATTTCGATTCATCAAATCTCCTTCTTCGCCATTTCAATCGCTTCTTCATCGGTATGTTTTTTTCTCTACCCTGAATCTGATTTGCTTCCTCTCTTTTTTGTTTCTCGGAGACGCGGATTTGATCCTTCAATCGCGTTTCTATTGAACAAATTTCATGTATAGAGATCGTGATTCGGAATTTTGAGAGTTTCATTTCCTCGAAACCGAAGGAGATATGAATAATTTCATTTCTTCTGGAATTTCAATGGTCCTTACTTCGTTTTTGGTTCATATATCTGTTTATGACTTTGTTGATTTGAGTTTTCTCGATTTTGTTCATCGTTGCAGCAGAACATTCCTGGTGAAATTTTGGTTGTTGTTCGTATATCTTGTTCGTCGTTTGTCACGTTGATGAGTTTTGGAATGGGGGTGATGGAGAATAAGGTGCACAAAGAGTCGTCGAAAGTTAGTTCGTCGAGCAGCAATGGCAATGTTTCTACTGAGGAGAAATTAGGAGGGAACGGTATTTACAACAACACCGCTTCTACGAGGCTGCTTAAGTTCAAGCGCCGGAAAGTTTTCGCGGTTAGAGATTTCCCTCCTGGTTGCGGATCGATTGCAATGCGGCTGAGATCATCGAAGAAGGAGATTGTTGAGTCTTCTGAAGCTGCTAAGGTTGAGTGTTCTTCAGATAAAGAGGAAGAAAAGTTGAGAGAGCAGCAGAAATGTAATGACATGGATGTTGATGTTGCGGTTGCGGTTGCGGTGACTGCGGGAGTCGAATCTAACAAGCCGGAACCGGAACAGATGAAAGATGGATCTGATGAAATGGTGGTGGTTGCGGCAGAAGATGGGAATCAGTTGGAGAACGCAATGGTTGAGCCTGTGGATGTTCAGCCTCTGAGCACAATGCACAAGGATGATGATGTTGCGGTGATTGCAGGAGATGAATCTAATGGAGCTAACAATGTCGAACCAGAACCGATGAAAGAGGACTCTGATGAAGGAATGTTTGCACCGGAGAACGTACCAACGATGGAGCCGGTGGATGTTCAGCCTCTGAGCGTATGCTTGCCATACGGTGGAGGAAGCATCATAAAGACGAAACAATCTAAGCCGTTGGAACCGAAACCAATTCATGCTGCGGGTCGAAGAAAGGCGAAGAAAGGTGTTGCGAATCATGCACCGTTGAAGGTTAATAAGACGGTGATGAGTCGAGAGTATGGTGAAGGATCTAAGATGAAGAAGAGCAGTGAGAGGGATTTGTATTCACGCAAGAGAGCAAGTCCGGATACTAGAGAAGATTCTCCTGATCGGAAACAGCGTAAAACGTTACAAGTCATGCTTCCTCCTTGGCGTCCGGGTGGTTCAAGCGGCGGTGATGGTATTCGGAACAAAGTGAAGGAGACTCTACGTCTTTTCCATGGAGCTTGTAGGAAGCTTATGCAGGAGGAAGAAGCAAAGCCTAAGCTTGAGAAGAAGAAAAACTTCAGAGTGGATTTCGAGGCTTCCAAGATTCTCAAAAGCAAAGGGATAATTGCCAAGTCTGCTAATCAGGTTATGGGAACCGTCCCTGGTGTTGAGGTTGGTGATGAGTTTCAGTATAGGATGGAGCTGAACATTCTCGGTGTACACAAACCGAGCCAAGGCGGTATCGATTCCATGAAGGTCGGGGACGAAAATCTTGCGACGAGTATTGTATGCTCTGGTGGGTATGACGACGATCTTGATAACTCTGATGTCTTGACCTACACGGGTCAAGGCGGAAATGTGATGATAAAGAGCAAGAAAGGAGAGGAGAAGAAGGAGCCTGAAGACCAGAAGCTGATAACCGGAAACCTTGCTTTAGCCAACAGCGTAAGGGCGAAGAACCCGGTTCGCGTCATCAAAGGCCACAAGAAGGCGGTTTTGGAAACGGCAGGTGATAACAAACGTAGGAACTATGTTTACGATGGGTTATACGTTGTGGAAGAGTTTTGGCAAGAAACAGGATCTCACGGCAAGCTCGTCTTCAAGTATAAACTCAGGCGCCTTCCCGGACAACCCGAGCTTTCTTGGAGAGTGGTGAAGAAATCCAAGAAGTCTCAAATCCGTCCTGGTCTTTGCAGGCTCGACATTAGTGAAGGGAAAGAAAGATTACCCATTTCGGCTATCAACGAAATCGACGACGAGAAACCGCCTTCGTTCATCTACACGGCTGAGATGATATACCCGGACTGGTGCAGGCCAGTTCCTCCAAAGGGATGCGGCTGCACGAAAGGGTGCACGGAGACTAACAAATGCGCTTGCGTGGCGAAGAACGGAGGAGAGATACCTTACAACTACGACGGAGCCATAGTCAGTGCCAAGAATCTGATCTACGAGTGTGGGCCTCTCTGCAAATGCCCTCCTTCTTGCTACCTAAGAGTCACGCAGCGCGGGATCAAGTTCCCGCTTGAGATCTTCAAAACCGAGTCAAGAGGCTGGGGAGTGAGATCGCTCGGCTCCATCCCTTCCGGTAGCTTCATATGCGAATACGTAGGCGAGCTTTTGGAGGATAAAGAAGCCGAGAGAAGAACAGGGAACGACGAGTATCTATTCGACATTGGTAACAAATACGAGAACCCTTTAGCTGAAGGGATGTCGAAGCTAATGCCCGAGACACGGCCTTCAGGGCAGCAGGAAGAAGATGATGATGAGACGAGCGGCGGATTCACCATTGATGCTGCAAAGAAAGGAAACGTCGGGAGGTTTATAAACCACAGCTGCTCGCCGAATCTGTACGCGCAGAACGTGTTGTATGATCATGAAGACACGAGGATCCCTCACGTGATGTTCTTTGCGATGGACAATATACCTCCGCTTCAAGAACTCACTTACCATTACAATTACATGATCGATCAGGTACGTGACTCGAAAGGTAATATCAAGAAGAAGATTTGCTATTGTGCTTCTTCTGATTGTACTGGTAGGCTCTATTGATCGATATGCCTTTTTCAGTGTTTCTTTTATTCAGATTCTTGTTGCTTTTTGTTCACTGAATCAACAGTTAATGTTATTAATTTGTTTAGAAAAGTTTGACTGGAGTCGAAAACCAATTTTTTACATTTTCATCACCATTGTATTTTGGAAATTGTACAAGACTAATACAGGCAGATTCATATTTGTTCTTGCCTCATTGGGTGGTTCTCACTATGAGTTTCTTCTTCTTGGTTAGACCGGTCTACACTGTTTATGAATATCCCTGGCAAAAACAAAAACAGAAGCAGGTTCTTGATTTGGAACAGGAGGCTTTCTTCTGAGATTGTTCTAGTTAAAGAATTGAGATTTGTGTTACCTATAAACCATATTGCAGCAGCTAAGAAGAGAACCGATGTTAAGATCAACGTTGTTTTTCTCCAACTATGGATATGATCCTGCAAATACAACAACGGAAGCATTTTGGTTCTTCTGTTTTCTCTTTTTCGAGATTGGTGAATGGACTGTTTTTACCTGAACGATACCGACAAGAGGAGAAGAAGGAACATCACCAAACATGTGAATCGCGACAGTGGAGATAGCCATTGATAGTGGTCTTAGACTTGGTTTCACACAATGTAAACACACATAATTCACAGGAGCCTGAAGAAGAAGAAGAAAGACAAAGCTGTTGTTGATGACTGCAATACACATTACAACAAGAGCACAATGCTTAAAAGTTAAAAACTTTTCTTTACCTGTGTGGCAAACACAAGAAGCTCTCCTAGGGCGAAGAGAGCGATGAAACCGTATAAACTCTTTAAGGTAAATGCAGTGAAGCAAAGTATCGCCCCGAGAAAAGTCGCTCCGGATAAAAGCTGAATCCAAGAACAAAACGGTTTGATAAAGAACCCGAAAACAAGAAGAAAAAAAGCTTTTCTTTGGTTTTTAGAACCTTGAAAGCATTTGGAATTGTTGCAGTGACATGATCAAGCATAAAGCCTCCTGATAATGTTCCAACGATCCCACAAATGATAGTTACTACCCCGAAGATCATATCAGCATTTTTCTGTCAAAGATACAACAATTCTTTATCAGAATCTTTCATGAAACCCTCAAAGACGAAAGATTGATAGAGTAACTGTTTCACCATTTTATAAATGTTATAACCAGCTTTTGGTCCCCAATATGAATATGCTCCAATAACAAAATTGTATGATACATACCCTGTTCATGGCAAATCGTATCAATCAATGAAGAAGATAAAGAAGAAGGAGAAGAGTGAAAGTATCTTACCTAAGACATTAACAACAAAGACCTTTTCTTTACATAGAACTTTCATATCTTTCGCAAATCGAGTAAACGATTTCCAAATCGCGTTCGCGTAACTCGACCTGCCACATTTGAGTTTTGATAAACTATAGAAACATATTGAAGAAAACGAAGATAAGGAATATAAACTCACTTGTAAGTTTCAATGGAGACTTCAAACTGATCATGCTCAGTCTCATTACCATCTTGAAGATGATTCTTGTTTTTAAATGTCTCTGAATCTTGAAAAGCCGTTACTTCAATTGTTCTGACCGTCTTGATCGAATCAGTGGAAGGAAACCCTGCATTGTATTCTTTCCCAAATCAATATCTTTAGAACTTCTTGCTTAATAATAAAAAAAAAAAGACAAATCTTGTTTGTAACCTTTTAACTGCAAAGGTTTCATTAAGAAACCAAGAAGAGCAAATGGAGCCATTAAAACAGCTTCTCCCCAAAACGCATATCTCCAACTAAAATGTTTTCCAACCTAAAAGCAAAGCAACAAGAAGAAATCACACAACGCGTTTCAAAAATTGTTAAGAGGTTTTATATTTTACTTACGTATCCACCATAGACATAACCAAGAGCAACACCACTTGGTATACACATGTAAAACAGTCCAAGCCACGCAGCTTTCTGTAGAAGGAGAGATGAAAATTTAGCGTTTGGTTTACATAAAAGAAGTTTGCAAAACGAAGAGCAAAGAGAGAAACCTGTTTAGGAGGAGCATTATCATCTATAAATGGAGCTGCAAGACTAATGAAAGAAGCTTCACCTACACCAACAAACCTACAAATATAAGAAGTGATTTGAATCATTTGGAGCAAGCAAATCGATCGTAAGGTGTGTGACATAAACAAAAACAATCAAACTTACATGCGACATAAGACGATAAACCAAAAGGCAAAGGAACTGCCACAACCAAGAACTGCAATAGTCCAAACGGTTAAGCCTACTCCAATAAGTCTAAATGGATTGAAGCTGCACTAAAAACAATACACCACTTGAAGAAGCTTATTTTTTGTTTGAAGACATTATTATAAGAGGGGAAACAAACAAGTGTTTCTCACCTTTTTGCTAATGAAGCAAAGATTGGTGATGCAATAAGAAGCCCAACCATAAACGAAGATGATAAGACACCATCTTCGAAATTACTTAGGTTGAAATGTCCCCTAAAAGAAGCAACTTATACATCAGAATTCAGACAAAACCAAATTATCTTACGCTGCAAAACCTTACTGAATTCCAGTTGCAGGATTGCATTTGCCCTTGTCATTACAACTCTTGCTACTTCCATTGACACCATTGCTTGCTATCGCTCCTCGATCCATGTAATTTAACAAGTTGATGATGCAGAAGATCACCAGTAACCTGTAAAAGTGTGGCAGCAGGTAATCAAGGTCTGTGTGTCAAAACTCCAAACTCATTATAGAAAACCAACATAGTATTTGATGAGATTTCAGTCTCTTAAATAGAACAAAGATTGTGGTGAAGGGAGTGCTCAAAATCTAGACTTTCATGGCAGCCAGAGAGAAAGAGAAGATTAAGCATAGAACAACAATATACCAAACGGGAGAGAGAGGAGACGATTCAACGATTTCTAAGCTTCGAACCGTCTCTAACTCCGCAAGAGGAGTAGAAGAAGAAGGAGAATAACAACTCGAAGGCTCCATTGCAGGAGAAAGACGACAATCTTCTTCTTCTTTGTTCACCATTTTTGATCTCTCTCATAGACAAAGAATCACTAAAATCACATTACTAAAGTTATAAAAGGTGAACCTTTATCATCATCTAAACTAAAGCCAAAGCAACTCCACGTGAAAAGACATATTCTTTTTCTCTCTGTATTTCTTTTCCTTTATCATCATCCTCTGTTTTTACCCAAAAAAGAATGAAGCTTTCACTAACTTGGAGGGGTTACCAAAACAAATTCCTGAAGTGATCGAAATGAAGATATTATTACTAAATTGTACAATTCAAGAACAAAAAGATCCTTAATTTGAATAGCAAAAAAAAAAAAAAAAAAGGTTAAATTCTTTTGCCTCTCAAGCGGCCAAAGAGATTTAAATGAGAGAAACACTATAAAAAAAGAAGATCTGGAGTCCTAAAAGAAGACAAAAGAGAAAAGCAAAAGATTCTTCAAACTTCTTTTAACGGCCAAGTTTTCGCGCCTTTCTCTGTCTCTCTCTTCTTTCTTCTTCCTCTTCGAGCAGTCTCTCTCTTTCATCTTCCTCCTTTGCGATTCTCGCACTGCATTTTAGCAAATTCAACATGGACGAACCGTTAAGGACGACTAATTAATTAATATATAAAAATGAAACTCATGAGTCATGATCAACAATAATGATGTGTACCTTCGTCTCTCTTCCTTCTGGATATCTTCATAGCCGGCTTCCATGTTTCTGTCATCATCGTCACGCCCAGCAAAACGATGGGTGCTGAGATTGAAACACAAAACCCATAAGTTTCAGGAGAATTTAAAAAGAAACTGTAATGGATTATAGAGTAGGAGGAGGGTTTGAAGCAGTACTTGAACATCTTTCTAACCATGCTCACAGCTAATTCATCCTCTGACATTCTTGCAGGCTTCTTCTTCTTCTTCAGCGGCCTCCGATCATCATCTATATCACGCGATGGAGGTCTCTTGGGCACCGGTCTACTCATCATCTGTACGAGTTACTTGACAAATTTAGTGCCTTTACTAGTTTTTTGTATTGGCTAAAGAGTGAGATAAAAGAAAGATGAGAAAGATCATCATACCTGTTGTTTCGAGGTAGGTGCTGACTGTTTTGGGATCATCCGGGATGTCGCAGGGTCACGAGAGACCTTTCTCTGTTCCACCATCCGTTGCCTTGGATCAGATGACATTGGTCTCGACGAGGACGGTCTCTGAGCACTTTGAAGAGAACTCTTCCCCGTCGACATGGAAGGCTTTCTATCCAGTGAAGGCTTCGAAGGCAACGGTCTTCCAGTGGACGCTGACCGAGCAGGACCAACTCCGTTGCTGCTGCTGCTCATTGGTTTCCTATGATCCATAGGCGCTTTCGCAGGAGCTGATCTCTGAGAATCTAATCTGGAATTAGGTTGGCCATTACGGTTAGCTGATTGTCCATTCACCACGGAACCTGGTGGCCTCATGGGTGCTTGACGGTTTGCTGAGGAACCTGGTCTTTGACTGGCAGAGGACACAGCCCTTTGCTGCATTTGGCTACCAGAGGAAGCCGGTCTTGAGTTTTGCATCTGGCTGCCTGAAGGAGCTGGCCTCCCTGAGACAGGTCTTGAATGATTCAGCTGGCTGCCAGAGGAAGCCGGTCTTGAGTTTTGCATTTGGCTTCCCGAGGGAGCCGATCTCGAATGATTCATTTGACCGCCAGAGGAAACCGGTCTCCCATTCGCTGAAACTGGTCTCCTCTCCTCACGAGGAGGACCACCCTGACCAGGTCTACCACCATTGATACCTGATGATTGTTTAGGTCTCGCTGATGGTTGAGCAGATCGAGCCTCTTGAACATTTGCAAAAAACCTGTATAAGTTATCTCCATGAAAATGGTATGCTTTAAATGATCACAAATAGCAAACAAAGCTTCTCAGTAGGTACAACATACCGGAACTTGGAAATGAGCCGCTTCGAGACAGAGGTTCCTTCTTCGGAAGGGGAAGCTCCGCGTCATCAGATAACAAGAAGGAATAGTCTCTTGTGTCCTTAAGAGCCTGAACTTTCCTTCTCACCTCATTCACAACTTTCGGACGCTTCTCATTCGAAGCATTCTTAGAGCTTGAATTGCTCGTTGGAACAGGTCTCTTCTTCTGAAACAACACACAGATCAATTCCATAAGCCAAACATCATCAGTGACAAAATGTGAAGAGAGAAGAAAAAAGATCGACAGCACAGCATACCATTTGGTTCGATGAGCTTGGTGTTCTCGCTGTCCGTATCTCGTTTTCAAGCAAGGACTTGCTTTCTTGAATAACCCTAGACGAAATCACAGGCCGTGAAGGACCAAAGAAGGAACCAAAACTGCAAAGAAGTAAAGAACAAAACACAATTAGCCTCAATCATAATACATTCCAAAACGTTGTGAATACTTAAAAGAAATGTGACTCATAGCAACCACATACTCGTTATAAGGGAGCTTTCGCCTTCTCTCTTGTGAAGATTGAGCATTAGCACTTCCTTTGCCCATGTTCTTCCTGATTGAATCCTTCAACTTTTGGCGCAACTCGAGATATTCCATTTCTTCCTTTGAGGGTGGTCTTTCATCTTCGTCTTCCCCTTCTTCCTCCTCATCCTCATACTCATACTCATCCTGCTCTAATCCATCATCATCGCTATAATAGTCATCATACCCAGCTTCTTCATCAAGGTCCTTCAATTGAAGTAGAAGAATCATGTTAAACGGTGTAACTTAAAAGCGAATATAAAAGAGGGTAAGGCTCTTACTTCTTCATAGCCCTGCATGTTTGCCGGAAGATGATGGCCTTACCCACCAATTAGCAAATTCCTATAAACAACGAAAAACCATTAAGAAATTATTATTTCAATATGAAATTGACATCAAAGATCGGTTTTTTACCGATGAAAACGAAGTTTATGATAGAAAATAGAGAAAATAAATATGATTTTTTATCGGATCTAACCAAAAAAAAAAAAAAAAATCACGACGAATTCGATGTTGAGAACGTGATTCATCTCAAATCGAGATCGAACCTTTAGAGCAAAGCACAGAAAACCCAGAAAAATCGATTTTCAGATCAAAAGAAGATGAAAATAAACAACTGATAACTTATCAGATCTAAGAGATTTTTTGGGGGTAAAATCAAATCTAAGAGATAAGATAGACAAAAGAGAAACAATTTCAAGATGAATTCGAGGTTAAGAAAAGGATCCGTCACAATTCGATAGAAACATGAAGAAAAAAAAGCTGACAATTGATCAAATCTAAGAGATAAAGAGGTAAAGAGAAACAATTTCAATATGAATCTGAAGTTGAGGACAGGATTTGTCACAAAATCGATAGAAAAAAACAGATAAATAATCGAAATTTTGACCAAACAGATAAAATTTTCGTGAAATATCATCTAAATTCAACGAATCCAAACCAAAAGAATATGACACAATCCCCAAATCTGATAATTCACCAACAAACTCACCGAAAAAACATCAAAAATCGACGGATCTGCTCGAAAATTTGAAGAAAATACCTGAATTTGACCTTGAATCGATGAAATCCGGCGAAAAAACGATGTAGATCGGCGAGATCGGAGAATTCCGATTGAGAGAAAAAAAAAAAGCGATCGAGAGATGGAAGATCTGTGGATCTGTGTGGATCTGCGAGAAAAAGAGAAAGCTGCGAAGAGATATAGGAGGAGGCGAAGAAGAAGAGAGGCGCTCTCGTCTCTCGTGGGCTTAGGTTTTTGGAGGGGAATAAAGAGGAAGACAAAGGAAACCGAAGGACCCAGAAACAAAAAGAGAGACTACTGCTAATGTGCGCCATCATTCCCATCCAAATCCTTCTCACTCGCATATCTCTCTTAAATGGCAACAAATATTATATAAATTAATGCTTTTTTTTTTCCTTAATTTAGGGTTTTTGCTTTGACGGTAAGAAAAATAAGAGATTTGCTTCCTTTTTTTTATATAATATTTTTGGTCAAAGAATTGAGACTTCTTCTCTGGAGGAGCCTAAAAGTAGGTCTCCGTCGCCGATGACCGTTTTGACCGGCGTACGTTTTGAGTCCATGTCTCATGGTGGTTTGGTTAACTTTTTATGATTTGATTGCTGAGTTAAAAAAGATGAATAAATACTTGGAGTTTGTGAAAAACTTTGTCTCGATTATTTGTGGTTGCCAAAGTTATTCCAATTTTTTTAATATATATAAAGATGATAAGTTGCATCATCATCATAATTTTAAATTGTAAGATCAGTAACGCTTATCCGATTTTTTTTATTTATGTTTTGGTTACAATAAAATCTAACTAAATTTATAGAATATATACAGATGTTCTAACTACATTTACAGAATATATACAGATGTTAAGCTTTTCTTTTCTCCTTTTTTTAGGGACAGTTATAGCTTTCATTTTGTAGTAATATTTTATTTTTACAGGTGTCCAATGTAAATTTTGAAATCCTAAAGTGGTTATCTAATTCAGATGAATGTAATTTATAAAAGAAACACCTATATTTGTTCTAGGAATAGAGACTTAACAGATATGCTAATACATTTAAATAGCGAGAAACATAAAAGAAATAATTTTATCTTGGAGATACTCTAAGTTGGAGTGGAGTAGACGATTTTGTTGATTATTGCATTCATACACGTACATATCTCTTTAGTTTGAGGTCAATAATCACCTTGATATACCTTATGATTGTATCCACAGAAAATTTCATAATTAGAACTTGGATCAAATCAGCATAGATTACACGGCCAGGTTTAGAAAAACTGATCTCATCTGAAATTCATTCAAAATTGGATAGATCGAGAATATGGTCCAAATGAGACGCTCAAAGACACATGATTAATCATCGCTTATGAGTTATGATATACCAAACTTTAAACAGTCGACTGTAATTAACTATCGATGTAAACTGAATATGTTTGGTTCTATGGTTTGTGTCAAATGTAAGCCTTCAAATTTGGTATGCCATTCACTCATAAAATCTATACAACTTTTTATGGGTTTGCTTCCACGAAAAAACTTCAAGGCCCAAATTTCAAATTTCTTGTGTCTACTACTCGTAGGGAGAGCTTTTTAACATTTTTATCATCAAAGTATACGGTTTTAATAATGTTAAGATTTTGATATTTTATTAATTTATAGAGTTATGAAATTATCGATTTTGAATAAAATAAATATTTATTAATAATAAATTAAAATAATTTAAAATAATATATTTTGAAAATTTTATTGTATTTTGTATAGTTTCATTCTTAAATTAGATGGATTATATATTTTCAGTTCTAATAAAAAAAAAGTAAAATTAAACTTATATTTTAGTATATTATCATAGATTTATATATTTGTATAAAATTATATATGGTAATTATTAATTTATGATATTAATAGGACCATATATATTTACATATGAGTTTCAAAAATATTATTATCTTATTATCTTATCGAATTTTGCTAATTTTTATACTAGTCCGATTTGAGACCGGAAAAAAATATTATTTTATAAAATTTATTAATTTATTAAATATTAATTTATAGAGTTTCTACTGTACTATCAAAAATTGGTAACTTATGTCGACTTATATTGTCATGTTGATTTGAAAAATCTCCACTAACTTAAATTTGTCACTGAGTTTTTTTCCATTACTTTGGCTTTTGGTCTACCTAATCTATACCTGTTCGTATATACTTAATTTCAAACATATAAACCTAACCTATACCTGTTCGTGTACATTCTCTAACTTAAAGATATAAAATCACTAGGAAATTAAAGAACTCTTGATTCTTTAAATTGAAAGTAAATCTTGGACTTGTTTGTTTGTATGATAAGACCTTTTAGATATAGCCGTGCGTACCATTATTGCTTCCCTTTAGTGGAACGCACCATCGCTATCCGATTCTACGTTCTCAAAACAAATGATTTTTTAAGACAAAACATATACTTTCTTAAATACTTTTGCCTTTCAATTTTGTTTCTCACTGTTTGACAGACAGATGGTAGATTAGTTTTTCAATAATTTAGAAGTTTGTATACGTTAATCGGGCGAAATAAAAGAAAATTATATAACACTTAGCTCGATTAAAAAAATTAATTCATTAGTAGTTTTGTATTTTTAACCGAAAGTGATACTGTTTAGCAATACACGAGACTATATGGTAAATGGTTCTGCATGTAACAAGTTAGAACTTCCGATAATTTTACATTCATAGTTTTAAAATAAAAACAAAATAATTGGTGCGCAAACATATTAAATGTTAGATCAACCTGGTAGCTTCTATGACTACGATCTAAGAAGTAACAATTTTAATCTTGATTTTCTAAACCAATTTGGGTAAAACCAAACATGTGAATTGATGTTGGCCGGTTGATCGACCTATTGATTTTTTCTAAACACATATCTTTTGCGACTAATTTGTCGACAACTGCGAGAAAAATGATGCATCTTTCTTTTGCGTAACCGGTAACACAGAGGACACTCAAAAAGAAGAATTTTCTAAAGGAAAGAAAGAGGTGTAAACAATCATAGCTGCCGTTAAAATGATATCCTCAAATCCCAATTATTATTCATACTTATTAATTGCATTGTTAAGAAAATATTTTGTTGACCATCGAGTTTGAATCATTGGATACAACGAATTTAATTAGTGGTGTAGCCGCGAAAAGGCTACATCTCGATTGTTTAGTACTACATTGTAGTCTTTATAATGTAACACCCATTATGAAGAAGTACACATAGAATATATGCTCAGGCTAAAAAGTTTTACTTTAGATAATTATAAAGCAACGAAAGTTCTTAGTAAACAAGTGAAAGAAAAGCAATGAAAAAATCATTTCAGGTTCATGATTAATGTATGCTAAAGCGTTTTAAAATCCATCGAGTTTACTACAACCAAAAATGGAAGATCTTTAGGCAGCTTTTCATTCAACTGTCAGTGATTCGTTTCGCATTGATGTTTTCTTGTCATTCCTTTTATGATTTTCTTTAGAAATACAAATATCTAAAAGTAACCATCTATATATATTAGAAAAATGTTGACAAAAAAATATAGATGTACATTTGAAAAATATGACGATTTAGCCGTCCATGAATAATAACAAATTCCTTACTAAAACTTTTAAAGTGCATTCTTCAATGCATATGGCTTTAAAATACACAAAAAACTTTTTACCAAAGAAAATACACAAAATGCAAATGAGTTTAAATTACGTGTGAAATTCACAACCTAAAATGTTATGCATATACTTTTTCTCAAAGCTTGTAAATTTAGGATTAATCGTATCACATAATAGTTGAATCATGAATGGTATATAAAACAACTCATGCCCAATCTTATCATTAATTTGCCCAACTATAACTTCATTATGCACCACTCTACATATTTGTTTGTATTATTACACAAGTTTTTAGAGCCTATATCAGAAAAATAAAAGGAAAACTAAAATCTTGCATTTTCGAACCCATGCAAGTCGCTGACTCTGTTCATATGTTTCCTCATCATCGCCACTTTAGCCAGCCTCTCCGCCGCTTTCCAAGCCGACGTCGGAGTAAGCGGCTCCAAACTCTCCGATGAAGCCACGTGTCTTCCTCTCACACCGGTAAGATCTGCAAGCTCGGCGTCCAAGCCACGTATGCACGTGTCACTCGAGCTCAAACCGTACTGAACCAGCAAGGCCCGAGCTGACGTCAGCAATCTCTGAGCTCCGGAGTAATTGTTGCGCTCTATCAGCCGTCGAGACTCCGCGATGGCTCGAGTGCTGACGTGGAGGTTTCTGAGCCGTGAGATGTTCGGATTCGATGATGATCGTACGGTGAGAGGAGAAGGAATCAGAAGCGCCCGATCTTCCGGGTTTATTGTTTCTTGAGTTGTGGGATCCACGTAACGAGATCGAACGGTCATAATTCTGTGGGACCTACTTGTTGATGAAGAGTCAACCGGTGGTGCTTTGATTTCTACAAGCAACGCTCTTTCTTCCTCAGCGTACATATCACCTAACCGGATCGAACCGGTCCCAAGCCAGACGGGTCGACCCGAGAGAGAATAGACGGAAGTAATCTCTCCCTGACCCGACCCGGAAACTACCCCGAGGTTTAACCCGAGATCTTGAACAGACAAACTCAAATAACCGTTGATGCTTCTCGCAAACGCGTCCTCTGGAAACGCGTGGTCCCACGCGCCGAGCCATATGGTGTGCACGGGGATTTTAGAATGGGCCATTTGGGCCTGGTGGGCTTGACGGTCTGTTAAAACGAATACGGTGGTGAAAGGGTTTTTCTGCCGGCGATCTTCTAACACCTTAACCGCTTTCTTCAACGCGTCGTTCGCGCTCATTCCTTCGCCGGAGCAAGCGAACCCGGCGACGGATCCGGAGCCGGAAACGGAGATGATATCCACAATTCGTCGGGCTGATCTCCTCCCGTTTGCCGTCATCCTCCGTAACGGCAATAACCGCTTCGAGCTCGACGAAAACGCGACGATTGACAAACGATCTGTCTCCCTCAGATTCGAAATCACAAGCCTCATCGTTCGCTTCATCGATTCCAATTTTCCTCCGGAATTTCTCCCGCTTACGTCTAACACGGTTACCAAATCCACCGGAGATCTACGCGCTGCTCCACGTGCCGTCGGAAACGGTGGTGATTTCACCTTCATGACGACGGAGTAAGTCTCGTAACCTTTTCCCGCCGCGACGATTGCAGCTTCCGGCGAGAGCTTAACGTCCACGTTTCTCGAGGAAGGATCGGTCAAAAGCTTCGCCGTTAAAGGTGACGGCGTATTAACGGAAAATCCACCGAACCCGCCGTTAATTAGCTCGTCTTCGTTTTCGTCGGATTCAAGTATGGTGTGAAAACCGGCTGGAGAGATCGGAGACGAAATCAGAGACTCGTCGTCGTTGTAAACTCTCAACGACTTGGTGTTCTTAGCTTCTCCTCGGATCCTAATCTCGGTTTGAGATTCCGGTTTACTGTAATTTCGAATTTCAGGCAACAGAGAAGATCCGCAAACCGGACAAGATGCGAGCCGGTTATGATCCGCGGCGGCGCGTGAGGTCACGCAGGAGAAATGAAACGTGTGTGAACACTCCGCCGTGAAAATCGCCGTACCTTGACCGGATTTCGCACTCTGTAAACAGATTCCACATTTGTTGCTGCTACTCTGCTCAAACAAAAACAAAAAAAATGATCAAATCAAAGAATCAACTAAAATCAAACGATTTAGGAAAGGAACAAATTTCAAAACTCTTTACTTTGTGGAATCGGAGTCTGGACGTGAAGAGGGAGAAACTCGCCGGAGATTTAGGAGAAGAAGAGACGAGGCTTGTGTTTCTCGTCGGCGTTGTGATTGGAGTTGTTTCTGCGGTGGATGTTCTACACTTTAGCTTCGGAGTTCCGGGAAGAGACGGAGACGGAGAAGCGGTGGCTACAGAAGTCCGGCAACGGAGTCTGTAGATGCCGGAATCGGAACGAGGAGTTGACGGAGTAGAGAAAAAACCAAACTTTGAGGTGGATTTGTGGCGGAAAGGTTGATTCTCCGGCGAATCAACAACTCTACCGTCGTCGTTGTTGTCATCGTCGTTTCTCTCTTTGGGTATGGAAGTGCAAAAGGCTCTTCTCCAGCCGTTAATCATGTTTTCTTCTTTCTTCTTCTACCTCGTAGCTCGTGCGTTGTGGTAATGACTGAGATTTTCTCTGAGAAAGTGTTTTTGGGATTATAAGAAAATGGAGATGTAGAGAAAGAGAAGGTGGGAGGAGTTGAATTTAAAAAGGAGTCTCTTTTTGTCAATAATAGTGGAAGATGGTTGATATGACTTTTTTTGTTTTCTTTCTAGTAAAAGCTGTAATTTTTTAAAAGTTACTGCATTTCTGTATAATTGCTTGTCTTTTGACTCTTTTCCCAAGGTCAATAATAGTTAAATGATTGATTTTGGTATTAATCTTTGTTAACATATAAATTTATTGGCTAGAGGCTACAATAGCCTAGTGATATTAATCTTTCAAGTAACAAACCTCGCTTATTAGCACCTGATTTGGAATTGAAAAAACATATGCAACCCTTGATATTACAAAAAATTGCATAAATTTGTATCGTTTTTAACTATGGACACATTTCTTACCATAGAAACATGATGTCACCCACGATATATATATTTTTTTAATAATTATATGAAGACTAACCATTTATGTTGTGTAAAATAAGATTCGCTGTTAATAAAAAAATCACACACTGTTTGGGATTAGATTTTTTAACTATATAAATTGTTATAGAAAATATTTCTAATTTTTGTAGAAGCTCGTCTCATCATCTTTGCTTGAACGTTCTCTGTATAAACAGTATTGGATCTTTGACAGAATTTAATGTAGACTAGTAGATATGGGAAAATTAGTAATACAGTTCAGTGAAAGTATACAATGCATCAAGATAATCGATTATTGGATCAATATGGATGTGAGCCATTTTATTTGTTTATATATCGATCCATGTAAAACATTAAATGTTTCGAATCAAGTCTTGATCCGATAAGCCATCACCTTGATGAATAGAAAATAAACATGTTGCCACTGTAACAATACCAACTACATTTGTTCAGATATTTATTGCTAACTGTATAATGCTGAAATTCATGAGGTTCTATTATGACAATAACGGTAGGTGCAGTAACAAAATGTTAAAAGTGATAAACAGTTTTATCAATTTTCACTTTTATCGTTACTACGTACGACTCCACTTTTTGTTTTAACATTTTTATGTTCGTAATTGTGAATAAAAAAGAACAACACTATATAGATAAAATAAATCGAAGTGCACTTTTTAATACACCTACATATCTCCAAAGACATGAGTGTTACTATCACAAAAGTCGACCTACGACTACAAAAGATCAATGCTACAGAATATGGTACGAATTAAATAAGACGATCGGGGAAATAAAAAACAAAGGAAGATAATGAAGCATCAATAAATGAATGTGGTGATAGTGAATGGCATGGGGATAGGACGAAGATCCCCAGAACAATTTATTACAGAGACGCCAAAAAAAACCATAGCTACTGTTTAGACTGTGTACTCTGTACTTTTTTTTAATGGTTGTGTCCATTTTTTATTTATCTCTATCCATCTCTAATATTTATTGCTACTTATCACTTTTTTCCTCTTTGTTACAGCTTTTTACGTACATTGCATGTCCACCTACGTGTTTGGCTATTTTGTATGTTCCAGGACCAGACATATATGTACGTGTTGTCTTAAGATAAAGTACATAAACTAATCACACTTTAATACTAGCATGGTGTGTTTCTTGAGAAACACATTATTTTCACAATTCATGTAAGCAAAGCATTTGAATGGTGGTTCTAAAAAAAAGCGTTAGATTTCAATTTGTACTATCACTATTTTACATTTAAAAAGAGTATCATATGTTTAAAATCACTTAATCCCAAAAATCTAATACGGTTTTAATGTTATGTTAAATGTCTATTGAATATCGATGAGGCTAATAATTTGTGTTTTTCTTTGGCTTCATTGTTGTTAACAATAGACAAACGTACTATAGAAAAATTTGGAGGTATATAAAAGACATAACCAAAAATATTGTTGGGAATAGTATTTCTCCTATTATTCTATTTACCATTTAGTCTTAGGAAATGTTGCACATTCTCTATGTGGCAGAAGATTGTGTTTGGTTTCTCCTATAGTCCATGTGCTTCATCGAAACAGAACAAAAAGACATATTATAAAAACTCAGGTCGTTTAGTAAGTTTTGAGGTAATGCTTAGTAATTAAAATTTTTGGTCAGAATAAAATTAGACCACCCCAGCTATGTTAGTACATAATAGAACAATTATCAATTACATAGTAAATTTTAAGGTAATTAATTACTGTTTCCAGATACTATAAAAAAATATTTCCTATAGTTCTAATAACAAAATGAATTCTCGAAAAATGTTAAATTCTGGACTGTTATAAATACTTGCTACGTTCAATTAACTTGAAATAAATTTGTAATTATATAGTTTCATTTGTTATCATATTGTCTTTCCATATATGGGAAGATATAATTTAATCTACGTCAAAGTTCGTAACTTCGCATGAACATGTGACTATGTGAGGATTGAGGACAGTGAAATACCGCCAGGCGTCACTAATAATCTAATCCTTTATATTTTTTTTAAAAAACTAATAATCTAATTATACTTAATTAAAATAGTGATAAACTGATTACTCACGTAAAGTTATTTATCACAGCTCCAATTTCCAATAAAACTACTCCTCTAAAGCCTATGGAATAATTTCCCAATAATTACTTTAATTATATAACATGGAATTTTATAATTATGTTAACTATCAAAACATTGGATCAGTTGATCAACTTAACCCATATGAGCCAGCCGTTTTAAAGTGGACATGGAAATCACTTTGTCATAGTATTGGAAACATCAAATATATGAAATATGATAAACTTATCAGATTCATAAATCATATGCTTGAAAGTTGAGACAATTCTTTACAGGTAAGAAAATAGTTAATTTATACATTACTGGTATATTTGGTATACATACATATACTTCCAGTTATAGTTTACTATTACCACTCAATTAGAAAGTATATATCAGTATCTTTTAAATAACAGAGTTTAGAGATTTGAAAGAAAAAAGAAAGTTAGTTGATGACAAGATAAAAAAAAATAGTATATGGAAGTGTGAATTATATTCTCATATCCGAAGAAATAAAAAAAATTAACCAAATGTAGTTAATTTTCAATAAATTTTCTTAATATTTAAGTACTCCTAGTATATAATTTTCAATCTTTGGAAACCTGAATAAGAGATTAAGTGTAACTTAATTCTCACTTTTTAATTTTTATAGAACTACTAGTCAATGAAGTCATCTGTCTTTTGACCTTTCAACGAGATGCTAGAATGAAGCAAAGATCTTATACTTTATAAAACCCTGTTTTGTCTAACACTCTTTGTTGGCGTCATTTTGTCTAAAATATATGTGCATGTATTGTGTAAGAGATATATAACATAAATGCATATACGCCGACAAAAAAAAACAGACATATAATTTTTCAAAAAAAGCACAGACTCACAGACTCACAAACTCACAAACACAATGAAACAAAACAACCACTATTCCATTAAGCATTATTTTTTTCAATTAAGAAACGCATTATTTTAAATGTGTAGGCCTTCGAAAATCATAATTAAATATCATATATTTAGTTTCATTGGAAATTTTTATTTTTGATAAAATATATATCATCGGAGTAAAGAGTCATTTTTTGTTTCATTTGATATCTAGTAAGTTATAATATTCTAATGTTCTTTTTAAAGTCGAGCAGTCTCTTGTTATGCGTATTTAAAAGATCATTCCTGTTAGATAGTTTAGAATTTCTTAATTAAGTAAGACTGTATTTAGAATCTCTAAATGTAAAAAATATATAAAAATCGCACTTTAGTAATTTTTATTAATTTTGCTATCGTGTCACCAATAAAATGCAAATATGATAAACGCGTATATTTACTGCAGACGAAAAACTTAGATAACCAGTCAAACCAAATATTTGGATAATATTGTTAATTATTCTGTATCTAATATTGTGGATGCATTTGTCTTCCAGCAATAGTGTATCAATCTAAAACAAATATAATAATATACAGCATATGAATAAAATTTGAGGAAACGGAGAGAAATAGTATAAAATACGAGCTTTTGTTTTGATGGCTACGCTTAAGAGAACGAGAGCAATGAGTAGAGAGGATTATAATTTTTAGAAGATAGTGGCTCTTTGGAGTGTATATAATAAGAATAATTTGACTAGAATTGTAGCTTAAGTAGAAGAAAGGTTTTGGGAGACACACCATATGGTCTGTGGACCGATCCATTACATAGTTTTATTAATTTATAGAATTATTAATATATAGATTTTGACTAAAAATATTTTTCAAGAAAAGAAAATTCAATATTGATAATTTTTAATTTTTCATTCAAATTAAATAAGAACTTTTCTTTATACTTATATTTTTAAAAAATTTATTTTTGATATTTCTATATTCACTTTATTTTTTACATTTTTTATACTTATCATATTATTTTAATTTTTTTTTATCTTTTAATTTCCATATCTGTTTGGTGTATAAGAGATTCATATTTTAATAGCTAGATATAGTAGTTATATATATATTATTGAGACTACATTTTACATAATTTTTTTTAAAAAAATTATTATCTTATTATCTTATCGAATTGTGTCATATTTTACACGGTTCAACTCGAGATTGAGAAAATTTATTAATTTATCGAGTATTAATTTATAAAGTACACTGTATATACTAATTAAGGTGATGAAATTATTATGATGTGGTCCTTAGTTATTTCATTAATAATACCAACCCATAGGTCCATAACCATGTATTATATATTATCCGAATATTAAAATAGTTTTCTATATTTCGGGAGTAAAGTCGAGTAATTTACATATACTAGATAATTGTCCCCTACAAAGTCATATATATATTATAAAAATTAAAAATTAAAGAAATGTTGAATGACCTTGAAATTGTGGTTTTTTTCTTCCGTCATGAGTAAACATGAACAAAATAACTGAGTCAATTTTCACTAAAAGCTGATTTCTTCAATTTTCAACCATACATATGAACCTGGTAACTTTAACAAAATTTGACCTTTTTAATATGAAAAATTGACTCAGTTATTTTATTTTTAGTAAAAGCTGGTTTTTCTAATAGCAGCTTTTGCAATTGCCATTTACGTAAACACATTTTCATATAATACATCGCTACCTACCTAGATTACTCTAACCTAACTAATATTATCAATCGCTGATTTATTTTTGATCGGTAAGATTGATATCAGATGGCCTAAAACACGTCTCATCTGAAATAGATATATAGTTTGGTAGTTGGTTAGTAAAACAATATCACATATTTTTAATTTTTAAAAATGCATAGAATCTTAATATATAGAAAAATTGCATAAAATGTATATCATCTTATTGCTGACATAAAAAAAATGTATATCATCTTATCTTATGTTAATCTGGTTTTCGATTTTTTGGAAGAAAACCAATTATCTTGATAGGAAAAGACCAATCTAAACTACAAGTATCCATAGCTACCAAACCCCAAACCTACGTAAAGAAACCGAATTCTTGTATGAACCAAAACTTTCATATTCATTATTTTGCACCAATTAATTCATTATGGATTTGTTAAATTTAAGTGAGCATGAAAGAATTCGTTAGATATTTTAGGTATATCAAAAATGATATTTTTATTGATTTTTCTTCTTCTAAACGGTGTATAGTTTTTATCTGAGTGCAAGTAAAAGTGAAATCAATTTACTGTGAATCTTAATTTTCTTTCAACTCTCATAACCAAAGGATATTCTTCTATTACATATTTACATTGGGACCAATATTCTTCTATATCCACTAACTACAAAACAAAACTAGAGATATATACACCACTCCTCCATTTATACGGTATATATTGACTTGTACATAAAGTATATATTTAAGACCAATACAATAAATGAACTATTAAATAAGAAAACTAATTTATTTCAAAACCATATATAATAGTTTAGTGGTGATAATTTGTCCATGGTTGAAGATCTTGTTAAAGAGTCGTCTTAGTTTTCTTTTTAAGTACGTTTGTAAAAACCATTAAGATTTTCATGGTCGAGTCTAGATTAAACTACAGATGATTTTCAATTTTCACGGTAATACTAATACCATGACATCTCTAATTTGAATCCTGTTAAGAAAATCAATAATTGGTTCCATATGACAGAAAAGCACTAACAAGACATATAAATGTGGTTGATATAATTGTTCTTACGAATTGCAAAACAACCAAATTAGAAAACAAAGTCAATGATGAAGTCCACTAACCACAAACTCACTTGGAAGTGCTGTATTTGTGCAAACCACTTACCCCTCTTTGATAAGACTTAATTGACATTGATGTCGAAATATCAAAAAGATATTTTAATTTTCTATTCTCTTGGAGGGAACTAGAATATGAATATGAATATGTATGTACACAACTTGATAGAAAACACAACTTGATAGAAAATGAGCTATAACATGTAGAAATCACACAAATTTGTGTACTTATGTCGTGTTGATCGAAATTTAGATCGACTTTCTATTCAAAATCACATTAAACACTACTGAATTAACACATAAATTGTTGACGTAAAACTAAATCTTGGTTTCGGTTTAAGAAAACTTAGCCGTAAAAAAAAATGGTAAAGATAAACTTTGGAGCACTAAGGCCATACAGAAGAGATGGTATGTCAAAATCTAGACCATTAATTCAAAGTTCAAGCATACTTTCTTCTAATATTTTATAAACTCTTGTAAGAAAGTTGTAGAAGACAAATTATTGGGGTTAGTCTAAAGCTAATCCAGATTATCCACTTTCTTCTTTTGTAGTTAAAATATCATGATTTGAGATTCCCCACTTTGTGTGAAAATTGCTCTTTTATAGACTTTATACACAGGATTACCCATCAGTAACCAACTTTTATCCTAATTTTAAGAGACTTTTGTACTATCAGTCTATCAATAAACAAATCAAAAGTTTTGCATACCTATCATTAGAGAGAAAGATAAGAATAAGTTGGTTTTTAATCTTTACAAGAAGATTAAAACAGCAAGCAAAACAACCTTGACATATGAAAAAACAAAGTCTTGAAGATCAAAGTAGAACACACATCAGAGCAAATGTACTTGTTTCTGAACAAGCACATACAAAATAAGAGATTCCAAAGTCTTACAACACATTAGTAAAAGACTAAATAGAGAGTTTTCAAACACATCATAAGTAAAGAAGACTGAAACATTGGATCTGTGCATAGTGTTTTTGACATGAGCCTCTTTGTTTCAAACTCGGAGAGTGATCTTGTCTTTGTTCTTAGATTTCTCCATTGCCCCTGGAGCTGAAAGAAGAACCAAATCAACAATGAATTGAGCCACTGAGTTAGTATTCATATTTCAGAAGAAGATGATTGCAAAGTAAAATGACTTACCTAAACCAATAGAATCAGAGCCTTTCATGATCTTCAGTTTCCTACATGTTTCGGTAAATATCCTGCAAAATTGGTTTAAAAAAGGATTCAACTTTTGCAGAGAAACAAAACCAAAAGATGGAAACTTTCAGTAACATGAATCAACTTCAATTCAAAGTATCCATTTTTTGGTTCAAATGGCTGGTGCATTCTTTGAACAACTCATGAAACCCACAAAGTTATGAACAAGTTGTGTTCAAGAGAAACTTACTCCCATGGGACATCTCCAACAAGCATCCAATCACCGTCTTTGTCTTCATAAGTAAGCACAAACTCCGAACCATGAAGAAGATCCTTCAACTTAGTCTCACTCAATCTTTCCCTCCCTTGAGCTCCATGATGTCCACACTGACCTGAGATCATAAACAAGACAGCACAATCAATGTTTTTTCTTTTCTATCCTTCTTACAATGGAACCAAGGATTTGTATCTCACCAAGAGTGAAGCAGCTGAACATTTTCTCAAGCGCAGAAGACAACTTTTGATAGGAAGAGTAAGTTCTCAAGTCGACCTTCCTCAGATAAGGAGCACCATCCATGCTCACCTTCACAAACAACGCACCAAGACCAGGCTTCCCATCAACCTCATCAGTGTTCTTCGAAGTCGAAGACGCCATTGTATTCTTCCTGTAGGATCTAATCGGAGGCCAACCAACAACCTGTGCCCTACAATACAACACCATATAAAGATTACCACAAGATTCAACTTCGAGTCATCACAAACAAAACAAGAAAACTCATATATACACACTTAGCAGCAGGCGCATTGTTAGAGCCGGTCTTTCGTTCTTCTTGAACACTCTTCTTGACATCCTTATTGGTATTGGCTGTGATCTTCGGCGACAGCATCATGTTGATTCCTCCAGATTCCCAAGCATCAGAGAAACCTCTTTTGCTGCCAGAAACAACGTTCTTGTGCCCTGTAGCAGCAGCAGAAGCATGGTCTTTTGAAGGAAGCAAAGGGAAGAGAAGCTTCTCATCTGGCGTTCTTGGAGTTAGCAAACCGAAATCAGTTTCTCTCTCGGGAGATTGAGACGACTCCGGAAGGCCTAGCCTTAGCTCTGTAGCTTTGAAATTGAGATTGCTCTTCTGATCACCTTGAGGAACAAGATTGGGAATGGTTGAGCTATCGACAGAGGAACAGTCAGACAAACCCAAGTAGTTGCGTTCCTTTAAAGCAGGTGGTGTTGACAAATCTTCTTTATCCACACTTAGCAATCGATAAGACATCAGATCTTTAGTTTCCAAGACACTTGCTTTTTTGTTTTATCTGCTTAGCATCATCACAACAAACCCAAAATCAAACAACTTTCACAAAAAATCTGCAATTTTTATGTATATGCATGAAGAAGATTCTCAATCTTAACAAAGTTTAAGCTTTCATAGTCTAAAAACTCACACTTTAGGGTTCTCAGATAAGATTTCGATTAAAGACTTTCACTTTTTAGGTTTCATAGTCTAAAAACTCAGACTTTCTTGTTCCTTGAGCTCATCAGCTTCCTCCACAATATTATTTTCACTTTTCATGAAACACCAAACAGAGAAAGAACGCATTTTTTTACCCTAATTTCTTCTGCATTTATCCAAATCCTAAGAAATTTAGCTCAAAAATCGACACTAAAAACATCTAGCTACACGGAAAACAAAAAATTAACCCAAGTGAAAATATAAACAGGAAAAACAAGACCGGAGCAAGAAAAAAACCTAGACTGAAAATTTCAGAAGAAAAGTTAAGAATTTTTGGAAGTTTTGTTATAGAGCAAAAATCCAGTACCTGAAGAGAGAAGACGAACACAGTAGAGGATCAAACCAACGATTGAGAGAGAGAGAGAGAGTGTGTAAGGAGAGAAGAAATTGCACGAACTTTAGAGAGAGAAGAGAAGAAGCAGAGCTCAAGGTCCGTCCATGGAAAATGAACCCAGAAAGCTTAACAAAAGCGCAACATTCAAGAAGAGAGAAAGAAACAAAAATGAAAGGAAGGAGTGGCATTTTTGGTAATAAAACTCAAAAGCATGGGCTTTTAAGGATAAAGTAGGTTTTGTTTGAATATGGTGGGGTCTATTGTGATAAGATCTAACGGCTGAGAATTAGTAGATGAGAGAGAGTCTTAGTCGTTGGATCCGTGGAAGAGTATAATAATAAATACATGTCGTTGTTACGGGTAACATGGTTTCAGGTTTCTGGTTTGGAACGAAGCTTAAAAGAAAAGTGGAAAGTTTATTAATTTCTCGTCAGATTTATATTGAAATGACTGTTTTGTCCCTGCTTCTTACTATTTTTTGTTGGTCCACAAACAACATGCGTGTGTTTATTATTTTTCTTAATATACATAATACATTTTTCATTAAGATAAGGCGCATATATCAGAATATTGTTTTCGTATATGATTTGATATTAGACCTAAGAACATGATTTAAGTAGAAATGGGAATGGGACCATCCAAGATTTAAGAGGCCGAGTGGTCTAAAATACGGTCCTATTAAATTTAATTTTTGTCCATATAATCTAAGTTTCAATAGTTATGGGACCACATATCTGTTGAAATTTTGTCTGTCTAAAAATATGCATATTTCCAATGAATATTCACAAAAAGAAAATAAAAAGTAGGACAGAGCAATAAAGCAGTGGGGTAAATTTGGAAAATTACGAAACAGTTAATTAGTGTTAAGAGAGAGAGAGAGAGAGAAGAGTATTTATAATGGACTGGGAAATTATAAAAGAAAGACAGAGGAAACACTGGGAGAGACAATAAAGCAGCAATTGAACTTGGTTTTGCCTGCTGGTTACAACCAAAAGTTACTGATTAATATTTTTTATTTTTCATGTTATTTGTCTCAGTTCAAACATGTTAAAATTCGTTTTAACATATAATTGTATTTGATACGGTTTTTGAATAACAAATATCTTTGAGCAATAGTTTAAAATATTATTTGTTCCAAAAATATTATCACTAATTAAAAAATGATTTTCTGTCAGAAATATTACAAACGTTAAAAATAAGTTTAAGACTTTCAATTAGGTTTAGGCTTCGGGTTTGGCTTATAGAGTTTATAGTCTAATTTTAGTTTTAGGGTATTGTTGTAAAAAACAGTTATTGTAGTATTTTGGAACAAAATATCATTTTATTAGTATTTTTTAGAATTGTCCAAAAAAATTTAGCTACATGTATTTGTATCTATGTGTAAACACATCTATTTGTATCAGTATTCAACAAACTTCCATGTACCAAGATATAAAAATGAGCAGAATCAAAAACGAGTTGAGCCAAAATATCCGAATAGAATGTGTAATTTCCATAACCTTTAGTAAATTAGAAAACCAGTGAGGCGAGTGCACGAAGAACAAAATTCTAAGAACACAATCAATGTGAAAACGAGAGCAGTGAATAATAATAATATTTGTTAGAAAAAGAAGTGATATGTTCCTATTTTGAGGTCATGATCAAAGAAAGGAACACGTTGGAAGGCACGCTTAGGGAAGAAGGGAAACAAACAAATCAGGCTTTGCAGCTGCAAAGTTGACAGGCCTGTCACCTTCTCCATCATCACCCGCGCTTCCTTTCTTTCACATCATACCTCACCCTCACCGCATCGCAGCAAAGATTATCTATCACCCCTCTTGTCTCTTGAGTTTAATTTTAGGGTTTGAATTTATTTTCTATAATGTGCTTTTGGTGTTAGTATTTTGGATTTTGAATTGCAGACACATTTTTATTGAGAATCACTTGTTTATCTCTTGAGAAATGTGTACCCTGTTTTTTAAGTTCATATAATTTTTGTTTGTAGCATTATCAATCTGT
The DNA here is from genome assembly GCA_026724425.1 of Erythrophleum ivorense. Taxonomy (NCBI): domain Eukaryota; kingdom Viridiplantae; phylum Streptophyta; class Magnoliopsida; order Fabales; family Fabaceae; genus Erythrophleum; species Erythrophleum ivorense. The sequence goes on from JAIUCV010000283.1 coordinate 182,105, forward strand.
CGACGTCCCAGACTATTTTAAAAGTTAGCAAATGTCTTAACTGCTAAAAAGTATGAGTTGCTGAATATATTTTTTCTACATTTGCAATATGTAGATGCATTTTGCCATGATAATTTTTTGTACTAGGGTACATCGCACATTTCAACAGTTTCTTCAAAAATGCTAAATAATTTTTTCTAAACGAATTTGTAGAGGCATTCATGAACATCATCATTTTCAAGAGACGTGCCAAGCAGGCATATAGTAATTGTAACAACTCCATCGTGCCCAAATTCTCAATGGCTTCAAGAAAATGAGTAATCCCATTCAAATAACTGATGTTGATATGTGCTTCATTTTCAATAGGGAAAATTGTTCTCTATGCATTCTCGTTGGTTGCTGCTACATGCATTGATAATATCTTTCTATAATCACATAACTGACATTTACTCTCGATTGAACGAACATAAGCTCTTAGTTTATCAAAATTTGCAGCATAAACGGCACGTTTTTGGCATTTACAATCCCGTTTTTTATATTTGTTTGTATTTTTTTGATCATTGCTTTCTACAGTTAAGTTATTTTGGTATGAGCTAAAACTTATTGTTTATGCAACAGTAGAATCTTGCTTGTCTCACAAATTTGTAAGGTATTAAGGAAGACCAAGATGGAAGAAAAATAATTCAAATCCGAAGATTTTGGTATGTAGTATATGCTCCAGAAGTTTCTCCTTGCACTTGTTTCTGAAAATAAGATGTAAATCTACAGTTCTTCATTCTTCTTAAAGCGTAAATTTTGAAGAAAAACTCGCAATGGTAAAAGTTTTTTTTTTTGTTTTTTTTTTTGGAACAATGCAATTGTTATTCAATCAAACTCTGAATCAGCATAATTTTAGACGAAACATCATGTATAATTCAGGATAATTGAAAAAGATGAGTGATGATGAGTGATCTCACTACCATATTTAGGTGGTGATTGGTTAACCCGCTACCACCCGCAAACGCAGCTTTTGCGGGTAGTAGCGGTTATTGGCGTTTGACAACAATCATCGCAAACACTTTCAACCGCTTCAAACCGCTCCAGATCCCTCAAGATTCCTCAAAATCAAAAGCTCCTTCCCAGCAGCGTTTGCGGTTGCGGGCAGGTGGATAATTAAAAAAAAAAAATCAAAAACACAAATTTATTTAAAATCTGAAAATAAATAATAATCTTTATTAAAAAAATTAAGAATATCTATAAAAACAAAAATATTTGATATTTTTTTGGTAAAATTTATTAAAAACATATTACAATTTTATATTTCTAAATTCTACAAATTAAAGTTCTCTTCATAAATGTTCACATCATACTAATATATATATATATATATATATATATATCTAACAAAAAATAAAATGGTAATCTAAATTTAATTTCCACACTAAATTTAATAGAAATCACATTTTATCTAAATTATAGAAATTAAAAGATGAACATAAATATTATATACATATTATTTTTTTATAAATTTTTATTATTAATTATGTTGAACTATAAATTTATAATTGTTCAATATAATATAGTTTTAATGTTTTATAATTATAAAATGTGTTTATATTGTTAATTTATTGTTAAACCGTTATTTTACCCGCTCGTCAACCAGTCAAAAATATTCCGCAAACGCATCAGCTCTCAGTCGCTATACCAGTCGTACAAACAACTTAATTACGCGTTTAACCGCAAACTCCCACTTCAGCAAACTCCCGCAACCGCAACCGCAACCGCAGCGTTTAAACCAGTCAGACCCTAATTAATCTAAAAAACCTAAATTAAATAACAGAAAAAACTTTTGCTTTGAGCCACAGATTTTGCGGGGCAGTGCGACGACAGAGGGCCCCATTGCTTCCGCTTATGCCGGTGACCTTTGTATTAGTTTATGTTTTGCTAATTAAGATTTAAGACTAACAAATGAACAAACTACTAATTCGCATAGTTAAGCCACATGCGCAGCCGTAGGATTGTGTAATCTGCTTAACAAGACGAAACATATAGTCGACAGGTGTCCACATACATGTCCTCGAACAGAGCACGTGCCTACGGGTAAAGGAAGGTAAAGTCAAAGGTCGTGGTGTTCTTGCGATCATATGAAACATCACGTGTGGGTGCTATGTGTTAACGACACGTGTCGTCCATTTACGGCTCCATGTTGAAAGTACAAATCCACACTTGGTAAACTCTTTTGGATTAGGCCCAATTAACAACAGGCTTTAATTTTACTTAAATAACTCAACTTTTAGCCCAAATTTCTGTACGCGTGACACGTGGGAAACTAATGGTTAGAACAGCACGTGAGCGAGACAACAAACGAGCACAAACTTTATTAGTCAAAAGAACAAAAAAAAAAAAAAAACACTTCATTTATTACAAACTTTACTATTAACAAGCCCCAACGGCGTCGTTTAAGGCGTTTTTATTTTCGTACACTTCTTTCTGCATTCTCCACTTTGGTCACCGCAACAACCGCATGATTATGCTGCTTTCACCATGTTTCCGCAATCACCGTTGCAGCCACCGCCGCAGCCGCTAGCGTTTGCTGCTGCTTTCACCATGTTTCCGCAGTCACCGTTGCAGCCACCGCCGCAGCCGCTAGCATTTGCTGCTGCTTTCACCATAGTTCCGCAGTCACCGTTGCAGCCGCCGCCGCAGCCGCTAGCGTTTGCTGCTGCTTTCACCATGTTTCCGCAGTCACCGTTGCAACCGCCGCCGCAGCCGCTAGCGTTTGCTGCTGCTTTCACCATGTTTCCGCAGTCACCGTTACAACCGCCACCGCAGCCGCTTGCGTTTGCGGCTGCTTTCACCATAGTTCCGCAGTCACCGTTACAACCGCCACCGCAGCCGCTAGCGTTTGCTGCTGCTTTCACCATAGTTCCGCAGTCACCATTGCAACCACCGCCGCAGCCGCTAGCGTTTGCTGCTGCTTTCACCATGTTTCCACATTCACCGGTACATCCACCACCGCCGCAACCGCTGCCTTTCTTAGACGCAGCTGCAGGGACCACACTCGTAGTGTTTGCCTTGACATTATTTTGTATTGTAGCTGCAGTCTCCACACTCGCTGCCTGTTTGCTTTCTTCTTTCAATCCATTAGCTTTGAGGCCATCGCATTGTGCCACTTTGGTTGTGGCATTAAAGCCATCGAAACCTCCTTTCTTGACAACAGTATTGATTATGAAAGCAGATGCGATTCCTGGTAAAACCAACCAATTCTCCTTGGCCTGCATATCGAATAACAGAGTCAAAACGATCATCATATATCACCAAAGCGAAAAAGTAAAAAAGAGTTAAAAATCAAAACTTTAACACTTGCCTCAATGGAGCCAAATCTCAAATCCAACAACCCAACAGCTTTTCCATATGGATGTTGCTCAGAGAACTCCACAAGGGTTATGAAATCTTGATCACTTCTACGGTTTCCACAGTGTTTTGGCTCATAATCCAGCTTCCTCCCATAGAAAAATTTCACCTGCACCAACATTTTGTTCATCAAAGAATTGCATTACGTTTTCCAAACGATTGAGAAAGATTGTGGAATATACCACTCGAGCACCGAGAAGCTCGAAGACCGGTTTATCCGCAGTGGTGGCCTTCGTTTGCTTAAGTGACCATTTCGATTCCAACAAGGACCAGAAAGCGCCATTATACTCTGCAAGCACACGGCTTTCACCAGAGTCTGTCACACTAAACACTTTTCTTTGAGCAGTGTGGTCATCTCTAAGTGCTGCTCCATCACTACAGTTCCCAAAAACAGAGCAAAGCAAGAATGTAAAATCACAGCTTATTTCTCAAAAACCGAATGTTGTCATCTAATAATGCCGTTACCTCATTTGGAGTGTGATCACCTCTGTTTCGTTTTCATCAACAACACGTGTCGGACTCTTAGCATGACGAGACTTTCTGATGATCGGAAAAAAGCAAGAGCCTTTCCACAATGGTCTCGACGACTCAACCATGTGTAAAACAGATGGAAAGCGTGTCGGTGGAGTAAACGAGAGAGCGACTCGCAGGCTTATGAGTTTAACATCATCTTTACTACCACCTTTACTAGGTGTTAACTCCAACCACTTCTCAACAGAGAGTTGAGTAACAACCGGAGATAGAAACTCCTTTAGTGAAAAAGAAGCAAAGCCTAAGCTTTTAGACTCTCTTAAAATAAGCTGGAAACGAAGCTCTCCTGTAGGTTCACACTGAAAGAAAGCAACTTGCTTCTCCCCAACCTCGGATAAAATCGACAGTCTACGCTCGGTATCGAACAGAGAATCAGGTTGCGTTTTACTAAACACAACCGAGAGCTTTCCCTTATGACCATCTGGTACGTTTCTTACCCCAATAATCTCCAAGAGAACCTGCAAGATTACAAAAAGAATCACTTAGAAACAAGACGAAAACCGGAGAAAAAGAGCCAAGACTCTTACCTCAACAACCTGCACCTCTGGAAACTGGATCAAGTTCTTGAAATCTTCTTGATGAGTTGGTTCTTTGCTCAAAACATCAGAAGCAGCAAAAGGACAAGTTGCAACAGGTGAAGGTGCATTGCCTCTATGCATTGCGCCGGCTTTCCAGTATCTTCTCCCAAACGTTTCCTCCCACTGAGAAGTCGTGTTCGAAAAGCCGGTATCCAGCTTCTTACCTTTGCCTCTATCAGAATCTGTGTCATCATGCTCCAACACTTTACCAATAAGCTTCACCATATCAATGCAGTAAGATTCAGGGTGAAGCTGATGCGTGTGCCAGATAAGGTCAACATCGTAAGTCGGAACACAAAACCTTCTTAAAGACCTTTCTCTGTTCTTCTTGATCAGATAGAGAAAACCTTTGTATCTTGCAACAGCTTCTTGTAGAAAAACTTCATTGCTCACATAAGATCTTGAAACCTGTGGCAAGAACACAAATCAACAAGAATGAAGAAAGATCCAAATTTGATTTAAATGACAAAAATCATTCTAAAGTTATATACCTGGTAGTAAAACGGGCTTTGCCTCTTAACAGCTGAGACAAGATCATATTTGGTGTGTTTCTCAAGATCTAAAGATGATCTTTCAGAGACGTCCTTATTCAAGTCTAGATCATAAGGTTCCTCCAGATACATATTTTTCCATAAAGCTTCAGTCTTTAGTTTTGAGTTTCCGTTAACAGAAGATACGACGCCGGAATTGTCGAGAACTCTGCCGTAAAGTTGCTCACAGTCAGTCTTATACCTCACCTGGATTCAAGAGCAAAATTTACTCAAAACATTGAATAACGAAAGATAAGTTTTATTGATAGTGTGACTAAGAAGAAACTATGTTTAGCTTACCGGATTAAGCCTGTGACAGTGCCAGATCCATTCACAGTCAAGAGGAGGGACCAAAGGCCCTTCACTAGCAGATGACTCAGACTCAGAGTATTTAGCAAGCAGTGGAAGCCAACAAGCATTGTACCTGAAATCACCAAATTCACTTAAATTTCACAACTTTGAACAATTAAGAATCCATCATGCTATTCGAAAGATCAACCTCCACAGTCAAATAAGCACTGAAATAGATTCAAGGATCTCAAACATACAGAGATGCAATCACAAGAACAAAAAAGGAAGGAGATTTAAACCTGTAGATGGCTTTTTCAAGTGCAGGGCCTTCGTAGAGCCATCGATGCCTATCAACAGTTTCAAGGAACTGGAGCTGCTGCTTGGCTGCAGCAAATAAGTCAACGCTTATCTCTATCTTCTGAGCTTCAAGCCACTCAACTTCATGATCCTTTTCTTTATCCATGACACTTTAACTTTTTAACCTTTCAAAACGATACCAAAACAAAAAAAAAAACACAAAATTAACTTGCAGATCAATATGGTGAGTCTGTGACTACGATTTTGAACAGATTTTGACCCAAATCATATAAACAGAAACCCTAAATCAAGTCCTTAACTTAATCAATTAGATAAGCGCATATGAAATTTGAGGATCATGTGCTTGTGCAAGCCATAGCATGATCAAAAGCAACAAGTAAGCATAAGGAGTTAAACGGAAAATCTCACCTCCGATCGCCGGGAAATTTATCCGATGAGAATCTGTGATTTGTTGTTGTCGGAGAATGAGAGAGAGGCTTTGTACTTGCAATGTATAGCGACTTCAACCTGTACGATCACTAGCGATTTATTAAATGACAAAACTGCCCCAAACTGTACTTTCTAAAGACATAAGAGATAGACAATAATTAAAGTATTAAACGCCTTTTGTTCGGTGCTTAAAACAAATAAATGAAACGCCTAATTAGAGAAAAGGCCTAAACGAACTACTTTAACGTGTATTTCACGTATCGTTTTAAATCTTATCCAATGTACTAAACCGGTTTGAACCATACCGGATGTCTTATGTCTTCAATGGTCCGTCCGATTGTCCGTACTCAGAACCATACCGGTCTCAAATGATCAACAGTTTCACTTTCAGGTCGTACAATCCAATAATTTTACGGTTGTTGCTTTGTATTAATCATCCATTATGTTTTTTGGCCTTTCAAATTGTTAAAGATCGGATCCTACAATTCAACAATGATATGAGTTACAAATCACAAAGCTTTTGGTTATAACCTTTTGTGACTCTTTACTCTTTAGCTGCTTAGCCTTAGAAAGGCTTCTGATCTTTTCACAAGCAACACCGATTATTGTTCAAAAAGATCCATTAGACGACAGTTGTTTTTGAGTTATGGTGTAATACAATTTGTCATTCAAAAGATCTTAATGGACAGACAAAAAGATTCACATTTTGAAACTACTAGTTTTACTAGAGCTAATGGGAAGAAAGAAAGAATCATTCAATGGTACACATGATACAAAGAAAGATGGTTGGTTCTTCTGATTTAAGCCAAAGTCTCATCAGACTCGATTAAGATTTTAACAGATATAGTGGCTATTGCATGTTTGATGTTTCACGTAGCGAACAAAGTAGGATTTGCAGTCGCAGTACTCACTTGGACTTCCAACATCTCCAGGCGACGTTCCAACAGATCCAACTTCTCATTCAAAGATGCTAATTTGCTCTTTGTCGTCGATTCTAAATCCACACACACAAAAGGAAACAGAAGCAAGTCAGAGAAAGTTTCATCAACACACAAAACATTATTGTCTCATTGTCTAAAACCATCTGGAATTGGAGCTGAGAAGATCATTACTAAGATCCAAACGAAACCAACTTGCTCTCTTTGGTCGATTTCAGCAAGTCACAGACTTTAATGGAAAGCTTTCATAGTTTGATAATCAAGTTAGCTCAACATTGTCTAAGATCAATAGAAATGGATCTAAGAACCAAGAAGATAACGGCCAAACGATTTCGTATCAAACTGTAGCAACAATCATCGTAAATTCGAACCAAATTCAAATGAAATCTGATAGTATCAACCATAAAAAAGCTGAAATTTTGCATCTAAACCCATCACCTAATCACCAAGAACCCTAAAAGTTTCTAAATTTAGCAATGAACGAAATTGACGGACTTGAAGCAAAAAGCTCCAAACTTTCAATAAACCCAACACACAGGGTGAGAGGTTTTACCGAATTGGACGAGGAATTCGAAGAGACGACGAACATTGAGAGAGATGTGTGAGATAAACTCTCGATTCTCCCAATCTGCTTGAACAGCGATTCCTACATTCACTGCGTTCGTGATTCCTCCTGCTTTCGCCATTAATTGACCCCCCCACAACCTCTTTAATTTCCTCTTTCTTCTACAGACACAGATTTCAAATTCTGCAGCTTTTTTTTTTTTTTTTGTTTGCCCTTTTTCAGATTCAGTTTCAGCTGTGGAAAATGATTGAGCAATCGATTAGACAACCAGGGTCACCTACTTTTTTGTTCTCTCTAAGAAAAGATTCTGAATTTTTTTTATCTTCCTTTTCTTCGATGAAGAAAGAAGTAGATTTGAAGAAACGGGACTTTGATGAGAGAAATAAAAAATTAAGTGGCTAAATTATAATTTATGTTTCTGATGAAATGTCACGAGATTTAACATTTGGTGGCCCGGTTCGGTTTGATATTTTAATTTTTTCTTTGTCGTATAGATTGCGTAGTTAGTGTCCAACCTTTTGCCTTTCTATTCAAATGTCACTATCAAATTAAAGATTAAGAAATTCTTGGTTCTTCGTACGTATATACTATTACAACCAATCTTTATTAGTCTTTGAATTTAAGATAAGTTCTAAAAAGTTGATAACTTGAAATAGGTATATATCTTGAGAAAGGAAAAAAAGGACCGATGAGGAAACAAATTTTAAGCCATTGTATCAGAATCATCAAAATTAAGAGTACTCTTGAGTATAATTTAAGGCACTCGTTCCTCCTATTCACTGAAAACCAACAAATTTAAGCTGCAATTAAACCGAAATTCAAATTCAACACCATGCTTTATTAATTATATATCTTAGTACTGTATGTATTTTCATACATGTCTTAATTATATACTTAAAAAAACAAATGAGAAAGCTTAGTAGAATACAATCCAAAAGCTGCTCCATTGCTTTCCCTTGAGACGACATATATCGTACAAAATCAAACCTATGGTTTTGTCTTCGACATGATTACACTCCCACTTTTCCTGCATGAAAACATACTGGCAAGTATATATAAACGAGTTATGTATATATTATACATGTATGTTTGAAGGGTTTTGAGAATCAAGAACGAACAAGTTTTGTATCTTTTATGATCTTAGCTCTTTGATGACTGCTCAGGCTGACTTAGCTGCAGCGTAACCTGTGCATGGGATTCATCTGCTGCATCTTCAAGCTCACGAAGTCCCAGTCCATTCGTGCTTGACGTTGCATAAGCCTGCAACACCATTAATTACCACTTTTGTGTAACTCTCTATAACATGTCTTTTAATTTGCTTCAGGTATACGAGTTTGATTTACAAAGGATGTATTATCACTTACAAATGAAAGTATTATTGAAGTTTGTGTTTCTAATTTACCTTCTGTAGTTGGACGTTTTCTTGATGAATCCTTTGTACATTTCTCGACAATTCGAGGTTCTCATGATGAATAAGGTTCCTCTGCAAAAGATGAACGAACTATAAGAACCTGGAAAAAACTAGGAATGAGAACGTAGATCATGTGTTTACATGTGTAAATAGATGTTATTTACATTCAAAGTTAAAGAAAAAATCTTTAAAGAAAAAAAAAAAACTTAAACGTGTTTGTTTAATATGTAATCAAACACAAACACTTAATAACCTTTCTAGTTAGTTCTTTGATTTCATTAGTCCAAATTTGTTCCTGCAAGATTCGAAGAAAATTTGATTAGTTTGAATATCATATATATTCCAAGACAAACAAGAGCTAGAGTATTCATATATGTATATATTTAGTGAGATATAAATATTACCTTTTTCATACGAATTCCACGTAAACTCATTTCAAGTTGGCTCTCTATATTGTATAAGTCCTTCACGCTCAAACCATTTAATTGCTCTCCCGTTAGTTGTCTGCTTCATTACAAATGTTGATTGCGATTTATACATATATAGATTAATTTTAGTTACATGTTTACACAAACACACTCATAAATATGACTATTTACCCTATAAAGCAATTTATTAGGGAAATAAGATCCATTTTGTTAACTATATATAGTTGGCAGTGGCGAATCTCTAATTTTTTTTTAACTGGGTTCATATCAAATTTTTAAAAAAAAGATATTAACCTTGAATCTTTCTTAATTAGGAACCACACAACACAAAAGAAAAGATACCAACACTACAGTATAAAAGATTCATGATATAACTCACATATTACTGGTTAGTTTGAATTATAAACTCATGATTACTCATAATTTTCAGCAAGTACGTACCGATGATTTTCCTGCAAAGAGTGCAGTTCATGCCTTAGAGTTGTGGCCTCTCTCTGCCAAAACTACAACACGCAACACAATCTAACTCATCAACTCTCCAACTCAAGTGTAATAATACAAACATGAGTAATATCTTTATCAGTATGATTGCCTCTCCACTTGTCTGATTTTTGTGTAGTATAAACGTACCTTAACTTCTGATGCGGGGTTTAGTAGCTGTTGCTGCTCCATCTTGGTTTTGTTGAATCGTTCAATAGCCGATTTCATACTGTTCATTTTCAAAACAAAATGATGTTTTTGTTTCCATTAATACTAATGAAAGAAAAGAAAAGCTAGACCAAAGTCTCTCAAATTTTTTTATTTTTTCAAACTTCTCTACTCTAAGATGCACTTGATGTAACAAAAGACATTTTTGGGTTAGAATTAATTTTACATTCAATTTAAAAAAAATGAAAGAAAAGAAAAATTCTTCAGTTCCTTATAAAATGTTCCCTATTTTCGTATTGGTAATTAAAAATGGGTTTAAGATTGTTATGACATAAGAAAGAAAAGAAAGATATATGTCAGGCATATATATTATTCATGAATGGTATACACTATGACTTGGGTGTCATATATATCAACTAATAACTGTTTTTGACATATGAGTCAATACATTTATGATGTCCTTTATAGATTAAATTTTAAATCTAACAGTTCAATAAATGTTTTTAAAAATGTTTTTCTAATGAATTAATTTGATATTCTGGTATATTTTGATATATACAGAGTCATCAAATCGGTATGTAATATTATTATATACACAAAATAAAGAGAGTTATATTAATATATACAGAGTGAAATAAAATCATCATGTTACATACAATCTCCAAATGTATTTATACTGATCAACTTGTACACTCCCTTTCTATCACTTTATTAGTCTTCCAACGTTATACTTGTTTTAGCTTTTAGTTACTATGTCGTAAACTTACTCAAATGTTTCTAATTTTGGCAAAGTAATACTACCACTCCTTATAACCAATGTAAACACACACATATGCATATATGTAGCTGTATAGGTAGACACTAAGACACAGCATGTCCTCACACACAATAAGCCATGAGCATCCTTTAAATTAGTTTGTTCATCTTTATAACTAGTAAACTTCTCTAATTAGCTTTTTCTTCTTCTTCTATTTTGCTTTGGCATCCTCCTTTCAAACTAAGTTTCTTTTCCAAAAGATAGTTTTATGAGCCATACATACGGCCACTTAAAATTTACTGAAATGTGGAACGTTATGTTGGCACAAGGTGCACACAAATGTACACTACAAATGAGCAAATCACGCAGAGAAACACATCTCGCTTAATAAATCCAACGCTTTCAAGCAAACCCATAATTTATAAGTACGTATGTGTGTAGGGATTGAATAAGGAAGAGAGAAACCTGGAGCTGGCAAAGTCATAGAGCTTGTCGGTATTGGAGAAAATGATGAGACCGATCTCGGCGTCGCAGAGAATAGCAAGCTCTTTAGCTTTCTTGATGAGACCCTTCCTTCTTTTGGAGAAAGTGACTTGCCTACTTGTCGAATCATCGATCCTCTGGATCACAATCTTCCCCCTTCCCATCAATTTTAACTCTGTCTTGATCTTCTCCGTTCTAGGGTTTGTCTAGATCTTCGCAAGACCAAAGGAAGATGAAGAAGAACGAATCAGGAGAAAGCAAAGAGAGAGAGAGAGAGAGAGAGAGAGAGAGAGAGAGAGAGAGAGAGAGAGAGAGAAGGAAATATAAAAGAGAGAAAATAAGAGTCCGCAATCTCTTCGAGGAATCAAGATATGTATTTGAGTCGTTCATGACTTCGTTGTATTGGTAGATACAACTTGAGGGCTATTTAGTAAAGTACCAAATTAATAACCTAAGAATACGATTATTTATTTTCTCAGAGAACAAATGGGAAATGGGAAATAGACCATTTAAAACATTTACATGTTAAGCAAATTTAAGCAGTTTTCAAGAACATCTCTATATACAATGGAAACTATTTATACGTGCTATTGTGCTAAGAAATTTTTTCTAAAGACCAATATGAAAATGAAATAACCAAGTAAATCTTCTTCAATTTCTTTTGAGATTTATCCAAACAAACTCTAACACCGAACCAAATCAGAAAGAAAAAAAAAATCGGTTATAAATTCGGGGTTCCTAAAATTTGTTTTTGATCAAAACTAAAATAAAAAGTAAATGGATTTAGAATCAATATGGTTATCTCATATGGCACGTCTAAGCATTTTTTTTTTATCGTCAAACGAATATTAAAATATGACAGTATTTAATTTTCTTTTATATCAATAATACAAAAATAAAACACAAAAGTGCTTTTGTTTGGCACGTGTCAGACAGGAGCTTGGAGTTACGGACATTCTGTTCTATTTACATATTTAGATCTGTTGCGCGTTTCCAAATAAGGCAAGATATACCAAAGAATGACCAAACTTGTTAATTAATATTCCTTCTGTTTTTTTTTCATAAATACTTCTTACATTTTAAATTTTCATGTAATTTTTTTCCATTTCTAATCTACAACATATAAAACAATTAAAATGCAGTAAAAAAAAACAATTAGAATTTTATTTCAAGTTTTGACGACCAAGCTAAAAAATGAGTTATTGTTTCCTTTCGTTTAATTACCATGATCCCAACAAATAACAAGAAGTGATATATGTATATATATATATACCAACTTGTGTAAGTAAATCGAATGATTAAAAGAAGATATATACAAAAGTGTGACAGTCGTACAAGTGGGAGTAGCAGAAACAGCTCCTGATTAATACCAATTGGGAGATGCTTTCGCACGTTCCTCGGCATTAGATTCCGTACACCTGATCCATTTCTTTATGACAAATTTCTTTTGCTGTAAAAAGTAAAGATATGTTTAGTTTTTCAAATATCTTTTTCTTAAAAGTTAGATTGAAGAGGCAAAAATAGGTTATAAATAAAAAAGGTTATTGTGTGTACTCTTGCCAAGTATGGTCTACTGTTATGTCTCATCTTTGGGCATTTATCGTTTCGTGTTGTATGAGACCATATTCTTGATTGGCTGCTTAATTACTAGTTCACTATATGTTTGATGACACAATTTTACTTGGCAATGGAATACTTCACAATCATGAGTCTCTCGACTTGCAGCATATGCCACACAATTGATCGAAGGTCCAAAACTCAGAATATAAGATTTCATGATAATCTTTCAGTTCATATTATATGCCACACGATTAATCAGCTGTTTCGAAATTATGTTTCATCCCTTTGCTATGGCAATGATACTTTTGCCAGTAGTATGTTGCAACTCGAGTTTCGCAAGGAATGCTCGCATCTTCAAGTCTGAGTCTCGTCCGCCAGAAGCTCTGCGCAAAGCTCTTGATCGCCTCATCAGAGACAGGCTTCTCTCCTTCCCAGCGCACTCTTCTGTCTCGTCTTCTATCCTAGAATTCTATTTCTCTTGTATTAGGCCTCATCGACTTTGGCCTGTTCCTTTGTAGTTTTAGTGGCTGGGTTGTTTTCGTTTATTTGTCGCTGTAATAAGATGCTTTGCATCATTGTAAATCTCAGAAAATTTGTATGAATCTTAACATTTACACTTAGTTTCGCATGTCGTACCCACCGTTCTAAGACCAACATACGCCAAACATACCATTAAACTTTGGTTCAGTTCTTTTATCCTATTTGAATTTCAATTGCAATAGTTTTTTTGGGATCACTTGTAACGAAAAAACTCGGTCATTTTTCTATTTCAATCTTAAAAAATGATTCTTATATTGTTTTAAATTAGTTATTAAGTTTTGACGCATAAAAAGAAAAGATCATAGATTTACCAAATATATGACCATCATACATGTGAAAAAATATCTTTAATTCTCAAACTGTTATTTTTAGTATAGAATCCATTATAAGTTTAGTCTTTGTCTTAAGTTAATTATCTATTCCTCAGCTTCTTCCTTTAGTAAACTTAGTATTGTACTAGATTCACTACCATCTCAAAAGCTTTTGAAGAGTTTAGGTGGGACCCAAAAGGGACAACATGGTGAAGAAGCAGTGACCACGTGGGCATCACTGATTTTGTTTTCGACCAATCAGATCTCGAGTCTCCAACACACAGCATCAGATGTTTTTAATTTTCCAGTTTAAACTTTTTAAAAGTAAAAGTCTTACTTGCCAGATGTCAACCATCGAACGTCAGGTATGCCATTTTGATCCTCCTAAAGAAAAATGTTTTTTTTTGGTTTTCCAATTTTTTTTGAGGTGAGCCTTTTTGTCATGGAGTTTATGTTGTACAATAAAAAGCTTGTTTGGACAAATATTGCATTAACATGATCTTAAATTCAATCATTGATCTATTTAGAACTGTAGATACATTCGAGATTTATGAAGTTCACATGAAAGAGAACAGAAAGTGATAAGTGATTAGTGCCAGTAATTATAATGAACCACTTCTTTACTTACATCATTATTCCATTTAATGCTTTTGAATCTAATTAAATACTCCACATAAATAAATTTACATTTCGTTTTCTGAGGTCTTATCTAGTTAATTACTTAATTAAAAGTTGAAATTTGAGTCCTTGGAACTTGAACACTGGTTGCAATTGTACTATATGTTCCAAGGTGTTGGTCATGACTCAGTTACGTTATTTGAATTCATTAACTAAGAGATTAAAAATTTCAAAATATAAGGACTGCTTGAAAACTAATTTTATATCCATTTATAAGAGTTAGCGTATTATCCGTCATTTTATTATAGGTCATGTATACTAGAAGTCTAGAATAATAAAAACTTAATTTAACAATGGCGCTAATTTAAGATTTCATTATAATTTCATACGACTATAAATTATAAATTCTTAATCTATTTGGAATTAAAAAATCCTAGATATGATACATATAGATATACCAAGACTTGATTTATCAAGCTTCAAGACAATACACTATAATCTCTAGGTTGTTTTTTGTAAAAATCTTTAGGTTGTTTATCTTTTTACACACACACAACTAAGTCGTCTCTTATCTTGCTACCGAACAATTCTAACTTAACAAAAGTCTAATCTTATCACACTAACTTTCACACAGATTTTGCTTACTACTAAATGATCGTATACTCATTTCAAAATCGAAGACAATCTTATTAGCTTTTGTTATTTTCGGCTACCCCTACACCAACACCAACACACACTTTCCTCGTATATAATTAAGTATTAAGTTTACCCTAATTTATCTCTTGAAATCGTGTATATTCTATTTCAACTACAATCTCTGAAGATATGATTAGGCTTATCGAATATCGATGTTGAAATTTCCAGCTAAAGATTATTGAGACGTCTTTATCGGACATAATCTATTTGGACTGGTAATTAAGAAACTGAGACACTCTCTTGTTGAAACTATGGGCAGTAGAAAAGCCCATTATGAAAAAGATAGATGAGGCCTAAACACGTTTGAAACGAAAATGCCAAATATGTTTTCCAATTGACTCCGTAATCAAGTTTGACAACTCTCTGATTTTAAGGTTGGAGAAGATTTATAATTTTTTTTTTTTTTGCATAAGTATTCGTGAATAATTTTTCTTTATTAAAATAACTTGTATAGATATTAGATATAGTAAAATAACAGTAAAGATAATCAATTATGGAATTTTTACACCTCTCAATTAGCTAATTTTTAAGATAAATTAAAGAATGCGCATTCTCGGAATCTTATTATTAAACTGACTCCAACAATTTTCAAATAAGCATTATTTTTGCCATGATCAACTGATTTGCTAGATAATAAAAAATGGAGGAAAATATGGTAAGAATATGGAAGAAACAAGATACCACATGTTATTGTTTGTGTGGAGAATCTATTAGTGTCGATAGAAACGATTTCATAAAGCGCAAAAGGGGCCTAAGCAAGTCTTGTGAATCATCAACAGTGATGTAAACGTGACTAATCTTTGTCCTCTTTCTTCTTCGCTTTTATAAAAATAAAACCGTTAATTATTTTACTAGAAATCTATATGTATCCTTAACTGGAATTACTCGCAAGCTATAAGCTAACTAAAACAATACTAGACGAAAAGACATAATTTACACATTAGTTCACCAGAACCATGATTAAATCTTACTACCCGTCGTCTTGTCTTAAAGGCTAAAGCTATTCTTTTGTCAGATATTGTAACTGCAAATCGTATTTCGCATATCACTAATAAGGTTTAATACGAAAACTTTGAATCTCAGTGCATTTTTACGACATTAGAACAACAAAAATTACTGTATATACACACTTTAGTATCTTGCACACAAAAGTATCAGAGGTACATTAGATCTCAGGTCAAGACTCAACACGTAAACTTACTAAAGCTTTAGAGAGGTTTGATATCATCGCTTTATTAATTTGGGCTTCAATTAGGATGTTTTACACGTGGTGAACTTGCGGAAACTTCTCGCCAAGAGACATATGTTCCGTTGAAAAGCTGGATACCTTGTCTTGTGACTTGCGAAAGCTTCTTGCGAAGAGACATATGTTTCGTTGAAAATCTGGATACCTTGTGACAATTTTTTTACGTAAAACCATAAATTCGTACTTGGAAGTTTCACCAGCTTCCCAAATAGAACAAGAAAAAGAACACAAGAGAAGGAAAACCATAAATTTTCTTTTTGAAAATACAAAAATATAACATTTTTGACTTTTGGTAATTTTTCCTGAATACGATTGGTGAAAGTTAAGAAAATAAAGAGGAATTGCCAAAAATACTAGGATTTACTCAGAAATATATTCAATCATTCAGAGAGCCAGAAATATCAAAATCTTAGTTCAACAAAATCAAACCAACTCTGTGGTCTATATTAATATTAATATCATTAGAAAAAATATTAAAATATTTGTCAAAGATATTAATAAGTTAATAATATATTGACACTGCTACATATATATGCGTTTCAACAACTTTAACCTTATGGTGTGTAGAAGAAGAAAAAAAAAGGCGATTAAAGATTTACTTTGACTTTTACATAAGAAAACTAAATGTAAATTTGTTCTTTTTCAAAAGGAAAATTGAAAATTAAATAGTCTCCACCATTCTAACCAACCTACTTTGAAATTTGTTTCTTGCACTAACGAAACCACCGAGCTGTAGCGCATTTTCGCCGTCATTAATATACTAATACAGGTTACCCATAATGTATTTATATAATTATATATATATCTCGTTCTCGCTTTTTTTATTTATCTTCATTTTATTTATGATCTTTTATCGTGTAACTATATTAACGAAAAATAAAATATTATTGCTATCTATATTTTTGTAAAACTAAAGCTCCATGTTGCCTACAACCACATAAGTTTAAATTTTTTCTTGGTTCGTTGTTTTAAAGCTAATTATGTTGTATCGTTGTGTGTATAGTGTAGTGGGTCGGCTTGATGCGCCATCATTTGTTTGATCAATGGTGGATGTCTTTAATCTCTTTATATTTATTTATTTGGCTGAATATCTGTTTGAAGTTTTAATTTTGTCAACTTCTTTTGATTTAATTTTATATATGTAATTATGATATAACAATACTAATATAAGCACTTTTCTAATACTCTAGTTCGAGATTAAATTATACATCCGTATATAAATGGTAAATACAATTAAGAAATGTCTTATAAGAAGAGTTATAACTTATAAGACACTTCTATAGAAAAAATAGTATTTGTGTAAGAGAAGTTATTCGCAAAAGAAAAATAGAAAATTAAAATTTGAACTCACTGACCCTCTCTAATTACTTAAGTTCAAATGTCGTAGCCTAAGATCATCTCATATTATCTAATTATTACCATTTTTATCAACATTTTAATGCGGTTTCTATATATCGTATATTAAAATGTATTCTTTTCGGGGGTAGGGAGATAATCTTTATGTGGAAGTCAATTTGAGACCGTTATTCGGTATAATGTCATCATATTTCCATTCAAGCATTTTCTATTTTGTTTGGCCAAATTGATTACACATCAACTAACCCAATAGAAATTACTAAAAGATAAAGTCAATTTTTTTGGTTAGAAAGTCCGTACTACTATTAATTTATAATTTTATTATAGCTGAGTCTTCTAAAAGGATATCACAATTAACATTGTAAATCTGATTATGTATGTCGCTAAAACATCACATTATGTTGTTGCAGTCTAGTGAAAAGTTATCGATAAACTTTATAAATATGCTTTTATGTATCACTAAAAAGACATCTGGTGTGGTGTAACGTAATTAACCGATTATATATAGCAAAGTTTCTGTAATGACAGTCTCTTGATGGTCTGGTGTCGGCAGATGGTAGGTTTGGTTGTTCAAGTAACAAGTATTTCGCACTGCTAGTTGTTCTTTTTTACAATGTTACTGTGGTGGTATGGAGCTTTATCTCCAAAAAATTGTAGATTTGGTGAAAATCTGATAGCGGTTGTTGTTGGGTCGAAAGGTTCAAGTGACCCTTTCTCAAAAAAAAAAAAAAAAAAAAAGTCAAAATTCAAAGTGAAAAATAAATTTTGGAATTCATATAAATAAATAAACATGATACATTAAGAAAATTTATCGGTATCAAGTTGGGCTAGTTCATAATAATAAAATAATAATTTTATGCAAAATTATAAATATAAATCCAATTAATATCATAAATTAAGACATGATGACCGAAAATGGAAACCTCCACGTTAGCACAAGTAATAGACGACCAGGTTCAATACATCTCAACAAAAATATTGTATCCGGTTTTTGTCAAATTAACTCAGTATATTATAATTTTAACATACATATTATTCGGTAGAATTGTTTTCCTACTACGGATTGACAGTTCTCAAGTTGTATAGTATTTGAGAAACGATCTTCTATATACTTCAAAACTGAAACAACCAAGCCTTTTTTTTTTTTTTTTTTTAAATATTATCAATGCGGAAGTTCTCAGAAAGAAATCAATAATATTAATTCATAAATAATTGTTCAACAAATAACCAATAACCAATGAAAACCAATAAAGAATAAGCAACCTAAACACTAGGTTTGCTACATTATTAAAATAAGACTAACACCTTAAAAATCAGGAATTCCTTGTCAACCACAACAATAAAGCCAGAATCAAATTCATAATCTCATCATCCTCTTCTCTCGGTCTCTTTCCGCGGAAGAACATTGCTGTTACCTGCATCACATTGGAATAGAGATACGTAAGTATTATCATAAATACTTAGTGAGTGGATCATCCTGCCTACAGGCCAAGTACGTCAAACACTAGACAATACAGCACAATAATCAACAACAATAAACAATGCTCATCAATAAACAACAACGTAAACCTTCCCTATCAGGAAACACCCACGTTTCCTGACACCCAGGTCGGTGTCGACCGACACCTCTATGGTGTCGATCGACGCCAGCCTCCTGAGTGTCGGTCGACACCAGCTCGACGCCCAGACACCAGAAGCTACGAAAATCGCAATCAACAACTACAAACTCACAATCAAGGGTTTTCAACGCAACAATCCAAAACACGATTTCCACTATAAACAACTCAAGAACACAACCAAAACTCGAAATCAAACAATCTCTAATGATTAACGGACCTACAGTCACGCACTCACCTTGAAAAGGGATTGAAGGGAAGGAGAAGAGATGAAACAACGAAGAACAGCAACAGATTCAACCCAGAAACTCAAAAATCGGATTCCACACTTAGAAAATCGCCTC
Source organism: Erythrophleum ivorense (assembly GCA_026724425.1). Lineage (NCBI taxonomy): Eukaryota > Viridiplantae > Streptophyta > Magnoliopsida > Fabales > Fabaceae > Erythrophleum > Erythrophleum ivorense. The sequence continues at coordinate 201,671 of JAIUCV010000283.1, forward strand.
CTTTCTTCTCTGCCTCGAAACTTGTGCCTTTCTCGCGGCCACAAGGCTTTTAAATCACGGAATAGGGTTTCCATCGCCTAAACCGAACAAAACCAGCCGACTTGAATCATACCGGTCGATTTCACCATAACCGGTGTCGATCGACACCCTTCCTTGGTGTCGGTCGACACCCATCGACCAAACCAACTCAAACCACAAATCAAACGCGCAATCGACTTAAACCGGAATCGACCCTGGTAACCGGTGTCGATCGACACACCCTTTGGTGTCGATCGACACTAAGCATTCAGAAGCTTTTCACACATTTTTTTCGAGATAAAGGAACCTTAAACCAACTGTACAACAATCAAACAAGAACATGTACAGTCAATCCTCGATTCGCACCTCAAAGAGCGTGTGCAATCGACTCCTGAATCCCTAATGTCGTCCGATACCAACTCTAACACAACTTTCTGGTTCGCGGATGTTACAAAAACAATATCAAAAGAGTTTACCTTCAGTTTTCCAACGAGTTAGGCAATAAACGACCTGAGATGATTTTTTATTAATATGGATTTTTGTTGAGTTTTGACCGTTTTAAAAAAGTGGGTGTTTTAACACATTAGTAGTCGTCGTTTTGGTTACACTGACTTGAATATTCTAACAATATAACTATTTGCATATACTCTATCAATAATATAGATGAATCCGTGTTAATGTCGTCGCTAGACAAACTGAATTGTAGTACCATTCGGTAATATTACTATTTGGTTATAATTTTGGTACTTCACCTAAGATATGCAAAGTTGACCCTACTCTGACCGATTGTCTAAATTTCTTATTAAAAACTAATACTGTTTGACGTATTTTTGGCAGCTATTTCATGGATATCTGCACTGGATGTCAATAAAAAAATCATCTATACAATATATATGGAGATATATACATAGTTTGCTCTTTTTTGGTGTAGATTTTGCATCCTTTCAAATTCATATGGAGTTTGCCAAAAACAAAAATTCAGATGTTATCATTATTCTGAGTAAATGAAACGTCAAAACATTATCCGATTGGGAAAATTTTGAGTTTGGGCATTAGCGAAGAAGAGAGTACTAATTTAGGATTTTCTGATATTTGGTTTGAAGAGATATTAAATTTAGGTTCAGAACTTGTTTGTTAACAAAATGTAAAATACTAAACGATTTATGTGAAACAAATTATACGAAGAGAATCAACAAGTTTTTTATTTTGGTAAAAGAGAATCAACAAGTTCTTATCATAAAACGACAATAGGATCTTTTATCTTTAACAAAAGAAGCAGAAACTTTTTGCGCATGGGACAATGAGGTAAGGCTAAATTTTACCCGTGTTACAATTTCGACATGAACTTATATATGAAACGAAAATACTTTTGAGTGGTAGCTGTTACTTAGGGATGGAGAAAAGTCCTGTCATGTCTCGATTTCTTTTCCAAAATGAGGCAAGTTTTCAAGTCCCTTTGGAAGGGATATAATATAAGATATTCCTGATTTGGGTTGGAGATAAAATTTCAGAAATCAAAATTATTATTCAAAAACGATATATAAGAACGCAATAATTATTATAATCAATTATTATAAAAAACAATTATTCATTATGTAAATTTGGTTCTCCTATTTGGAATTATGAAAACTCTAGGAACAGAGACCGTTGATAAAAAAACAAAAGATATATTCATTATTATTTGATTTATTATCTTTGAAAACTTATTTTAGATATGATTACACTTGCAAAAGTTTATATTCATATACTATATTTTTTTTTTTAAATCTCGATTTTCATTCATTTTTTCATCTTATTACAAGACAATAGTGTTTCAAATATTCGTTTGTATACACTTAATGTTACGTAATATTGAAAGAAACATTTATTATGAAATATTTATTCTAAAACTATTTATAATAACACATAATTATCGTAAATAAAAAATTATAAAAAAAACTTAAAAGTCCTACAGTTAAAAATATTTCTATCGTTTTCTTATTTATTCTCTTTAAAATTGTTTAGACATGATTTAGTTGTGGAAATCTTATTCATATCCCGTTTCCATCCCCATTTTCATTCTATGCTTACATCTTGTTGTAACATATTTCATCTTTTTTTTTTTGTCTACACTTCATGTTACGTACTGTTGATAAACGTAGAACACACATTTTTATTATTTATGTCATGAATGTATTAGGTGGACTACATACAATATTTTTAGTCAAATAATATAATATTTCTCTCTTTTTCTGAAATTTATTTTTCTTCTACATCTTGTTTTTAAAGAAAGATGAAAAGGTTAGGCAACAAAAAGTCACACCTGCAACATTAAGATGGTCTAGATCAATTACGTACGCACACACATTTAGATATGAAAGATGTACATATACGTGTATATATATATGTATGTACACCTCCCCATATCTGAATGCAGAATCTGGAGATTTATAAAGCTACTTAAGATTCCAATCCTATGATTATTGAGAGAACCAAAAAAGAATAATCAGTGATTTTTGCAGAAGAGCGAGAGAGAAAGAGAGAGAGATTACCTTCTTCATAGGAAAACCTTTCTTTCTTCTTCTGCATTCCTCAAAATTTTATCTTCCCAAGAAACCCAAACACAGAAGAAAATCAAAAAGGTACTCAAATAACTTTTCATCTTTCTTAGGTTTTTAATTTCACCCACTTGTAGCTAATCCTTAAAAAAAGGTTCCTTAATCCTTGTCTATATATATACACAAACGCGTATGTGTGTGTTTATATACGTATATCTCTGCCTTAACGGTTGGTTTATATATATGTCGAAAGTTTAGTGAATTCCAGTGGAAATGAAAGTCGGAGCTCCGGGAAAGAAGCCGGGTCGGGTTATCGTCCTAGTTCTTCTTCTGCATCTTCTTCTTCAAAGTGTTCTTTCTCAGAAATCACAGTATGTTTTCTCTTAACCCAAAAAACTCTGTTTTGTATCCTAGTTTGGGTCGTTTTCACATTTTAAAAAAAAAATTATTAAAAATGCGTGAACTGATTTCACGAGCTTTTTAATTTCCAAGTTCACATGTTGAACTTACTGGAAGATACAAACAGAGGTTCTTAACTTTTATCATCAGAAACTGGTGCTTAATAATTTTGTGAATTCTGTTTTTGTCGCCACTATTTTGTAATTTTTCATCTATCTACTGTTTTTTCGTTTTCTTTTCTTGAGTTCATGAAGAAATTACATACATGGTTAAAAAATGGTAAGGCTTGAGAAAATGTTTAGCCTCCGTTTTAGCCAATGTCTAACAAACAAACACAAAATAGAAAGCAAAGGTTTCCTTGATTCCATCTTTTTAGGTTTTTTTTTTTTGGTATTGGTTTCTTTGACTATACAAAATTGTTTAGAAAAATAAAATTGAAGTTTCATTGGTAATGACGATTCTTAACTACTTCACTAATTTCTTGAACTTACGTTTATGTGTACAACATAAATTCATAATTATATACACACCGTATATAAGTTTCAATAACAGAAAATTATATTACATATACTACATTTACCCTTTTTATTTTTGTTAATAAAGAACAAGTACAAATTTGATAACGTAAAATATGAAGAGAATCTCGAAACCGAGATCGTCACGAGACGTGTGTTTAAAAGTTGCAATTAACGTTAAACGGAATAAATAAAAAAAAAACTATTTGTTTAAGGCATTTGGGTCTCATGAATTTGTCAAAAGTTGAAATAAAATTCTTTCAACCTTCGATTCTTTTTAATTTTTAATTACAAATACCCCAATTAGAAAATTAGTGGATTACTTTTCCCTTTCGGCTCTATACCTATATGTCTTTTTTTTTAAACTACTTGTCTTCTTCTCAATTTTCACACATAATACAAATAAACTTGGTTTGTTATTTCTATATTATATAATAAATAGTACTTTATGTTCTTTATATGCTTTTTTCATACCATGATGGATATTTGTGTTCCCTCAATAGGAATTATTCTTTTCGTCTTCAACACTCTTCATTAATGTTGACCGTTCATATTCAAGTGGAGTTCGTACCATACTAGAAGTCTATAACTACTATAGTTGAAGTTGTTAAAATCGAACAAAAATGAACTGATTTTTTTCCCAGATCATTGATTCTAATTAGTAGAGACCCAAAAACTATTGGAGTGATTAATGTGTAAGTTTTTATATTTAGAAGTTTGAGCTTTCTCAACTGCTTTAAATACGTTTAATAGTAAGGTCGATATTATTTTTTCTTAAATAAAATAATAATTCACCCACATAATGTACTAATCCAACTTACTGTACTTTAAGATTTTAACAAAATAATTTATACGTTTGGTACAATTTTCAAATTACAGAAATAATCTTAACATCACAAAGCCTGGACAAAACATACCAGCCCCAACAGTTCAGCTAAGGAGAGTTAGTCGTGACAAGGTAAGAAATATTCAAATCTTCATATTTTAATTCGTTTTATGTTTACAATTTAATAATAATTTTGTTGGTTTTCAGGTGGTAGTTGATAATGGTATTATTCAAGTAACTTTCTCGAGCCCACAAGGCTTGATATCAGGAATCAAATACAAGGGCATCGATAACGTTTTGGACGACGAAATTGACGATCGCGGGTAAGATTTTTATTTTACTTTTGTTTTGACTTTTAACGCATGAGCATATATTATATATTTAGAAATAGAAGTGATTACAAACATTCCCTTATTGAAATATTTAATAATTATTGTCGTATTGCATTTTCGGATAAATTTGTATGGAAACAGGTATTGGGATGTAGCCTGGTATGAACCGGAAAAGCCATTGGAAATTGACAAGTGAGTTTTGCCATATCTCCTCGTCTTATTGTCTTAGTGATACTAATTTATTGCCTTCATTTTTAGTAGTATTTAATTAGGCTTAGCTGGAACTTGGAAGTATGTATTTTTCGATGTTTCTGTTTATATATGATGATAAAATGTAGGACTGAGACTTTTACCCGAAATCCGAACCCGAATTCAAACCCGCTCGAAAAAATTCGAACCGAACACGAACCAAAATTTTTAAAAAACTCGAACGGTTTTTACATCTCAAATCCGAAAAATCCAAAATCTGAAAAACCCGGAAAAAACCCGAACCGAACCCGAAAAAATCCGAACCGAAACTTTAAAAAATCTGAACGGTTTCTATATCTCTAAATCCAAAAACCCAAAACCCAAAAAACTCGACCCGTACCCGAACCGAAGTCCCATGCCATTAAAAGGTAGTGGACACTAAGACATTTATTTATTTTCTTCGAAACAACTAATATTTCTAACAAAAAATGATGAATCTGATTTGATGATATTATGTAAGACAGGTTATAATTTTGATGATAACATATTTTGTAGCGACAATTGCAATACTAGTTTGATAAATGACATTTTTTTTTTTTTTTTTTCTTTTTGTATTTCGTAGATTAGAAGGAACTAAATTTGAAATCATAACTCAGAACGAAGAACAAATTGAAATTTCATTTACAAGAACGTGGACTATCTCCAAACGTGGCTCCTTGGTCCCCCTAAACGTAGATAAAAGGTACCTCAATTATTCTTGAGAGATAATTAACTATGACCTCCAAAGTGGTTAATTATATTTAATGGAGTGTAATTTTTCGTTAAAGATATATTATTCGAAGTGGTGTCTCTGGAATATACATGTATGGTATATTGGAGAGGTTAGAAGGCTGGCCTGACGTTGACATGGACCAAATTAGGATCGTCTTCAAGCTCAACCCAAAAAAGTAACCATACGCTTTTATAACCTTCTATTGCTATACTTATATTCCAATTTAAAGTTTATTTAGTAGAATCGTTTGTGCATTTCAGGTTTGATTTCATGGCGATATCTGATGATCGGCAAAGAAGCATGCCATCGATGGCGGATCGAGACAATGCTAAGATATTAGCTTATAAAGAAGCTGTTCTTTTAACAAATCCAAGCAATCCTATGTTCAAAGGAGAGGTATATATATATTATGGTTCATTTATACATACACAAACATATACTATTTTTTCGAATTTTGGAAGATGGGAATGATATGAGTGTGTTTGTAGGTAGACGATAAGTATATGTACTCAATGGAAGACAAAGACAACAACGTTCATGGTTGGATCTCGTCGGACCCACCGGTTGGGTTTTGGATGATAACTCCAAGCGATGAGTTTCGTCTTGGTGGGCCCGTCAAGCAAGACCTCACCTCTCACGCGGGACCCATCACTCTCTCCGTGAGTCCATTTATCATCATTTACATTTTCTACACTAATCATGATAAGCAATTAGGTTTTTGATCATAACAAACATATTGTTAATTTCCCTAAGTTGTGTTTTGTAGATGTTTACGAGCACGCATTACGCAGGTAAAGAGATGAGAATGGATTATCGAAACGGAGAGCCATGGAAGAAAGTTTTTGGTCCTGTCTTTGCTTATCTCAACTCTGTCTCTCCCAAAGAGTCCACTCTTAACCTCTGGAGAGATGCTAAACGACAGGTTCTTTTTGTCGTATCACTGTTATTTGAAAATAAAAAAACAATTTATATAGTTCTTCTTATATTTGAAAACATAAGATTTACAAATTTACATTTATAATAAACTAGCTATACTAATATGTCGCAGATGGCTGAAGAGATCAAAAGTTGGCCTTATGATTTTGTAAATTCAGAAGATTATCCTCTTAGGCATCAAAGAGGAATTATCCAAGGTCAATTATATATCAAAGACAGGTAAGTAAACTAAAATCTCTTTTTTTCTCCATCTTTAAAACATATAATATTTTGGTCAAGTATAATTTTAACATATTTACTATTACCAATGGTTTACTCTTGGTTGCAGTTACGTGTCAAGATTAAAAATATATGGTAGATATGCTTTTGTTGGTTTGGCACCAATTGGTGAAGCTGGTTCATGGCAAACAGAATCCAAGGTATAGTAATAATACTACTCATACCTTATACAAGCTTATAAAATTAATTAAATTAACTATACTTTCTATGAAAATTTGATAGTGTATATTAATTTTTAAATTTTGTTTGGGACAAAAAGGGATATCAATTTTGGACGAAAGCTGACAGAAAAGGGCAATTCATAATAGAGAATGTGAGGGCAGGCAATTATAGTCTCTACGCATGGGGTTTTGGTTTCATCGGTGACTATAAATACGAGCAAAACATTACCATCACGCCAGGTATATATTTACACTCACATACGTATAATTTTATATCATAAGCCTGTTCATATCATAGCTAGAGAAAGCATGCTTGGACTCACCGTTCATTATATCTTCAATTCATAATTATTTTTTTTTTAAATATGATTTTTATTTGGATATAAATAAGTGACATCGAGTCAATTTATTAGGTATGGTTTCAGACTTTCAGTTTAGATATATATATGTATGCAACTACATGCATATTGTGTGGACCCATTACATATTTACATGTCCATTTAGATATGATTGTTTGTCTGCATTTTAACAGTTTTATATCATCATAGTCTAGTTATATACCATAGCATAAAATGGTAAACGCATTAGAAACAACCTGACTTTTATTTTTTTAATCCCACTAATTAAATGCTCATCTGATTCATTTTGGTGTGAAGGTAGCGAGATGAATGTAGGGCCTATAGTGTATGAGCCGCCGAGAAACGGTCCGACATTGTGGGAAATCGGTGTACCGGATCGAACCGCCGGAGAATTCTATATACCCGATCCTTACCCTACACTTATGAACAAGCTTTATGTTAACCCACTTCAAGACAGGTTAGTACTTTAATCTTTTCATCTAAAACTTTTTTTAGTCAAATTTTCTCATTCAAATTGCTTTGATTTTTTTTTTTAATATATAGGTTAATGACTATGAGAACACAAAAGGAAACTGAATTTTGGCTGATTTGATTCGACTTAATTAGTTTTGATTTTGGTTTTTCCTATTATCACATTCAGTATCATAACTAAAACTTGAACTATTGCAGATTTAGGCAATATGGATTATGGGATCGTTACGCAGATTTATACCCACAAAACGATCTTGTCTACACAATTGGTGTAAGTGACTATAGAAGAGATTGGTTCTTTGCACATGTCACAAGGTAACTAATTTTTGCAGTAATCATATATTTTAACTCTTATATTAGAACTTATCTAAACTAATTGTTACTTTTTTTTTAATAATGTAGAAACGTAGGAAACAGTACATTCCAACCAACGACATGGCAAATCATATTTAACCTAAAGAGCGTGAACAAGATCGGACTCTACACACTCAGAATAGCTCTAGCATCAGCTGCTGATTCCGAGTTACAAGTCCGGATCAACAATCCGGAATCCGATCACATTTTCACAACCGGTTTAATCGGAAAAGACAATGCGATTGCGAGGCATGGAATTCACGGGCTATATAGATTGTATGGTATCGATGTTGGTGGAAATTTACTAAGTGTTGGTGATAATACGATATATTTAACTCAAACTAGAAGTATAGGAGCGTTTCAAGGTGTTATGTATGATTATATTCGTCTTGAAAGTCCTTTTAGAACATGAAAAAAAAAGAAAAAGAAAAAAGAGAGGTAGAGTTAAAAATAATTTACTATAGAGAGAATCTAAATTTCTTTGTTTTTTATTGTCTCAAATGTAATAACAAGTGGTTTGAATAAATTAGACAAAATGAAATCAATAGTTTAATGTGTAAGGTGTGATTTTGTACATTACTCAATGGACCCACTATAAACTATTCGTTATAGACTTCTGTAGTCTATACTTAGCCATGGACCCGGACCGGAATTGTGACCTGGTCCCGGGTTTACCGGTCCGACCGGCTGATATAGTAAGAACATTGGTCTCTCTTCTCTGTTCCCATTACCTTAATTTTTTTAAGACAGAGAAGTAGTAATGATGAAAACAATGGCGATAGTGATAAGAGAGAAACTAAAAAAGCTTAGGATGGTATTTGTCACATTACATTACCAACCATATAGAGAAGAATCACAAAAGAGTTTCTCTCTATGCTATTTATCATGACCAAATCTTCTTCCTGGACTCTCTCTCTTTCCCAACCGGAACTTGTGGTTGTTCTCTGTGACTAATCCTCTTCTGAGCCACTTGATGGTTTGATGAACCAGAAGCTGTTGGTCTTGTTGGTCTGAGTACTCTGTTGAACACTTTCGGCGGGTCTGATTTCCTGATCCGTTTCTCCTTCATATGGGTATCATCACCATTGTTGCTCTCTGTTTCTCCGGTTCTCGAGACTCTCTTCTTCCTAGCCATCTCGTTGAGGTTTAAAGAATTGTTTCTCGTCTTGAGACGGTTCGATGTTCTCAGGATGTTGCTGTTTGATTCTGTATTGTTATTCTCATTGCCGAAGTTGTCTTCTTTGTAGCAAGTCTTCACTTCGCTCGCGACATCAGGGAACTCTTTAGTCGCTGCCATTTGCTGTATATGCTGTTCTTGCTCCTTTAGCCTCATTTCAAGTTCTTTGATCTGCAGACAAACAAAAAAAATTCAAATATCTGTTGAATCAGAAGCTCAGAAATCTTGAGATAATCCATGAAACTAACCTTCTGTCTTAGTAACACTGCTTCTTGACTTTGCTCATTTTTCTGTTTCATCTCAAACTCTTTAATCTGTGAAATTCGTATCGAACAAAAAGAGTTAGATGTTGAGATTTTACACATAGAAAGAAGGTAAGTTTGAGGTTAAGTCACTTCTAACCTTCTGTTGCCAGACAAGAGAGTTGCCTTCAGACTCTTTCAACTTATTCTCAAAATCTTTAACCTTCTGTTGCCACACAAGTGAGTTACCTTCAGATTCTTTCAACTTGTTCTCAAGATCCTTAACCTGCAGGCATCAATTTATGAAGCAACAAAACATTTTGAGATTTTTTTATGTAACAATCAATATTTGATCTCAAGAAACCTTCTGGTGGTAAGCTGCAGAGTCTGATTGGTGTCTATCTCGGAGCTTGCACTCTAGCTCCTTGACCTTTAACGGAGAAAATATGGTTAATGTTAGGAAATCAAGCATGTCAATACGCGGAGATAAGAAGAGAAAGAACCTTCTGCTGGAGATTGCTACAAGTCTCATCTCTGCTCTTTAGCCTTTCTAGAAGCTGTGCGTTTTGTTTTTCTGATTGGGTATGCAGTGACTCAAGCTGGCCTTCAAGTTCTTTGTTCTTTTCCTGGAGACTTCTGTATGAGTGGTCTCTTCCTTTATTCTTACCTTCCAGGTTTTGGATGTTCTCTTCCAGTTTCTTTATCGATTCATCTTTAGATCGGCTTTCTTGCCTTGCTTTCTCCACCTTTTAAAATTGATACATGAAGCAATAAGGCAAAGTTGTGACACAATCCAAAAAAGACGAATCCTTGGAGAAGTCATACCATTGCTTTCATCTTCTGAATCTCTCCGGTATCAACTTGCTTCCTCGCAGGACCCAACTCAACCCCTCTAACACGAGTTGCAAAGTTAAGTGAACTTAGAGTCTCACTCACATCATGCTCAGAGGGACTGATTTGCACAAACATCAGAGTCTTTGAGTCACCTCCTGCATCATTTGCACATACACATCAGTTTAACCAAAGCATAGCGTAACCATGGATTGATCCTTAGGTTATGAAGATTCTTACCCAGTGAATCTTGAAGCAAGTGTGTTAATTTTGAGTTCCTGATAGATAGTTAATAATTCGAAAATGTTAAAAGCAGACAACAAAGAGATGTAGGGAGAGAGAATTATGCAAATGATTAGACTAACCTGTATGGAATGTGACTACTCTTTGTAGCCAATGCATAAATCACATCCCCGAGAGCTGAAAGTGACCTATTGATGTTCTGTGCTTCCTTCAGACGCTCACCTTGCACGTCAGTCTTTGCCAACCTCTCACTTCCGGCTAAATCTACAAGCCAAAGCTTGCTTTTTGTGCAATCACCATTCATCAGGTTCTTTGCTTTTACCATTATAGAGAGCATGCTGCAAAAAGAGAACTTGATAATATTAAACAAGCCTCGTAATGTAACATAAAATGTGGGAAAGCCAAACATTCAAACAACATAATGAGAGAGGCATATATCACCAAGTACCAGTGAGATCGGCTGCTATGTTCATTCACATTATTGGATCCAACAGCTCTTGCATTGCTCCCAGCCTGAAGCACATTCCACACTTCATTTATGTTTTCCACTTTTGCTTCTACTAATCCAGGAACATGATGGGACCCCTCAGACGATTGTTTTATCTCCAACCTTGGTAGAAAAATCCATTAAGTTATATTAATCTCTATGTCGAAAGTTCCTGTTTCAATCCTAATGTGTGTATGACTTAATTAAAAGTAGAGTCTTACTTCTTTGATGCTGGTGAAGTTGCCAACAAGTCTCTTATCTGTTCATTGTAGACCTCAAGGACGCTAACTGATATGTCATATGAAATTGTCTCTCGCCTTTCTCTAGCAACTTCAAATAATTGCTCGACTGTTCTATAGTTGACACCCCTGTTCTGTGGAGTACCTTCCATTGTAAACGTCTTCCCTGTTCCTGTTTGCCCGTATGCAAAAATACAGACATTGTATCCGTCTAGCACGGAAACAACCATAGGAGAAGCATCCGCAAAGACATCAACTGCAGGATCAAGAAAGAAACTTTATTAGTAATATGTGTTAATTATACTTAATGATCTAACTAGACCATAACATACTATACACTACCTTGACCATCTTTCGGCGTATAAACTCTGTCAAACTTGAAACTTTTCTTGGAATTATTTCCTGTGATGACACCAAGATCTCCATCTTTTGCTCCATCAAAGTCAACAATTGTGGCACACTTAGTTGACGTCTCCTCCTTATTCAAAGGGCGGCAACGACAAAAGACCCTAATGTTGCCTGTTATAAGTGAAGCTGTCAGTAATCTGTGTAGGTTTAAAGTGTGATGCCAAGAAGCTTAATTAAATCATCAGGAAAATTTAAGCATTCATTGCCTTTAGTCTCCTGAATGTAGTTATAGAGCTCCTTCCGCTTTACTTGCTCTTCACTGTACTTTTGCTTGAGATCCTCACACTGTGAAACTGTTTTACGAGTTGATAATAGTATTAGTTCACGAAATCGCCTTCTTCAGAACAAAAAAAGGTAAACTACTCACCAAGTGCCTGAACTCCATCAACCATTTTGTACAATTCTGGAATTGATTCGACGCATTCATGTGCATCCTGAGATAGCTGAGATTGTTCCCTTTTCATTATCTGCATAACAACAGATTCATAAATATTATAAACAAATATTTGAAAAACATGTCCATTGCAGAGAGGCTATGATACAACAGTACTTGAGGAAACATCAAACTACCTCTATTTTCTCCACTAGACTAGAAATTGCAGTTTCCCAACGTCTCTTGTCATTCTCATATTTTCTAGTGATACTCTTCAAACTATCAGCTTGCGTTACCACAGTTTGGTCTGTTTCAAGTAAGCACCGAATCAAAAGCAAGAAAACCTCCGTAGCCAAAAAAAGATATAACAGTAACAAATTTGGATTGACAATGATGGGAGTTCTCCCACTTTCACCAAAATATGTCAAGTTCTGTATTACCTAGAGAGCGTGCCTCGTACATCTTATTGTCAAGTTCCATCATCACTTTTTCTAGTTGCTCATTGGCAGAGGTCAGTGACATCCACGCTTCGTGACACTCATTAGTCTTATGTTGGTATTGTTCAGAAAGCTCTTCTATCTTCTTCTCATACTTGTCATGAGCTTTGGCTCGCATAAGCCTCTTCTGCTCAAATATCAACATAAAAAGAAGAAACTCAGGACATCCATAATGCCTATATTTTTAGGAAATAAGAGTCAGCAAGCTAGTTTAACAGTACCCGAGCAGGAGAAATCTCTATTTCCGCAGTACATTTCTCACACTTAATATAATCTTGAGATGTCCTTACAACTGCACAGAAACGCAAATGTATGAGTTTAGAAAATAAAATCTTAAATAAAACCAAGCACAAGAGAAGAGCTTTACCTGGAACTTGTGGTGCTTTCCTCACACAAATCCCACAAACCACTGGACTTCCATTGATTCCTTCGAACCTTACCCTAATCAATCCATCATCCATTACCATGACCCTTAAATCGACCAACAGGAGTGGCCTGTTTGCGCCAACAACAGAGAAGATATCGAATTCAGCTAAGACCTGAACATAACCACAACAAAATCACTTCTTTCAGCATAACTACATGAAGAAAAAAAAAACACAATCTTTCCGTTGGTCTGCTTGCCTTCTCATCTTGAACATAGACATTGAATACCCTAATCCCTTTAGGTCCATTGGTATTAATAATCTCTGCGAAATGGAAATCGACGACGTATTCTCCGGGAAGAAGATTGTTTAACCGGTAGCTAAAGTTCCCTACACGAGCTGACTGGTAAATGAATGGACAGTCTCCTGCTTCAACTATAGACTCATCTGTTCTCAGCACGTCTCCTCCTTCGAAATAGTTGTCTCTGAGGATAATCAGTTCAGAATCTAATACCTTTGAATCATCATCTCCTCCAGCATTAATGAACATAATGGTCTCATCTGCTCACACCAACAACAAAATAATTGTCTCAATACATAAAAGCTAAATTGAAGTTTGAAGAGAATCTTATTTCTATTCGTTACTAGGGGTTTAACAAGTAATTGGGTGAAAGAATCAGGATCCAAAAATCGAAACTGAGTGATTTACAAATGCAAAATGCTCAATTTAAAAAGCCCCAAATCCAAACCCTAGGGATTTACCAAGCACTCCAAAAACCGAGTCAACACTGTTTGAATAATCCCTAAGCGAAACGGAAATGTAGCTGAAAACTCGATTTAGTTAAAAATTGAAATCGAAAATGAGAGGATCCAAACCTGCGCAATTCGCTTTTGTGAAACCAGTAGGCACCAGCCTTGAATTCGGATCACACACCATTGAATCGCCTAAAGAATCTTCACATTCATCCATGGAAGTGTCTCGAATCTCTAATTTCTCCATTGGATCTCCAACGAACTGGGAATTAGGAATCTCCAGTGAATCAAGTGACGTCACCTCTAGATTCACCGGAACTGTAGCGTCGATCTGAACATCTTCCATTGAACGAAGAGAAAATTGAATCTCTGTTTCGTTACCTCGCTATTCCAAGAATCACGATTGCTGAGAAATGCTTAAAGCAAATGTGGGAGAGAGAGAGAAAGAGGCGTGACCCAAGGAGGGATATTTCTTTTTCCTTTTCTGCGTTTTGCATTTAAAATTTGAAAATCTCTCGGAGACGACCGTTTAAAGACTTTGTGTTACCGTTAAACGATGCGTAAACTTTATATGGGCCTCAACTTTTTAATAATGGGCCACATTCCGTTTTAACTTTAAATCCAAACCGAAACAAATCAGATCGGTGAAAATTGAAATGATAATCTAAACCGGTTTTGCTATGACGTGGACCGGATTCATAGCAAGAGCATATCACTAGTTCTAACAAAAAAAACCAAAAAAAAAGAAAGAAAGCAGAAGCTTCACTAGCATATGTTGTTTGCGTTTGCTAACTGTGTGGATTTGTCATTACTGATCATCAAGGATTGACACGATCAAAGACATGGCTAAGCGGGTGTGCTCAGGGACACCGGAGATTAAAACCGTCGCTTCAACTCCTGTAAGATCTTTGACATCCACTCTGGCTCCTGAAATCTGTTTGTTTTGCAAGAACTTAGCATCATCTAGAAAGAATCTGGTGAGTGTGATTCAAATTCAAAGTACAGAAGAAAAACCTGTTGTAGATTATCTAGACCGGCGCCATCTCGGCCGTAGAGTGTAGCAAGAGCATCTTTCTCAACAGCTAGCTCAAAGGTAACCTTTCTCAAAGAGACACCTATACTTCTGCTTCAAAGAAAACAAGCAAAATACTCTGTTTTATTCCACAAGATTGTTAACAAAATGGATATCATTGTTCTTGGCAAGAACAGACCGTGGTGGTGGTGAAGAAGAGACATCTCCATTGCTAGAAGCTTGAAGCTGTTTCGTTCCCTGTGTCCAGTCATTCGCGCCTGTCTGCATTAGATTATCGACCGACTGCATTATATCTGCACCGCTTCTAACCATCTTCAACTCAAGTTCACCATCTGACACCGAGAGAGAATCACTTCTGTTTGCTGCGTTCTGTGGTTTTGTCGAACCACCATGGTTCTTAGATGGAAGAAACAATTAGTCATCCGAAGAAGAACTCTAGCTTAAGGGAAAGAAACAAACTTACTTGATGTGATGGTTGTAGATTATATACATTGCTTGCTCCTGCACTTTCATATGGATTACTAACTCTAGCTCTCATTTCTTCTAAGTCCTTCTTTGGCAACAGGTTCTCTCTTAACTTCGAAGATACATGAGACAAGGCCTTCTGTACATACCTATACTCTCCCATAATCTAGAAACAACAATCAGAGAGTCAAAAGGAGCAAAATCTCGGTTAATCGCATCACATACTGATTACAAGAAAACACACGCTCGCTTACCTCTATGACCAATTCATTTTCTGATATACAGTCAAGAACTTGGTCACCTATTGGAATGTGTACATCAGCACCAGTTGCTATGATTGCTTCTCTGTTTCCAATCAAGTCATTAGCAAACTGCGATGGCACCAACAGCTTAGCTTTCACTAAAGGACCGTGCATTCCAGAAAATTTCCCAACATCAATCTCAACAGATCTTCCATATACAAGAGTCAGAGCTTTTTGTGCTTGAGAGTAACGTAACTCTAGGTTCTACACAACGGTAAACAAAACTAACATCAGCAAAGAAACTCGGATAGAAACAATGTAAGCAAAGAAGCCCTACCTCGCGTGCAGAAATGGTAACAACTCGTTCTCCGGAGACGCTTAATGGAGCTCCAATGGAGATAGAAGCACCAGTTTCGTTCTGAAGAGTTCTGATGATAGTTCCTTGTTTCCCAATGATGCCACCAGCTGCAACACTTGTGCAGATTAGTTTGAACACAACCTTCCTTTCTGTATCTTTTGAGCCCTGAAGATAACTCTTTCCTTCTTCATACGACGACGGTAAGTTGTTCCTACTCGACGAAGCGGTTTCCGAAGCGTTAGGCAACGAAGAATAAGAACCAAGATCGGGGGAAAACTCGGAATGTGGATCCTCTGACGATTCATAAGCTTTGCTGCAAAGTGGAGGTGGGTATGGATTGTGAGGTGGACAATTCTGAAGAGAGGATGATACCATAACCAATGCCTTCTTCACAGCCAAGACCTCGCCTGTAATCTTTATACATAAAAGAAAGAAGAGACATTCACAAATCAAAACCAAGAATGTAAAAAAACAACAAATTTAACAACTTTTTCAGAAAAGTGATGAACTTTATGTATGCTAAAGATATCAACTTTACATTCATCAGTCATCACTTGTTACTGCTTCTTCTTCTTCTTTGTTAAACATCAACCACATTCATACATTGCTCCATTATCATTTAAAGAGCAAAAAGCCAAAAACTTTTAAAATTTATTTTGGAAGAAGCATAAAGACTTTAACTTTAGGGTATACCTGAATCAATTCGTCGTTGTTAGTGCCACAAATCGGCGGAGGCAAAACCCTAATCATCGCACCGGAGTTTCTCCGCATCCACTGCACATTCTTCCCTCCCTTCCCCAAAATGGCACCAATCTGATTCCGATCAGCGAGAATCCCACAATAAGCTTCTCCATCGTCACCGGCCACGATTCCGCCGCTATCTTTCGCAGCTAAAACCGCCCATGATCTCTCCAAAACCCTAATCAGAGCCGTCTGAGCAGCGGAGAGATCACAAGTCACCCAATCTTCGTGTTCTCCTCCGGAGAAATCTCCGACTCTATCAGTCAATAGAAAGCTTTTGTTAACGGCGGTTGACCCGACGATGAAAACGATCCTGTGATCGGAGCCGTTCAACGGAGGCTCGCAGTGGATTTTGGTACCGGTCTCGCGCCGGAGCCTGGAGACAACAGAGCCGTTTGTTCCGATTATGCCACCGATAACTGACGCATGACAGACAACTCGTAATGCCATCTCGTCCGGTAAGACGTGAATCACCTGACGCCGCTGCGTTCGGTGATTCTGATTCGACACGGTGGTAACTCCGCGGCGGCTGTTCATGGCGGCGCAATTTAGCAGTTCGCTCTCTTAGAGTGTGTGTTTCTTCTTCCCGCAAGACACGGTGAAGAAGCGGGAAGGACAATAAGACCAGTTTTGCTTAAAGGAAGTCTTTTTGTTTTTCCTCAAGTGGGCTTAAAGAAGTACGAAACCACGA
Organism: Erythrophleum ivorense; assembly: GCA_026724425.1. Lineage (NCBI taxonomy): Eukaryota > Viridiplantae > Streptophyta > Magnoliopsida > Fabales > Fabaceae > Erythrophleum > Erythrophleum ivorense. Next base: position 218,964 of record JAIUCV010000283.1, read on the forward strand.
TTTTGCAGAGAAAGCCGTAAATCTCTCAAATCAACATTAAATTTCTCGCAGATTTGTCTACCGAGTGCGTTTTAATTTTTGTTTAAACGTGAATTAGGATGGTTGCGATTTCTGCGTTTCAAACGCTAACGTTAAATGTCTGAGCAGCAAAACACGGCGGCGTTTAGAATCTAGTCTTTCCAAGGTCCATTTGGTCATTTCTATTTGTCCAATGGTACATGTTTATGTATTCGGGTATTTGAATTATAAAAATATACCATTGGACAAGGTAATATAAACTAAAAGAAACAAAAGAAACCTTCCAAAAATGGAAACTCATATTTATTTTAATTTAATTCTAACAAAATATGTAAAATTTAAACAATCCACATGTGCTAATATCTAATCGGCTAATTAAAATGTATCGAAATCTAGTAAACTATAATTTTCATATGTGTCACCAATTTATAAAACGTTCACTTTATACAATAAGATTTATCACAATAAAAGTAATAAATTCAAAATGCTATCAAACCCCCATAAACTAATCTCAATGTTTCCCTAAAGTATACAATTAAAAGTTATCATTACTTTGTCAACTAAAGTTTAGGCTATCGAAGACTTAAAGTTCATTCCCGAACAAGACTATAATAATCTTGACAGTTGTGCGACTATTTCTTATGATCTTTGTCTATCTCCAATAAAGTTGTAGCTTTTCTATCTACATCTTTCATCTCTGCCGCATCCGAACATCAAATGTCTTTTGTTGGTCATTTGATTTTGCTCAGTCCAAAGTCTGACAAACTAAATTTTGACGTGAAAAGAAGAAATTGAGGATAAAATCAAAACCAAATAACTACAACAACCGCTTGAACATGAGAATATATCTCCGTTCGAAAAAATCCACAATTTTTTCTATTAATCGCTCGATTAGTTCTGGAAATCAATGGGCCAAATATATATTTTCTTGAAATCTGTTTGACTCAGTTGATAATTGTTTGTAAAATCCAGTCCAAAAATTAAAGATTATTATGTTTAGAGTTATCTTAGCAAAAAAAAAATATGTGATTAATTGTTGGGAGAGTTGGTTTAATATTCTAAAAACTTTTTCTAATTTGAAAACTAACTCTTATTTTAAAAAAATTAAAAATAATCTTTTTAACAAGTGAAAAGACAATAAAATCATTATCAGTTTTTAGAATTAATAATTAGAAAAAAATAATTTATTTTTTAATTAAGATATACAATATTTTAAAGATTAAATCATACTTTACATTTTATATATATCAGAAAAATAGATTATCTTTAAACAAAAAAATAGTTTAATAGATATTTATATTTGAATACTTACATAGTATTTTCAAAATATATTCATGTTAATCATCAATATCAAACAACTTCTATAAATAACAACACATATACATTCTATAAATACCAATTTCGAATATGCGACACAATAGTTTTTTTTCATCTTATTTTCAGTTTAAATGATTTTAGGATTATCTCAATTATTATTTTTTTCAACTGAAATAATTTTAAAACAACATAAATGAATTTTAAAACAAATTTTATGTCTAAAAAAATTGAGGGTATTTTGGTAATTTTGAATATCAATAAGATTAGTTTTTCAACATTTTAAAAAGGACGTTAGTTTTCAAAATATTTTTAATTTGGGTAATATTGGTCCAAATTTCCTCTTAATTGTTTGCTACAAATTGATTTGAAAATTTTTTATCTAGACTCAAACTCTGACTTTTTTTGTTTTGTGTAGTATATGTGAATTTGAAAAAGTATATAATTTACGTTGAAAATATATGATTTTCATACTAATATGTTATCTTATATATAAAAATGTTTAAAATATATGTAAAATATAGTAAAAACTCCACCTTAATTAATTTTTGAATTATTATCAGTTTTTGAAAAATCGCTAATCGCTTTGGCTGTTGGCTGAGCGATATCTTGAACAGAGGAATATACATGATACTTTCCTATCGACCGTAGTGGAGCTCATCAGAGTTTGATTTTCTTTCTTTGGTCCTTCTTAATTACCAATGAAAATTGTTATTTACTGTTGGACAATAAAAACATTCACACGTAAAAACATTCACACGTGGGTGTGACTGGAGACTCCTTACCACTATCGTTTTATTTTACTGTTCCCGTTAAAATGTATACCGTTATGTCATCTAAAAGCTCAGCACGGCACAGAACATGGTCGATATGACTCAATTGTTGTCACGTGGAGCTTGGCTCCATTGTTAGTCTTTAAAGTTCGTCACTGTGACTACGAATTATCCATTGTTGTCTTCAACACTGACCATTTTAAAGCTATCATATATTATTATTCATTATCAGTTAAATTATTATAACTGCATCATAAAATCTTTCAACAGATCCACCGTGGAATCAAGACACATCATGCGCAAAGCCAACGATTAGCAACAAGATAATCCAAGAAAGAATCAACATAACGATCTTGCCTATCCATGTCTCCAAACACTCCTTTCATGTCCTTCACATTCTCTCTATAGACCTTTCCTTCTTCATCTTCCATTACCAATCTCAACGACTTAGCAACACTTTCTTTAGTAAAGAAACCTTCTGTCTCATCCCGAGGGAGCACGTACCCAATTTTCTTCTCCTCTATGACTCTCGCATTCAATCCTTGGTCGTACACAAAAGCCAGCACCACCATCGGTTTAGCAAACCGGATAGCTTCAATTATCGTTGACCAACCAGTCTGAGTCAGAACCAAACCGATCGAATCGTGGCTCAACGTTCTCAATTGCTCAACCCAACCTCTCCACACCATCCCTCTCTCCTTGGTTCGCTCTTCGAACCCTTCAGGAAGCTCGACCGGTTCTGTATCCCACGGACCGCGTCGAGTCTTTAAAACCCAGAAGAAAGGTAAACCGGAAAGCTCTAAACCGAGAGCGATTTCGTTTAGCTCCTTCTGACTCGGTTTAGCTTCTGAACCAAAAGATACGTGGACAACGGATTTGGTTTTCTGCGAGTCCAACCACGCCTTTATAGACAGCCACGTGTCAGTATCCTCATACTTTTCTTCCAATTTTGGAGGTAAGACTCCAACCGGTATAACCGGTTTTTGGTGAAGATCCTGTAAAAGTTCTATCCATTTTGCTTCGTACTCGTAGCAGCTACGTAAGATGATGGCATCACTCCCGCTGATTACGCCGGTCATACGGTCGACGTCGGGGATATTCCCTTCGGTGGTCTCCGCCATGATACCTTTGAATATGTCCCGGCACTCGTAAAGCTTGTAAGCTACCGGGGTTTCGAATGGGACCCACTTAGGCGGCGTAAGAAAATCTTCCGGCGACGTACGGTACTCGTCGAATCCCGGCGGTTTCAGAATCCCTAAAGTCGCGGCGGTAAAAGCACTGAAGAATCCAGTTTTACATCCGAGGCGGCGCGAGATTGAGGGAAGCCAGTAAGGCGCAAAATCCTGGAGAATCCAGTCGGGTTTCGAAGACTCGAGAAACTCCGTCACCGGGATCCGCATTCCATCCATGGCTATTTTCAGATAGGGTACAAGATCGAGAGGAACGTCGGTGGTGGCTTCGCAGTCCTCAGGGAGTTTGTTGTTGGAAGGAAGCGGGATTTTGACGAAATTGATGGCGGAAGCGAGATTCTCCGGCAACCGTGGGAGGAGGCGGTCGATGTTGCGAGGAGTGGAGATGAAAGAGACGGTGTGACCCTTTTGAGCCATGAGCTTGGAGAGCTCCAAGTGTGGAAACATATGGCCAAAGGCTAACCATGGAAACATTACCACGTGGAGCTTGGCTCCATTACCGTCTTTAGAGCTTGTCATTGTGTAATATCGATTTGAGGAGACGATTCAGTTTAGTGCTTCTTCTTTTTACATAAGGAAGAAAAAAAACTCTTTATGGAGAATATATCATGGACAAAACAAAACAAAACAAAAAATTTTAGAGTGTCGCTAACTAAAAATTAAATATACATTAAAACACGTAGGGCCTTCTGTTAGATATTTTCATGAAATACAAAGGTTTTGTTGGAGCTTCACTCTCTCCTTTTTTGTGATCCTCATCAGTGCCGTGCGAAGGATTATAGGAGCTCAAGGCAAATAATTAAAAAAAAAAATTAATATATAAATTTTTAAAACAAAACAAAAAGCTAAAAAATGAAAGACATATTTTTAAAATACATGTATAATAAAAAAATTTAAAACACGTTTGTTGTCAAAGATTAACCAAATTAATTATTTATGTACTTACAAAAACTGACTCATTTTTTTTTTGATTTAGGATTCTCATTTTCTTTCTCTAAAGTCTAATTAAGAAAAAAATAGAAAACAACACATCTATAAAGGACTAAAAATTAAATATACATTAACACACGTAGGGCCTTCTGTTAAATATTTTCATGAAATACAAAGGTTTTGTTGGAGCTTCACTCTCTCCTTTTTTGTGATCCTCATCAGTGCCGTGCGAAGGATTATAGGAGCTCAAGGCAAATAAAAAAAATTAATATATAAATTTTTAAACAAAACAAAAAGCTAAAAAATGAAAGACATATTTTTGAAATACTTGTATAATAAAAAAAATTAAAACACGTTTGTTGTCAAACATAAACCAAATTAATTATTTATGTGCTTACAAAAACTGACTCAGATTTTTTTTTGATTTAGGATTCTGATTTTCTTTCTCTAAAGTCTAATTAAGAAAAAAATAGAAAACAACACATCTATAAAGGACTAAAAATTAAATATACATTAACACACGTAGGGCCTTCTGTTAGATATTTTCATGAAATACAAAGGTTTTGTTGGAGCTTCACTCTCTCTTTTTTTGTGATCCTCATCAGTGCCGCGTGCGAAGGATTATAGGAGCTCAAGGCAAATAAATAAATAAAAAAAATTAATATATAAATTTTTAAAACAAAACAAAAAGCTAAAAATGAAAGACATATTTTTAAAATACATGTATAATAAAAAAATTTAAAACACGTTTGTTGTCAAAGCATAACAACTAACAACAATGTAACAACTAACAACAATGATAAAATTATACTACACGTCAGGGGGCTGTTGCCCCCCAATGCTTTTTAAACATCCCATGTTAATTCGTTGATAAATTTAACAATGCCCCTAAAATTCTTTGCAATTTCACCCTTATTTCTTTAAACAAGTTTAGTCATGCCCCCATAAATATAATTTTTGCCTCCGCCACTTCTATCGGCCAAAATTAGACTTTTTAAAAAGTGAGAAATTTAAAAAAGTCAACAGTCAACTTTCGACCACTCCAACATCCTTGGAAAGCACGTCACACATGACGTCACATAGAGGAAGACATGCTGTTGCGTTGGATCTGCAATCAAGACAGTGGAATTAGCCATTTGCATTTCGGGTTTTGGGACGGGAATTGACGTGAATGAAAAGAGAACGAAAAATTTGGGAAACCAAATATGCTACCCAAAGTATTCTCATATTATAATGGAACGGGAAATAACGGGAATAGGAAGGAAAAGAGAAATTTGAGAATAAAATATTAAAACCCGAAGTCTTAATAAATCGGAAAAAATAAAGATATTTCGGAAAATTATGGGAAAATTCGAGAAAATACGGGAAATTATAGAAAATTTCAGGAAATTATGGGAAAATTTGGGGAAAATTGGAAAAAATCGGGATATTTAAGAAACATATATCTAATTTTCAATTTTTTTATTTTTTAAACGGGAAAATCGGGAAATCTCGTATCCTTCCCGAACCCTTCCATTACCCGTTTGAATAAAATAAATGTTCCCAAACGGGAAATTACAAATTCCTATTCCCGAAAAGTTCGAGAAATTTTAAACGGATAAATGTGGGAACGAGATTCCCGTACTGAAATGCACAGGGCTAAGTGGAATGTCAAATGATATTTCGTATGCTAATAAGTAATACTAGTTGAAAACAATTTATTTAAAACTCTGTTAGAAGATTTTTTATTAATGTATACCCTCTTTGGAAGCAGATCCGCCATTACATCAAAACTCATGCACACATATAAGATATGACGGCGAGCAACATAACGATCCAGGAAAGAACGTTTTGCGTTTTCATGACTCCAATACTTCAAGTCTGCTAAAATTAATGTATAAATGATAGTTCGTTATGTGCTGATGAAACGCATGATAGTTTAATCGTAACTATAGAACATTCAACACTGCCCATTTGAAAATTACCATATTTTTTCATTGATTCAGTTACTATTATTAGTCTTTCAACAGATCCACCGTGGAATCAAGACTGATCATGCTCAAAGCTAACGATTAGCAACAACATAATCCAAGAAAGAATCAACAACGATCTTGCTTATCCATGTCTCCAAATACTCCTTTCATGTCCTTCGCATTCTCTCTATAGACTTCTCTCTATAGACCTTCCCTTCTTCTTCTTCCATTACCAATCTCAACGACTTGGCAACTCTTTAGTAAAGAAACCTTCTGTCTCGTCCCGAGGGATCATGTACACAATTTTCTTCTCCTCGATTACTCTGGCATTCAATCCTTGGTCAAACACAAAAGCTAGCATCACCATCGGTTTAGCAAACCGGATAGATTCAATTATCGTTGACCAACCAGTATGAGTCAGAACCAAACCGATCGAATCGTGGTTCAACGTTCTCAATTGCTCAACCCAACCTCTCCACACCATCCCTCTCTCCTTGGTTTGCTCTTGGAACCCTTCTGGAAGCTTGACCGGTTCGGTATCCAACAGACCGCGTCGAGTCTTTAACACCCAGAAGAAAGATAAACCGGAAAGCTCTAAACCCAGAGCGATTTCGTTTAGCTCCGTCTGACTCGGTTTAGCTTCTGAACTAAAAGATACGTGGACAACAGATTTGGTTTTCCGCTAGTCCAACCACGCCTCTATAGCCAGCCACATGTCGGTATCCTCGTACTTTTCTTCCAAATTCGGAGGTAAGACTCTCACTGGTATAATCGGTTTCCGGTGAAGATCTTGTATAAGTTCCAACCATTTTGCTTCGTACTCGTAGCAGCTCCGTACGTCGATAACGTCACAACTCACAACCGTCACACCGAATCTTTTTAACAAATGGTAGCTGACAAAAATAAAATGATAACTGTTGGATATTTTTATATAGATGAAAATTTCTGTTGGTGGAGAATAGTGACAAAACAAACAGTTAAATAAAAGGTAAATGGAGGACAAAAAAAGTTTCCAAAAAAATAATAGTATATAGTATTTATCATTCAAAACATGTGTAACAAGCTTATAAAGAAATAAAACGAAGACGAAGCGTGATGATAGATGTTCCATGACAAGAAGCATTGCGACACAAGTTAGCCACCTAATGGCATAATGCTCACGAATAAAATAAAAAGATAAGCATATTCTTGGGAAGAAAATTATATATTCATGTTCAACGAACGAACGATACGTCAGTACGGGTACGTCAGTACGGATACGTCAGTACGGATACGTCAGTACGGATAGTAAAACTTATCTGTCACGACCGGTAGGTATGAAAAGCATGGACACGCCAGATGAAACATCAAAAGTCAAAACCATAGACTATAGGGTGGTGAATGGTGATAGAACATATAAATTTTCTAATACGAGAGTGGAGTAAGTATGCGCCGATCTTGGTATTGAATTTTTTATCCTATTATAGAATATATCCAAAAGCATAAACTAACACCCCAATTGTAACTCGAAAAATAATAATAAACGAGAAAACGTAACTCTCAAGGTTCAAAAGCCACCGCACGTCTTCCTCTTTTTTTCCCTATAAAACAACACAAGACTGAACCTTCTCAAGTCGATATTATAACACAATGGCAAATTCTAACGACGGTAATGGAACAAAGCTCCACGTGGTCATGTTTCCATGGTTAGCCTTTGGCCATATGTTTCCACACTTGGAGCTCTCCAGGCTCATTGCTCAAAAGGGTCACACCGTCTCTTTCATCTCCACACCTCGCAACATCGACCGCCTCCTCCCACGGCTGCCGGAGAATCTCTCCTCCGCCATCAATTTCGTCAAAATCCCGCTTCTTTCCGACAGCAATCTCCCGGAGGACTGCGAAGCCACCACAGACATTCCTCTCCATCTCGTACCTTATCTGAAAATCGCCATGGACGGGATGAGAATCCCGGTGACGGAGTTTCTCGTGTCTTCTAATCCCGATTGGATTCTTCAGGATTTCGTGCCTCATTGGCTTCCCCCAATCACTCGCCGTCTCGGCATCAAAACTGGATTCTTCAGCGCTTTTAATTGCGCAACTTTAGGGACTCTGATTGCGCCGGGATCCGACGAGTACCGTACATCTTCGGCGGATTTTCTTACATCACCTAAGTGGATCCCATTCGAAACTCCGGTAGCTTACAAGCTTTACGAGTGCCGGAACTTATTCAAAGGTTTCATGGCGGCGACCATTGAAGGGAATATCCCCGACGTCGACCGAATGGCCGGCGTAATCAACGGTTGTGATGTCATCGTCGTACGAAGTTGCTACGAATACGAAGCACAGTGGTTGCAACTTATACAAGATCTTCACGGGAAACCGGTTATACCGGTGGGAGTTTTACCTCCAAATTTGGAAGAAAAGTGTGCAGATACTGACACGTGGCCGTCTCTAAAAGCATGGTTGGACTCGCAACAAACCAAATCTGTTGTCCACGTATCTTTTGGTTCAGAAGCTATGCCGAGTCAGACACAGTTAAACGAAATCGCTCTCGGTTTAGAGCTTTCCGGTTTACCTTTCTTCTGGGTTTTAAAGACTAGACGCGGTCCGTGGGATACCGAACCGGTCGAGCTTCCAGAAGGGTTCGAAGAGCGGACCAAGGAGAGAGGGATGGTTTGGAGAGGTTGGGTTGAACTACTGAGAACGTTGAGCCACGATTCGATCGGTTTGGTTTTGACTCATAGCGGTTGGGGAACGCCAATTGAGGCTATCCGGTTTGGTAAACCGATGGTGGTGCTGGCATTTATGAATGACCAAGGGTTGAATGCCAGAGTCATAGAGGAGAAGAAAATTGGGTACATGATCCCTCGGGATGAGACAGAAGGTTGGTTTACCAAAGAAAGTGTTGCTAAGTCGTTGAGATTGGTAATGGAAGATGAAGAAGGTAAGGTCTATAGAGAGAATGTGAAGGACATGAAAGGAGTGTTTGGAGACATGGATAGGCAAGATTGTTATGTTGATTCTTTCTTGGATTATCTTGCTGCTAATCGTTAGCTTTGCGCATGAGTCTTGATTCCACGGTGGATCTGTTGAAACACTGTAATAATAATAATAATTGAATCAATGAATAATATAGTATCGGTACGTTGTTGTCCAAGTTGCAACGATGATCAACGATATTATCATTGTTATTATTAGAGAAGTGATTTAGGTGCAATTTGTTAGAACAAATCTATAAGTGGTTATGTGATTCGTGTGCAATACGTTTTATCCTATGTTTTTTAATGACAAAATGATTCAGTCGCCTTTCTCCAAACAACTTCGTTGAATAATGAATACCATAAGATTGATTAACTGATCTTTGGACTGTAATCATCTTTAAATAATCTGCTAGTGAAATATGGATTTTGAATTCCTGAAAGAATTCCATCCCAAAAATTCAGATATTTGGGATGATTCAAAGTAAAGCAATTTGTATCTATTTAAAACAAAGCAAAATGTAAATAAAATCAGATATCTGCTCTGATAGAAAAGTAAATGAATTATATTATTATTGTTTGGGCGATGATTCTTTTTTCATTTTTCATTTTTTTTTTCTCAGGATAAGGATTAAAAGTGAAGTGATGTCTTTTTCAGAGGAAGATCCGAAAATCTTTTGTGTTTTCAGTGAAAATATTTAATACAACTATACAAGGCCCTATGTGTATTAAACTATTAATATATATTTACTTTTTACCTACCAACACCCTTAGCATTATTGTTTAGTTTTTTCCATAAAAAGGAGAACAATAGACTGAATCGTCTCAAATCGATATCACACAATGGCAAGCTCTGAAGACCGAAACGGAGCCAAGCTCCACGTGGCAATGTTTCCATGGCTAGCCTTTGGCCACATGGTTCCATTCTTGGAGCTCTCCAAGCTCATAGCTCAAAAGGGTCACACTGTCTCTTTCATCACCACACCTTGCAACATCGACCGCCTCCTCCCCCGGTTGCCGGAGAATTTCTCCTCCGCCATCAATTTCGTCAAAATCCCACTTCTTTCCAACAACAAACTCCCGGAAGACTGCGAAGCCACTTCCGACGTTCCTCTCGATCTCGTACCTTATCTAAAAATAGCCATGGATGGAATGCGGATCCCGGTGACGGAGTTTCTCGAGTCTTCGAAACCCGACTGGATTCTCCAGGATTTTGCGCCTTACTGGCTTCCCTCAATCTCGCGCCGCCTCGGATGTAAAACTGGATTCTTCAGTGCTTTTACCGCCGCGACTTTAGGGATTCTGAAACCGCCGGGATACGAAGAGTACCGTACATCGCCGGAAGATTTTTTGACGCCGCCTAAGTGGGTCCCATTCGAAACCTCGCTAGCTTACAAGCTTTTCGAGTGCCGGAACATATTCAAAGGTATCATGGCAGAGACCACCGAAGGGAACATTCCCGACTTTGACCGTTTCACCGGCGTAATCAACGGTTGTGATGTCCTCGCCATACGTAGCTGCTACGAGTACGAAGCGAAATGGTTGGAACTTCTACAAGATCTTCACCGAAAACCGGTTGTACCGGTTGGAGTTTTGCCTCCGAAATTTGAAGAAAAGTATGCAGATACTGACACGTGGTTGACTATAAAGCAGTGGTTGGACTCAAGAAAAAACAAATCCGTCGTCCATGTAGCTTTCGGTTCAGAAGCTAAGCCAAGCCAGACGGAGCTAAACGAAATCGCTCTCGGTTTAGAGCTTTCCGGTTTACCTTTCTTCTGGGTGTTCAAGACGCGACGCGGTCTGTTTGATACCGAACCGGTCGAGCTTCCGGAAGGGTTCGAAGAGCGGACCAAGGATAGAGGGATGGTATGGAGAGGTTGGGTTGAGCAATTGAGAACATTGAGCCACGATTCCATTGGTTTGGTTCTCACTCATCCCGGTTGGGGAACGATTATCGAAGCTGTCCGGTTTGCGAAACCCATGGCGATGTTGGTGTTTTTGTACGACCAAGGGTTAAATGCCAGAGTCATAGAGGAGAAGAAAATTGGGTACATGATCCCTCGTGATGAGACAGAAGGTTTCTTTACCAAAGAAAGTGTTGCTAAGTCGTTGAGATTGGTAATGGAAGATGAAGAAGGTAAGGTCTATAGAGAGAATGTGAAGGACATGAAAGGAGTGTTTGGAAACATGGATAGGCAAGATCGTTATGTTGATTCTTTCTTGGATTATCTTGCTGCTAATCGTTAGCTTTGCGCATGAGTCTTGATTCCACGGTGGATCTGTTGAAAGACTGTAGTAATAATAATAATAATTGAATCAATGAATAATATGGTAATTTTAGAGGATGAGAGTAAACTACAACTTCTTCATGTTAATATTAAGTGGCGCAGGCATGAGAGTAAACTACCACATCTTCTAGAGGATGCAAAACTTTTGTATTTTTGCCGAAAATACCTAACAGAAGGCAACAAACTTAACATACAGCCGACATCCTTTGCATAAAACGTTTTTTTTTTTTTTTTTTTCTGGTCGAAAAAGTTGTCTTTCGAATTCTTGCATTGTCCTGTAAGATGATGATACATTGTGTATACAATAGATGTTTCGAACGTAACTGTCACTGAAATTTTTTATTTTAAAATTTTTAATTGTACTGTAGTATGATAATGAAATATGTAAAAAAAAAAGAGAAATTTAATAACCAAAAGTTTTAATCTCATTGAAAAAAACTTGATAGGGCCTAACGGGCTTATTTAGTTACGGCCCATAATCACGTTTCGTATGAAAGGAAAAAGAAAAAGAAATGATAAAATATTTGGAGGTGCGGGGAATCGAACCCCGTGCCTCTCGCATGCGAAGCGAGCGCTCTACCATATGAGCTACACCCCCGAATGATGAATATTAAAGTAGTTATTCAATTAAACCCATTTTTAAAAGTATTATCCGTTACAAGGAGAAGTCAAAGTCGAAAACCTGAAATTTGTATAAACAAGACTACGAAACTTGAAAACTGTGAAAATTAGAATCTTTGTATAAACAAGATGTCTATTTACATAACTCGAAATCTTATGCGACATATTAATTTGATGATTTGGTTCTTATATTCGTTTTACAGTGTGGAAATTAAACATTTTAAATAATTTTTTTAAAAGGTAAAAAACAAAATAAAACATTAATCATAATCCTAAATTACATATGATAAAATTGAGTGACAAACATAAAAATCAAATGACTATAATGTAATAAAATAACAAATCAAATGACTACATTTAAATTGTTATTTTTTTTTTTAGATTTGTCTTGAAAATGAACCTGATGATGACACCTCAGTTGTTAATACCACATGAGAGATGTTAATTTTTAAAAATGCTTCTCTTTTAGTATATTAGGATAACAGTTATAACATAACCATGATGTAATATTTTTATTGTTTGGACATATGTTTGATTATTGTATTTTTTTTTAATTATTAGTAAATAAAAATAGTCTCATCAAAATTTGAATCACTTAATACAAAAATTCAAATTCAAATTAACAACATATTTGATAATTTTAACAGAAAAAAACATACAACACAACAAACATACCGCTCTTAAACTAACACTAAAAATTAAAACATGTTATAAAAAGAAGAAGAAAAGCAAAAAATAAAAACATAATCCCGCACTGCACTGTGCGGGTCAGACACTAGTGATGAATTAAAACTCGAACAGCTGAAGAAGGAGATTCAGTAGATGAAGAATCTCTGGTTTTGAATCTGGAAATTTGATTGATTTTGATTGATCAATCCGTGGAATCAAGACTGATCATGCGCAAAGCTAACGATTAGCAGCAAGATAAGCCAAGAAAGAATCAACATAACGATCTTGCCTATCCATGTCTCCAAACACTCCCTTCATCTCCTTCACATTCTCTCTATAAACCTTTCCTTCTTCATCTTCCATTACCAATCTCAACGACTTAGCAACACTTTCTTTAGTGAAGAAACCTTCCGTCTCATCCCGAGGGATCATATACCCAATTTTCTTGTCTTCTACGACTCTGGCATTTAACCCCTGGTCGTAAACAAAGACCAGCATCGCCATCGGTTTAGAAAACCGGACAGCCTCAATTATTGTTCCCCAACCGGGATGAGTCAGAACCAAACCGATCGAATCGTGGCTCAGTGTTCTCAATTGCTCAACCCAACCTCTCCACACCATCCCTCTCTCCTTGGTCCGCTCTTCGAACCCTTCCGGAAGCTCGACCGGTTCGGTATCCCACGGACCGCGTCGAGTCTTTAACACCCAAAAGAAAGGTAAACCGGAAAGCTCTAAACCGAGAGCGATTGCGTTTAGCTCGGTCTGACTCGGTTTAGCTTCTGAACCGAAAGCCACGTAAACTACAGATTTTGATTTCCGTGAGTCCAACCAACGTTTGATAGATAGCCACGTGTCGGTATCCTCGTACTTTTCTTCCGGTTTAGGAGGCAAAACTCCCACCGGTATAACCGGTTTCCGGTGAAGATCTTGTATAAGTCCCAGCCACTCGGCTTCATACTCGTAACAGCTTCGTACGGCGATAACGTCACAACCGTCGATTACGCCAGCGGCACGGTGAACGTCGGGAACATTCCCTTCGGTAGTCTCCGCCATAAATCCTTTGAAAATGTATCGACACTCGAATAACTTAAAAGCTACATGAGTTTCGAATGGGACCCACTTCGGCGGCTTCATAAAGTCCGCCGGAGAAGTACGGTACTCCTCGAATCCCGGCGGTTTGAGAATCCCGAGAGTTGCGCCGTTAAAAGCGCTGAAGAATCCTGTTTTGATTCCGAGGCGGCGAGAGATTGGAGGAAGCCAATACGCAGCAAAATCTTGAAGAACCCAATCGGGTTTCGAAGACTCTAGAAATTCCGTCACCGGCGTTTTCAATCCGTCAAAGGCTATTTTCAAATACGGTATGAGCTCGAAAGGCACGTCGGTGGTGGCTTCTCCGTCCTTCAGGAGTTTGTTGTCTACGCCACCGGAAAGAGGGAGCTTGATGAAGTTGATGGCGGATGAGAGATTCTCCGGCAACCGTGGTAGGAGACGGTCGATGTTACGTGGAGTGGAGAGGAATGAAACGGTGTGACCTTTCAGAGCCATGAGCTTGGAGAGCTCGAAATATGGAACCATGTGGCCAAAGGCTAGCCATGGAAACATTGCCACGTGGAGCTTTGATCCATTGTTATCTTTAACCTTTTCCATTGGAACTAGTTAAAACTAGAGATTATCCATTGTCAGTGACTACCGACTTCTTTTATAGTCTCACTATGTTATTTAGTACTATACGTGAAAACTATACGTGTTGTAGGTCAGATTAACGGCTGCGATTAAGTTGGTAGGTAAGATTTGTGGTTGTTATTAAATGCAACAAACTTTTTTTGTTTTTTTTTCTTTTTGTCGACAAATGCAACAAACTTAACACATACAGCCGACATCGTTTGCAGAAAACGTTTCCTTTTTTTTCTTTTGGTCGAAAAAGTTGTCTATCGAATTATATTGATATGTATGATGAAAAATTGTGTGTAAAATAAGAATAACGTAATATACAGATGTTTCTTACGTAAAATTGTATACCCTCTATATATTAAAACATGAACATTGGAGACCAATACTAATGTGTCACTCTCACAATTTTTCTTTAACTTATTTTTATTCTTTATTTATTTATTTATTTCATATCATTTGCCAAACACGTTTATTTCCGTTATTACCTATTTTAAATATTATAATTCTCATAACCAAACATAATTATATATTTTTAAATTTACCAAAAGTAATTATTTCAAAAAATGTTAAATCTTTCAGTTAAATTCATTTTTATTTTTACTTTAAAAATCAATAAGCATGTAAAATATTTAATCACATTTTATAGTTTACATATCAAATTAAAGGCAATATATCACAAATTTATATGATTATGTATACTCTCTGTATCCCAAAATATAAGCAATTTTCATTTTAAAATTAACAAAGGGGAGATGCTTATATTTTGGGACAGAGTAAGTATGATTTATTTGTTATTGAACAAAAAAAATTGTTTATTTAAATTATTTAGTAGGTGAAATACATTTTTATTCAAATTTAAATATACATAACCAAATCTCTCATTTCATATAGTAATTCTCGCTGTATTAATTTTTTTAACTTAAACAATAAACTATTGTTTAGAATTATATCACGGGTAAAATACATTATACTTACAAAACAATAATAGAATATATACAATCACCATTAAACAATTAAACCATATTTTTTAACTAAAATTATATTAATTTAATTTTACTTCGTAATCATGTCATCTCCGGGCATTATTCTAGTGGTGATGAAATATGTAAACTAACAAAAAAATTAATAGCCAAAAGTTTTAATCTCATAAAAAATAAAAATAAAATCTTGAAAGGGCTCAGTGTAATATGGAAGTGTTATATAAATATTATAATGGGCTTATCTAGTTACGGCCCATAATCATGTTTTATATATTTATGGAGGTGCGGGGAATCGAAGCGAGCGCTCTACGCCTCTACCATATGAGTGAGCTACACCCCCGAACGATAAAGGTATTATTCGTTACAAGGAGAAGTCAAACTCGAAAACCAGAAAATTGTCTAATATAAAATTGGAATCTTTGATCGAAACACAGAAGACTAATCCCAAATTTCTGATTTTTCTTGCCCCTCTTTCTCTTTCATTCTGCTTTTTGAGGGGTTTTATAATTCTCTTCCAGAATCGTATCGAAATGGCAAATGATGAATTAAAACTCGATCAGCTGAAGAAGGAGATTCCAGTGGATGAAGAATCTCTGGTTTTGAATCCATACTCGGGCGTCGGTCTCGTCATCGTTGACGTCGTTAATGGATTTTGCACTGTTGGCTCGGGCAATATGGTTAGATTTTGCTTCTGTGTTCTAATTTCTCCAAGAAATCTGGAACTTTGATTGATTTTGATGTAGTTTTCGTTTTTGTTTTCTTCATGTCTACCAAGTGTTTGCGATATTGCTTCAGTCAGTCATACGTTTTTGAAATTGTTCGTTTTGTAATTCCACAGGCTCCTACAAAGCATAACGAACAGATATCGAAAATGGTGGAGGAATCTGCCAAGATTGCTAGAGAATTCTGCAATCGGAAATGGCCGGTTTTCGCGTTTATCGACTCTCATCATCCTGATATTCCGGAGAATCCGTATCCTCCTCATTGTATCATAGGAACTGAAGAAGCAGAACTTGTTCCTGGTAAATTTTGCTCTTTCATAGTCTTGTTAGATTCTTAAAACGAGTGAGACAGTCTCTTGACTTCTTTTGATAATCAATTCAGCTCTGAAATGGCTTGAGAGTGAGGACTGTGCCACTCTTAGGCGAAAGGATTGCATTGATGGGTTTGTGGGTTCGATGGAGAATGATGGTTCTAATGTTTTTGTGGATTGGGTTAAGGAAAAACAGATTAAAGTCGTAAGTTTTTTCCTTTTTTGATAATATGATGGATTATTTTTTAAACAAGTTCAGTTCTTTTTAGGCAGATCTTGAACTTACTTGAGACATCCCTATGTTTTGGGAATTTTAAGATTGTGGTTGTAGGTATTTGCACAGACATATGTGTGTTTGATTTTGTCGCTACTGCACTCTCTGCTCGAAACCACGGTGTTCTGCATCCTCTAGAAGATGTGGTGGTTTACTCTCATGCCTGCGCCACTTACGACCTTCCTCTTCACGTTGCGAAAGACATCATTGGCGCTCTGGCTCATCCTCAGGTATTTAGTAACTCTGGTGAAAAGTCTGATGCTTCTGAAATTTAGCATTGTTTGGTTATTTTTATTTTGGTGACTTTTAACAGGCTCAGCTTCTTATTCCTCTGTTTTGTATTTCTTTGTACCAGGAGTTGATGCACCATGTAGGTCTATACATGGCTAAAGGAAGAGGAGCTAAGGTAGTCTCTGATATTTCTTTTGATACTTGAAAGACTTATATCGTTAGAGAAATTCATCATTTTTGATATGTGAGTATTTCGGTAGGCGAGTGATTGGTTATCTTCTTGTTGAGTTTTCCTTTTTTTTTTGCCCTGTATATTGTTCATGAAGCTTGTTTGCTTAAAGATCAACTCTTATGTATACTGTTTCAGAATGACAATACCATCTTTTTAAATGAAATGTTTAGTCTGATTTTACACTGAGTTTTTGGGAGATAGTGGCTTTTAGAGTCTTAGCATACCACAACTATATATATTGTCTATTTTTGGGTCATCATGCAAACACAGATTAACAAATAAAATCACACTCTATTTCCTGTAATGGTTCTTGACATACAACTTTTGAAGAAGAAAATGGCAAAAACCTGGGAGATATTCCTCTTGCTTCACCAGTTACAAGCTGTGAACAATCTACAATACTCGAAAAAGGATAACCAACACACAAAACTGTTGTTTCAATCTCGCAAACCAAAAAAAAAGGAGATGGGGGATAAAAAGGGTCAATCTCCCCAGGGAAATACAGGTAAAAAGAAGATGAATGAATCAAATCCTCCATGAATCTGATAAGTTACAGTATATGAATCAATTAACTCTCTGGATGGTATGTAATTATATAATATGTAAATATATGTTACCTATGTAGAATTCTTCATCTTTCTATATAGTGAAGGATGCATGCAGGAGAATATCGAAGGCTTTGCTCTCTTCTGTTTGGAGCCAAAGATGAATGACCTTAAGGGAACTCTTGAGCGACTATCCGAATGCTGGAGATCAAGATCGGATTTCTTCGAACCCGAAAGACCAAACTCCTCGCTTAGCTTTCCTAAAGTCTTGTCAACCTCGAGTTGAAGCGTGGTAATGTGATCTAACCCGGCCTGTAACTCATCTGCCACTTTGTTGTTCTCCTGCTTCATGTTCAACACCTCACCTTGAAATTTAGCAGCTTGATAGCTCGTGAATCTGAAATCATCGTCTTCAGCACTAGACTTGAGGGCTTTTGTTATCTCCTCCTGTATGTTACACAGCGACTCGAATCTTGATTTCAGTTCCTCTTTCAAGGATGCACCTTTCTCCAGCCACAGACCCAGGTCTGTGTTTATTTCCCTTAAGTGTGAAAAAAGTGGTCTAACATCTGATCTCAGAGCATATTTAGCTGTGCTGCTTCCATCTTGCTTTCTTCTTTGCTCGAGCTTTGATATCTCGCCTTGTAGATCTTCGATTGATGTATCGTAGCTCTGTATCTGTCCAAATGCTGTGCTGAACCTTAACCAGAAATCCAAATTCTCCTCTAGAAGCTCATCAATATTCAACCTGAACTGTTCCTCAACCAGGGACATGTTCACGTTTTCTGCAGCCATGAATCCGATGGAATAGTCGTCGTTTGAATAGTCATTACTATCTCCAAGACCCTTTTGCAGGAGGTTCATCTTTTCTCTTAGTAGCTTGATCTCATCATCTTTTGTTGCGTTCTCTGTCTTCATCTTTGTTTTTGTTTCATCCAAAGTTTTCTTCATGTCCTTGTAGTTCCTGAGAATAGTCGTATACTCTGTTAGCAAGTGCTTTTCTCTATTTTCCATTCCCTTCATGAACATCTCTTTCCAATCTGGTTCACTTTCTTTCTCCTTTTGATCCTCTTGTTGTTCGGCATTGACAGCGGCGTCAGATTCTTTAGAAGATATCTGCTTCTCCAAAACATTGTCAAGAACAGAATCTGTCTTGTCAATACCAGCCTCCTTCTCTAATCCATTATCAAGAACAGTCTCTGTTTCCTCAAATGTAACATGCTTCTCTGAAGCAGAATCTACTTTTTCAGTAGATTCCAAAACAACTTCTTGACTTTTACTTGGGATGATGATATCTTCAGCAACTGTTGTCGCATCGCGGGTCTGTTCAGAGCTTTCACTCTTCTCAGCTTCTTCTTTCTTCTCCTCGGCCATTGCCTCTCCAGAAACATCTAAACTCTTCTTCTCAGCTTCCAGATCTTTCTCCGGTTCCATTTTCATCGCCAAGTTATCAGACTCGCTCTCTGGTTTCTCTCCCTGCAACTTCCCACCAGAGAGGTTATCAAGATTATTGCATGCTTCATCAAAATGTGTATGCAGATTGGTACTCTTCTCCATAACATTTCTGTCCAAATCCTGCAACGCCTTGAGTTTCTCCTCCATTTCCTTCAGCTTCTTCCTCAGATCACTCTTGTCGTCTGCTAACACAGCCTTATCGGTTTCAAGACTACTGATCTGTGTCTGAAGACCGTTGGTCTCGTTTCTCAATCTCTGTATCAAAGCAGTCTGCGAAGAAACCGCACTCTCCAAGTTAATCACTTTGTTCACAAGCTCATCTACTTTCTCAGCCATCTCTACCCCGGTGAGCGAAGAATTCACACCGGACTCGAAATGTTCTCTAATCTTCTCTTTCACAGATTCCAACTCTTTCTTCTTCCTAGTCATCTCTTTCATCTCATGCTCCAACTCTTCTGTCCTTCTAACTTCATCACCACCATCGTCTTTCGCAAAGACGACACTTTCTTCCCCAAGAAACTGACTCGCCATTGATCTCAGCTTCTCTTTAGACTCCTGAATCTTCATATGCTCTTCTCTAGCTTCTTCATAAGACTTCTCTTGCTTCTCCTGCAACTCCACTAGCTTCTCCTGACACGACTTTATCGCTGTCTCGGTCATCAATCTCCGAGCTTCATCGTCTTCAATGGCAACACTCTCACCAAACTCATCCTGCAAACCACAAATCCTATCTTGTTTCTCCTTAATACCCTTTTCAAACTCCCAATACTTTGACAAACCTCGCTCGTAAGAGCTCTTAACAAACTCTTTCTCCGTCTGCAACGACAAAATCTCTTTCTGCAACTTATCAATCTCTCCCATCGCCTCGGGCTTGCTCAAACCCGAGCTCTTAACAACCACATTCGCCGAACCGCCCGTGTACTTCATAGACTTCCTCGGCTGAAGCTTCTTCGTAGCCACTTTAACCGCGCTCTTGAAGTCCTTAACAGGCAGTTTAGGAACATTGGGGACATTAGCACCAGAAACATTCGACCTTTTCGCGAATTTAGACATTGAATCGTCGTCATCGTCCATTGCAAAGTTTGGGACTTGATCAGGGAAAACAGAGGCAATTGTCGTGTTTGCATTTTGAAGCTCTGTTGAAATATGATCGTAACGCTCAGCTAAAGCTCTATAAGCTCTGTATGATTCTTCGACAAAGCTTATGAGCTCTGGTCTCTTCTTGTAATACATCTCTGCACGCTTCGCAAACGAATCTCCATCTTCTTGTAGAAGCTTCAACACGTATTGCACCTTCTCTTCGATATCTGTAAATCCAAATTACAAAATAAATCAAAAGACTTTTCACAGCGATCATATATGTTTCTGATCTAGACAACCTTAAAAATCAGAAAGATCTAAACTTTTTGCTTAAAAGAGAAAAGGGTTTCAACAAAAACGAATCATACATTAACCTAAACGATCAAACAGATACATATGCATAGAGAGAGAGATTGATGAAAATATGAGAGACCTTGAAGGTTTTGTTCGAGCCATTTAGATTGTTTGGTTCGAATATGACTCGCCCACCACCATGAATAAGCATTACTCGCAGCTCTCTGCAGCATCGTCTTCCTCTAGAAAAGTTATCAGACACAAATTATGATGATTTCAACTCTCATTCAAATTTCAGCGTGATCCTTTTTTCTCTCTCTCCTTCTCTCTCTAGATCTCAATAAGAAAAAAAAGGAAATTTTCCTGAGAAAGAAAGAGAAAATTTTCGGTTAAGGCTTAGACCCACAAAGAAAGTTGAGTTTTTTTTTTTCTTCTTTTTTTGGATCAAAAAAAAAAAAGTTTGGGATTGAGGAAAGAACGTGGAGCCTAATTAAGAAATGAATCAGCTTTTTACTTATTTCTCGGTAATGACTTTTTTTATTAATCTCTCCTTTCTTGAGCTGAGCTGTTTGAATTTGATCATGGGTGGGAGCAAACATCGGTCTTCTTTTCTTTCTTTCTCCACCTAATATTTTTTGTAGAAGATTTTGTTTTTTTTTTCTTTCTTTTAAGACTATTTTTATTTATTTATTGCTGAATTTAATTGATATTTTGATTTCTGTGAATTTTTATTACCAATTTTATAGTGCCAGACTGCCAGCGCGCGTCGTGGTCGGAGAAGTCAGAAGCATTCTCTCCGATTATTCTTCTGTGTCAAACGTTACAGAACATGTCAGAATCAGAGATTAAAATATACTAATTTATTAATTCTGAGAAAGAATCTCAGCGAATGAACATTTGAAAATGTCTTCTTTTAGTGACATTATATTATCAGTTTCTTAAACAAAAATATGTTTTAATCTTTATAAATAAAAAAATATGTTTAAGCAAGCAAAGCCTTTTTTCTTCTTCTTAATCATTAAGTAAAAATTGAATCTTACAAAACCTGAATTTCTTTTTTGACGGTTTAACCATAAAACGGTCAAAGGTCGGTGTGACACGAACAGAAGAGAAACCGTCTTTCTTGTCCAAAGGATCTTGAAACTTCAAATCTTATCTCAGACCAAGATGAAGTAGTATTTTGTTATTCTTTTTCTTTACGACACCAAGATAGCGTGTGTGGTAGGCTAATGATGATAATGTTCGGTCTTTTTGTAATGAAACTATAAAACTGTTCCTCTTGAAGAAAAGATCTACGTCTGGTAAACAAATACGAACTAGATTGATGATTTTTTTTTTTTTTTGTGGGCCGACATTTTAAAGCATATATATATATATATGTCTCACTTTCTTAGGCCTTAGATAGACCCAAAAGAGAAGTCTTCAAGAATAACTGTTGTCAATCTACCGAATACCATATATTATTCATTTGTTGACGCTTGATCAAATTTTGAGTAAACAAAACAAAGAAAAATGACTTCGAATCAGCAAAATGATATTAGAATCTGAATTTTTTGTTTTATTTTGAGACCAGTGTGGTGTCTCCCAAGTAATTTCTAACGTTCAAGTTATAACTTTAGAGACTTCACATGCATGTTGGTTTGGATAACTCTAGGTGAGATTAATGCGGAAAGTTAGTCACCAAAATGTACACAATATTCACGTGTCACGATCCAATACCTGATAAACGAAATTTACCCTTAACAGAGAAGATTGACAATCTAATTTCTACAATATTTCATTTACCAACTTACATCATTATGTCCATACAGTTTGATGGTGACAAAACAGAAATGCAGTGAAGATAGATAAGTGAAAGCCATAAAAGGAAAACCTCTTCATAAGACAGAGACTTACAACAAGCATATATGAAAATCTACTATTTAGACATTGTCTCTTGTTATTACAGAGTTTAAAAAGATTTACTACATTCATCTCCTCACTCCATCAAGTTCTTTATATTGTTCCATCTCTAACCACCATACGGTAAACTGCTCAAAACCAAACATTAAACCAGTTAATTCTTTTGAGGATGATTCAGCTATAGTATATGACTACAAACATTAAACATTAAAACAGAGGTTTTTTTTAATCTTGTCATCTGTCATCTGCAAATAATTGACTAACTGGTCTTTTGTAATTTAGTGCATATGCCCTTCTTTTGTAATTTATTAACAATAAAAATAAGATTTCATGTATAAGTATAATTATTAATTCAAGAAAACGAACAAAAAGAAAAGAAAAGATGAATAATTAGTTAATTACCCGAGTCTAAGGGAAGTATCGGAGCTCTCAGAGTCAACAGGAGCGCCGGTGGAGTTTCCGACGTTAGTAATGGACTCCGACGAGTGTCCTTCCTCGTACACGGCGGTGTTCTCCGATTCAACACCACCGAGTCTTTCATGCACATCATTACATATCTACACAATAACCAAACAAAAGCCCCAAATTTAACATTAAAACCAAAATAAAATACAAAACTCGAAATAATACGCACGTACTTGCATGCCAAGTCGCTCGTTCTCTTCCGTTAGTTGTGTTCCCTGCAAAATCAAGATTAAAAAAATAGGAAAAGACAATAAAAATCATGAAGTTCTATAATTATTTGCATTTTTTGGGATAAGATTATTTACATTTTGTGTTTTTAATGGTACCAAATTTCTTGGTTTTTTCTAGAGATCTATTAATTGCAGGATTAGCAAATTTTGACATGAAGTCTCTCACAAGCAAACTTATTTTCGACCAAACCAAACCAAACCAAACAAAATGAAAAGAAGGAAAAAAGCATATTAAAACTTTGTAAATATCGTCCAAGATAGAAGATAATTTTTACTAAGAACCTGAACCAAACCGTATCAAACTGAATCAAACGAGATTATGATCTCTTTCAGTATCTCTATTCCATCAAACCACACCAAAAAAAAAAAAAAAAAAATCTAAAAACCTTAGAAAACTGAACCAAAACCATGCACACTCTCTCTAAGACCAACTAGCTAGAAGTCAAATCCTAGAGACTCAACTAGCTTTAAATGTTTACCATTAGATTTAAGACACTTCTCAACCTCGCTAATCATTTGGTTTATCTCTTTATCTCAAAGTAAGATTATGTTATCGACGCTCGGAGTTTGTAGCCTAGTCATTAGTGGTTCAAACTTAAGAATGTGCTTGTGTGAGTTGTATACGATAAAATAAAGAATATGTAATAGACAAAAGGGTAAGAAGCGTACTTGCTGCCTCAGACGCTTGTTCTCATCCATCAACTGCATTCCCTAAACACCAAAAGAAAAAAAAAAGGAAAATTTCAATCTCGAAATTAATAAAATTATATGAATCAATAAGCAAGTATAGGTTAAACGATATTTCGATTCTTACTTTTTTCTGAAGGTCACTGATCTCACTCATGATCTTCCCACTCTGCAACAACATCTTATAATAGTTAGTGACATGGTCATAAGCTTAGAGAGATCTTATTCATGGTATCATAACGTCAATCTGTTAAAAACCTTTGTTTCAATCACGCGGGTCAAACCAGATTCAAGTGCCTTTTCCAGCTGTTGCAGTTCTTCAATGTTAAGTCCTTGAAGTTCCTCTCCTCTCATTTGCCTAAATATATGATTATATGGTTGCACAAAATAAAAACATGTACAGATAAAAAGTAACATTTATTTCAAATTCATAGAGAATATGCATATATAGTGTACCTTAGTCGGTGACTCTTGTCCGCAATTTCTTTGCTCAACCGGGCGTGGTCGCTGTTCTCAACCAGCTAACAGAAAAATATTGACTTAAGCTTTTAATCAAATCCATAATGATCTAATCTCGAAACCTCTACACATGACTCTACATGTAAAAACGATTATAAAGTATGAACCAAACTATCAATATGTATATATATATATAAAGTATGAACCAAATAGTATTTCAAGTAATTTCTATACTCTTAGTTCATTTGGATCGAGTAATTCTGTGTGAGTTCGATTTCGTTAAAATGTAGTCTAATCATATGCAATAAATATAATGCTTTAGGCTTATCAGTATATAATGTTTAAACTTTTAAGTGATTCTTGATCAATCTTTTGAACATGAGGATGCATTAATCTTAAATAGGTAATTAAATATAGCTATACGATTATTGGCAAGTTGCAGAAATCGCGAAAGAGTTTGGTGAATTTGAGAATGTAGCTAACCTGTAACTCAAGAGATGGCTGATCCAGCTTCTCCAAGTTCTTTGACTGCAAGTTGTGCCTCTCTAATATTTCCCTCATGCTTCATCATAAAATGCAAACACATTTTAATAAATATATTAATAATATAAGACTGTAACAAATAACAATGATCTTCTCATAGGTATGTTATAAATAGCTAACTTGTTGATATCTCCCTGTGTATTAGTATATAATTAGATATAAACATCCAAAATGTAAATTCAGAAGATACAAAACCTAATCCACAAAACATAGTTTAGTTTCAAAACATACATTATTTCATGTTAAACACTGTCGGTTACATATATATATATATATATGTATATATGTATATATGTATATATATCTATATATCTATATATCTATATATCTATATATATATATCTGTGACTCAGTGGATAGATGTCCCCGATTATAGGAACTGAACTGAAAACTCGTGGGTCAGAAATCCAAAATTGTATCTTGATGATATGATAAGTCATTTTAGATTCCCAATATCTATGACTTTTCCCAATACTAATAGAGATTCTAACCTGTTAAAAAGTTTCATTAATCACTTCTTCAGAAAAAAATACTTTCCAAAAGTTTTATACATCCACATATATCTAGATATCTCCTAAATTCCTAATGTTATGTGCTCACCACATATTTCTAAATAAATAAGACATTGATGGCTTCCATATATCATCCACAATATATCTACATACATATATTTATGCAACACAAAAATATAGAGCATTTATGCAGATTATTAAGATTAACATTACATCGAATATTACTGTACTTAGAGACCTTATTTTTGCCTAAATAAAGAGTTTACTATAGTTTTATCTACGTCATTTTTGGTCATTAAGAAAATATCCTCCAACTTTTTTATATAAAATAACTAGTGGTCCAATAAGGTTTGATACAGTAAACTTATTTGTATCACATATTATTTACATCTAAAACTCTAGGCTCTGGATCTAGACACGATTCCTTCAAAGAGTTTGAGAAATCTAATGAGATGGATATAGCTAGAGTGAAGTTGAGACCTGGAGCTGCAAAACTCAAAGAGCTTTCCGGTGGAAGAGAAGATGATGAGAGCGACATCTGCGTCGCAGAGAACAGAGAGCTCTTCAGCTTTTTTGAAAAGTCCTCTTCTTCGTTTCGAAAACGTTACTTGTCTCGCGGTTGCGTTGTCTATCTTCCTGATCTGAATCTTCTCTCTCGCCATCACAAAAGGAGAGGAAAGAAAACCCTAGGAAAAGAAGTTGGATTTGATATTGATGAACAGAAGCAAGATCTTGAATTAAGATTCAAGAATGAGTGGTGATTAAAGAGAAAGTAAAGAGAGAGAGGAAGAAGAAGAAACCAGAAGGAAAATTGTGAGAGAGAGGAGAGAGATAATTTTGCTAAAAAGGGAGACTTTAAAGAAGAGAGAGAGAGTGACAAGACGACTGAAATGGAAAGTAAATCGTGTTCTTTTTGCTAAATTTAGAAGAATAATATGATTTTCAAGACAGTAAAAACCCTAGATTTTGAAGGATTTGAAAGATTGGAAATCAAAACATTGTGAGAATTAGATCTAGATGATAATTCCACAAGGAAAATTAAGAATTACGATAAAGAGGATCAAACAAAACTTAGAAAGAAGAAAATAAAAGGAGAAAAAGCTAAAGGAATATATAAAAAATTTAAACCTCCACCTCAATTGTTAATGAGAGAAGTACACATGAAAGGGTTTTGATTGGTGAAGATGAGATATTTTCCAGAGAGGGATTTTTTTTTAATAATATTATCAACATGATGGGGTTTCTTAAATGATTATTTTTGGAAGGAGAAAGATTTTTATTTTATTTTATTTATATCATATGGATATTGGTTTGTGTGTGGTGGTTATTGGATATGGTGAAGAAATAGGATTTACAAATCTCCAATGAGATGAGAGAGAGGAGATAAGTGTGTGTTAGGGTCAGTGGGGAATTTCTTTTTATAGGGAAGCATAAAATGAGTTGTCTCACTTTGTCACTTACACTCTGGTAACTTATTTCGTCGTATTTGCTGTAAAAAATTAAAAACTCTGTAAAATTTCAGGGACTAAAATGTAAACTAGTATTTCTTTACATTTGAAATTACAATGAAAATTTTTCATTCATTTTGACATTTTATTACATAACTTCGTATTTGCATAAAGCCGTTTCTGACAATATATTGGCTAAAAATATATTTTGTTTTTTATTGATGAATCTATACTATATAAAAGTTGAGGCTAAATGCCTCTAAGGGTGTCCACATCAGCTTTTTAAGTTTTTTAAAACCAATTAAATTATGCCAAATCAACATCTCTAAAATTAAGAAATTTTCCAAATTTTAAACAACCAATAATATTTTTCTATATCATCATCTAAGATTAAGAAATTTTCCAAATTTTAGATTTGAAATATCAATAGATATAAGAAAAACATGTATAAGTTTTAGTAAAAAATCTACTTAGATTTATATTAGGAAAATTTCTTAATTTAAGATAATGGTTTTAATTACATAAATAATCACTGAAATTGTTTAACAAATAAGAAAGAACAAATTTATAAAGCATATATATATTTTATATGTGGACACTCTAAATAACTTATGGATCGATATCAAACTAAAAAAACTTATGTTAAAATTATTTTACAAATTTCAACATAAAATTAATATTTTACAAGAGAAATGGAGCCATGTAAAATTTTAATGGTGAAGAATAACTTATACAAATAAGAAAGAAAAAAAAGTTGAAGATCAAAACAGACACAAAGAAGAAGAGTAAGAACATACAACCGAAGAAAAGCGAAAAACGAATATATTGAATTGCGAAGACAAAATAGAAACCAAAGAAGGCAAAGATGAATAAGAAAAAACCTGATAAAAAATTGCAAAGAAAAAATTGAAAAGGAAATCGAATAAGAACGAAGGAGAAGAAACTAAACAAAAACAAAAAACTTGCCAATCTAAAGAGGAAAGCGAATAAGAACGAAGGAGACGAAAAAAAAAAAAGAATAAAAAAGAAGCGCAAAGACGAAGAAAAATAAATGCAAAGATGAGTGAAAATGAAGAAAAAACCATATAAGAAAAAAGACAAAGAATAAATCAAAATAGAAGAGATCGACTGAATAAGAATGAATCAAAGAAAATTAAAAACATAAAAACAAGAACGAAGAAGAAAATAAAAAACAATGATATATGTCGATTAGCTTCTCTTCATTTAGGTTTTATAACCGTAGAAAACCTACCAAAATATTAGCTTATCTTCTAGCTTTAATTTGTTTATACGTACATTTTATTTTTTAAGTTTGATTTGGTGTATCAGATAATGAAAATATATTCTACATAGGATTAAAGAGATTTATGCTAAAATATGTACCAGAAGAACAAAAAGAAAAGAAGTAAATGAAGAAAATGGAGGACGAAGATAGCAAAAAACAATGCCATAAAAGAAACCAAAAAGATAAGGCTAAAGAAGGAAACCAAATAAAAGATGAAACCGAAAAATAAGAAATTGAAAGCTATGCGTAACTATATCTCTATGATCGCATAAATTAAATTAGTTATATATATTGTTATTAGACATTGCTTATTACATGTGTGAATATGTAATTGTACCATCTCTAGCTTAATTTTGTTTTCGTGAATCTTTTTCATTTTTAAGTTTGGTTGGGTGTATCAGATAATTGAATTTTTACTCTACATCAGATTAAATTTAAAGAGAACTACAATAAAACTATTTATAAAAGGGATCAAGTTCTCGAGAATAATCAAGAAAAATAAAGAGAAGAAGCTAAACAAAAAAAATATAGCAAACTCTTAGCAACTTCGACCGCATGAACTAATCATAGAAAAAAATATGAACAAGAACTAAGACGATGACAAAAATAAGAAGAAACATTTAAAAAAAACGAAGACAATGATATCAAAGAATGAGCACAAAAGATAAACAAACAAATAACAAAGATGAAGAAGGAGACCGAATAAGAAATTGTAAGGACAAAGAACTGAAAAGGAAGGAAGACGAGGAATAATAAAGATGAAGAACAAAAAAAAGAAAAAACAGTCAAATAAAGAGCGAAAATAAAGGAAAAAAAACTAAAAAACGAAACAAAATAAGAGAAATAAGAACATTGATTCACTACAATCAATCATGCTACCAATGAAAAAAGCTTATGAATAAAAATATTTAATCAAATTATTAATACAGACCCGCGCGTAGCGCGGGTGAAAAACCTAGTGAAGAATAATGTTTCGAATCCGCCACCAACTAGAGTACACAATACATCTAATAAAAAAAAAGAATTCAAAAACAGAGGTTATAAATTCATGTTTGGTCCGCTTGCATCCAAGACCGGCTTTGATACTGCACTAACTTCATTAACCGAACCAACCATTAGTTTCAATCGCCCCAATCATTCCATAGACTATAAAAGGAAAGAAAAAAATATGATAACAGAAAAAGATTAGGGATTCTTGGAATCCTACAATATATTAAAGAGGAAGCTATTTTGCTGATGTGTCAGTTTCTCCTTTATTCTGAGTTTTTTTTTTTTTATTATTCTAACTAAATACTCTAAACCAAAAAATATCCGACCCAACTTTGTTGGTAAAACACGCGGATCCTCATCACTTAAATCAGACCGACATACAAATTTAATTCATTCGGTTTGTAGTTCAATTTTGAAAATCGATACTTGGATTACAAGAAATTCCAACCCGACCCAATTATTGTAGAAACAACGCGGATCCTTTTGAACTTAAACCATACCAATCTAATTACCAATTCGATTCTTGACCACGAAAGGATAAATTTGCACAGCAAGACTTTATCAAAGTATTTAATGTGGTTCTTTCTAAAATTAGTGGATATTCTTCCTCAAGTTTGATTCGCTTTCCTAATTCACCTACTTCACAATTACTTTTGACTCAAAATAAAGTGCATGATTATTGTGTATATGGACGTTTTAATTGCATTGCTTTGCTTGATTATTTTTATTCCTTTTTTCTATGAAAATATTATATCAAAAATATACCACTTATTAACGTGATTATTAGTTACCATGTTCTTACTAGCGTAATTTATGTGAGTAATATTCTAAAATTACGTACCCTAAAAAAAGTTTGGTACCACCTGTCTCTATATAAACGAGTCACCACTGATAACGTCTAATCATCTTTCACAGCAATAGATTTAACCTACTATGTACCTACCGTCTCTGTATGATCACTTTATAATCAACTCCAGCACCACTTCAAATTTGCATTATTTTGTTATTGTTTTCTCCTTTTCGTTTTATTTCAGTTTCATTTGGGATGGTTATTTTCTCCATTTCGTTTTCTCCTAGAATATTATATATTGTTATTATGTCTTATGAATAATTTTCTCTTTTCTGCTTTGCAGGCCATATGTGACCAGGTAATTCTGAAACGACAAAAAAACAGTGAGAAAGTTTGCAAGAGTGCGGCATCTATATTCTCAATTCGCAGGGCAACTAAGAAGAGAAGCTGAAGAGGTTAAATGACCATTTTCATGATCATATCTAACTCACTTCATTTGTTGAGAGCAAGTTATTTGAAATAGATATTAGTTTCTGTTAACTCAAATCTGATTCTTCACTCCAAACATATTTAAAGTTCACATTACCTGATTCTTCCTTACTTTTAATATCGTATAATATGATTTTAATTTGGTCTAATATGATTAAGCAAATCCTACAATATATTAAAGAAGAAGTTGTTTTGCTTACGTGGCGAACTCACAATTTTTTTGACCATTTTTGATTTTTTTAATTAAATTATTTCTCCTTTTTGGATAAACACGCGGACTTACTACTGGGTCGGATTTTTTTCCGTTCATTAGACTTTTATGAAGCTGTTTGCTGGGCTTATCTTATTTAGTTTATCATATTGGGTTTTGTAGCATTCCGATATTGAGGTTTCGTTCTTTCTTCCCAAGCCCAACAATTTCCTCAATTCTTTTTATATTTAAGACAATATCTCTTTTTTCTTGCCTTATTCGCAAGATTCTTATTACATTTACCCTATATCTGTTTTCCTTCCATGCAAGAACACGAGATTACAATTCTTCGTCAAGGTCTCTATATTATGGTAACATTCAATTAGTGCTCTTGTTAAAGTTCATATATTATTACCTAAACTTTTATTCATAATAAAACTTTATTTCCTTCCCATAATATTCAATTTACTAAATTTTACATAGCAAATATTATATTTACCTTCTTCGTCAAGTAAATTACTTGGTTCCTATTCTGGTCTCGGAAATATTGTCTTGGTGGCTATACCTAACAAGAGAAGTATAATACCCATCTCCATATCTTGCACAGTAAAAGATACGGATATTGCCTTTTCATTAAAACCCTATAATATATGTTTTTGATAAAACGAGTATTTTGAATGCAATATGTAGAGGATATTGCTATTTGCTTTCTCAAGATGAATTTTGAGGAAGATTTGCTGTGACTAAATTATATTATTTTGGGGTAAAAAATTTGAAACAATTTCTCGACGTAAAATTTGTTAGCGGAAAATTTGAAGATTTAAGTTTTAGTGAAAATTTAGCAGAATAATAATTTTGGCATAAAAACCTTCAACACAAGTATTTTAAGTGAAATATGTAATGAATATTACTATTTTCTTTTTCAATGCTTAGTTACTCATTTTTAAAAATGTTTGCCTTTGGTACATCTTTTTAGCATTTAGTCTATAAAAATCTTAAATTTAATAGAATCATATGCCCTTCTAAACTTTTGAAAACGACTCACTTAAATATTTGAAAATGATAAACAACAAAGAGTGAATAATACCCTATAAATCAATGACTAGATACTCACATTTTATCTAAAAATAAAGACAGATTTTAAATGAACATTGAAAATAATAAAAGAAATTAAACAACATATATTAATCTCAAAATAATATTAAAAAACATATCGATGGAACAATAATCTACATTTAAAAAAAATAAATTAAAGTTAACACAATCCATGCATTAGGTGCAGGATATCACCTATACATATATAACATAATTTTTAGATAAAAAGTTAATCTAAATTCGAAATTTACCTGTAAATCACTAAAGTTTATCGTACACACGCGCATTAGGCGCGTGCAATCATCTAGTAATGCCTTATTTAGGAATTAATATTTAAAAAATACTCTAGTTTTTTATAGTTTTGAAAACTACACTTTTTAATATGTAAAAAACTACTTTTTGACCTTATTTAAACAAAACAATAATAGATAATTAAAATTTAAAAATTAAATTCGAAATTAAAATTTTAATAATACTCTTATATGTTAATTATTTTTAAAATTTAAAAGTATATAAATCTATATTTTTAAAAATTTTATCTTTAAAGAAATTTAATTATTTTTAGAATATTATATAAACTAATTTAATCTCATACCTATATTAATCTACTCTTCCTCAAACTATTGGTTCCAATAAAAAATAAATAAATAGGAATGTTTATCATTATAAAATGAGACAAAATCAAAATCAAATCTTTTAATCTTATGTATTTATTATTTTAATTTCGTTTTAGTTAAATTAATCAGAAATTCAAACTATGATTATTTAGTCATTTCACTTTATAAAAAGTGTAGGTTTCAAAAAAAAAAATATGGTATTTTGAAAAATTAGAACTCATTATAGGGTATATTTTCAAATTTTTCTCAAAAGATTATATAGTTTTAAGCTGATAATGTTTTTAGAATTCCTTAATGCGAAGAAACAGTAAATAGAGGGACCCTCAAGTAAGAGTAATAAACAGTGTCGACCACTAGCTAGAAAGGGACCCAAAAGCATCCACAAGAAATCTGATTGGGACACGATCCAGTTTTTCCGTACAGAATTTATCTTTATTAAAAGTTATAAATAAGATAAAAGAAATGAGATACTTCACAACTACTCAAACAACCCATTCTTTCACTCCAAGAATACAATTATTTACCCATTTTCATGTGGCTTGTATATCTCTCTCTCTCTCGTACTAAATTATTACGATTTTACAATTCGATAATGAATGGTATAAGGCTTCTTACGGTATGGTCGATGTGATTAGTATGGTATAAACATGTAATAATTAGTTAATGAAATTCCTACCATCAAATATTAAATACGTATGGTCCAATGATTTCTTCAAACGTTATAGTCTTGTAGAAAGATCAAGTTCCATCATATATAAAAGTCGATTTGTTTTCTTTAGCTCCTGTATAAGTCTTAAATTGCATAAATATTTGGTAGTATTATTACATATCTTGAAAATTAATCCGAGTTTTGGTCTGTGATATATTCTATCCCAATTATAAAAGAAACAACATAATCTCTCAACTGGGTTATTTATATAGGTTTGACTCGATCAATAAATATTTCTGATATTTTCAAAAGAGTTTTGGTTTGAATATCACAGTGGCATTGTTAATCACAAAAACCCAAATTGAAACTATGTAATATGTATGCGAAGTTTTTTCAAATTGTTTTTATTATATATAAAAAAAAAGAAGAACAGATGCCTATGGCGCAAGCCGCATGACAATATCATCTTTTAAGAAATATTAATTTATCTATTCGATTCGATTTGATACTATACTGACTTCAGCATCATAGATGGTACATTTAATGTATTTTAATGATATATTTTTTTGTTCTGTCTCAGTTTGGTTTAGTTATGATGAAAACTGTTTACATTTGAAGATATGTTTTTCTTTGGTTCGATTTATTAAGTAATGTTTACTCATATTGTTTTGGTTCCTTAAAAGTCAAGTAATTCCCCCTTAGGCTATACAATTCAAATTAACCATGAATGCTAGTACAACAAAAAGTGAAAACGCTTCAAATCGTTTACTGCGTTTGAGACGCTTATGATTAATATTTTGAAAAAAATAAACAGTAAGAACCGCACGTGACAAGACTGTGTTTCTCTTTGTGTTTTGATTGGTCAAAGTGTCAGAGTGATTTTTTGACTGGACTCGCGTGAGTCCGTTGCAGCCTCTAAGTAACATTGCCCCTAACCTTTTAGCTATTTATAGACTTCAACAGTTCCCTACTCAGTGTACTCACTGACACGTTCCATGACTCAAACAACAGTGACAGTTACACACAAACAAAAAACTTTAAAAAAAAAAAATCCAACGGGCTTTTTAATGGGCCGCTTTTAAAGCCCATTTCGTTGGTTTCTTCTTACGAGAAATTTCGCTTTCGGACCATTTTTTTCGCCGGCTCTTTGAAATGACGACGGCGATGACTTGTACGAGACTGACGATTTTTACGGTGGCCGGAATATTCCTTCAGATCATCGGACTATCGATATTCGTCTTCGGTTTCTTTCCCGTCAAGCCGACTCTCTCTGGCGTCAGGTACAATTGATAGCATTTGAAGGCGAAGAAGAATCTACTCTGTTGATTTGCTTACTCTCTTTTTGTTGTTTATGTGAAATGGCAGTGGTTCGGAGAGCTATCGAGATCCTTTCTGTGATTCTTCTCCGAATTCGAACGAATCGGAGCTTCATTCTGAGAAATTTAGATTGCTCTACCAGGTCTTTTTTACTGTGTATTTGTCTTTGTTTGTGAATCAAATTCTGAATCAAATTCACTAATGTATAGCTTCATTTTTGGCTGCTTTCAAGTTTTGATAATGGTGAATTTGTATTGTAGGAATTATCTGGCATCTCTTCTAAGTATGATCGACTGATTTTGATGGTATGGACTTTGTTTAACATTGAGATTTTGGATCTTGCTTGTTTAGTTTGTGAGAGAATGTTTGTTTAAGAGTGTTAAACAATGGCTTGGCTTAGTTTAGGTTATTGATGGACTTCCTGCGGAGTTTGTTCTAGGGAAAGATGGTCAACCTCCAAGGAAAGTATGGAAGGAGTCTATGCCTTATACTCAGTCACTGTTGGCTAATGGAGATGCAATTGGTTACCATGCTAAAGCAGCTCCTCCCACTGTTACAATGCCGAGGTTGAAGGTATGCTTGTATCTTCGTTTGCCAGATCAATCTTTTTGCTGGCTCGCTGAGTTGTTTGTTATGTTGTTATCAGGCAATGGTTTCTGGTGCAATTGGTGGTTTCTTGGATGTGGCTTTCAATTTTAACACGCAAGCTCTCTTAGATGACAACCTTCTTGGTAGATATTAGTTTTGTTAATGAGAAATGTTTTCATGCTTTCAAAACATATGTTAATTGAAAGAATTGGTTGGTTGGAAGATGGTGATGGTGATGGTGATCCAAATGTTATCAGGTCAGTTTCTTAGGATTGGTTGGAAGATGGTGATGCTCGGCGATGAGACATGGATCAAGTTATTCCCAGGGCTATTTATGAGACATGACGGTGTTAGCAGTTTCTTTGTAAGTTTTAATGTGATAGTTTGTTTTTCTCTTGTTGATTGTCTTCTTATCTATATCTATATGCTTTTTCGGCAGGTCAAAGATACAGTAATGGTAGACAGAAATGTGTCACGACACTTGCCAAATGAGCTCAACAATGATGACTGGAATCTCTTGGTTAGTTTCTGTTTTTTCTCTTATTCCCTTGAACACCAGTTGATTGTTTGCAGTTTCCTACGATATATAGCGACTTAAAAACAAATCCCTCTTGAATATCATCACTTGAGTTTTTTTTTCTGTGCTTTATTCTTACTAGATCTACACCTTATCAGATCCTTCATTACCTTGGTTTGGATCATGTTGGACATACTGGTGGCCGTAACAGGTATTTGCTAGTCTCATAACCCATTTGTGAGTAGTTGGTTACTAGTTGTGGCTGGAGCATCTTATTATTTGTTTCTCTATTGTAGCCCCTTGATGGCTTCAAAACTTAAAGAAATGGATGATGTAGTAAGAACAATGCATTTAAGAGCCATCATGGATCGTAGTGATGATAAAGAACAGACTCTTTTGGTGAGTTTTTTTTTTAGTGTTTGATAGTCCATTTGGTTTCCGTATGTCGGAGTTATCTTAATTGGGTTTCATATACAGATAATAGTCAGTGATCATGGCATGACTGAGAGTGGAAATCACGGAGGATCGTCATATGAAGAAACTGACTCCTTAATGCTCTTTATCGGCTTGAGTAGCAATATTTCTGACTATGCTGCAGCCACCAATAATGTAGCTTTCCAGGTAGAACAGTCACTGGAACTTTCATGATACCTCTCATCACTTTTCATATCAGTCAAGCATCTACCTCTATTGGAAAGAGTATGATGATAATGCGGTATGCATGATATGAAACAAACGGAATTCTTGTGATGTAGGTAGATTTGGCGCCAACTTTAGCTCTTCTATTTGGTGTGCCGATCCCAAAGAACAATGTTGGAGTCCTTGTCCCAGGAACATTAAATTCTTTAAGAGGTTAATCGCTTTTGACCTCTTGCATAACCGAGTTTGAACCTTTGGAGACGTATTTGACTGTTTTTTCTTCTCTATGTCTGATCTTTCAGATTATGAGCAACTACGGGCACTAGAACTGAATTCCTGGCAGTTACTCAGACTAATGCAAGCACAGCTACCGAGTTCCTTGTTTGGAGGCTTCTCCTGCAATTGCTTCCTCGATGGAACTTGTGAGGGTCTTGGTTCGGATATTAGTGAGTGCTCTGGGGATAAAGAGAAACAACTAATTTGCTTGTTTAGAAACGCTGCTGTTCTCCATGGGATTTGGAAGTCCAAGAAATTGTCAGAGTGCGTGACTTTTATGAGATTTTCACTTGCGGTGCTCCTGACTTTGAATTCCATAAATTTAACTCCAAGTATGGCTTTCATGTTAATAGGTCTTCTAGTTCCATGGAAGATTTCAGCAGATCTTTAGATGCTTATAACGCCTTCTTGAAAACTGCAAGTGAGTGGTTAGCAAGCAAAACCACTGAAGTATGTTTGACATCTTTTCTTAGAGTCCTATGCACATATTTTGGAAAAATGAGTTTCCAAATCTATAGTATTTTCTAACTGTTAACAAAACTCTTCTATGTTTTCAGAAACCAGTGCTCTTGCTCGGTCTTGGAATGAGTTCCATGCTTCTTTCATGCTTCGTCTGTGTCTCTCTCTTTCTGTCCTTGTTCAAAGAGGTTTACCATGAGCCCAAGGACCGAGTCTACAGTTTGAGTTATCTGTTGAATTCAGAAGAGGTGTTCATTATGGCCGTTCCTTTATTATTTGTTATTAGTATGGGATCTAGTTCGATGGTGGAAGAAGAACATTACATATGGCATTTCACGGTTGCAACATTCTATCTTCTGTTACTCTTCAAGACGGCAAAGTCACTCAATTTCTCCAAGGGGATAAACATATTCAGAGACTATAAACTCGGTTCCATATTCTCGCTTCTTATTTCCGGTAGACTACTGAGAGGTTGGCATCAAGGAGGCGTGAACTGGACTTACCTTCCTGATATTTCTAAGTGGCTAGAACAAGTTGGCAGTGGTTATGTGAAATGGATCCAGCTAATCTCGAGCTTCCTTGTTATTGGGCTAGGACTAATAACTCTCTTTCGAACAGGATCAAAGAGAAAATGTGTTTGCGTAGTAGCTTTTGGCTTCTCAACATGTGGATTCCTAATTCTGCTGCATGCCTGGAGATATCAAGATGATATGTTTGAAGTGTCAACCGTAACTGCAAAACTTATCTATTTGCTTCTTTCTATATCTGCCATTGGAGCTTCTGTGGCTTTGCCGTGGTCTATGATAAACAAAGACAAGTCCTTTCTAGCTGAAGCAGGTGATTGCTTGTATCTGATTGGCTCTGCATACGTATTATCCTGGTGTCTTCTACAGCTACTTCTCCAACAACCGATCAACTCGGGGCCCATACTTTTGCTGCTCATACAAATCTTAGCAATTTCAGGTCTTTCTTCTAAAGATTCGCAGATCAACGAATGGGTCGAGGTTAGTTTTTACTTATACTCAACATGTTCATCGATTTAATAAGCTTTAAGGTTTAGGATTTTCCTCTTCTTCTTGTAGATTGCTGCACTCTACTACATGGGAATGGCAGGTCACTTTGCTCTTGGAAACAGCAATACTTTAGCTACCATTGATGTTGCCGGTGCTTTTATCGTAAGCTTCGTGCTTCCTCTGTTTTTTCTAATGTGTTCGCTTCTAACCAAAACACACTGACACATTCATCACAAACCTTTTTTTTATCTTAGGGAATCTCTAGTCATTCTACAATACTTTCTGGGATCTTGATGTTCATGATCACCTATGCATCTCCCATACTGTTCCTATTATCACTTGTCATGTACATTGGTGCTTATCTTAGAAACCACTCACACTCAACGAGATCAGCTCATCGAGACACAAATCTAGGGGAAGTTTTGAAGCTCAAGCTCGGGTTCCCTTGTCTCGTTCCGCTCTGCATTAATTCAATACTCTTGACCGCTTACACTGTGGTTTTGCTACTCATGAGGAACCATCTCTTTGTGTGGAGCGTCTTCTCTCCCAAGTAACTCTTTCATGCTCTTCTTTTGATGAGTTAGCTTTTTTAATTTATCTGGATTGAACCACCCTAACCGGATTTCATTAGAATGATAGAAAACAATTGTTGTTGGTGAACAGGTACCTATATGTGTGTGCAACAACTCTTTGCACATACATTGGAGTATTCGTTGTCGCTGTGACTGTAACTTACACATTCTCTGTCACTTGCCTTCTTAGAAGCAATACAAGAACAAGACAAGACACAACAATTATGTAGGCAGAGATATATACTATTTGATCCTGATAAAGATCTGATGTATGTAGAAGAACACTGAGGTATAAAGATACGGTCTTAATCAATTTTTCTTATTAACTCTCATATCAGAAAACCTTCATAAAAATTGTTAATCTGTTACATCGCAGAATAGTAACTACTCATGAGTACTTATTACAGTACTTAACGCACAACAAATATAATAATTGCTTAAAAAAAGTATACAACATAAAAGATTCGTCTTCTACTTCTCGTTCAAGTACTCTTTGTTGGGTTCAAAGAGTACTTAAATTAATCCACTCTCTCACGTTAAACATTGCAACCGGCACACGTCTCGGGGATGGAGCAGATTCTGTGGCGGCACCGTCTTGATCTTGCTCGGATTTTGCATGGGCTTCTCATCAGCCTTCGGTTTTGAAGGCTTCAAAGCAACATCTCGAAGGAGCGTATTAGGGAATAATATCTCACATCGGAGAAGTTGGAAGGGATCTCATATAGTATATAAGATACATGAGCCACTCTACTCATCGCCAATTGGTTTTGAGTTGGAAGCCCATGTAACATAACAATACAAACACTTCAAACCCGAGAGAGGAACCTTTTGAGGAATATGTAGGAAAGAGACACGAGAGAAGTAATGGAAACCGATTCCGTGTTTGGTATGAAACGGAACGGCGAAAACGTCTCTAACGAGGTAACGGTGTGTTAACTAAAAAAAAAAAAGATTAAAAATGAGAAACATGATCTTGTTGTAAAATGATGAGTAACCATCATTGACACTAAGCTCACTTAGTTAGCTTCCAAGTGTCTTTGCAATCAAGTAACATGTGTTGTATGACTCATCATAGATAGCTTAGTTTCTAAGCTTCCTAAACACTATAAATAGGTCACAAAGCTTCTTGTAAGATGGTAAGTTTTCATGTGAAAAAATTATAAGTATAAGAAAAGCTTTGTGCTATCTCTCCCTCTTTTATCTAAAGCTATTCTCTTCTTGTTCATCTCTTCTCCTTCTCTAAACTCTCTTTGATCTTTGATCTTTCTTATACATACACATACATCTTGTTAAAGTATAGTTTATACACAAGAGAGTATTTATTCACAACACGTTATCAGCACGATCGACTCTACGAGCCAAGATCTGGTCTTTATACCAAAAAGGTAAAATAAAATTATGTCCAATTTATTTTAAATATTCCAATTATATTATATGTCTATTCTGCCGGGATGCTAGGCCATGCCTACTCCGAGCTGATCGTTATGGTAGGCCCTGCCTCCTCGATCAAATAAATTTCTTAAGCCGGGAAGCTAGGCTCTGCCTACCCGAGCAAATGATCACATGGTAGACTATGTCTTCTCATATCATATATATGGAGTTGTAGGTAAATCCTCCTCCGGAGTTGATGGTGAAAAACCTCATCCATGTAGTGGAGTTGATGACCATGTCTCCTCCTATATTTAAATTTTTATTTTTAATTTATGCCTTTAAATTTTGTTATTCTATTTAAAGTTTTAAAGTTTTCAAAAGAATTCAGTGGCCCAGATGGTGCCACAATTTGAGATTAAGGATGGAGATACTTGTCTAGCAGACAGTGCTACGACACATACAATACTCAAAGATAAGAAGTATTTCTCCTATCTCAAAATGAAAGACTCCGCTGAAAGCGTGAGTACTATATGCGGTAGTGCAAAGATAATACTTGGCTCCGGGAGAGCAAGTTTTTCATTGCCAAGGGGAACAAAATTTGAAGTGCCAGATGCACTATATTCCCCTGAGTCTCACCGGAACTTATTAAGTTTCCGAGATATCCGAAAAAATGGATATCATATTGAGACTACAAATAAAAGTGGCATTGAATATCTTTGCATTACAACGGAGAGGAAGCATACATTGGAAGAATTACCAATGATGTCCTCTGGATTATATTGCACAAAAATAAACATGGCTGAATCATATGCTGCAGTAAACCAAATGTTTACTAGCACTTTCAGGGTGTGGCATGAAAGACTTGGCCACCCGGGTTCAGTCATGATGAGAAAAATTGTGCAAAATACGAGTGGCCACCCATTGAAAAATGAAAAGATTTTTCAATCGGGGGAGTTTTCATGTAAAGCATGTTCTCAAGGAAAACTCATACTTAGGCCCTCGCCAGCCAAAGTTGGGAATGAATCCCCTGTATTCTTAGAAAGAATACATGGTGATATATGTGGGCCAATTAACCCACCATGCGGGCCATTTCGATACTTTATGGTATTGATTGACGCATCTAGTAGATGGTCAAATGTGTGTCTTTTGACCACACGAAATATGGCTTTCGCAAGATTCATTGCCCAAATAATCAGGTTGAGAGCTCACTTCCCTGATTACGCCATAAAGAAAGTCATGCTAGATAATGCTGGTGAATTCACT
This sequence comes from Erythrophleum ivorense, assembly GCA_026724425.1. Classification (NCBI taxonomy): domain Eukaryota; kingdom Viridiplantae; phylum Streptophyta; class Magnoliopsida; order Fabales; family Fabaceae; genus Erythrophleum; species Erythrophleum ivorense. The sequence continues at coordinate 259,837 of JAIUCV010000283.1, forward strand.
TCAGCAGCCTTTAATGACTTTTGTATGTCTGTCGGAATCGATGTTGAACATCCGGTTCCGCACGTTCATACGCAAAATGGCATGGCTGAGTCATTAATAAAGCGGTTGCAATTAATTGCAAGACCGTTAATCTTGAGAACAAAACTCCCAATCACTGTATGGGGCCATGCTATATTGCATGCGGGAGCCTTGGTTCAAGTGAGACCAAGTGCGTATAATAAATTTTCGCCTATACAGTTGGCATTTGGACATATGCCAAATATATCCCATCTCCGGGTATTCGGGTGTGCGGTCTATATCCCAATAGCGCCACCACAGAGAACAAAAATGGGACCACAGAGGAGATTGGGAATATATGTCGGGTATTCGTCCCCTAGTATTATAAGGTATCTTGAACCGGCAACTGGTGATATGTTTACGGCACGATTTGCTGATTGCCACTTTGATGAAAATGAATTCCCTGCGTTAGGGGGAGGGTCGAGAGAATCACCAAATGATATCACCTGGTGTACACACTCTTTGGCTTATCTTGATCCTCCTACTAATCAACGCGAGGTGGAAGTTCAAAAAATATTACATATGCAAAGATTGGCCAATCAGTTGCCCGATGCGTTCACAGATACGAAAAGGGTGACGAAGTCCTATATCCCCGCTGCTAATGCTCCATCAAAAATAGATGTTCCTCATGAACATGTTGATGTGAATAGAGCAAATGAACCGGTTCAATTAAAGCGCGGGAGGCCTATAGGATCAAAGGATAAAAATCCCCGAAAGAAAAAGAATTGTGGAGTAAAGGTTCCTGATGAACCAAAATGTCTTCAAGACATTTCTGAAAAGGTTCTTGAAGAGCCTGATAAAGAGGTTTGTCAAGATGACGAACCAGAAACAGAAAAATTTGAGATTTCCATATCCTTCGCCCAAAGTGGAAAAATTTGGGCTAGAAGTGAAATAGATGATGATGATGGAATGTTCTCTTTTTCTGTAGCTAAAGAGATCGATCATGAAAATGATGATCCAGATCCAATTTCCGTGTCAGAGTGCCAAAAGAGGCCGGACTGGGAGAAATGGCAAATAGCCATGAAGAATGAAATATTCTCTCTCAATAAACGGACTGTATTCGGACCGATAATCATTACACCTAAAGATGTAATGCCGGTTGGATACAAATGGTTTTTTGTTAGAAAAAGAAATGAGAAAAACGAAGTCACAAGATATAAAGCTCGTCTTGTAGCACAAGGTTTTTCTCAAAGACCGGGGATAGATTATGAAGAAACATATTCCCCGGTAATGGATGCAATCACTTTCAGGTACTTGATGAGCCTAACGGCCTCTAATAATTTAGAGATGTACCTGATGGATGTTGTGACTGCATACCTATATGGCTCACTTGATAGTGAGATATATATGAAAATTCCTGAGGGATTTAAGATCCCGGAAGGATCAAAGATGCCTGAAGCATCTAAAGAGCTTTGTTCGGTCAAACTCCAGCGATCACTTTACGGATTAAAGCAATCCGGCCGCATGTGGTACAATCGCTTAAGTGAATACTTGTTGAGTAAAGGTTACGTCAACAATGCGATATGTCCATGCGTGTTTATAAAGAAATCTTCAACGGGTTTTGTGATCATTGCTGTGTATGTTGATGACCTGAACATTATTGGAACTCAAAAGGAGATTGATGATGCAAGAACTCATATGAAAGAAGAGTTCGAGATGAAAGATCTTGGAATGACAAAGTTTTGTCTTGGGCTCCAAATAGAGCATTTCCGAGATGGAATTTTTGTGCATCAATCAAATTACACCAAAAGGGTGTTAAAGCGCTTTTATATGAATAAAGCGACTCCTTTGAGTAGTCCAATGGTCAATAGATCGCTTGATGTTAACAAGGATCCATTTCGACCTATTGAAGATTCTGAAGAAGTGTTAGGTCCTGAAGTACCTTATATGAGCGCCATCGGGGCACTTATGTATCTTGCAAATTGCACTCGACCAGATATAGCTTTTGCTACTAATCTGCTTGCAAGATACAGCTCATCGCCTACCAGAAGACATTGGAACGGAATAAAACATATATTCTGTTATCTTCAAGGTACGATTGAGTTTGGATTATATTATTCCAGAAACCCCGAGGTTGGTTTAGTTGGTTTTGCAGATGCTGGCTATCTATCTGATCCGCATAAAGCTCGATCGCAAACCGGATATGTTTTCACATACGGTGGAACCGCGATCTCCTGGCGTTCCCAAAAGCAAACATTGGTGGCAACGTCTTCAAATTATGCGGAAATCATTGCTCTCCATGAAGCATGTAGAGAATGTGTATGGTTGAGATCTTTGATCCAACATATACAAGAAGCCAGCGGAGTATCCACAAAGAAAGAGCCAACAACAATCTACGAAGACAATTCTGCATGTGTCACTCAACTCAAGGAAGGCTATATCAAGAGCGACAGGACAAAGCACATTCCACCAAGATTTTTCTCATACACTCAAGAGCTCGAGAAGAATCAAGAAGTGGACATTCAGTATATTCGCTCCAGTGACAATGCAGCTGATCTCTTCACAAAGGCGCTTCCGACTACAATGTTCAAGAAGCATGTTCACAATATCGGAATGCGTCGTCTTCAAGATCTATGAAGAAAAGATTATATCTATTTTCCAGGGGGAGTTTGCGTCGCGGTACTCTTTTTCCTTTTCATGGTTTTTATCCCATTGGGTTTTTCCATGATAAGGTTTTAACGAGGCCGTAAGCAACTTCACAGTAAGTAATGATGGATACTCAAGGGGGAGTGTTGTAAAATGATGAGTAACCATCATTGACACTAAGCTCACTTAGTTAGCTTCCAAGTGTCTTTGCAATCAAGTAACATGTGTTGTATGACTCATCATAGATAGCTTAGTTTCTAAGCTTCCTAAACACTATAAATAGGTCACAAAGCTTCTTGTAAGATGGTAAGTTTTCATGTGAAAAAATTATAAGTATAAGAAAAGCTTTGTGCTATCTCTCCCTCTTTTATCTAAAGCTATTCTCTTCTTGTTCATCTCTTCTCCTTCTCTAAACTCTCTTTGATCTTTGATCTTTCTTATACATACACATACATCTTGTTAAAGTATAGTTTATACACAAGAGAGTATTTATTCACAACAGATCTTTATTATATGTGGAACTATTACAATTAGTCATTACTGAGTATACAACTACACTCAACGGCCACAAACAAAGATTATAATTGCTTAACAAAGCTTAAAGATTCATCTTTCTGCTCTTTCTTGTCATTCAAGTCATTAGCCTTTTGAAGACTACTTTGATCCTCAAACGCAAAACATCGGAATTGGTACGTGTCTTGGCGACGGAGCAGCACTCATTGTGACAGAACCAGCAAACACTTCTCGGTCTTGATTCTGCGGCGATGATACAGTCTTGATCGTGCTCGGAGATTGTTCTCGGTCTTGATTCTGCGGCGATGATACAGTCTTGATCGTGCTCGGAGATTGAACCGGCTTCTCATGAACAACCACATCTGGTTTTGATTGCGCCGCCGGTTTTGAAGGTTTCAAAGAAGCTTCTCGTGGTTTATAGAAACGTTTAAAGGCAGAGAGAGGAACCTTTTGATGAAGATGTAAAACAGAGTTACGAGAGAAGTAGTGGAAACCAATTCCTTGTTTTGTGTAAAACGGAACAACGAAAACGTCTCTGACAAGGTAACTGAGTCTTAAAATCATCGACATATCGATCTTGATGGTTCGATCGGAGAATAATAGACTCTTCGACAGGCACTTTTCTTAACGAATGATTTTGAGAATGAGGCAGGGCCGGCCCTGAAAATTAAGGGGCCAGAATAATTTAATAGAGTTTTGATAAATTTTGGGGCCAAAAATCAATTTTTTCTTATTTTTGGGCCAAAATCAATACAAATTTTTTCACAAAAATGTGGGGGCCCTAGCCAAAAGACTCACTTGGCTCTCCCCAGGGCCGGCCCTGGAATGAGGAGAGGCTTAGATGTTTGATGTTTATTTATAATAAGGTTTATGTGCTTCAATTAAGGAAAATAAAGAGTCGATTAACAAATATGGAAATATCTAGTCTCGTTGTGTTTGTGTTCGTGTGATGTTTCCTTTTCCTCTGATTATGGTATCTAAAGTTATCTTACGAGTTACGACCGCCCTCAATTTTTTTCCTTATTACAAATTTTGTTGGTTGACGGAAAAAAAAGAGACTTTTGTAAGTTTACAAAACGAATTTTCTTGAAAATCTCTTTTTTTTTCTCTTATAGTTCTTTTCTTTATCACAATGAAAAAACTCATTATATATAAGTTTAAGTAAAATAAAATGTAATCAAATCAATTAAACCGGTCACCTAATTAAATAGAATTTCATATCGATTTTTTTAGTGCTAATGTGATTGCTTTTCTTATAGCTAGTGGTGATATATTTCTTGTGGAATAAGTAACTGTAAGTAAGTTGCACCAATTATAAACCTCTTCAAACTTGCCCTCACCTGCTTCTCATCTAACCTTAAATTATCCTAATTCCTCTATAAATACACACAAACTCCTTCATCATCGCTCACAGTCAAACCCAAAAACACAAACACTTGTCTCTCTAGTAAAGAACTCAAACTTTAAATCTCCAAAATGGCTCACTGGTTATCATTTTCATCCCTTGTCCTTGCACTGACTTTCACAGACTTATTCACCGGTCTCTCAGCTCGTCGCAATCTTCTCCAATCAACACCAGCGACTCAGCCACCGGTTACAACAACGTTTCCACCTCTTCCCCAAACCACAATGCCACCATTGCCTCCTTCTTCTCTTCCTCAACCCACGGCGTTTCCACCATTACCGAGCACACAAGTACCTTCTTCGCCTAACCCAACACAACCCAATAATGTCCCAAACTTGCCACAAATCAACATCCCTAATTTCCCAATTGAGATTCCAGACAACTTCCCGTTTAATATGCTTCCCACCAGCATTCCTACAATCCCATTCTTCACTCCACCACCTTCCAAATGAGAAGCTAAGCTCTGTAGCACATTACCATCTTTGTCTCACACATTCTGTTTTACTTAAATCAATGTTTGTAATGTTTCTTATTCTTTTTTCTATTGTTTGATGTTGTCTTGTTGTTGTTTTTTTTTTTTTTTTCCTGCCTTGTGAAATACACAAACCTATCTATATGTATATATAATTTCTAATGAGTAGTTGCCTTACTCTCTTTTTTTGGGGATTGCTTAGCTTGACTAAAGACGATTATGATCCATGAAGTTCCCTGAAAAGTTTGCATAAACAACGCATATTCCATGAGACATTCTTAAAAAGACAAGGGCTTGTTACTACTAATTTTTATGTAAAATGAAGATTTATCAGCAATATACCTAGGGAAATGATAGTGTTACCTTTGATACAATTAACTGCTCAGGAACTCTTAATCAGCGGTGTGATACAGAAGATTTGTGAGTTTTTCAGATTCAGCCGAGAGAAATCGGAGAAAAGCGAATCAGGAAAACATTGCAATTTGAAATTATGCTAACAGTTGCCAAACATATGATTGGTGTCTTCATTTTCCTTCTCATGTATCCTTTGACTGGTGTTTCTTATGGAGAGTCAGGTCCAGACATAAGCCCAATAAATAGCCCATGAGAGTTTCTCGATAAACCCGTTTATTATTATTATTTTTTTTAATTTTATTATTATCTTTAACATTGATTCAAATGGTTATCAATGAATTAACAATGGGTGCATTATAAAAAAAAAAGTGATTAATGTAAGACTAAAAAGGTGTTGAGTACTTCTTCTGTTACCATCCAAAAACAATAAATTTTATGATGGTTGCACTTGTTGGCATTTGACAATATTATCTTTTTCTTTTTTTGTTAAAGGGCATTTGACAATATTATCAAAATATCAATATCGTTTTGTACCACTATCTCACATTTGTATTTTATACTAGCGGATACGAAATCGCATAACTTTATTATTATTTAAATTTTTGTTTCTACATCATATACATAATATGAAGTGTGACATGATATTTTAAATTGATAATTCATATGCAAAATCGTAATCCGATTTTTTTTAATTATCCATTATTAAAACTCTAATAATTGTGCATCCAGTAAAAAAAATATTTACAGAACATCGTAAGTTCGTAACTTTCTATTCAATAAATTATCAGGTTACAAACTCGTATATTATACAGCCATCTTTTAGGCTCTCATTGTTTTTACCCTCCAAAAAATTAATTGAAAATTTCAAACTCAAAGAATAAAAAGCTTTTGATATACCTTTACCCAATCATTATAATAGATACTTTTTATTTTCCTGCTCAAGAAAGAGCCTTTGAAGAAAATATAAAGAGAGGGAAATGTGAAAAGGTCAACAGTCAACTCTCAGCTACTCCGATATCTTAGGCGACACGTCACACGTGCAAGTTTGCAAGAAAGATCTAAAGAGGAAGACGTGCAATGGCGTTGGATTATTTTTTAGAGAATTATGAATTTTGTAACCTCAAATTTACGTTTTTTTTTTTTCCCTTTTTTTTTCCTTTCTCCTCTCTCTCTCATTTTTTTGGTCTCTCTCTCTCCCTCTCTTTCTTGGAGATTGGAGTTTCATTAAATTTTCACAGGGGTGATGATTTCTGCTTTTGGATAGATTCTATAATAGGATCGAAAATTAATTAGCATTTAGTATGATCCTGTAACAGTATAGAATTTCAATGGTCAGAATCAAAATCGAGAGCTTTTATGTGAATTTTTTATAGGATTTTCAAATTATTAGTCTGATTCTTTTTTTCTTTTTCTTTTTTTGTTGGTTAATTCCAGATCTAATGTTCTGTGTTGGGAGAATTTGGGGAGATTTCTGAGCGATTTGGTCTTATGGTTAGGTTTATAATATTTTTGGAGCTGAAAAATCAAAAATCACTGGAATCATGCTAATCTTAGCGACCGTGATCGCTGTCATCGTCGGCGTTGTTTGGGTTTTCTTCAAGTAAGTGCATTTGTTTCTCTATGTTGGTGTTGACATCGTTTCAGTAATCGTTTTCACCGTTTTTTGCCACTTTCTAATAGAATTGTTAGAACAATAAAGATTAGGTGCGGAGTTACAAGTTCTTGAAATCAGAATTTACTAGTTGAAAAGAATATATGTTACTACAATCAGATATATATATATAGAATCTACATTCGTTGGTTTTCTCCAAATCAGAGTTTGAGTATGATATTTGGAACTATCTTCTAATAGGTCACTCCCTTGGATTCTCCGGACTTTTGCTGGAATAACTCTTAGTTTTCAGTTTGATGGATGGAACTGCTTGAAAGATGTTGCATTACATTTCAAGAAGGTTTGTTTTATATACGTCTTTTTTTTTTTCTTTCTCATCAGAAGAAGTAATCAAACTATGATTGTTTCTTGTTATTTTACAGGGCTCTATTGAATCTATATATGTTGGAGAATTTAAAGCCAACCTAAGCCAATCTCTGGTTGAACTTTGTGCAAAGGCTTTTATCCAAGATCCTAAAGTAATATTCTCAATATGTGACATGAAAGTTGTAACTAGACCGCCTTCAAAATCGAGTAAAGGTCCCCGAAAATTGAAAACTCGAAAATCGCGGTCTGGTGGTGGCAAAGGGAAGTTGATGCTACTCGCTAACATCGGTAGATTCTTTTCAGTTTCTATGACAAATATGGTTGTGCAGGTAAATTTGGCATAGTCTCTTTGTGGCATATTTGTGACCATAAGCCAAAATATATTTGATGAAATCTTACTTATTATACTAACCATTGTTTTTGTATTGGTTGTTTTTTTATTTCTCTTGCAAAAACTTTTCAGACACCAAAAGCTAGAGCAGAAATCAAGGAGCTTGAGCTTGATTTATCTAAAGACAGAGGATCATCGAACTTTTTCATCAAACTGTACATATTGCCGATATCTGTACAGATTGGTGATGAACCACATGTTATTTCCACTCATCATTCACCTGAGATTAACAGTGACATCATTCAAACATCTTCAGAAATCGCAGAGGGCCCTTCTTCTCCTTCTCCTTCTCCTTCTCCTTCTCCTTCTCCTTCTCCTTCTCCGTCTTCTTTGCATTGCGAAAAAGTTTCATTCTCTTGTGAATTTGGTCATAATAGGTATTTTTTTGCTTGACACACTTCCTACATTTAGCAGACTAACATCAAGAAAGATAAAGTTCGTATACCTACAACTCATACATTGATGTTTATGGCTGCTTATTTTGTGATCTTTCTTGAGCAGACATTCAAGTTCAAGTATAAAGAACGTCGAAGTAGAAATAGCTGATACAGTTTTTAACCTCAATGAGAAGCTTTTTTTGAAAAAGAAAGCCTCGACAAGTGCTACTACTTCAACAGGTGAAGTGATTGGATCAACAGCTTCAGAGAAACCTCCAAAGCAACCAATGAATGTTTTGGTTGCAAAGCATGCTTCAAAACTCCCTGGCAAAGTGAGTCAATTTTGTTCCTTATTAAGCTACAATTACCAACCATGCAAGATTAATTCTTCGTCTACAAGAAATGTGTTTAGTGTTGTATATTCAATTTTTTCTTTACCTAAAGCTCTTACCCTTTGACTTTGACTTTATGTGGTAGGTATCGTTTGATTTGTCAAAGCTTGATATCAGATTTACGCATCAAGAACATGGTTTTTCTATCGCGAATAGCATGACAGGGTTTCAGATAAAAAGTTCCAAATCTCAATCCAATGAAAATGGCAAGGAAGATCCATGTCTTGATGTTGTCATGGGACTCCAAGAGATTCATGTATATATGTTAAATAAGAATTTTTTTTTGTAGGAAAAAAAATCATTTTGATGTGACATCTTCTAATACTGCCTCACATTTCATTTCAGCTTATTAGAGAATCTGAAGTTTCAGTCTTGGAGATGTCCAAAATCGAAGTTTTCTCCAAAGTGTATATTCCAATGCAAGTAAGTCCTCTGAATTGAAAACAGAGACGTCTTTATTAGTGAAATTTTTCAATGTTTTTGCTGCAACTGTGAATAAGGCCTTCATGATTTGATGTGTTGCTCTCAGGAATCTTTACCTCTTAGAGCTGAAGTTGAATTTAAGCTCGGAGGTATAATGTGCAACGTTATAATCACAAGATTTGAGCCGTTATTGCGTTTACACTTCTCCAAGAAGAAGAAAATGGTTCTCAAAGAGGAAAAACCAAACATTGCAAAACCAGAATCTACTGGTTTCAAGGCTGTTGTATGGAAATGTGTTACTTCAGTCCCCAGTGTAACGATTATGCTATACAGTACCGAAAGCTCTCCTATATACCAAGTAAGTATAATCATTAATCAAGAATCAAGAATCAAGAATCTTTACTATTCATTCACAAAACTGATTTTTGTAATTGCATGTGTTTGTTTTTGCAGTGTTGCTCAGATTCGTTACTTATCACTGCAAATAACATGTCGAGTAGAGGAACATGTGTGCAAATGGAGCTTAATGAGCTCAGTCTATGCATGGTTGATGAACATCGGGAACGTTTGAAACAAAGTCTCTTTGGTTTAGAGTCAACTTCAGGTTCATTGATCAATATAAGTAAAGTCAGATTGGAGTCTGGCAAGAAAGTTGAGGATGATGGTTCTTACGGTAAACAAACAATGGTGGTCGACGTATCAAAGATAGGTCTGTTGTTCTCTTTCAAAAGCTTCGAAGCTCTTGTCGTAAACGCAATGACAATTCAAGGTTTCTTGAAAAGTTTGACCGGTGGTGGTAGTAGTAACAAGAACGAGAGAAGTGCACAAAGATCGAAGAAGCCATCATCGTCGGGTAAAGGGACAAGATTCTTGAAACTCAACGTTGAACGTTTCTCTTTAAACTTTGCTGGAGATTCAAACCTAGACAACACAGTCATTGATGATCCTAAACGTGTCAACTACGGATCACAAGGTGGAAGAGTTGTGATTAGTGTTACAGCTGATGGGTCACCAAGAACAGCTAGCGTTATGTCTAATATCTCCAAGGAACATGAGAAGTTGAGGTATATAATCTCTTTGGAGTTACTCAAATTCGGTTTCACTCTAAACAAGGAGACTCAATCTACACAAGTGGAGCTCGAAAACGCGAAATCGGTTTACCAGGAGTTCTTGGACGAACCTCATCCTGTTTCAAGATTGACACTTTGTGACATACAAAACGCAAAGTTTGTTCGTCGAAATGGCGGTGGCGTTAAGGATGTTGCGATTTGCTCGCTGTTTAGTGCTTCTACTATAGCTGTGAGATGGGAGCCTGATGTTCATATATCAATGGTTGAGCTTGGCTTGCGTTTGAAGTCATTGGTCTTAACACAGAAACTTAAGCAACAAGGTAACAGAAACCAAGAAGATGTTTCCACTAAAGAAGAACCAACTACTACTTCGAGTTCTGTTGATAAGCAGAAGAAGAAAGAGTCTATATTTGCTGTTGACGTAGAGATGTTAAGCATATCTGCAGAAGCAGGGGATGGGGTGGAGGCAGAGGTGCAGATTCAATCGATTTTCTCAGAGAATGTGCGTATTGGTGTACTCTTGGAAGGGTTTATACTTGGTTTTTGTGGATGTAGGATCTTCAAGAGTAGTCGTGTACAGATATCGCGAATACCGAGTATGTCTTCCACTTCTTCTTCTTCATCAAATGCATCAGGAACACCATGGGATTGGGTTGTTCAAGGACTTGATATACATATATGCATGCCCTTTAGGCTACAGCTTCGTGCTATCGATGATGCTGTTGAAGAAATGCTTAGGGCTTTGAAGCTAGTAACAAATGCTAAAAAAGGACTCATTTTGCCTATCAAAAAGGAAAGCTCCACAAGTTCTTCCAAGAAACCTGGAGGTTCGACTAAATTTGGACGTGTGAGATTATGTATTCGCAAGTTAGTGTTTGATATTGAGGAAGAGCCTCTCCAAGGTTGGCTTGATGAGCATTACCATCTTATGAAGAAAGAAGCGCATGAGTTAGCGGTAAGGTCGAAGTTTCTTGATGAGTTGATTTCTAGTGGAAACAAGGTTTCTAAAGATGGAGAAGATGAGTCAGAAGGTGGAGAGAAGAAGGTTTCTTTCGAGGGAGAAGAAGTCGACATTCAAGATCCTGAAATCATCAAGAAGATGAATGAGAAGTTACATAAACAATCTTTCGATTCGTATTACAAGTCTTGTCAAGGATTACGACATGGTGATGGTTCGGGTGCTTGTAAAGAAGGGTTTCAAGCTGGATTTAAGATGAGCTCTACAAGGACATCTCTTCTTTCGGTTTCTGTGACCGATCTTGACCTAAGTGTTACAGCTATTGTTGGTGGTGAAGCTGGGATGTTAGAAATGGTTAAGAATCTTGATCCTGTTTGTCAAGAACAAGACATACCTTTTTCGCGTGTTTTTGGATGCAATCTTAGGTTAAACACTGGTACTCTTGCTGTTCAAATCAGAGACTACACATTCCCTCTTCTCTCAACAAGATTAGGTCAATGCGAAGGCCGTCTTGTGTTGGCTCAACAGGTAACGAGACTTGTCTTGTCTTTTTAAAGAACTAAGTTTGATGTTGTGTAGTAACATTTTTTTGCTTCTTGTTTTTGACATAGGCAACAGCATTTCAGCCTCAAGTAAGCCATGATGTGTACATAGGAAGATGGAGAAAAGTGCAGATGCTACGTTCAGCTGGTGGAACAACACCTGGTATGAAAACATACATGGAGCTACCACTAAGTTTCCAGAAAGGAGAGATCTCTTTTGGGATTGGATATGAGCCAGTGCTTGCTGATTTAAGCTATGCTTTCACTGTGGCTCTACGTAGAGCTAATCTAAGTCTCAAGGGTCCTGGTCTTATTATGCCTCCTAAAAAGGAGAAAAGTTTACCATGGTGGGATGAAATGAGAAACTACGTCCATGGAAACGTAACATTGTCTTTTTCAGAGACTAAATGGATTGTTCTTGCCACTCCTGATCCTTACGAAAAGCTTGACAAGCTTGAAATGAACTCTGCTTCTGTTGAAATCCAGCAAACAGATGGTCGCATTCACTTCTCTGCTGATCAGATCAAGATTTACATGAGCAGTTTCGAAAGTTTGGCTAGACGTTATCCGAAATCACTAGCGTGTCCACCAAGTTACCCTTTTCTTGAAGTTCCACGTTTCAGTCTTGAAGTCCGGATGGATTGGGAATGCGAGTCCAAAAACCCGTCAAACCATTATCTATACGCTTTACCGATCGAAGGAAAAGCTCGTGACAAGATCTACGATCCTTTCAGGTCTACTTCTCTCTCACTACGCTTTGACTTCTCCTTAAGACCTGAGAGACATCATAACACATCTGTTGATCAAAAAGCTGAAGCTGGATCCGAGAGCAAGCCTAAGAAACCGTCTGTTTCACCACCTACTATAAACATCGGTGCTCATGATATGGCATGGTTGATAAGATTCTGGAACATGAACTATCTTCCTCCTTACAAGCTTCGAACTTTCTCTCGGTGGCCTCGGTTTGGAGTTCCAAGAATCCCAAGATCAGGTAACTTGTCACTAGACAGAGTGATGACAGAGTATTTTCTCCGAGCAGATGTTGCTCCGATCTGTATAAAGCATATGTCATTGGATCTTGATAACCCTGCAAGAGGCTTGACGTTTAACATGACCAAGCTGAAATATGAAATGTGTTTCAGCAGAGGCAACCAAGATTTCACTTTCGATTGCAAGCGTGAGACTCTTGATCCTGTATACCAAGGAATAGATCTCCATGTGCCTAAAGCTTTTATAAAAAGAGATCAAGAACATTGCTCATCAAAGCCTGTTCAGATGATGAGAACAAGCTCGCAATCTGGATCAACGGAGAGAGTTGCTCCTGAGAAGCATCCCGACGACGGGTTTCTGTTTTCGTCTGATTACTTCACAATCAGGAGACAAGCTCCTAAGGCAGATCCTGAGAGACTAATGGTATGGAAAGAAGAAGGGAAAATCTACCGTGAGAAAGTGGATGCAAATGTTGTGAAAGAAAGTGAAAATGAAGAGAATTCACATTCTGATCCTAGCGATGATGATGGATACGGTGTCGTGATAGCTGATAATTGTCAGAGGATATTCGTTTATGGACTTAAACTGCTTTGGAACATTGAGAACAGAGATGCTGTTTTGTCCTTTTTTGGTGGGATGTCTAAAGCATTTCAACCTCCTAAGCCTTCTCCATCACGTCTGTATGCTCAGAGAAAGTTACTTGAAGGAAACCAGAAGCTTTCTGAATCAGAAGCTCCTCAGGATGACACAACAAGCAATAATGGGAGTGTCACTTCACAAACTAAGGAGCCTGCGGAAGTTTCTTCACCTTCATCATCAGAACCAATCAAAACAGAGAACTTTGCATCTTTCCCACTTGGTAAGTCTTTCTAACTTTTCTCATGTATACTTTATGCTTCATCTTATCTACTTGTCTGGCTGTCTCGATGCAGGAGCCACAAATGGTTCAGAGGAAGAAGGAACTCGGCATTTTATGGTGAATGTTATTGAGCCACAGTTTAATCTCCACTCAGAAGATGTAAATGTAAGTAAAGATCAAACTTGAGCCTATGAAATTCAAAAGAATACATGTAAACTTGAAGATCTTGTTGTTCTTCATCTACCAGGGTAGGTTTTTGCTCGCTGCGGCTAGTGGTCGTGTTTTAGCAAGATCGTTTCACTCTGTTGTTCATGTTGGGTATGAAATGATCGAGAAGGCTGTTCAAAACGAACATGATCATCAAAGCCCTGAAAATGGCACTGACATGACATGGACACGCATGGAAGTGTCAATGATGTTGGAACATGTACAAGCTCATGTTGCACCTACAGATGTTGATCCAGGAGCTGGTGTACAATGGCTCCCAAAGATTAGAAGAAGCTCTCCAAAGGCAAAACGTACCGGTGCATTGCTCGAAAGAGTTTTTATGCCTTGTGACATGTATTTTCAATACACTAGGCACAAAGGTGTGACTCCTGACCTAAAGGTAAAACTTTTTTTTCCAAGGGCAAAAAAGTAAGATCTTTTGTTAACATTATTTGAATGTGAGACTTATATTATCGTTTATATGTTTACAGGTGAAGCCATTGAAAGAGCTTACTTTCAATTCTCGTAATATCACAGCATCAATGACATCACGTCAGTTTCAAGTGATGTTGGATGTTTTGTCTAATCTTTTGTTTGCAAGGTTACCAAAGTAAGTGTTATGTAGCTTGCGTGGAAAGTTATTGAAATGTAGCCACTTTGAGTATATCTTATTTACTAAATGGAAATTTTTCAGGCCTCAGAACGACAGTTTCAAACTTTCTGGTGAAGAAGATGATGAAGTTGAAGAAGAAATTGATGAGGTAGTTCCTGATGGAGTTGAGGAAGTGGAACTTGCGAAAGTCGAACTTGAACACAAAGAGAGAGATAGGATGTTGCTTCTTGATGATATTAGGAAACTGACACAGAACGAGAGTAACTCAGGAAGCATAACTCTCGAAAAGGAAACCGAGATTTTGTGGATGATCACCGGTGGGAGGCCAATCTTGGTGGATGGATTGAGGAAAGCGTATCTTGATGTGCGACAATCTCGGAAGACGGCATATACCGCGCTGCGGATTTCTGTGAAGAACGCTGCAGAGCTAAGGTTGTTGGAGAAAGACAAGAACAAAAGACCGTCTTCTGCTATGCGCATTTCTTTACAGATCAACAAAGTCGTATGGTCTATGCTTTTAGACGGCAAAACATTCGCCGAGGTTGAGATAGACAATATGGTAAGTTCCTAAGATGTTTATATATAAACTCAACTATGATGTTTTCTATCTTCTTGGCAAGAAAATGTTTCCTAAAATGTTTATCACATTGCTTGCAGATTTATGATTTTAACCGAGACTACAGAGATATTGGGATTGCTCAATTCACAACAAGATACTTTGTCCTGCGAAACTGTCTCCCTAATGCCAAATCTGATACTGTTTTGTCAGCATGGAATCCTCCTCCGGAATGGGGCAAGTAAGTTTCTTTCTTGGCTCTCACGTTTCACATTTATGCAAAATCTGATTGTTGTTATATTTATTTGGACATACAGGAAAGTGATGTTACAGGTAGATGCAAGACAAGGTATCCCAAAAGACGGACAAGCTCCTTATGAACTTTTCCAGGCAAGTCGTTCTTTTATCTTCTATGTTCTAATCATATGAGACTAGAAGATTCAAAAGACTGAGGTATATATTATTTTATTTTATAATAAAATAGAGTTTTCTTGTGTTTTTGCTTGACAGGTCGAAATATATCCTCTAAAAATCCATTTGACAGAAGCAATGTACACAATGATGTGGGAGTATATCTTCCCTGGAGAGGAACAGCATTCTCAGAGAAGAGAGGTTTGTTCTTTTATCCATTTTACTTCTTATTCAATCATCTAGCTTTAGGGATTGCTAAGCAGTTATGGATCTTGCTTGTATTTTGTCTCCTCCAGGAAGTTTGGAAGGTGTCCACAACCGCAGGATCAAGACGAGTCAGGAAAGCTTCATTCGCACAAGAAGCAGCAGCATTTCTCTCTACAACTGATCTCAGCCAGGTGAAAATTCTGCTGTGGATCTTACACTCATATGTCATCTCTTGAAATCTTTATACATATTTTCTTGAAAATGCTTTCAGGGTTCAAAGAATCAAAACTCGAAGTCAAGCTCGCTCCGCGGTTCAGGGCCAGAACTTAGAAGAACATCTTCTTTCGACAGAACATGGGAGGAAACAGTGGCAGAATCTGTAGCTAATGAGCTTGTATTATCTTCTATGGAGCATCAGAGTGAATCTTCCAAAAACAAGCTGAAAGATTCAAAAACTGCAAAGGCTGGTCGTTCTGTTCATGAAGAAAAAAAGACAGAAAAGTCATTGGAAGACAAGAAATCAAGGCCTCAAAAGTTAATGCAATTCCAAACCATCAAGATTAGTCAGGTTTGTCACAAGTTGATTAACTTAATCTTCTTTTTTTTCCCCAAAGCATAATATAAACATAGTTGGTTATTGAATGCTGTAGGTGGAATTGTTGATCACTTACGAAGGATCAAGATTTGTTGTGAACGATATGAAGCTGTTGATGGACACATTTCATCGTGTTGAATTTAGTGGAACATGGAGGAGACTCTTCTCTCGAGTTAAGAAACATATCATATGGGGAGTGCTCAAATCAGTAACAGGAATGCAAGTAAGACCAATTTTATACACCAACCATCAATAAAAATTAAATTTTAGGGTTTTGTGTGTCACTGATAAGTTGTTTCATTTCTTGTAGATGAAGAAGTTCAAAGACAAAACACATGTTCCAAAAGATGAGATTGGTTTGAGAGACAAAGACGAACCTGGAAGATCAGATCAAGATTCAGGGGCATGGGTGAAGCGTCCTGGTGACAATGCAGGTGATGGATTTGTGACATCCATTAGAGGTATTTTCAATACTCAAAGACGAAAGGCCAAGAAGTTTGTGCTTAGGACGATGAGAGGTGAAACAGAAGGTAGCTTTCCAATGGAGTGGAGTGACAACGAATCAGATTTCTCTCCTTTTGCAAGACAGTTGACGATTACTAAAGCTAAGAAACTCATCAGGCGTCACTCTAAGAAGTTCCAAAATCAAAACACTACTAAAGGTTTGGTTTCTTTTTTTTTTTCTGACGTAAAATCATACGTTTATGTGGTCAAGTTATGAAGTTGCAAAACCAAGATAATGTTGTGTTGTGTCGCAGGTTCTAAGAAGCTACAGCTCTCACCAACTCTCTCTCCTCCTAAGGAAGAAGATCGATACGAAAGCGACTCATCTAGTGGATCTTCTGCTTATGAAGAGTTTCTTGACCAGAATCAGATTTAAATATAGAGTTCAAAGTTTTTTTTTTTTCCCCACGACTAAAGTTAGAAAAACAGTTTTCCTTATAAATTTTGTAGAGAGTTGCAGATGATTTAACTCACCCATCACTTTTACACTCTCTTAAGATTATATTTTTCATCCATTGTACTAGCGTAGTAGTGTTGATACGACTCGTTTACTAGAGATGACTGACATAAGAGAAGAAAGTTTTGTTTTGGGGAAATCATACATTATTGGGCTTACGTTGAAGTCACGCAACAAAATGTTACATAAAAATACAGATTTTGCTCAAATATAATAAACAAGAAACGTTACAACTACACGAGCTTGCCTTCTTCCACAAAGCTGCATTGCGTTTGATAAAGCTGCCTTGCAACCTTGCAATTTACTGATATTTTGGTTTGCAGTATAGAGATTATGATCTAGAATTAACGTTTCTTTAACGGAGCTAGAAATTATTATTATTTTGCTTTGTATGTACTTCTTGTGAACAGAACTCATGATGTTTTGATCCCATTACAATCTGTCAATCTCCTTTATCAGCAATAACAATCTCATCGCCTTAAATATTTTCAAAGACATAGGTGTGACGTGCACAAAATAAATCATCGTCGCGGTCAAAAATCATCAAGGTCACTTCATCATTCCAATAAATATGAAACACAACAATACACCTTTCATACCAAATGAAAAAAAAATACACCTTGATATTCTTTATATACTAAATCAGAAGTCACTTGAGCAATAAAAAATTGACATGTGTCAAGTTAAAACAAAATAAGACACTAATCTTCTGCTTAATGAAGCCACGTCAGCAATATTAATGAACCAATTTCGTTGTCATAATTGAAACAAAACTTGATGGAAAACGGGCTGCAATTGGCAATTTTAATTGTGCAATCTGAAATTAAGCTCAATAAAAGCAAAGCCCGTTGATGCAAAGCAAGACCACGTTCCTTTTGTGTGCACACGATGTCGAACTATGTTACCAATCGGTAAGTCTCCTTCGTATTGCTCTTCTTTACATATTGATGATCTCAAAGATTCAAAAGGTAACATATACTATAAAACTATTAGATAAATACAGTCAAAAAGAAAGAGAAATTGAGAAAAAAAGCAAAATCTTTATAACTTGTGGATCTTTTTCACAATTAGTAGCTACTGAGTGGTCATGACTCCACTAACGTAGAACAAATATTTTCCACAACAACACAAAGATACTAGTTAGTTTTGAAGTAAACAGTTTCAAAGATTCTTCTTCTTCGTTCTCGCTATTCAAGTCGTTAGTTTTAATGACTCTTTAATCATCTCTCTTACGCAAAACATCGGAATCGGCAAGTGTCTCGGCGATGGAGCAGCACACATTGTGACCGAACCATCAAAAAATTCTCGTTCTTGATTATGCGGTGGTTGTGTGGCCTTGATTGTGTCCGGTGCTTGTATCGGCTTCTCATTAACCGTATCCGGTTTAGATTGCGCCGGTTTTGAGGGTTTCAAAGGAACTTCTCGTGGTTTAAAGAAGCGTTTAAAGGCAGAGAGAGGAACTTTTTGATGAAGATGTAAAACAGAGTTACGACAGAAGTAGTGGAAACCAATTCCTTGTTTTGTGTGAAACGGAACGACAAAAACGTCTCTGACAAGGTAACTGTGTCTTAAAATAATCGACATCTTGATGAGATTTGGGTGATTCGATCGATCGGAGAGTAAAGATAAGACTCTTGGATCGGTTCTTCGTCGGCTTAATCGAGTGATTCTATGAAATAATGAGGAGATCGTTAAAGATTTAAGTTTATTTATAAGAGTTTCGGTTCTTTGCTTGAAGTCCAATTAAGGAAATTATAGAGTCAATACAAAAAAAAAAAAAAAACAAGGAAACATAAAGTTCGCGTTGTCATGTGATGATTCCTTTTTCTCGGATTAATGGATGGATATTCCTCTCATGTTTTCCTTATAGAACTTTTATATTTTTTACCCTTAAAAAACTTCTTTTTTTTTTTAACATAGATTGTCCCAAAAATAAAAGATCTTGAACTAACTGATCAAATAATATTACCCGATCTTTTCACATATCAATTGAAGATTTGTTTTTCGTATTAAATTGAACCGAAAACAGAACGAATTGTTTTCACTAATAATTTTTAAAGAGAGTTTCGTTTACCAAATTAATTTTTCTAACTTTTTCTAATAGTTCTTTTACCCTTTTTACCACATTTTCAGAATATTTCAATTTAAATAACATATAATAAAATCATGAAACCGGTTACCTAAACAAGATTGCCTTTCAAATTAAAAAAAAAAAAGACACTAACAGTCCAGGGGTTGGTCAACAGAGACAAAGTACTCATGTGTCATGGACTTGTGGCTACTTCTAGTGACCCAATCTTTCTTGTGAAACAAGTAACTGTTAATAAGTTGCACCAACAATAAACCTCTTCATCAAACTTTTCCCACCTGCTTCTCACCAAACCTCAAACCCTAATTCCTCTATAAATACACACATAACTCCTTCATAATCTCTCCATCATCACTCACAAATCTTCTTTAGTAACAACTCAAATCATAAACCCCAAAAATGGCTCACTGGTTATCAATATCATCCCTTGTCATTGCACTGACATTCACAAGCCTTTTCACCGGTCTATCTGCTGGTCGACATCTTCTCCAATCAACACCAGCGACCCAACCGCCGGTTACAGCAACGTTCCCACCTCTTCCCAAAACCACAATGCCACCATTTCCTCCGTCTTCTCTTCCTCAGCCCACGGCGTTCCCACCATTGCCGACCACACCAATACCTTCTTTGCCTAACCCAACACAACCCATTAATATCCCAAACTTCCCACAATTCACCATCCCTAATTTCAACATTCCAAACAACTTCCCATTCAATCTTCCCACCAGCATTCCAACCATACCATTCTTCACTCCACCACCTTCCAAATGAAGTAATCACAAGCAATCTCTTTAGCACATCACCATCTTTGCCGTCTCACACACTTTGTTTGCACATGTTTGTAATGTTTCTTATCCTTTTCTCTGTCGTTTTTGATGTTGTCCTTGTTGTTGTTATTGTTGTTTCTGCCATGATTTAGTTGCTTTTGTAATGTATACAACTTATTCTTGTTCTTATGAGTACTTGATTTCTTCTTCTTCTTCTTCTTTGGGCTTGTTTCGCTTGACTTGTTCAACTTACACAAATAGACGATTATCATCCATAAAGTTCCTTGAGATGTTTCATGTTTGTATAAACAACTCATATTCCACAAGACATTCTCAAAAGCAAATCTCATGTGTTTTCCGGCTCAATTGGTGTTTATTACGAAGGCCCAGGCCCAGATTAGACTCAGTATATTGATGATATATGGCCCATTGAGCTTCTTGTTAAACCATTTTTGTATTTTCCACAAGCGCATTTTGAGACTTTTTTATTGAAAGTGGAATTTTGAAAAGGTCAACAGTCAACTCTAGCCGCTCCGACATCCTCGGAGACACGTCACACGTGCGAGTTTGTAAGAAAAATTAAAAAACGGCTTTTACTTGGCGGGAGAGGTGTAAAGTCATTAGTCAACTCTTTTAGACCCCTTTTTTGGCCCAAATGTCTTCTTCGAGCCAGACGGAGTTTATTAAACCATATATAAATCGTGGTTAATTAATTGTAGTTTATTTTAAATAGCTCTTCTCTTCTTTATTTGCGTGATTGTCTTTCTTTTTCACAAACAAAAAGTCAATGATGGTAACTGACTTTAGAATTTCAGCCGTAGTACAAGACCAGATGAAGAAAAAAGTTACCACACAATTATTATTCTGCAATCAGATTACTTTCCTGGTTAAGAAATTGGAGGTCATGTGGATTATAATTTCCTTCAAAGTAAGTCTTAGATCGGAAACTTCATCAAGTTTAAACTTTAAAACATTCACTGAGTAGTAGTTTGGAACCAAATCAAAAACTCGACTCGGATTATAGAATCTTTGGGTAGTAAACAAATTCTTGCTCAACCATATTAGTTATCCGTGTTGAATCTATTATAGTAATCTTGAACTAATCTATCCACATCAGTTAAAAATGAAAATATTTAAAACAGATTAGTTAGGGTCTGTTTGAAAGTAACCGTAATAAATATAATCACAAATAGTCTCTTGCAAGTTGCAAATGTCTCATAGTTTGACAAAGCCTGTTATAGAGTGACTAAACAAGAAAAACACAAACACATAGTCGGATTTCGTTCTTTATGTTTTCTTTTTAACAATTCTTTCTTTGTGTTTATCTCTTGAATATAGTGAAAATGTACAGTTTACATTATTACACGATGGAACTATGAAGGACGTCCAAAATATCTAGTATATAACGAATGAATTATATAAAGGGGAAAGTCCAAGGCCTCTTGTACTATATTAGACAGTCTGGTTAAAACCTCCGCGTGTGGCCTTCGCACGCCAAACTGACGCCAACCATCCGAGGTTCCAAAGGCTATTTATATAAATAAATTTTCATCTTAATTTTATAAAAATACCCATTAAATGTGTATGTTATATATACACGTCTCATATATGATATATGCGACTATTTTCGTTAGTATACATCTCACATGCGTTCGATAATTGTGTCGATTGGTTTTAAAATTATCATAAACTAGTTTAGCTTAAAGTTAGTCAAAATGAGCATTTCCAATCTCACTCTAAATATATAATTTTGAGAAAAAAAAATCCTCCAACACCACGTTGCTCTGCGTCCAGAGCCCTTTGGCCTACGGCATTACATGTTAAATAGAATTGGAGAAGCACATTTGTAAACTTATGTCTTATAGGTAATGATATTTCCATGTTTCTTTAAAAGTTCAAATTACCTTTGAGACTCTTTTTCTTTAATCATTATTTAAATTTCATCACTAATATATGTATTTTTTCCAATATTTGAGTGACTTATCTTTTTTTTTCTTTATTGCTCATTGGTATTTTCTTTCACGATTTGTTATTTTTTTATTTTCTTTTAGCAAACTTATATTTTTATCTTATTGTTTTTATACTGATAAAAATAACTTTAAAATATTTGTTGTCTAACATTTTTTATCGTTTTATTTAATTTAAAAATAAGTTTAACTTTTATTAAACTTTAAAAATTGGAATATTTTTTTCATCTAAATCCCTAGGCACGGCCCTGTCTGCGTCATCAGCTTGTCCGATCCAATCGACACAATTGATTCCTTAGTCTGGTGTGTCATCATTGGAACCGCATCATATTAAATTTGGCCAGACATATATATTTACAAGTTACAACTGATGCCAATATGGCCAGACATATTGTCAATATATATATTTACAACTGATGCACTACACTGTATGTTTATGGCGTTATTCCAATGGTTACTAATTTCATTACACAAAATTTGGTCCGAATTCTAAATTGTATAACTTGTAGTGTAGTAAAAAAATAAATGTGTGAAACGTTACCATCGTCCAGAGTCAACAGCACCGCTCCTCGTGCATCGCCGCATAGATCAAGCAACTTGCTAAATACTAATGCGTTGGTGCTCGACTGATATTTTTTAATTTATTTTGCATGAGTTTTTGTATATGAGTAGAAAAATAATAAAATAAACAAACGTGGAATATATTTTTGTGAGATACAATAAGAGCCATCAATGACCTAGTGAGTGAGAGAGGTAGGTTTCCGAGGCTGCAAGAAGAATCTTTGATTTTATTCTAGACAGAGCTTTGTGATCACCATTGGTTGGCTCTCAGAGGCTCTGACACCCCAATTTTTACCATACGGTTTCTGATACCATGCATTCTTTATTATAAATTAAATAAAGGAACAATGCATGCTGTCAAAACAAATAAAGTAAAGGAAGGATGCATGCATTTGTAAATCTATTGCACATTTTGTTTAATCTCTGTTAAAAACCTATAGAATTCTGTAAACGAATAAGAAAGACCATTGAATATGTACGAGTTTATAGAAAAAAAATCGAAGGTCGAGATTATGGAGAATGGGATAAAGAAGGAAATATGCTTTCCCTTTACATAACAAAACAGTTTTTGAGTATAATTTTAGGAAGAAATTTTCGAGTAAAGCTACCAAAAGGCAAGTTTGGTAAGACTGACTTATAATTCTTGGCTTCAAAATCACTGAATTAATGTTATTTTTGGTGTTTACATAACAGTTAAAGCGGTCAAAGCAAATCAAACTCTACAAATTTGATCTTGTTTAGTTGATTTATCCGAATAGGTCATAATTTCTATTTTTGAAGAAACCCTTCAGGTTAAGAACAAGTTTTACAAAAATAAACTAGAACATGAACATCAAACGAAGTTAGTTTTGGTTTTTATATTTGATAAATAAACTAATCAAAACCAAATTTATAACCATAGTATGCACAACCCCCTATTAAGAAATCATCGCATTCTCTTGTTAGAAAACAGAATCATGATTTTGTGAAAGAAAATCCAAACAACTGATGAAAAAGGAATATATTAGTCTTCAAGGAATAATCAAACATGGAAAGAGAACAAACCATGAAGCATCTCATTTACGAAAATAAAGAATCCCATGTGAGTGTGGGGTGAAAAATATTTCAAGTGGGGAAAAATATCCATTAAATTCTCTAACCAAATGAATTGCCAAACCGGTACGAAAGTGAAAACGATGCCAAAACAAAGAACACTGCTTTTTGTTTTTTGGCGACAAAATTGATTTGCATATATAACTTGCTGCTAGAAATTCTTAAATTTATAATGAATAAGAGGTAGAGCTTTGCATTGAAATAGTGATCAAGGGACCCAAAAATAAGTACTGATGTTTATAGCAATCAAATTGATTGAACAAATATTCATATATGCTCAGTTTTCCACCCACCAAAGATTCAATTATTGATAGGAAAGATTGCACCTAAATTTCACAGGAAACGTAGGTAAAATCCAAAATTCAGAATTATGATCTTTTTAACTTTTAGTTTATTTATTTTTATTTTTATAACCAATGTGCATTAGAATTTTGTCTATTTCTTCTCTAAAAATTAACGATTTACATAAAGTAACAAACTAACATTTTTTTTTCCCTCAGACTTACAGTGACAGCCGTATTTGTGTAAATATAGAACTAGTGTAAGACTCGTGTCATGCACGAGAATTTTATTGCCTTATTGGGCTCAACAATTTGAATAATATGTTTACAAAAATAATTTAGAAGATATCTTATTCACTAATTCATAAAAATGGACAAGTACAAATATAGTCAAATAATCTTATTATATAAAATTAGATAGATATGGTGAATCCATGTATAGAAAATTAGATATATTGTAATCTAATTTTTATTCATAAAAACCCATTTTAAACCAACATAACATTTTTGCATTATAGTTGCTTTTTGGGGTCAACTCTTGCATTTAGGACGACTAGAGTAGATATGTTTGTGTGAACATAAAATACGAATTTAGCGATTCACTAGACTAAACTACTTTGGCTTAAAAGTTTGTATTTTTCTTCGTGCATTCATAAATTTTTTGTTGAATAATTACGTATTAAATCAAGTTTCTAATTTGTTTAGTCAAAAAAGATTTTTAGTAAATATCGCAAAAACAGAAATAAGGAAAGTCGAACGATACTGCTGAAAATTAAAAGGAAAACGAGTTTTTTCTTTTCTCTCTCCGCGGCGCAAAATAGCAAACAATTCTCCGCGTTTCCTTTTCTTGCCTTATTTAAAGACTTTTCTCTTCCCTCTTCTGCTTCAACCTCATTAACAATCTCTCACCACTTCTCTCTCTCTCTCTAAAAGACATTAATTCTCAACCTAAAAAAGCTCTGTCTGAACAGCATATGTCTCAAAGACCTCAAGTTCCTCATTCCTCTTCTATAGCTTTCGGTCTCCATTCTCATCTCCTAATCTCCAGTGAGATTAGCTCTAATTCCAATTGGTCTCTCTAAGAAAAATATAAAAAAATCTAACCTTTTTAATTATCTCTCTCTCTCTCTCAAAACAGAGATCTTTCTGAATTTTCGATTTGAAAAAAAAAATGGGTCTCAAAGGTTTCGCTGAAGGAGGAATCGCATCAATCGTAGCGGGTTGTTCGACCCACCCGCTTGATCTACTCAAGGTCCGAATGCAGCTTCATGGCGAATCATCCTCAATTCAGCCAAATCTCCGTCCGGCGCTCGCTTTCCAGACTTCCTCTTCCGTCCACGCGCCTCCTCCGCGCGTGGGTATAATCGGAGTCGGATCTCAAATCATCAAGAAAGAAGGTACGCGTGCTCTGTTCTCCGGCGTCTCCGCCACCGTCCTCCGTCAAACTCTCTACTCGACGACTCGTATGGGTTTATACGACATTCTGAAAACCAAATGGACCGACCCGGAAACAAAGTCGATCCCTTTAACCCGAAAACTCGCCGCCGGATTCATCGCCGGAGGAATCGGAGCCGCCGTTGGAAACCCGGCCGATGTAGCGATGGTGCGAATGCAAGCCGACGGTCGTCTACCGTTGGTCGATCGGAGAAACTACAAGAGCGTTTTGGACGCGATCGCGCAAATGGTTCGCGGCGAAGGCGTTACCTCTCTGTGGAGAGGATCGTCGATGACGATAAACAGAGCAATGCTCGTGACGGCGTCGCAGTTGGCGACTTACGATTCGGTGAAAGAGACGATTTTGGAGAAAGGGTTGTTGAAAGACGGGCTTTTGACTCACGTGACGGCGAGTTTCGCGGCGGGGTTTGTTGCGTCCGTCGCGTCGAACCCGGTGGATGTGATTAAGACGAGGGTGATGAATATGAAGGTGAAGGCTGGGATCGCGCCGCCGTATAAAGGAGCGGTTGATTGTGCGTTGAAGACGGTAAAAGCGGAAGGGATCATGGCTTTATACAAAGGGTTTGTTCCGACGGTTTCGAGACAAGCTCCGTTCACGGTGATCATGTTTGTGACACTTGAACAAGTTCGTAAGGTGTTGAAAGACTTTGACTTTTGAGAACAAGAGTTTGAAAATTGAAGACGATGGTGGCGATAATTTGCTAATATCAAATTAAGTTTTTAGTTCTATTTTCTTTTGATTATTCTAGTATTTTTAATTATTTTTCGATTTATTGAATACATCTATCGTATGAAAATTTGCTATGATCATGAGAATGTGATTCGATTTAAGAGATGGTTTTAAACGCAAACGAATATTTGGTAGATCTATTTATGTTTAGTTTTGAACTATGTAATATTCTTTTCTTCTTTCCATAAGACTTTTTCGTTATTCAAAGGTGAATCTTTTACGAAGATTGAAAATCTTGTTTTACTTTTTTACTCGTAAAGATTGGAAGACTCTAAACACATATTTCCAAATTTTCATCTGCTGTCTAAAAATATAATCATGGTGTTATTAGTCGGTTCCTATTCAAAATTTGAACAATTTTCACAACTTTATTGACTGTTAATTTTCAAGTTGTTACTATTCAAAGACTAATCTTCACAACTATATTGACTGATATATGGTTGACCTTAAATTACAAAAATTTAAAAATAGTGTTACACCAGTTGTCAAATAATTATATAAGATGACGACAATATCAATGATTAATTATATGAGTTTGAAACTCTGTCAATGTTCAAATAATACAATATATCAATTTTGAAGAACGTTTCCTTGCATTATTATATCAAAGATATTTTAATCAAGTTGTAGACAGTGAGATCTTCAAAAACGTTAACATTATAACAAGTCAACCCAAAAGCCTAAAAGAAAACAAATCAAGAATCGGCGCAATCTCTCCACGTGTTCTATGATGCTTTAGTTTTACACATACGTTAAGATGTCGAATCTTCTCCTCCCAACATCATAATAAAAACGCGTCTGCGAGAACACAGTGTCCACACGTTTACGACTCAAACCTAATTCTCTTTCCAGTCACCAGAATCAGATCCCATTAATCAATCATTCCTTGCGTTGATACAGAGATTGTTCTGTTCTTACCGACAAAAAGAGATTATTTCAACAATAGTGTGTCACTTTCGCTGATATTTTCAGCTAACTTCTTCACTTCATTGTCGAAAAATGTTCTTAACACGATAAAAGAACCAATAATACAAAATTGGAAATGATAATGATCAACACAAGTTTTGGAATCTAACCAGAAAACCCATGTTAAGCGAACCAACCCAAGTCTATTTTTAAAACCTATCGAGCGAGATGCAAAATCACCAACATTTGACCAAGGATTATCGTCGTGGGCTTATAAGAATGTGGGCTTAAACAGGGAAACGCGTACACTTAAGGCCCATTTGTGCATCAAGGCTCCAAGGGCCTTCTTTCGTGACTCCTAAGTACTTCGTCTGCTCAGTTCAAGATTTTTGTTGGAAGTGTTTTTCAGTACAA
Organism: Erythrophleum ivorense; assembly: GCA_026724425.1. Lineage (NCBI taxonomy): Eukaryota > Viridiplantae > Streptophyta > Magnoliopsida > Fabales > Fabaceae > Erythrophleum > Erythrophleum ivorense. The sequence continues at coordinate 287,016 of JAIUCV010000283.1, forward strand.
GAAAGCTTTCAAACATTGAAATAAAGCTTATTCCTTCAAGGTGATGATTCTAAGCGAAACATACTTATTGTAGTATTTTTGCACATTACGAGCATAAGCAGCAATCGTCACATCTTCCATGATCTGCTTATAGGACAATCTGCTTTCATAACTCTATAGGCTTAGTACTCGAAGAAAATAGGGACAAAAATGACAAATCATGTTAAAAGTTAAAACAATAAAGTTAAATTCAGACCGACGAAAAAGCCAAAGAGGTAAAATTTTGTGAAATTTCTTAGCTGCTCAGTTAACCGCTCAGGTCGACATTAAAGTCGCTGACTCATTAAGCACAAAAAATGCTTTCAAAATATAATTTTACTCATCATTGCAACAAAACCGTTAACATCAATCGAAAATACGAAATCTAGAGACTGAGAATAAAGAATATGACGAAATTCTCTAAGCAGATTTTAAAAGATTGATGCGAAAAACAAAGAAAAGAAGACGGTAAAATTGGTTGCTCAGCTAACCGCTCAGGTTCGACATTTTGTCGACCGTTCATTAAGCTTAACACTTTCGATTTAATCATAAAGATATCATCATTGCAACCACAGATGTTAAATTTTCAGACAGTCAATCTACGAAACGAGAGTTGGGACAAAGCAGAACTAATTCAACACTCCCTAGACATTGAGACAGGATCTGACACTTCTACAAGAGTACCTGTTCTGTTCTTCTAAATAATTAAATGCTTAATTAAGGTTTCAAAACCGTAAACCATATCATAAAAGCAAGAAGCAGAAATAAAAAAAACAAGGGATTTTCAGTTTGCGCCGAAAGCACAAAGGGAACGAGAGTCTTCTTCTGAGAAAGATCAGTAAAGATGAGTTGTTTATACTGAGGATAATCTAGGGTTTCTAGCTAATTGGGCTTTGAGCTACTTACTTATTCTGGGCTTTTTAGAGGCCCATATACTATTATTCGTGGTCTGTAATTAGATTGAATCTTGTTGATCAGTCATGGGAGTTACAGAGATTTTGGGTAGTTTAGGTAAAAGCCAGCTAAGAGATTAATTACTATTGACAGCTTAATCATCATTGCTAAATAAACTGTATATGCCTTGGATCACAAAGATCCAAAGACTATACGCCCAACATAGAATACTTACAACTTTCATACCATATAGTTACATGAATGTGCCAGAAATACTAATTTTTATTTTAGAAATTTGGAACTTTTTTGGCAAATCTAAGCTCAAAAATAAAGAAAAATATATTTCCCTCACGGGTTATTTGGGACAAGTGTGATTCTAACCCAAAGGGTAAAGTCATCCATTTTGTAGTTTCCAAAAAGAAGAAGGGTAAAGCAATTTGAATAGTTTAATAACCATCGGATCAATGGTGATGTGGTCAAAATATATTTTATTTTTTACTGATTTCTAGTGTTTCTGTATGAAGAAACTAGAGTTCTATACTTGTATTAGAAATTAGGGTAAAAAATTCCAATAAATGAAGTCAACACTCGTATTTATAAGAGATTACCTCATATGTGGAATGGTATATAGATTGTCCACTTATCGGCTTCCTTATGAATAACAAGTAAAGTAAGTTCGCGCACTAGCCTTCTGTATAACACCACACCAAAATCTATATGTTTACACAAAAGGTGACTTGATCCATATTTGTTTATTCGGTTGTGGATCTCTCTCAAACGAATATGAGACAACATTCTTAGCGTTGATGCAGGAGACGAGTTCACATAGTTCGATTATGATATATAGACTGATTCTTAATAGATTACAGTTCCTAAACCCATTTTTCTTGTTCTTCTTGGGATAAAATAAAAGAGTGAGACTATATAAAGTTCGTTAGCATTGTCTGCCTGCAAGTATGTTTGTATTGTAAGTGTGCTGAGTTGAAAATAAAATCCCACTGTTTGTATTACATAGGTTAGGTCCAAAAACTTATAGATACAGAGCATACAACATTATAGACAATGAAAACATAAAAACAAGTGGTTACTTAGGGGGGGGTTATTGGGAGATGGATTTCAAAGAATTTTTAAAATTTTAAGAATCCGTTGTTATTGGTTTATGAATTCTGATAATCTTACTAAAATCCATTGTTATTGGTTTGATGATTTTTAAATTCCATACAGAATCCATTGTTATTCAAAAAGTTTGTGTTTTAATGATTTCATGAATCCATTAAAATCCTTGTTATTGGGAGATGGATTTTAAACAAATTAACTCATGAAACAAAACTTTCAAAATACTATCAATAACCCTTAGATTTTCAAAATCCCTTAGAATCAAATATTTTGATTGATTTTCTAAATTTACATACTCTTTTCAAATCTAACAAAAACTCTTTATAAATTTAACAATTCTCTTGACTTTCAAAATCTTTCAAATCCACACGAATTCTACTTCCAATAACCCCCCTTAGTACTGTACGATTCGTCTTAAATAAATTATATATACAAGGCCCTTCTGACCAAAAAAAAATATATTTTTTTTATTCAAGCCCCTAAACTAATCCACAAAAGCCGAATCATTACACAAAACAATTTGCTTAGATTAAGTCACACATGTTGGTAAGTGATTCGTCAGAGAGTTATAAAAAAATCTAGCGCAAAAAACATTATAATATTTTTTAGAAACAAATATTATATATTATGATTTTAATGATATTTTTCCCATAATTTCCCCTTAGTGTATATTCTGTGTCCCATTTCGATTCTTTGGAGTGGTCTCTCTCTCTCCCCTCTCTACCCTAAAACACACTCACCCACTTCCTCTGTATAAAAATCTCTCTCTCTCTCTCTCTGCCATGAAAATCGCAGTTCCTGGAGACACAAACTCCTCAGAAATCTCCCATCTTTATGACTTTTGCTTCCTGAGTTTTCACTTTCCTGTCCTAACGCTCTGAAACTTTGAGACCCCAATAGACTAATTTATTAAAAACACCGAAGAAAAAAAAAACCAAATCCATGGCGGAGAATCTCGCTTGTGGAGAAACCAGCGATTCATGGATCATCGACGGCAACGACGATGATATCAACCGTGGCGGCGGATTTACGAACGAGATTGATTGTAACCATAATCATCACGAACAACTTTTCACTAAAGACGATAACTTTAGCGGCAACGGATCAATTCCGATGATGGGCTCTCCGTCGTCGTCGCTGACAGAAGACAGAATCGGAGAGATGGTTGAGAGAGAGATTGAGTTTCTGCCCGGAACTGATTATCTTACAAGATTGCGTTCTGGGGATTTGGAGCTTCGTGTTCGAAACCAAGCTCTCGATTGGATTTTAAAGGTTTGTGATTTCTTCTTTTGATCTGTGTTCAAAAATCTCAAATCTGGTTTGGTCTCTTTTTATTTTATTTTTATTGATTTGGTGTTTCTTGTCTGATCAATTGATAGATCATTGATATTTGGGGTTTAAAAGAGGCTTCTGATTATAATTATTGAAATGGAAAAATGAGATCATTTAGATCTTCTCTATAGATTGAGATTTTGATCTGTCTTTAATGACAATCTGTTGTTTGTGTGAAACAGGTTTGTGCTCATTACAATTTTGGACCTCTGTGCATATGTCTATCCATGAACTTGTTGGATCGGTTCTTAACATCCTATGAATTGCCAGTAAGTTTGATTGATTCATCATCTTCTTGTTTGTGTGTTCTCTTGAATTTGGTTTTATCACTGATTGTTTGTTTGTTTGTGTGTGTTTTCGATTGCAATAGAAAGACAAGGCTTGGTCTGCTCAGTTGCTAGCTGTTTCTTGCTTATCATTAGCAGCCAAAATGGAGGAAACAGATGTTCCTCAAACTGTTGATTTACAGGTCCAACACACACACACACACACACACACACACACACACACATTTTAAGTAGTTAATAGCTCTATCTTAATGGAACTAACCTTGAAAATGTTGTTGATGATGAGAGCAGGTGGGAGATCCAAGTTTTGTTTTTGAGGCTAAGACAATAAAAAGGATGGAGCTTTTGGTGCTCAACACATTGAATTGGAGATTGCAAGCTCTAACTCCGTTCTCCTTCGTCGATCATTTCATCAACAAGATCAGCGGTTACGTGTCAGAGAATTCGATCTATAGATCGTCGCAATTCATCTTGAACACCACTAAAGGTGCGATGTTTTGTTGATCTGAAGCAAGCCCTATTGTTGTTCTTTCCTTGTTTGCAACTAACTTTGGCTCTGTAATTGAATGCAGCAATTGAATTCTTAGACTTCAGGCCGTCTGAGATAGCTGCAGCAGCGGCAGTGTCTGTTTCCATTTCAGGAGATATAAAGTGCATTGATGACGACAAGGCGGTGTCTTATCTCACATGTGTAAAACAGGTAAACACATAGCTTCTTGGTGGTTGCAAAAGACTTGAATTTGTATTGTTTCAAGAACACACATTTCATCAAGTGTTGGAATTTGATCATTGTCATTCTTAAGCAGGAGAGGGTGAAAGGATGTTTGAGTTTGATGAGAGATCTCACAGAGGAGAATGTGTTGGGAGCTAGGTTATCGTCGCCGCAGCAGCCGCGGTTAGCGGCAAGAGTGGTGCCGGCGAGTCCGATTGGAGTGTTGGAAGCAACTTGTTTGAGCTATAAGAGTGAAGAGAAAACAGTTGAGTCATGTACTAATTCCTCACAGAGTAGTCCAGACAACAACAATAGCAACAAGAGGAGGAGAAAACTATGAGAGAGAGAGAGTGAAAAAAGAGTCAATACATTTTCTTTTTTCAACTCCAATCACTCCATAAGGGTCATGACAGGTTCTTTATATTTTTGGTTTAATCCTTTTTGTCCTTACATAAAATTTTCTTTTCTTTTTCTTTTTCTTTAATTTCTCATCTTCAATCAGAAAATTGGATTGGAAATGATAGTTTTGTGAGAGAGAAAAAATAAAAATAAAAGAGGGGTCTTTTGAAAGCGGCAAAATTAATAAGTCATTATTGAAGATGGTAGAGGTTCAAGTTCCATGTTCTTGCTCTTAGGGACTTCTTTTTCTTTTTTTTTTTTTTTTTTTTTTTTTTTTTTTTTTTTTTTTTAATATCAGAGATATAAGAAAAATAAGAAACAGAAAGAGAATCTAAATTTTATGGAAAATTAATTTATTCAAAGGCGACCCTACATTTAGATTTTTATAATCATTAAATCTTATCTGGCTGCTTGTTTATACAACCAAAATATTCAACCATGTAATTTGTCCAAAAGCAGATTTTTTTTCTTCTTTCAAATAGTTTACTATTACAAATTTACAATAAAACATTTAACGATAAAAAGAATTATGACTATTGTTTTTGGTAACTTAATACAGTATATCTGTAAAATAAATAATTAAAATACCAGTTTTAGACTTTTAGTAAAACGGGAAATAAATTTTAATTGATTGTCGATACTTTTGAATGATGATACAACTCATAAGATGTAGTTTTGTATTAACGCATCGTTTGTGTCACCATTTAAATTTAATAGAAGAATGTGTGTAAATAACAACAAATTTATTTTCTGTTATAACTAAAAACATGTGTTTTAAATTCATTTATTTTATAGATATTGATGTATGTTGGTAGTTTTTGTTAAATCTAATACATATATGTAACAAACAACATTTCTTGGTAATATTTATTGATAATACAATAACTAGTCAAGTATTTTGTCTTTTAATATATATGTAACTTATAAAATAGCAAATGCAAGAGAGACTGCTTTTACTTTCTAACAGAATAAATTCAACCACGATTATTTTAAAATTATAATGTATATTTTTCCTTGAAAATGAAACTGTAATATTTAAAATGTTTATTTTTCCTGGTTTTAAATAAATTATTTAATTGGTTTTAAGGCGAATTGCATGTTTTGGGGATTGGAGAGGAGGAAGGCCATAATGGGCCCTGAAAAGAGGTTTAGTGGGCCCCCTTCTTTTTGTTTTGACTATGCGACCGGTCAACATCTCTTCTTTCTCTCTCTGTCGTGTTCAGAAAAATAAAGCATAAGAAACCTTGGGAATCTACTGCTTCTCTTCTGTTACTTTATTATATTTTTTTTTTACCTTTTTTCTCGTAATAATTTTACATAAGTATATATATATATATATATATATATATATATATATATATTATTTTATATTTGTATATTCTCTTGCAGCTTAATATTATTAAATAATCAAAATAGTTTAACGTGACGACCATAACTTTCAAAGTACTTAAAGTATCTGTACTACAGTACCCTATATTTTATCAATAAGCAACAAACTATTTTCGATAACTTGATTAAATTAGTGTGCTTGCTTGGCTACATTGAACCGTTTAATTTTCATATACAGTTTGATTTTGTAAACTTATAAGCATAGTAGTAATATTGTAACAAATAATTAAAGTGTTGCCAAAGAAAAAGAAAACAGATTATAGATTTAGTTAACATTTTGAATCATAGATCGAGATGGGAGTAAAAGACGAGATGAGCAAGCATCTTCTTGGGGGTTCCAAAGTACGTATGTGCATGTTTGTGCGTAAAAGTGAATTTCTTCACTTACTTCCATTAAGAAAATTTTAAGAAATATATTTTTTTGGGTGTAAATTTTCAAAACTATATTTCTAATGTGGCAATTTTCAAAAATACATTTTTCTAATTTTAATATATAAGTTTGGGTACACTAATCCTTAATTAGAGTTTAGATTTTGGGGTTTATAATTTAGATTTAAGAGTTCACGATTAGATTTAAGGGTTTAGTGTTTATATTTTAGGGTTTATAGTTATTTTACTCAATGAAAAAATGTAATTTTGAAAATAGACATCCTAGAATTGTAGTTTTGAAAATTGATACATAAAAAATGTAGTTTTGAAATTTTTCCATATGACAACTTTGCGGCTATTATACAACTCTATAGAAAAGTTAATTAATTTTGTCTATTTTGTGTAAAGAACCTATAAAAACTCCAAATTAAATGTGTGTTAAATTCTGTGTTAGAAAAGGTAATTATTTTTGTTCTATTTTGTGTAAAGAACCTATAAAAACTCCAAATTAAATGACACGACGTACATTTAAATACTCCATGAAACATTATTACTTCTTCGACTTTATTACATAGTTTTCATGTTGGTGAAAGTTATAATTTCACAACACCATTTTATAAAGACGGACGAGTTGGACGACCAACCAAAATCGTTGGTTGATTCAAATTTCCACGAGATAAAAATGTGTACTAGATTCTCTTCCCAATGCAGGATTCTGTTGAAGAGATTATTAGTACTATTTATCGATACACTCTATAATTGGGGACAACATATGATCAATATCTATTGGTAGTACTGAACATTAAATCTAGGTTTTTCTATATATTCATGTCTTCTCACTTAATAGTAATATATATAATTTATTTGTAAGCAAAATTTAGTTTTAGTAAGTAGTTATTCTAAAGAGTCAATCCTGATATGATATTACCACCCAAAAAAATGTCATTTGAAATATTTTGGTGTACATATAAGTGCGTGTGTGTATTCGGATTTGGTTCTTGGGTTTTGAAGATTTTGAGAGGAAAGGCATACCGCATATCGCAGCAGCAACTAATTGGTCATGTGTATGATGGCAGAGAGCTGTTTTGATGAGGATAATACAAAAGCAATTAAAACCACCCATCTCCAAATTTTCATATAATAAAAAAACAGATCAAAGTTTTGGAATCTCTTTACTTGGCTCCTTTTGAAACATATATATTCTTGAGTGTATGTAATATAAATCAATACATAAAAAGATCGAGAATAGTATATGATTTTTCTTATCCATGCAGTTAAAAGGAGCTTCATCGAACATCATTTACAGTAAAAAAGGATTATAAATCTATTATTCGAAAATATAACATTCAAACCATGAATTATAGTAGTTTCCAATCAAACTAGAGCATAATAATTTTATTTGTTGGTTAATTCCCATAAGCCATAATGGAATCGAATCTAATTTTGACATCGTGATTTCAGACACAACTTTTAACTTTAGTGTTCGGAATAATTATACATTTCGGTAATATCTATAAACTTTTTCAAAAAAATAAGTTCAAGTGTATGTAAGTTGGTGCATGCTGGATGCCTGGTCCTTTTTTTTTCATGAACTAACTATTTAGTGATTTTAAAGTTTGTTTAATATTCTCAAACACATACTGTATAAGACACTGTACTTTGTCTAACCATATATGTATAACTTAATTTGTCTAATATTGAATTTTCGTCAGCTTATATTATGGAATCGGAATCCATGATAACTCACTAAGCTTTCAATTTTTTTCTATTTCAGGATAAGATTTAAAACTACACGTTTAAGGCATAAGGTTTTTGTTTTAATTTTTATGTCATGATTTTGATTCTCGTGAACATTAATTAGACCTAACGGTAATTAATTCTTAGTACAGTTTATTCTTATGTAACCTCGTTAACTTCTTTTTGATAAACCAACCACACTCGCAGACTTAAGATTCGGTATTGAACTAATTTTACTATTCTTGAACTTTAAATTGCTATAAACAAGAAAAGAGAAAGTAAAATGTAAAAAGTGAAAAGTGTGGGGAGAGTGCATGTTGAGTGAGTGATAACTGATAAGTGTGGGGACCTTTCAAATTGACTGCAAGCTTCACAGATTTTTTTCAACTTCTCTTTACGCTTTGGCCCTCACTTTCTTGCTCCTCTCCCTTTCCCTCGCTCAGTTTTAAATATTATTTACTGCGAACATGTCTTGGACTGTTTTGTCGAAAGTTATACGAAAGTGATACTGAGATTTGAATATAAATCATATTCATTTAAAAAAGAAGAGAATTACAATATGACTTACAAAAGAAGAGATTTACTGATAGATCATTGAGGTTAAGGACCACATTGTAATATTACAGGTACTTTTTATCAGTTTCAATCTGAAGTAGGGAGAAACGTGAACAAAGATTCAGGAGAGAAAGTTGTAAGAAGAGACAAAGAACAATTAAATAAAACAAAAAAAGTGGTCCATAGTGATAATAAAACACATCTACAAGTTTTAGTAAAATGATTACTGAATGAAACCAATTCTTTTAACTAACTTCACTGAATCAAATTCTTTCCTACTAAACTCAACTAAATAAATATATCATTTTGATACATCAAAATAAGGAACCAAGATTGAGATCATACACATTTAGAGGCTTTTTTATTGGTACGTTTAGGAATACTTATCGAAATACTTCTTCGTCGTCCATACAAATAAAGAAGGAGATAGACTGTAAAATCATAAGGAAGCACGAAACTTGCGAGAATTGTTGCATTAACTATGGACCAAAACAGAAGCAATAAGGCTGCAACTGGAATGCATTTTTGTGGGATAAATTTATCTGGAATGCATCGTTCCATTAAATCCCTTAATTTTTTTACCAGTTATTATGAATAAAAATCTAAAACAATTCCACATATCCCATTTTTGAATGGAATAAAAAAAACAAATCCTTCTTAAAATTTATCCCATTTGTTCCACATCCCAAACGTTCATGAATGAATGGGAAGTAGAGAATTCAGTATTCCAAAAAATTTATTCCATTTTTTTATCATCCCATTTTTTTTCATCCCACCCATTTTTATTCATTTTATTCAGCATATCCCTTTTAAGAGTAACCAGTTACAGCCTAAATATTGAAAACACTCCACACAAGTTAGAGCGCCATGCGTTTCTTGCACATCTCCACACAAGTGACATGATAGCTTCCACACGTGTAGGTATTGGGCCTTGTGTCTCAAGTCAGCGATCTTAGACGGCTCGAAGACAAAATTATTCATTACATACTTATTTGTGATCTTTCCACTGGTATGATCTGCTGATGGAGACTGTGAAGCCATATGAGGAGGAGGAGGAGGATAAATGATCGTCTCGGCAAACTGAATAGTCTCATTTGACCTCCCTTTTGCAGTGGTTGTGGCCCAGTCCGTGACGAAGGTCAACAATGAGGCTGCGTCGCAGATGATATGAGAGACGGAGAGGGAGACAGCTACACCTGATCCCGATCCGAAGAAAGTGATCTTGACACTCAACAAAGGAGAATCTCCGGGGGAAATCGTCGGGAAAGAGTCTTTGTAGAGAGTCAGTGTTGAGGTTTTCCAAGAAATCTTGGAGAAGGAGATTGGTGTGTGCCTCGGTGAAGACGACTTCTTCGTCGTTGCAGCTGATGGAGACGCCTTCTCTTCGTCCAGAGAGTGGATAGAAGCGTGACATAGTCTCGGAGAATGAGCGTTTCAGTTTCTCGGAGATGGTCTCTGGCGACGACACCGTGTTGTCGACGAGATCTTTAGCTTTGTAGAAGAAGATCGCAGGCACGTAAACTACGCCACACATGAGATCGAGTAGAGAGAGTTGATGATGGTGATCATGAGGTGAAGCTGAAGTCAACTTCTCTCGCCATTTCCTCGAGCTTACTTCCATTGTCTTCCTTATGAAATCTTGGGTAGAGAATGTTTATGCCTTAAGAGGAGAGTGGAGATGGAAGAAACAATGGATCTGAGTATCTGGATATGTATGTCCCTTTTGGAGATGGCAAGTCTAATCAAATTTATTATGAAAAAGAGATTCACGATTAAAGTTAAATATTTTTATGGTTTTTGATTTTCAAAGCGTTAGATGCTTCCAAAATAGAACTTTTAAATGTAAATCAAAGCTTGTAATTTCATGGTTTGTACAAAAAAAAATCAATTGAAAAATGAATTACAAATCCAACCATATCTGTGTATACTATTAATTAGAAATTATTTTGAAAATATAACCTTACTTTTACGTGTTTTTCAAAAATATCACAATCTTATTAAAGGTATGAATAATCAAGTAAATCGGGATTAAGAAGAAAAAAATCTATAAAATTAATTTTTGTTAGATATGAATATCTTAGTGAATTCTGATTTCTATAAATAATCTTTCTTTCTTTTTGTCATTTTGATTTCTAGAAGTATTCTTTAATATCTAAAAAAAAAAAAAAAAAGAGCAAAGTTTTTAGTGGTACATGCTATTTGTTTGAAACGTGAACAGAGAGAGGTTTCAGTTAAGAAAGTTGATGGAAGAGAGTCAAGAGACAAAGAACAATTAAATAAAACAAAAAGTGTGGTCCATATTGATAAAACACATTTTAACTCTATAAGTTTGGTAAAATGATTGAATGAAACAAGTCTTGACTCTTGAACTAACTTTATTGATTCAAAATCTTTCCTGCTAAACTAAAATAAAAATGTGGTTTTGATACATCAGAATAAGGAACCAAGAATGAAGTATATACATTTTGGAGGCTTTTTTATTGGTACGTTTCGGATTGAATAAGATATTTTTAGATGAAATCTGGTTGACCCGTTGATGTCAAGCAACGATGCCACATTCGACTATTAGGATCGACTGATTTTGGATACGCAATCACCTCGGGGATTGGCAAATACGCGTAGTGAGTGTTGATTATCCCTACTGTGATTCCACTGTATCCAGCAAACGCACCATGAACCTGTTTTTTCATAAGATCAAGAAAGCTTAACAACTTCAACATTGCAACATTTTCGTTTTTTCTACTTTTAATCTTTTATCGGATGAGACTTACCGCGTTTTGTCCAAGAACGGTGCAGAGGATACCGTCCGAAGCATTAGCACGAACAGCGCGAATCATGTATGTTGGATCAATGTACTTCACATCTATTGGGATACTAACTTCTTTGAAATACTTCTTCGTCTATACAAACAAAAAAAAAACAAGAAGATAGATTGTAAAATCATAAAGAAGCAAGAAACCTCTCAACTTATCTTTTTTGCTTAGATCTTACCTCTTGTTGAATGTACACACCGAAATCACCAAGAACTGTGTTTCCAGATGCATCTTTCGCATTGGTTTTCTCGAGTAAATTCTGCAACAAAAACAACGTAAAGCTCGTCTATATTATCTTGGTCAATCGTCATTGAGTTTACACACCTTCTTGTAAATAGTAATTTACCTGTCCAGCTCCTTCTGCTACACAGATCACAGCTGAGCCTTTTGTTTCGATTAGGTACTTCAAATGCTTCAGTACACCATGAGGCCCATGAAGATTGAACGGAACCTTGAATGAATAAAATCTCATCAAAACATGTTTTGTGGAAATTGCAAATAATAACAAGAAAGTAAAACAAGTACCTCAGGAATCAAACAGATGTCGACTTGTCCACTTGCTAGAGAGGCTTGCATCGCTATGAAACCACTGTTACGACCCATAAGTTTTACAATACCAATGCCATGATAAGCACTATGTGCCTAATTACCCAAATAAAAAAACAAAAAAAAAACAATTAGTTAAAGTAGTTGAAGCAAAGAGACATACTGCTTCAATGAACATTTTACCTCAATGTAGGCAGAGTTGATAGCTCGTTGAGCTTCTTCAACAGCAGTATCAAACCCAAATGTTTTATCCATATGCAAAATATCATTGTCAATGGTTTTTGGCACACCAACTACTGCTACCTTCATTTTTCTTTTGCGGCACTAGAGTATTAAAAAGCAAGAGAGAATGGTAAATCAAAACTCTACTCACTAACAAGGAGAGAGAAAGCAAAACTTTTCTTGACAAGAACAACACTTATTTCCAAAGTGTTAAAGTAATCAACCTCGTTGTGTATAGCGTTGGCTCCAGCGTGAGTTCCGTTACCACCTAGCACGAAAAGCATGTTGATTCCTCTCTCCTAAGTAAAGTCAAGTTTCAAAATTCAGAATCTGTTGATTTCATAAACTTGAACAAAGTCTGGAAACCAAATGATATACCTCCATGCTGTCAACGATTTCGCTTACACTCGGCCCTCCACGAGATACTCCGAGCAAGCTTCCTCCAGATAGATGAATGTTTTGAACCACTTTCCTTGATAACTGAAGATCAAAGAGCAAAAAGATTACAACTTTTAACGGAAAAAGAGTTCCTTTACATCTAAAGAAGGCGATCAAACTTATTTATACCGGCATTTCGGTTAGATCTTTATCGGAGAAACCTCGATAACCGAAAGGAATCCCAACAATGTTCTTCACACCATAAATCTCTAGAGTGATAACAATCTGCAATGCATCCAAAACAAAAAAGGATTTCAAACTCTCTCTCTTTAATGCCAAAGTTACAGAGGACAAACTCACATGTCTAATGACATCATTGAGACCAGGACAAAGCCCACCACAAGTGATAATCGCAGCCTTCACTTGTTCCGGTCTGAAGTATATCTTCTCCCTCGGACCAGCACGGTGAATCCTGATGATCCCAAATTCACAATTTATAAACCAACAAAAACAAAATCCAAATTTAACAAAGTCAAAAAAGTTTTACCATTGCTCAACCCAAGAACAGCCAGGATCAATGCACTGTGCTCCGGCAGAAGTTGGTGAAGAGTAACTAATAACCTAAATTTCAAATCCAATTTACACAAAATCAAATCACACTCACTAATTTCAGTAAAAAATCAATCAAGAATAACGAATCACCTTGAGAAGGACTCTGTCGTTGTTATTAATGTATCCATGCCACTCTTCATCAGAAGGGTAACCACCAACAAAATCTTCCGTCGGAGACCTAAATTCAAAAACTCCATTGATGATGATTCACTAAAAAAAACATAAAATTTTGATTGCACAAGTTAGTTAATCAAAGTAGCTACAGACCTCATCTTGAGACAAAACGTTGAAGGAATCGCTTCTGCATCTGGGAAGACATCAGTGATGTGAGGGATGCTGAATCTTTGCTCGAAATCTCTCTCGTACTTTGATTTCCAATTTGGATCACTGAGATCGATCGAAGCCGAGCTTTCGCTATGTTGAATCGATGAAGCTCGGACCAACGAGATACGTGAAGAAATCGGTGAGTGATTCGCCGGAGATTTTGATTTCCGGAGGATTAACGAGCTGAGTCCATGAGATTGAACGAGAGGAGAAGTCGTCTTGTAAGGAACGGCGATGCCGGAAGTGATCGCCCGAGAAAGAGCTTCCATGGCGATGAAACCTAAGTTCCGATCGGGTCTGTGTTTTTCTCAGTCAACTGTGTTTTTTTTGTTTGGAGGGAATTTGACAATTACGAAAGAAAAAAAAAGAAGAGAGAGAGAGAGAAAAATTGTTTAGATTTTGGCCGTATGATTTGTCCGAGCTTTTTTTTCTGAAACTTGCGAGACTAACGAACAAGTACGAAACAGATCTACCTAAGTTTCGTTTTGTCTGTAATGTACATTGTTCTGTTCGCAAGTAAAAAGAAAAACTAAAAGGTTTCTTTCTATATGTGAAGCCCATTTTACAAATTGGAAAATTGGATCTTTTTAGAAGAAAATTTCATTCAATATTTTGTGGTTTATTTAGATCACATCATCAACTATTTTTAATTTGAATATTTTAATTTCGGTACCATTGATTTCATAATATAAAAACAGTCAAAGACATGATCAAAATGAATTGCAATCAAGTCGTCTTCTCTTAAAATGATTTAAAAAAAAAACACTCGATTTGTAAAAACTCATCACCTAGTTTCTACATCTACAGTATATATATAGGGATTTAGGTGATTATAGTTATGCAAATAATGTTAACTGAGTCTTGTGAGACTGAAATGATAACTAAGAAGAAAGAAAAGAGTAACAGATCAAAATAATTCAGAATTCGTCAACAGGCTTTTATATGGTCATTCAAAGAATCAATCCACCAAGTGTGTTTTATCATCATCACACTGACCGTAAACCACCACCGGCTTGCAAAGACTCTTGCAGCGCCGTGACCGCGCCTTCGTAGTTCAAGAATCCCATGAACCAGAATTCATGATTGTCTACCGAAATCACCTGAATATACTTCTCCGCGGGATTCACTATGCTCGTCGATGGATTCACTGCTTTTAGCTGATGTAATGGTATCACTACCTGTTTAACCAAAGTGTTGAATCAAAAAATGATCAATGTAGCAAGTAGAGATGGATTCAAACCAGAACAATTGAAGATTGTTTAAAGTGGTTACTATGAGGCAGCTCCTTAGTTGATGCTACTAACAGATCATAACGACACATTGTCTTGCGCATCGACTAAATAACAACACAAGAGATTTCTAACGGTTCGTAATCACTCAAAACCATGATCAAGTCAGAGCAAGTGAACACTATCATTCAATCTCTATATGAATCACTCTATAAGACCCTCATTGATGGTTTCTACAAACAAATCATAACGAGGCATTGTTTTAAGCATTGACTAGATAAACAGCTTAACAGATGTTCGCATAGTTAAGTGATCACAGAGATGATATGGTGTCTTCAGAACATGCAAGATGTTGACAAGTAGCACTGCATATATCGGTTTATACTTCTCGGTGCATTATTTACCTTGTAGTAGCTCCATTCGGTTTGAGCACCATTTTTATACGAGAGAGGGGTGTCACTACAGTAAGCGAGTTTGGCGGAGGAAATATATAGGACTCCCATTACTGGGCCAGCTGATGTCGACAAGTAACATGCAAAAGAATTTAGCAGCTCTTCTTCCGGAACCGTCTCAAAGGTTTGACGGAAAATCTTCTCGTATCCTCCTTCTGCAAGGACCTTAGTGCTCTGTGCAATTCTTCCCATAGCAGCATCCGCAAAACTCGGAGCAGTTCTCACTGATTCCAGTAGAAAGTTTAAAAGAAAAAGAAGCGAACAAGTAAAGCACATTCGATCTGTTATAGAGTTCACACATAAACAATCAAACCGTAAACAAAATCATGTAAACTTTTCAACTCCCGCAAAGTCAATACTTTTACCTAGTCATTAGATATCCCCCTTCAATCTCCATTTACCTAAACCACCGAGATCTTAGCTCGATTAGAGTTGTAATTCTACAATTCGCTGAATGTCAATGTCCCAAGCTCAAACTCATATCCACAATTTAGCTCATAATTCACTAAAAGGCTATCTTTTTGTGTGTGTGTGTGTGTGTTTATGTTCATTAAAGGGTATCACAATTCCAAGTTCCAAAGAAGCAACATTGCAACTGTATCTTATTCGGAGCATCAAAATTTTCAATTTGTTATTTTTAACCTAACAATCTACTAAAAACATGAGTGCAAACATCATACAGAGAAGATCCGATTAAAACTTCATATGAAAGCAAAACACTTACGGTGCTGCCATGTGTTTCCGGCAAGGCTCTCCGTCTTCTTCGCTGCTTCTGCAACTTTCCTTCCCCATCTCCCAAGCGCTCCTTTCACAGACTCCATCGTTTCTAAGCCAATTAATAGAGAGATAGATCACAAGAGGTAACAACGATTCATACACTCTTTACGAATCATAACATTTTAACAATTTTACACTCTTACCTTTCAACGAAGCATCGGACGTCTCAGCCGGAGAACGAGCAATATACGGATTAGATCCAGCCGGGGAAGACGACGCAGCTTTCTGATCCGGTTCCTGAGATCCGGAAACCAATTCGGGGCTCCAATGAACGGATTTCTTCGATCCAGACGATGTTCGAATCGGCGGTTGCGCTTGCGATTGCGCCGGAGCTGGATCGGTCCCTTTCGTCTCGATTTCAACCTGAGATAAAGTTTCATCGGATAATGCTATCTCGCTGCTAGCATCCTCGCCTCCTTTCGGTCCCTGATTCGTAGCTTTCGGATCGACGCTCACCGATGATGGATTTGGATTCTGATCCTTCACCGGAACCCCAATCTTCACTTCGCTCTCTCCCTTCGGCTGCTCCATCGTTCAAAAAATGGCTCTCCGCGGACGGATTGTAGCGCGTACGGTGGCGCGTGGGGTAATCGGCGTTTGGCTCTCTGAGACGGAGTTTTGAAATTTGCAAGGATGGTATCGTTGGCTTCTACGCCCTTTTTTTCTCAGTAAAAAAAAAAATAAAAAAATAATCTAAAATATTGTATTGAGGTGCTTTGGAATGTGAAATTGAGGACGGGATTACCGGGAAGATAGGTGACGAACCGTAAGAAGTGACTCAATTTTTAAGTGGTAATGAGAGACTGAAGACCGGCTTTAACCGGTGGATACTCATCTCTTTCTCTTACGTTACATATGATCATAATTATGATACATACGTTGATTATTGATTATTTTTGGCAGATAATTAAAAGGTATGCAATAGAGATTGTCTGGAGAAAATGTTGCTCCTTTATTAGGTATCAGATCTTTCGAAAAATTTTAATCATGTTTATTGGTAAAAGCATTTTATAATTTGATCAGAATTTGGCTTTTCTTTCAAAGGGCTTTATATGTCAGCGTCGTGCTATGGTTGTGATGGCCTATTAGCTCAGTTGGTTAGAGCGTCGTGCTAATAACGCGAAGGTCACAGGTTCGATCCCTGTATAGGCCACTTTTTTGTCTTTTAACACCAAATGTTATTTTTACGTGTACTACTTTGATCGGAGTTTTAGTTAACTGGTGATACTATCTAATGCGAGGGTAATAACGAGTTAACTGATGATACTGATGATATTATATTTTGATTCTATACATCATTTCATAAGACCAAAAATCTATACATTAAGATTTCCCTCCATCACTTCTTTAGATGTTTCAACATCTGCTGAATCTATTCAATGAATATATCGACTGTAAATTAAAGTAAGAACAACTAACTCTAGATTTTTAGATTTATTAACTACTTCTGGATTTTTGTATTTATGATAGATTATCAAATTAAAGCTACTATTTACACAATTTGTGTTCAAGTGAAAATACAACAAAGTTATTTGGGCTTGACAAAATAAAATAAAAAAAAGTTTTAAGCTTCGGCGTCCATGATCTGTTAAAAAGGAGAGACTAGTTCCATGAATCAAATTAATTAATATTTTGTTGGTACATATTTAGAAAAATATCAAGCTGTCAGGAACAAAATATTAAATTTATAACATCTTTACCAGTTTTTTTAATGAATGTACTACATACAAGGCATATAAAACTATATAAGGTCAAAGCAAGGGTCTTAAACAAATGTTTTTTATTCAAGGGAAATAATTGTTTGGTAGGTTCTTATAGCATTTGAATACGCGTTGGTTTACTGTTTCATTGTAATTTTGTAACAATAATGGGAACTAAGTAATCTGTCAAAAAAAATTAAAATATGAGCTAAATTAACATGAATAATGACAGCTTTTGCCAGCCCCCAATCATATTATACATTCCAGATAACATATAACCAACGAAAATAATAAAAAAATTCAACAGAAACGGTTACAATAATTTAACATTTGATACATTTAAATTGACAAATACATTCTATGAACCTGGTCTTGTAGTAAAACAAGTTACCCATTTTTAGGATGATTTCTGTAAGTATTTGGTTATCTACTCGTCACACGTCATGTCCAAAAGTAAAATTCGTTCTACTTTTAAGCTGGCATTATAACGCGGTTAAGCAAAAAGCAAACAACACACAGTCAAATGAGACCTAATTACCTATCTAAAACACAACACATGTCAATATTAAATCGACTTTAGAATAAATCTCGCCATAATAAACACGTGTCAAAGCTCTGTGCATCCGTTTGGTGCTCCTCCATGTAAATGATCCTTCAAGGAAACTTCATAAACCCAAACACGGCATGTAAAATTAAAAACAAAAACAAAAACAATTTAAGAAAAAACACGGCAAATTATTTTTTAAACAGCCATTGCTAAGCTAAGCCATGTTGTATATATCTATGTGGTTTGCATGATTAGTGTCACAACAATAATTAATTCAATCCCAACCATCGCGTATATAATAGAACTCTCTTCTCTCATTATTTCCACACCATCAACAACGAACAAGAGTTTAAACATTAAACAGAGTTTCAAGTTTCAAAGAGAAAAAAAAACAGAGAATCAATCTAAAGATGAGTCCGAAGGCATTGCAGGTTGTGATCTTTCTTGGTTTCTTGGCCACTTCATGTATCTCTCAAGCTCCGGCGCCGGCACCAACCACCGCTTCTCCACCGACGGCACTTCCTCCGGTGACTGCTGAAACACCTTCTCCGGTTGCTTCACCGCCGGTTCCAGTTAACGAGCCTACTCCAGCTCCGACCACTTCTCCTACAACATCTCCGGTTGCTTCCCCTCCTCAAACCGATGCTCCAGCTCCTGGCCCATCCGCCGGATTAACTCCCACTTCGTCTCCAGCTCCGGGACCAGACGGCGCCGCTGATGCGCCGGGAAGCGCCGCGTGGGCTAACAAAGCCTTCCTTGTGGGAACAGCTGTTGCCGGAGCTTTATACGCCGTCGTTTTGGCTTAGAGAGCTTTTAAGTACGGTGGATGTTTCGATCACTTGCTTATTTTTCATTCGTATTTGTTGTTTTTAACTATTATTATTTTGACGTGGATACGTGTATAATTCTTGTTGGAATGAGGATGAACATAAGAGACGATCTTTATGGTGTATTATCTATTGATTTTTTTATAAAATTAAAATAATTCTTTGAAATTTCTTTCGCTTTGTGTTTCGATTACAAAAATTTCAAAAAACGAAGATGGTCCGTGAGCAAGGTTTGTCCTTCTATAATGCCAACTAACCAGAGATATATGTTGAAAATCCTTTATCAAAAAAAGAAAGATATATGATTATTGATTAAGGCGGCAAATAGAGATAAACTTCTAATCATTTTGACTATAAACATTTTCTCAAATAAAAATATGTCTTGTTGTATATAGTAGAGAGTTTAAATATTTAATTGAATAATGAATGTGGATGCTAGATCCGGTGAAAACGAGAAGTATATTGAATAAGGTGAAAGTTATTAAGGGATGTCCAAAGCTTATATTCTGGTGTTCTTTTTTTTTTTTCACCAATATGGTGATCAATTGATGATATCACCAATTTTTCCGGTGCTCAACAAAGTGAGTATTTGAGATCTCCTTGATTTCATATTGCTTGTGTTGAGTGTGAACTTTTTCTCCTTTGTGATATTGCAGCAACTCCTACAACGTCACCGACTACGGGTACAAAAGTAATATTTTCACAATTCCTTTTGAGCAGCTTGAAATTGGATTTCGTAATAACCCCCTTATTTCAATATCTCTTTCAGATCAATGTCCACATCGCTAGAGATATATGGTAGAGACACTAACGTTTGTCGATAGAAAGCTAATTGTGTAATTTCAAAATTTCGATAATGAGTAAAAATCCAGCTCTAAAATGATGCGTTGTAGCTAGGTAGATATATGAAATTTGTGTAGTTTGATGTCTTTTAATATAATTACCTGCAACCAGTAATTATATGGTGGATTAGTTCAGTGATAAATGTTTGTTTCCTCAAAAATGAATCATTCATATATAATAGGAAAAATGAATCATTCATATATAATATTTGGTATGTATATTATTATTTATGTAAAAAAGGGACTGTAACAAAAGTCTGTTGGATTAAGCTTGAAGAAAGCTTAAGCCACAAGCTATCCTATTCCTATCAAGTTAAGGAGTCCTAGACAGATTAGGATTAGAGAGAATGTTTTCTTATAGGATTAGGAGTTATGTGTGGCTATATAAAGAGATGTCAATGTGTGACATAATTTATGAGTTTAGAGTTGAGAGATTGTGAGAGCTTAAGTTTTGAAAGATTTTTTTAAGCTAATAAAGAGAGTTATTCTTTATATTCTTGTGTTCTATATCTTCTCTAAATTCTATAAAGCCTTGATGATTGATGAGTAAAGGCAACGAATAAGGACAGCTAAGTTTGCCCGTAGAATTACCGACCAAAAGTTCAGACAATGGGAAGTCACATTTCCCTCTCTTTCTCTCTCAATCTCTATTGGGAATTATAGACAAAAAGAAACAACTAATAAAACCAAGGAACGAATTAATAATTATGTAACTTATGAATACATATCTTCTTCAGTATGTGTTTTGGTTCATTTTTGTATGTGCTTTAAGTTTGGTGTTTGATACACACCAAACTTATTGTGTTTTGGGTGTTTGTATATCCATTTACAACAAAAAAAAAAAGAAAAAAAAAAAAAGATACACACGAAATGCGGATGAACAAATGTTAAAACATTATTATGGTCATCAAAGCAACATAAAAGAAGATATGTAGAGTGTAGACCAGAATTTTTCTTGTGGGGAAAGATATTTCTAGAATTTCACCCAATACATTTATTGAATTATATATTACACGAAACTGAGTTGGCTTACATAATTAAGTAAAAAGGTTGTGTATAGTATAAGCATAACATGTAGCACATATATGCAAGTCGAACAATTAAAGATATAAGAAAAATGCCAAAAAAAGACATGAGTGGAGAAACCAGGCTAGACACCACCATAAACTAGTTTTCCCTTTTGTTAGATTTGGACCCATGATGCACTTTTTCGGTTGTTGTTCTTGTAATTTTCATATAAAAGCTCATTGCTTGTTGTTCTTCTTTTGTTTTTGTTTACTTACTTTGAATTTATAAACATAAAAAGATAAGTAATAGGGCCAAAAGAAAAATCTAGGGTCATCATAGCTCATGCTTTGTTTTGTTTCTTCTCTGTTTTTCTTTGTTTTAGACTCGACAAACTTCATAATCGATGACCTAGAGTAATTTGAAATAGAATAACCAGAGATCTTTAATCAATGATAAATAATAACTATTCTGTTTCTTCACATATATTGTTGCTATAGACCTTATCTTTTGTTTCATAGAGACCGATATTTGTAAGTTTATATGATATATATGTTCAAATTCATATATGTAACTATTTTCTAATTGTTGTTTAATTATAAAGTAATACAATCTTTGCATATTTGAAGAAGAAAAAATAGTTAAATAACATGCACGGGCTGTAACGAGGAATCTCGTAATTAAAAGAATGGAAAATGTTTCTAATTAAAATGTTCTGAAGTAGCTAAATGATTAATCATCCCATAGATAAAATATGATTTAAGTAATATGTCAATTTTGGAGTCTAATGAAATTGTTAGAGATCTAGTGGTCTTAATCATTATGCAATTATACAACTCTTTCTGTTGTACGGATATATTATACCTTTCTCTCTTTTTTTTTCTTTTTAGTTAAGACATTGGATATTCAACTTGATTGGTTCAAAATTTTATTTATTTTCATAATTTTATATGTAAACTTTATTTTCTTCCAAAAGAAAATTTAGCAGGTGAAAAAGGCAAAAGGCGGAAATGTTGTATTATTATTAGAGAATAATTTCAT
This sequence comes from Erythrophleum ivorense, assembly GCA_026724425.1. Lineage (NCBI taxonomy): Eukaryota > Viridiplantae > Streptophyta > Magnoliopsida > Fabales > Fabaceae > Erythrophleum > Erythrophleum ivorense. The sequence continues at coordinate 309,139 of JAIUCV010000283.1, forward strand.
CCAATCTGTATTTTTTTGGACTACTCAAATTGTTCTCTTTACTCTTTTTGTTTTTGTTTTTTTTCTTAAATTATTAATTCTTCTTAGTATCATTATATACATGCCAAGGAAGAGTTGAAATACATATCGTACAAGGAAGAGTTGAATCCTCGGCTGATTAGTGTTTGAGATGATCGAGACCACCGCGTGCCAATCCGAGGAGTAGCTCCGTTGCAGAAGACCCCTGGTCAAGGCAGACCATATCGCTGCAGAGAAACTGCAGGTGAAGAAGAACAAGTGATTTCTGGTTTCCAAATGATACCGGCACAACACGCATGAAGAGTTAGACATTGGCGTTCCAGGACAGAATTATATACATGTACGATATGTACATATGTTAACAAATAACAACAGTCTTTAAACAAAAAAAAGTACATATGTTAACAAAAATAGTTATACATTGGTGTAATGATAAATATAGATAATGGTAAAATTCCTTCTATAAAGTTGCTAAGCGAATGAAAACAAATCCTCACAATTATTCAAGGTCAAGAACCCAATTATTTAACATCTAAATTTATACTCATTTTTATTATGCAATGATAAATACAAAATGGTACGTGCTAAATAGTAGTTCCACCTATTCCGAAAGAATCTTTTGGGTGACTGACAAAAACCCAACAGGAATCACACTTTACAAATCGGAGCTCAAAAATTGCCTCTCATTACCCAAACATAAATATACTTTTTCAAATAAATAAATCCAAAATCGAATTTTTAAACAATTCAATAATACTTCAACTGAATATTTATAAAAAAGTACTCGTACGTAAACCCTCTCCTCTGGTTCCCTATTTAAACCCTATAACACTTCGACACCAAATCCTCAAGCTTCTTCTTCTTCTTTCATTTTTTTTTTCTTCCTTTTTTTTTGCTTTTCTCACAAGCATTGACAATGTCAAAGACTAGAGTCATAGCTTCAATGGAGTTTCAATCGACGGTGGTAGCCACCGTTGATTGCCAGAAACAAGTCCAATCATGGCGTCTCCTCCGCTCAATCATTAAGCTTCTCATCCCAACTTGCAACTCCACATTAGTCCAAGAACTCGAACAAGAAAAACCTAACTTGGGAGGCAAGAACATTTACAACGACATCAAATCACGCACTTCCTCTTTTCGTTCCTCCTCTTCTCTTTCTTCATCCACAGTCACAGGAACAATCTTCGGATACCGTAAAGGAAAGATCAACTTCTGCATCCAAACACCAAGAAAATCGGAAAACCTCGATCTTCTTCTCGAGCTAGCCGTTCCAACAACGGTCTTAGCTCGGGAAATGAGAGGAGGAGCGTTGCGTATAGTCTTGGAACGCAACAGCGAAAAAGAAGAGTCCGTTTCGAAGACACCGTTTTGGAGTATGTATTGTAACGGAAAAAGAGTTGGCTATGCGAGAAAACGCCGTCCGTCGAAGGATGACATGTCAGCGTTGACCGCTCTGAGTAAGCTTGTGGTCGGAGCTGGAGTTGTGACCGGTAAAGAACTTGGCCGGTCCGATGATGAATTGATGTATTTGAGAGCTAGTTTCAGAAGAGTTTGTGGTTCGAAAGAATCTGAATCTTTTCATCTGATTGATCCAGCTGGGAATATCGGACAAGAACTCAGTATCTTCTTCGTTCCATCATCCGTCTGATTCAATTTCCGGTGAAGATGATGGTTGTACATAACTGTTCTGTTTTCTTTCTTTTTTAAGCTTCTTTCCTTTTTTTTTCTTTTGTCGTGAAAATAGAACTGGTTTTTTTAGTCGTGCTTAAAAGCTTTTGGCTTTAGCTCTGGCTTTGTATGTAATCTACATACTAGTTCGAATTTTCATTGTTCATCTTTTTGGACTATCATTTCTTTATTACATAAATAATGGTTTTACTTAAAAAAAAAAAAAAAATCTAAAGACAAAAATGAGAGCAACTTGACAAATTAAAATAGCTAGATAAAGTACAAATGTTCCGTGTATTTATTATTTGAATTAGAATATAAAAATTTTAAAATTGCAAAATATGTTATGCCAGTGAACTCAAACCATATGCAAGATTGCAATATTATTAATATATATGATCATTACGATTAAAAGAAAAAAAAATAAAAGTAAAAAAACGTGGCAGGCCTGATAAGGCCCATTTATGGATCTGTAAGATCTAACCTGAGTCTCCCCTAAATCCCTGATGCTATAAAAATCCACCCTTGCCGCAGATCTAACCTAAATTGTTTTTTCTTTCTTCTCTAAATCTTCCGTTTCTTCTCGATCTCCAGACTCTCTCTCTCTCTCGTTCGTTGGTTGGCTTGATCCTCTACTGTGTGTTCGTCTCTTTCTCCAGGTACTAGCTTTTTGCTCTAAACAAAACTTCCCAAAATTCTTAACTTCTCTTCGGAATTTTTCAATCTGGGTTTAGCTAATTTTTCTAGGTTCTTTTCTACTCAGATTCAGTGATTTTTATTTGTAATTTTGATCATTGATCTTTGAAGGGTCGTGACATCTTGTGCAGGTTTCAACAACTCTCACCATGTTTTGCGCCTCTCGATTGAGTATGGAGGAAATACGTGAAACATTCGCGGGTAAGATATCTGTCTATCGCTTGCTCGAAATTGTTTGTCTATATTTATATATATATTTGGATTAGATTTCATCTGAAACTCATTATACTCCGGATCAATTTAATTTTTTTCTTTAGATGCTGAAACAGTCGTGTACTGGGACGTGGAGGATTTCCCAGTGACCGATGCTGTTACATTCAATGAGAATATCAGAACAGCGCTTGGTAATGTCGGTTATCGTGGTAACGTGTCAATTAGGGCTTATTATGGTGGTGACAACAAACCATCGCGGTCGGATGAGATTGCCGGGATCACCTTTGTATCCAGAGGTGCTTATTTCTCTGCAACAATTATTGGACATGTCATCATTGATTAATTTGCATTTACATATATTTCAGCCTCAAAACGTGGTAGAATGCATAGCATGTTACTGGACATGCATTTGTTGGCACTGGACAATCTTAGTTGTGCTCCAACAAACTTGATGGCAATCACAAAAGACTTGACGTGGGATGAGGATGAAGAAGAAACTCAGTTCGCCACTCGTCTTATGCTTTTGAATTCCGAGTGCTACAATGTTCTCTTGGTAGTGGATGATGACCTCGAAGGTCGACTAACAAAGATGCCTCATAGCTTGAAGTACACTGCCTGGTGCTGGGAAGACATATCTGTTTATAGACCATCATATCCTACTCGTCCTATACACCATTCCATTGTCGAGAGTTTTCGACGACAACCACCACCGAAAATGTACATGTACGAAGAGGAAGATCCCTGTCCAGATCCCTGTCCTCGCTGTGGAAAATAATCCTTGGTTGTGGGCTGGACAAATAACGTTTCTCTTTTGAAATGATTTTCCCTTTTACCCTCTCAGTTGTTAAAAGATTTCATATTATGATGTAATCAAATCTGTGTCTCCATCATCTTTTCATTGTTAGCATACATTGTACCTGAAGAAATTAGAATCAGAGCTGTATTTCTTTTCCTTCTCCAAACGTATCAAAAGTCAGTTCCTAGTGGAGCTTAACAGAATAGTATATATTTTTTTCTAGCAAAACTACAATAATAACCATAGAGCCAGTTCCAATGTCAAATATTAGCATGTGCATAGAACGTAAGGAGAATCTACCATTTACCAAAAGCTACCCAGAGCCATTCCATTATATCCCCGAGTTTCTGTCGACATGAATAAAGGATTGATTGATGGGTTAGCATCTGGAACTTGCAAGAAACCATTCTGATAGTGTGATGCTGTTAGTTAGAGATATATTACCTGGCTGGAAAGTTTCTTTTCTCTCAATATTAAATACGTGGTTGCAAGCAGTAACAGATTCCATGACATAACAACAAACAGGAAGGGGAAGGTAACAATTCTGAATACACTCTACTATCGTTTTTTAGTAATATAATATACTAGGGTTGGACCCGCGCCCTGCACGGGATGATGATTTCTAAATTTATATTTTTATTAAAAAATTGTCTATTTAACTATCTCAAATTTTTTTGCGACGGATTTATTGGTTTTTATCTTTGTTTGTGGTCTATAAATTAAACATCTTAACGATTTTTTAAAAAAGTAAATAACTTAAAGCATTGACCACATACCCGGACCATACAAAATCTGGGCTCTGTATTAAAAAAATTTAAATATTAAACTTTAAAAATTTTAACTTTTTCTATAATTTTTAGGAAAAATTATGCCCTAAAGCTTTTTTTATGAGAAATTAGGCACTAAAAAAACAATTTTATGAAAATTTAGGCTCTAAAACTAAAGAAAAAAAAAAATCAAAAAGAGCCATGTGTTGGATCCCACCTCACACGTGCTTCCAGCCGGCCTGATTGACCACATATTCAATATGATAAACTTAAGCATATATAAACCTCAAATCACTACAATATAATAAGATAATTCAAAGAACAAAAAAACTTAAAATAAAACATTATTCTTTTCCACAAAATTATACTTCATGTATTTCATAAAATAATTTGAAATTTTATAATATTCAAATTTGTGATAAAAAAATCTTTTAAATATTTTAACTTTTTAACCAAGTTAAACTATTTCAAATATTTTAATATCTTGATATAAATATTTTTAACTTTTTCACTGTGAAATATTTATTATAATAAAAAATTTTTTTGGTTTAATTATATAGTTTTATCAAATAACCATATGAAACAAAATATATTTATAAATTTGGATGATTATTAAATTAATCTTCCATTTCTTATGGTTTTTTTTATCATTTTGGTCTTTTTTATAATAGTCTTTTGAACTATCACACATCTTCATTTCCAATGTGGGACTTTGATAATATACTTATTACTTTCATCATTTTAGTAATTAATATCTGTTTTTAAAAAATCAAATTATAATTTGTGTAAAAAAATGTACATTTTTTTAGTATATGAGTAATGTGATAATTTATTTATTTTTATAAAATTTAGTCCAATCAAAAAATGAGAGAAAATTATAGTATTTAAGAAAACAATTAATTTGATATATTGACTAAGATATGGAAAGAATTAAATGCTAAATTTTTTATAAATAATTAATATAAACTATTCTCTAATCAAACTAATGCAATGGTATATTATGTAAATAGTCTAGTAAATGTTGCCTTAAGTAAAAAAATTCTGAGAATGAACCATGTGATGACACATCAGCATGTATTCTCTTTTAATATATTAGGGATTTTACAGCTTTTATGCACTAATCAAGCTTCCCTCGAATCATGAAAGAAACATGATATATATATATATATATATATTGATATATCCATATGTATTCTGTACTGAAAAAATCAATTTATGCTCCCATAAACGTGAAGGCTAGTAGGAAACTAAGAACTATATATGGTTTTATATTTTTTTTTTTTGGGATAAATATATGGTTTTATATATCGTTAAAACAATGGTTCACTTAGAAACTTCTCTAATAAAAGTGTAGGCTCAGGCATAATAATAGGTAGTAGAACACGACTTTGTTTGCAAAAATTGAGAACAAAGACCGTTTACTGACTGCATCGTTTTCTCTTCTTTCTAATAACCAAACCCACACATTACAATCGCCACACTGCGAATTTTAATCTGTTTAAATTAAATCCATTCATATCCCTTTAACTTTAATGTTCTTCACAAAAGTTAAAACCTCTACTAACCGTTAATCAAATTTCCAGAATCATAAACATCAGCACTCAATCGATAATGAATGCACATGTGTCAACGAAATGCCAATATATATAATATATTATATATGAAAATTGAAGCATTCATTCATGCAAATACATATTCATATAGTAAAAACCATATTTCACATCGACAAGTTTTAAACTAACAATCATTCATGAATGCCTATGAACCATCGTAACTTTTAATGGATTCTTAAATCTCCAAACTATACCCAAAACCATAACGCGTATAATCGAGAACAAATGAAAACCTAAACACTTATTCATGCAATCAATAATGATGATGTTAATTCATTCCACACTACCATAAATAAATTATAATCGATGAGAAGCCATACGTATGGATCTGTTTAGTAGATTAGATTAACAGAATTTTGGTATGTAACTAAAGGAAAAAGGTACATTTTATTAGAGATGGTGGTTAGGAACAACTTCCTTCTATATTCATTTTTCTCTTATCATGAAAAAAAAATAATAAAAAAGATGATATTTTTTATTCATGCTCTAATCCTACAATATTAAAATGCTCGTTTGATAAAAAAAAAAAAATGATCATTAAATAATAATTTGTTGATATCTCTGCATTTTACCTTCTTTTGTCATATGTTTCCTTGAAGTTTCCCTTCCTTTTAGCTCATATCTTCAGCATTTTAGTATGATTATCATGCATTGTACAAACACATAGCATGTAGAACCTGCATTTGCATATTTCGTGCATTTGGGAGTTGCATCAGGTGTTTTGGAGCTGAAAAGGAAGAGGGATGGATCAGACCAATTGGAGGAGTGAAGGGTCGAGGCCAAACGGGATGCGAAACGGGTGAACAACCCGTTTGCCGAGGGAAAAGCTGAGCGTTGACCGAAATGGAAGAGTTGACCCGCGTTTTTAACAGACCTGAAGGAAGCTGTGCGAATTTGGAAGGAGAAATGATCAACTTAAATGAGTTGACTGAGGCTTCTACTTCCTCCTACTATTTAAGACATTAAGACCTAAAATTTTAGGCATCTTGTAATCTCTCTTCCAAGAATAGATCTAAAAACTTCCTCTTTGAGAATTTTCTTTGTGTTCACGATTTGCTTTGGGTTTTAATCAAGTTTATTTTATTTCTTTTGCATTAATCTTATCTTAGCTTAATCTCTCTTGCTTTCACTCGCTATTCACGATTGGGTGCCCTTTCCTCTCTAGGATTTGGTGTTCTTCACATGGATAGTGAGTGAGACTTCTTGGGTCTTGAGGGATGAGGTAGATTATAAGCTATTAGGGGTCGATTTAGTGTCTAGAGGTGTTTAATCTTTACAAAAGTCCTTCTTTGCTGGGTTTGCTTAAGGCTAGACCTTGCTTGATCATCTTGGTCTTGAACCTAGACCTCTCTCACACCGAAAGTGCCTTGAAGGAGGTTGGATCGACCAGCAAAGAGGTGAGCTTGTCCTTCACACGGGAGTGGTTGTTTGGAGAGCTCATTGGACTAAGAGGGTTGTCGCATAAAGCTGGCCTCCATCGGAATCACTAACCGAAAGTTAGCTCCTATGATTTCGAGGATGGCTTTGTGGCTTTCACCATGGAAGTGGGCTAGCCTTGTTTCATGAACCCTCTTCCTAGGACTTAGCATTCTTTGAACATCCCTAGACTTCCTTATTGATCCCTAAGACCTTATGATCGATAACCTCATCCCAGGACCTTCCTTTTACCATCAAAGTTAGTATCTTTATTCTAGTTTGTTATCTTCTGCACATTGCCTCTTGAATCGCATTCATCCTAGTTTGCATTTAAGGTTTTATTGCATTTAATCTTTAGCTTTGTTACTTGTTACACATAAAAATCTATTGCTCTTGACTTGGTACTTTTCTTGCATTCGAAATTGGTCTCAAACTAGCTCCATTATGGATTGATCCTCAAATACCATGATGACATGAGTGGGTATGAGTAATTGAAACCTCACGTAAAAAGCTTGTTTCAATTTGGCGCCGTTGCCATTTGGAGTTTTTAAGTTTGAGCATTTTTGAATTGGAAAATCATCAAGATCAAGTTTTTAATTCTTACCTTCCATTACCATTTAAGTATTTGCTGTTTGGGAGCTGCTTTCTCTGTTTTGCAGGTTTAAACATCAAATACAATTTACATATCTGCTGTTTGGGCGCTGCTTTTCTTCATTTTGCAGGTTTATGCATACTAGGTCCCACGGCACAAGCAACTTACTGAGTACTAGTGATCTGCAAAGAGTTGAGCAAGACAGACGGCTTCGTAGAGCTCAAGAGCGAACTGAACAGCAGGACAGAGCTGAGCAGCAGCCTTTTGACAACGATCAGCAGTTTGACGATATGGCAGATCCACCAGGGGTACAAGCTAATCCGCAGCACGCTGGTGTACATCCGCAGCATGGAGGAAATCCAATTCACCCTCCACGCGTTGCGAGACAAATTGGAGCTGGAGATACTCCGAACTCTCACCTTAACCGCCACGGAATTACCCCACCACCGGTCCCAAACAATAACTTCGAAATCAAGACAAGCTTGATCTCTTTGGTGGAGAATTCACAATTCCATGGAATGAAGGATGAGGATCCGTTGAAGCACCTTGATAAGTTCGATAGACTATGTGCTTTGCAAAAGATTAATGGAGTCACAGAAGATGGGTTCAAGTTGCGACTTTTCCCTTTCTCTTTGGGCGGCAAAGCACTAGCTTGGGAGACATCATTACCTGAAGGTTCGGTCACTACTTGGGAACAATGTAAAAAAGCTTTTCTGGCTAAGTTCTTTCCAACATCAAGAACCGCAAAGTTGAGGAATGAAATCTCGGGTTTCACACAGCTGAGTAGCGAGACTTTCAGTGAGGCGTATGAGCGCTTCAAAGGATATCAGATGCAGTGTCCTCACCACGGTTTCTCAAAGGAGAATTTGCTGAATACTCTCTACAGAGGAGTGTTACCGAAATATAGGATGTTGTTAGACACAGCCAGCAACGGTTACTTCATGGGTCAAGATGTTAATGATGGATTGCTTTTGGTTGAGAACATCGCCACCAGTGATGGCAACTATAATGAGGAGTATGACCGGTCTGATAGAGGGAGCTCAATTCAAGAAGAGAAGCACAAGAAGGAGATCAAAATGCTGAATGACAAGCTTCTCAATGGTCAACAGAAGCAAGTGCACTTTGTTTGTGAGGATGATGTGGTCGAAGAGGAGGAGGAAACTCAGGTTGGGGAAGTGAGCTACATCAACAATCAAGGTGGATACCAAAAAGGGTTCATCAACTACAAGAACAATCCTAACCTCTCTTACCGTTCTACTAATGTGGAAAACCCACAAGACCAAGTTTACCCTCCACAACAAGCCCAACCACAAGCTGGACAGCAAGTGGTCTATTACAAGAAAGGTTACCCACCTAAAACATTTGGTTCACCACAACAAGTCTCTACTCAAGGTCAGGCAGGCAGCAGTTCAGGTCAAGAGTCGGATATGAAAAGCATGCTGCAACAGATCCTTCAGGGACAAGTTACAGGGGCGAGTGACCTCCACATCAAGTTGGCTGAGATCCACAACAAAGTCGACAGTTCACACCATGAGCTAACCAGGAAAATTGAGGAACTAAACTCCAAGGTCAAGCACTTGGAGTTTCAAAGCAGCAGCAGCTCCAAGGGGATCCTTCCCGGAAAACCGATCCCCAACCCGAAGGAGTATGCGAAAGCCATAACTCTTCGAAGTGGCAGAGCTCTACCGACGCGTACTGCTCCGGTGAGTCACAACGAGGACATTGTGATTCAAGAGGGGGAGGATTCGGTTGAAGGCGACGCTGAAGTTACTACTGAGAATGAGTCGGAAGCTAAAAAGACACGAGAGACATCCAGAAACAGCAACAATGAGGACAAAAAGAGGACATAAACTCCCTTTGTCCCTCCGCCTTACAAGCCTCCGTTGCCGTTTCCGGGTCGGTTCAAGAAACAGCTTGTGGCTAAGTATAAGGGGCTCTTTGATAAGCTGATGGACGAAATTGTGGTGAAAATGCCAATCTTGGATGCTTTTACGCTAATACCGCCGTACCATAAGTTCTTAAAAGACGCTATCTTAGAGAGGACTAAAGAAGTGCAAGAGATGGTGGTTTTGTCGCAAGAATGCAGCGCTATAATTCAGAGCCGAGTGGTGACCAAGAAGCTAGGAGATCTAGGGAGCTTCACGCTACCTTTCTCCCTTGGACCGCTGTCCTTCAAAAATTGTTTATGCGACCTAGGAGCTAGCGTCAGCATTATGCCTCTCACGGTAGCAAAGCGCCTCGGATTTGATAAGTACAAGGACTGTCATTTCTCGCTTGTCTTAGCTGACCGTTCCGTTAGACTCCCTAAGGGAATGATAGAAGATATGCCGCTCAAGGTGGGCAACGTGATAGTCCCGACAGACTTCATAGTCTTGGAAATGGATGAGGAGCCAAAGGACCCGTTAATACTAGGGCGACCTTTTCTAGCAACCGTTGGGGCTGTTATAGATGTGAAGCGAGGGAAGATAGAGTTGAATCTGGGCCAGGAATGCAGGCTGATCTTCAATATTAATGATGTGATGAAGCGGCCAACAATAAATGGTGAGTCGTTCTATATTGACACCATGGACCAACTAGCTGATGAGTACTTGGAGGAGTTGAGTGTGGAGGATAAACTGCAGCTAGCCTTGACCAAGGACAATGACGGATTTGGATGTCTTCAAGCCGAGAGTAAAGGTTACGCCTGGATGATGGATTCGCATCAGGCTGAGGAAAGTGAAGTCGATTTTGAAACGCTTGTTGAAAATGAGTCAGTCGGCAAACAGGATGAGAAACCGGTTGGAAACCTGTTTGCTCTCGGAGCCGCTTCGGATGAAGGATGCTTGTCGGGACAGAATGTTGAGGACGACTGGTCAGAGCTTAAGGCACCGACGGTTGAGCTGAAACCTCTTCCTAGAGGGCTCAGGTATGCATTCTTAGGCCATAACTCCACGTATCCTGTCATAGTGAATGATGCATTAACCCCTCATGAGCTTGAAACCCTCCTTGTTGAGTTGCGAAAGCACAGGAGAGCTCTTGGTTATTCGCTGGACGATATCAAGGGGCTCTCCCCTACTTTATGCACTCACAGGATTCATCTTGAGAACGAATCGAAGGGATCAATTGAGCACCAACGTAGATTGAACCCAAAACTTAAAGAAGTAGTAAAGAAAGAGGTTTTAAAGCTTCTTGATGCTGGGATTATTTACCCGATTTCGGACAGTACTTGGGTTTCACCCGTACATTGTGTCCCGAAAAAGGGTGGTATCACAGTCATCAAGAACGAGAAAGATGAGCTGATCCCTTCTAGGGTAATAGTGGGACATAGAATGTGCATTGATTATAGGAAACTTAATGCTGCATCTAGGAAAGACCATTTCCCCCTGCCATTTATCGACCAAATGCTTGAACGTTTAGCTTGTCATCCGTTTTATTGTTTCTTGGATGGGTACAGTGGCTTTTTCCAGATCCCTATCCACCCGGATGATCAGGAGAAAACCACTTTCAGCTGTCCTTATGGGACTTTTGCTTATAGTCGTATGCCTTTTGGTTTATGTAATGCACCCGCCACTTTCCAACGTTGCATGACCTCTATATTCTCGGATTTGATAGAGGAAACGGTCGAAGTCTTTATGGATGATTTTTCCGTATATGGCTCGTCCTTTTCCTCGTGTTTGTCTAATTTGTGCAGGGTCTTGGAGAGATGCGAAGCGACTAATCTTGTGCTTAACTGGGAGAAATGTAACTTCATGGTGCAAGAGGGCATCGTGTTGGGGCAAAAGATCTCCGGGAGTGGTATCGAGGTCGACAAGGAAAAAGTTGAGGTTATGATGCAGTTGGGTGAACCGAGGTCGGTTAAAGACATTAGGAGTTTTTTGGGACACGCGGGTTTCTACAGGCGTTTTATTAAGGACTTCTCTAAGATTTTGAGACCGCTCACCAGACTTTTATGCAAGGAGAAGGACTTCTTGTTTGATGAGGATTGCCGCCAAGCTTTCTTGAGAATCAAAGACGCACTTTGTAGCGCACCAATTGTCCAAGCACCGAATTGGGATTTGCCATTTGAGGTTATGTGTGATGCTTCAGATTTTGCTGTTGGTGCCGTTTTGGGTCAGCGAGTGGACAAGAAGATGAACGTTATATACTACGCCAGCAGGACACTCGATGAAGCCCAAACTCGCTATGCAACCACCGAAAAGGAGCTCCTAGCGGTTGTGTTCGCTTTTGATAAGTTTAGGAGCTATATCGTGGGATCTAAAGTGGTGGTTCATACTGACCATGCAGCTTTGAAGTACCTCTACACGAAGAAAGACGCCAAACCAAGGCTCCTCCACTGGATACTTCTCCTACAAGAGTTCGACATTGAGATTGTTGACAAGAAGGGAGCTGAAAACAGTGTGGCTGATCACCTTTCTAGGCTACGGATAGATGAGGGTTCGCCTATCAATGATTCCTTGCCGGAAGAACAGCTGATGGCCTTGAGGGTCTTGGAAGAAGGTTTTGGGCTGAAAGAGAAGCTGAAGGAGGTTCACGCCTTGGATGATGAGAAGCTGCCTTGGTATGCTGATTTTGTGAATTACTTGGTGAGTGGGGAGATTCCCAATGACATAAGTGGGTACCAAAAGAAGAAGTTCCTTAGGGATGTGAACCACTTTTATTGGGATGAACCTTACTTGTTTAAGAGAGGGAATGACGGTTTGTTTAGGAGGTGTATTTCCGAGGCTGAGGTTGAAGAAATTTTGTATCATTGCCATGGTTCAAGCTATGGTGGACACTTTGCTACTTTTAAGACAGCGTCAAAAGTTTTACAAGCGGGTTATTGGTGGCCAAGTCTGTTTAAGGACACCCAAGCTTATGTGAGTAAGTGTGACGCTTGTCAACGAGCTGGGAACATCTCGGCCAGGAATGAGATGCCTCAAAACCCGATCCTTGAGGTTGAGCTGTTTGATGTATGGAGAATAGACTTTGTAGGACCGTTCAACCCTCCTTCTCACGGCAACTCTTACATATTAGTGGCCGTATACTACGTTTCTAAATGGGTGGAAGCCATTGCAGCTCCTACAAATGACGCTAAGGTAGTTTTGAAGCTGTTTAACACCATAATCTTTCCAAGATTTGGTGTGCCGAGGTGTGTGATAAGTGACGGAGGATCACACTTTGTGAACAAGGTTTTTGAGAACCTTTTAAGGAAGCATGGGGTGAAGCATAAAGTCGCAACTCCCTACCACCCACAAACCAGCGGCCAAGTGGAAGTGTCCAATAAACAGATTAAGGCCATTCTACACAAGACTGTCAGCTCATCGATGAGAGACTGGTCGGCAAAACTGAATGATGCCTTGTGGGCTTACCGAACTGCCTACAAGACGCCAATTGGAAGAACTCCTTACTCTCTTATCTATGGGAAATCATGCCACTTTCCGGTTGAGTTGGAGTACAAGACTCAATGGGCAATCAAGATGCTGAATATGGACCTCAAAACTGCCCAAGAAAAGAGGGATATGGATCTGCATGAGTTAGAAGAAATCCGCCTTGATGCTTATGAGAGCTCGAAAATCTTCAAGGAAAGAACAAAGGCATTTCATGACAAGAGGATTGTGCCTAAAGTGTTCAAGGGTGGTGACCAGGTTCTTCTGTACAATTCACGCCTCAAGCTCTTCCCTGGGAAGCTCAAGTCACGCTGGTCAGGCCCATTCACCATTAAGGAGGTGTTGCCATATGGTGCTGTCACTTTGTTCAACAAAGTAGGAGGGGATTTTACAGTGAATGGCCAGAGGTTGAAGCCTTACATGGCGAATTTGGTGATTGGGGAGGGGAGTTCAGTCTCTCTCCATGAGGTTGATGTCGCCTAAGAGGGTTTAAAGGTCAAGCTTGGGACCTTAAACAAGCCCACTTGGGAGGGAATCCTATGACTATCCTTTTGTATATATTGCTTCTAGTTATAAATTTTATGATGTTTAATGATTTTGTTTCAGCTGCCTAAGTTCAGGTCTCAAACAGCTTATTTAGTCTGGAGAATGGAGGGTCAATGGCGAATGAGACTTGATGAAACTCAGCTCAAACCGCCAAAGAGTTGAAAATGTGGGAAACGGGTTGTCAAACGGGTTTCCTCCAAAGGATCAACCCGTTTCGACAGCCCGCCCAGGTAAGTCAACTCTTCTCTGTTGACTTTTCCGAGAAAAACCCTTCCTCTTCTTTTTAACTTATGAAAAATCCTGCACCTCTTATTTTCAAGCCTCTTCTCCGTTTCTCCCATAGCGAAAACTCAATCTCACTCATTTTTCATCCAAATTTCGAATTTCAAAGCCATACTTTCTCTAAATCCGCCGAATTTGAAACCACAACACCCTAATTAGTTCAACCCACACGATTACTCAAGGTATTTCGCCGCTTTACAAAGCCTTCTCATCCGTGAAGCTCCTCTAATGGAGTTTCACTTGAGAATTGTTAGTATTTGCTCTTTAATAGTTGAAATTACCTTGTATCATACTAGGATTGTTCAATTCGGCTGATGCATGTGGGAAATTTTGAGTTTGGTTTTAAATTGAGAAATTCGAGTCTCACTTTCAGGAAATTGGATATATCGTGGGTTTGTTTGCGTGATTGTGGCCCGGGCTAATTCTTTCGTGAATCCCTCTATCTATGTAGGTACGTACAATGGTTCACGCAACACGATCCGGGAGGAAAACCCCCGACGTGGACGAAGCCGAGAGGGCTCGACGGGAAAAGAGGGAAGGAAAGAAGATTGCGGTTGAGAAGAAAGGGGCGAGTTCAAAGAGGAAAGCCGCAGAAAGAGCTGATGGCAGTGGGGGAGCCGAGAGGGTAATCCGGAAGCCGTATGATAACCAGGATCGGCTCGACATTCTAAGGAAGATGACGTTCTTACCGATGCGGTTTCCCCACGAGGGGACAATGCGCGAGCTTGGAATCTTCGACGAGGTGCAAACAATCCTCGAAGGGATGGAGATTCACCGTTTCATGGAGTTAGCTCCCCCGGCCTATCTTGACCCGACGCTCCATTTCCTTGCCACGTTGAAGGTGGTAAAACACCCCGCGCTATCAGACGAGATAAAGAAGGACGGGCCTGGGTACATTACCTTTGCTCTAGCTCACCAACCGTTCAGAATGGGCATCAAGGAGATAGAGGAACTCTACGGTTTTGATGTAGGAAGAGGGTTTGGGGCCAAGATGCTGTTTGAAAAGGAGGAGTTGGCAAGGCTATGGGAAACAATCAGCTCCAGCAAGTACCAAGTTTCCTCACTTAGAGGAGGCCATATCCGAAGCCCGGCCATTCGCTATGCTCACAAGGCGATAGCGCACACGATGTTTGCTCGGCATGAGTGTTCCAACGTCCACAAAGGAGAGCTAGAGATGCTGGATATTGCCTTAACCTACGAGTTAGAGACCCTAGCGGACGGAACCAAGATGGGGGGGGGATAGATCGTGCGATATGAGCATGGCTATGGTCATGTTGGACTCTTTCCAGCGGTGCATGAAGAATGCCATTGTCTCCTACGAACACGGCAAAATCAAGGACTCCTTCATTGGGTTGGGGAGTATGGTCACACCGATCCTACTCGCAAGCGGCTTCCCGCTGCCACAACCGTCACATCAACCCGAGTGGATGGATATAGCCTACTTGAACAAGAGCTGGTTCCTTCGAGGCAAGTCGCAAGAGAAGCACGTGTATCGGTTCATTCACCCGAGTTTCGGGATATCAAAGGTGCTTCTACCGAACTCGGAATTGACATCTTTTGGAGAACGGGACAACATGGTCTTCCTTCCGAATGCGGATGCTCTTTACATGGATGGGGGCGACGCCACGTTGATGGAAGAAGAAGGACCGTCAGAAGAGCACATACAAGGGGATACCCGCTTCCACTTTGACCCCTATGACGCATCCACATGTGTCACCTCGGTGAGGACGGCCCACGCTCACATTAAGCTTCTCCAAGAGTGGTGCAAATGGCAAGACAAGACCATCAAAAAGCTTGTGAGCTCGGTCAAGAAGCTGAAGGAGAAAGTGAAGAGACGGTCCGCCTCGCGATCCCCTACTTCGGACACTAGCGGAGGATCTTCTTCCTCCTCTCCATGAACCAATGAGAGGTACAACTCCCTTTCCATTGTATTTACCACCTGTTTTTCATTTCCATTCTGCATTTTATTTTATTTTGTTAAATTGATCTCTTTTTCAAGCTTCTATTTGCACAAGGGACTGTGCAATTTAAGTTTGGGGGAGGGGTCAATAGCATTTGACATTGTGTTCTATTTTCTTATTTTCAATTTTTCATCTTTGAGTCTCATGCATATTTCATCTAAGGCATAGAAAATACCAAAAAAATTTGAAAATTTTTCGAAAATTGCATAACACAAAAAGAATCATCACTTGCATTTACATGGTAGGATTGAGTCTAGATGCATTGTACATAATCATTTGCATATGCATAGGAGACAATGATAGGACCTCCATGTTTGAGAAGTGCTCTTTGAAATTACTTCAATGCTCTAGTTGGAAGTTATTTGATGCATATCGGTCTAGTTCGAGCTTAAAAAGAATTCCATACTCAAGGATTCGCATTTCGGCATTCATGATTGACTGAATCATTGCTTTGAATTGAAACTTCACCTAATTGATTTGGACTTAATATGATCATTTAATTATCAAATTCATGCATTTATGTTCTTGCTCATGGATCTTGACTCTCTTGGACATTCTTTTTGCCATATTTTTCTCTCTTTGTTTGTTTATATTTGTTGATTACCCTACCCTTAACCAAACCCATTTCTTTCAAGCCCAACCTGTTTACCGAGAGTTGTGAGGCCTTTTCCGATTGAGCTAGGCAAAAAGTGTTGAGTTTAGACCGACAAAGTTTAGATTCTCATGTAGAACTAGCTCGTTTTCCTTTGAGCTAGATTAGGCCTAGGTTGTGATTCAAGTTTGGGGGTGAGAAAGCGAGAGAAAAGAAAGAAGAAAAGAGAGTGAAAAGATTCTAAGAGAAAATAAAGGATGGGAGAAAATAGAAGGGAAGTATTCAAAAGAGCGGTGGCTCGCTAGTTGTTAAAAGAGGATAGGTAACTTGGGGCTTGGTTCATTAAGGAAGGCGCAAAGCCTTTAGTCATGTTCAAAATAAGTTAGAAAGCCCCAAGCCTATAAAAGAAAAGAGAAAAAAGCCTTAAGCCACAAGAATTTTAGAAGCTAATCCCCTTATATTTTCCGAAAGTTTTATCCTCCCAAAAATCATAAGTTGTTATTCTCTAAGTTCAAAAGGGGAAGAAAGTTTTGGCTCTTAGAAAAGGGTAGCTAGGACTTGGGTGGGATTTGCTCCTAAAAAGCTTTAAGACCTTACGTCTCGGGTAGATGGGGGTCTATCTTTGTACCATCCTAAGTCCTTACTCTTAGCATTTTGCCCAAGCTCAATTCTTCTTGAGAGTTACCCATTGTACTTCACGAAACCACCAAGAAAAAGAGCCTAACCCTTTGAACCAAATGAGCGAATTTTGATTGCATGAGTTTTGATTCACGGTTTTGAGTTTAATTGAATGTAAATGGTGAGGTGAATCTGAACGCGTGTTTCATCATGTCTGCTGTTAAAATTGTCGCCGAATTGAGTATGTGAATAATCCGATTTGATTGGCTAAACTGGTTTGCATTTCATAATTCCTAACTTGAGCATTGAGGTGATTTCTTTGAGCATATCATTTGGATTTGAGTCTCCACCCAAATCAACTTTTCTCTGATTTGTTCTTCCTTGCTTGAGGGATGGATCAGACCAATTGGAGGAGTGAAGGGTCGAGGCCAAACGGGATGCGAAACGGGTGAACAACCCGTTTGCCGAGGGAAAAGCTGAGCGTTGACCCAAATGGAAGAGTTGACCCGCGTTTTTAACAGACCTGAAGGAAGCTGTGCGAATTTGGAAGGAGAAATGGTCAACTTAAATGAGTTGACTGAGGGCTTCTACTTCCTCCTACTATTTAAGACATTAAGACCTAAAATTTTAGGCATCTTGTAATCTCTCTTCCAAGAATAGATCTAAAAACTTCCTCTTTGAGAATTTTCTTTGTGTTCACGATTTGCTTTGGTTTTTAATCAAGTTTATTTTATTTCTTTTGCATTAATCTTATCTTAGCTTAATCTCTCTTGCTTTCACTCGCTATTCACGATTGCGTGCCCTTTCCTCTCTAGGATTTGGTGTTCTTCACATGGATAGTGAGTGAGACTTCTTGGGTCTTGAGGGATGAGGTAGATTAGAAGCTATTAGGGGTCGATTTAGTGTCTAGAGGTGTTTAATCTTTACAAAAGTCCTTCTTTGCTGGGTTTTCTTAAGGCTAGACCTTGCTTGATCATCTTGGTCTTGAACCTAGACCTCTCTCACACCGAAAGTGCCTTGAGGGAGGTTGGATCGACCAGCAAAGAGGTGAGCTTGTCCTTCACACGGGAGTGGTTGTTTGGAGAGCTCATTGGACAAAGAGGGTTGTCGCATAAAGCTGGCCTCCATCGGAATCACTAACCGAAAGTTAGCTCATATGATTTCGAGGATGGCATTGTGGCTTTCACCATGGAAGTGGGCTAGCCTTGTTTCATGAACCCTCTTCCTAGGACTTAGCATTCTTTGAACATCCCTAGACTTCCTTATTGATCCCTAAGACCTTATGATCGATAACCTCATCCCAGGACCTTCCTTTTACCATCAAAGTTAGTATCTTTATTCTAGTTTGTTATCTTCTGCACATTGCCTCTTGAATCGCATTCATCCTAGTTTGCATTTAAGGTTTTATTGCATTTAATCTTTAGCTTTGTTACTTGTTACACATAAAAATATATTGCTCTTGACTTGGTACTTTTCTTGCATTCGAAATTGGTCTCAAACTAGCTCCATTATGGATTGATCCTCAAATACCATGATGACATGAGTGGGTATGAGTAATTGAAACCTCACGTAAAAAGCTTGTTTCATTTGTATACCATTATCGGTCAAACTTAATAATCCTACACATATATTTTAAAAAGCAAATTAGTTTGAAATTTATATGTATAAAGTAAAATGTATTTTCTTCTGATGATGCTATATAATAATTTTCAAGTAATGTGACAAAAAATACCTGATATCATATGTATACTCAATATTTTCAAAGTTGCTTCTTAATTTTCTATTTACAAAACACCCAAAGAAAAACAAAAGTAAAAAAGAAATTAATTAGAATCAATTTCACAATTATAATTAGAAGAGAGTGAGGAGAATTATTAAATTACCAGTTTGTGAATATGGTTTTCAAAGAAGATGTAGAAATAAATAAGGTGAAGATTCAGAAAATTTTATCAAAAAACTACGAGTTAGAAAGATTCTAAAATTCTAATTGAGAGATGCAAATGTAATGAACAGTATATATTGAAGCGAAAAGACATCATTATAAAAGATTGCAATTGTTTTCGACAAGTTAGGCGGTTATAAGTGAAAGTGTGTCACATAAAGACACAACTTTTTAGATGAATGGTTATATGCGAAACGGTTAAGAATGAAAAGGTACGACAACAAATAGCATTTATTGAGTTTGCTATTATAACAATGTAAGAAAGGGATTATAAAAAAAAAAAGGACACAACAATGAAAAGAAGAAGGCCAACAATGAGAAGTAAGACAGGAAAAAAATAAAAATTGTAAATGAGGAATCAAAATATCTTCAGAATATATTTGCTATTATAATAATGTAAGAACAGGATTATAAAAAAAAAAGCACAACAATGAAAAGAAAAGTGGCAACAATGAGAAGTAAGACAGGAAAAAAAAGAGATTGTAAATGAAGAATCAAAATATCTTTAGAATATATATATATATATATATATATATATATATATATATATATATATAAGTGAAAAGACAGCATTATTAAAAGTTGCGACTTTTCAATAAATTAGCGGTTATAATTGAAAGGATCCAATTTGGAAAGACATAATCCTTAGATGAACGGTTATAGACGAAACAGTTAAGAACGAAAAGGTACGAACACAAAAAGCATTTGTTCAGATTGCTATTATTTATAGATAAAAAGTCAATTTCTAGTAGAGCAAAACAGAACAAGTATATTTCTTTGTAGCAAAACCAGAATTCTTGGACAGGTAGATCGACAAAACAGAAATAACCAGAGTCAGTTCCAATCTCAAATATTAGCATGTGCCAAGAAAACGTAGAAATTAGATATACAAGGAACTAGAAACTATATAAAGCAAGAAAGCAACTCAACTCCTTTCATTTTCTCTGTCAAGGAGAATCTACGAGTAGAACATAAGCGGCTAACCTTCTCCCCGGAGTTGGACGGACTCTTCAATGATAGTGTGGAATCATCCAGAGGTATTAAGGAAAGCGAGGAACGAAATCGATACCAAGATCGGTTTGGACCGGTTAATAGATGAACAAGACACTAAAAATCTGCCGTATCTCCAACTTTACGTCTTCACCCGGTAGCTCCGACAGTTGTCCCACATATGACGTCAGATGATTGCATGTTGGCAGGGTACGATGTCCCAATGTTAGTGGTCAACGTATGGGCCATGCATAGAGACCCGTCTATATGGGAAAACCCTGAAATGTTCGAAAATGAAAAGAAAAAGCAAAAGGTGTTGTCGTTTGGGATTGGACGACGATGTTGGAATGTTTGTGTGTTTCGATTTAGAGTAAAAACAGAGTAAAACAAAGGTTGTAACTTGATACTTTATTGATGAATGAAAGAAGTATTACAACTTGTTCTTGTTCTGAGACAACTCTCTACAAGTAATTCTAATTAGAGTACTTAACATAAAATGTGTAAAATGAAAGAACACAACTCTTGATTCAAAAAGACACAACCTAAAAACTAAACACTTGTGTCTCTTGATCAAGTAACTAACTAATGTGAATGTTAATTCCTAACTTACACGAGATTATGATTATAGTTCAACACTCCTCCTTAATCAAATCTCTGTTGCACTCCAAGCTGTCTTCTGAGTTCTTCAAATCTTGATCCGCTTAACGCCTTCGTGAGTATGTCTGCAAGCTGATCTTCTCCTTTGCAGTAGTCCAGTTGAATAAGTCCTTTGCTCTCTGCTTCACGAACATAATGATACTTGATCTCTATGTGTTTCGTTCTCCTATGCTGAACTGGATTCTTCCCGATTGCTATGGCGGACTTGTTGTCACAGAAGATTGTGGTTCCTTCCTTGATCTCTTCTCCAAAGTCCTTGAGAAGTCTTTGAAGCCAGACTGCTTGATTAGTTGCTGCACATACAGCCACATACTCTGCTTCAGCCGTTGATTGAGCAACGGTTTGTTGCTTGCTTGACTGCCAGCAGAACACGGCTGATCCTAAGGTGAAAACATAACCGGATGTGCTCTTCTTATCTTCAGTGGAACCTCCCCAATCACTATCCGAATAGCCGATTAACTTTGGCTCTTCCACACTTGTAAACTGAACTCCAAGACTTGATGTACCTTTGACATAACGTAACACTCGCTTTGCCTCCTGGTAGTGCTTCATGTTTGGCGCTGACATGTATCTTGCAAGGTAAGAGCTTGCATACATCACATCTGGTCGTGATGCACACAAGTATAGAAGACCTCCGACGATGCTTCTATACTTTGTTTGATCGCCATACTCCTTGTAGTCTTCCTCTTTTCTTCCTTTCGGTGTAAGTGGAGTACTTACACTCTTGCTTGCTCTCATTCCAAACTTATCCACAAGTTTGTTTGCATACTTTTCTTGAGAAAGAAATATACCTCGGCCATCTTGTATTATTTCCATACCAAGGAAGTAGTTTAGTAGCCCAAGGTCTGTCATCTCGAATTCTTGCTTCATGCTCTTCTTGAACGCGTTGATAAGATGATCGCTGCTTCCAGTGATGATGATATCATCAACGTATAGACTCACAATCAATACATCTTTGCCTTGCTTCTTGATGTATAAAGCAGCATCGTTCATACTTCTTTCAAAGTGATTTTGAATGAAGTATGAATCTATCCTTCCATACCACGCTCTTGGCGCTTGCTTTAGCCCATATAAAGCCTTGTGGAGCCTTAGCACTTTCTCTTCTTTTCCGTCGATGACGAAACCAGGTGGCTGTGAGACATAAACTTCTTCTTCCAACTCTCCGTTTAGAAAGGCTGACTTGACGTCCATTTGGTATATCTTCCACTCCTTTTGAGCCGAGTATGCAAGTATGGCTCTTATAGTGTCATGCCTTGAGACTGGAGCAAACGTTTCTTGGTAGTCAACTCCATGTTCTTGAGAGAAACCACGAGCAACCAATCTTGCTTTGTATTTGAGTGGCTCTCCTTTAGCACCCGTCTTTATCTTGTAGACCCACTTCACGCTGATCACATTCTTCTTCTCCGGTTTATCTACAAGTTTCCATGTGTTGTTTCTCTCAATCATCGACATCTCCTCGATCATGGCTTTTCTCCATTCTTCAATCTCAGCCGCTTGATCATAGTTTTGCGGTTCTTCTTGTGCAAGAAGACATTCTTCTATAACTTGAGCCGCTTCCTCTAGATTCACCCTTGGTGCATTTTCCAAGATTTCAGTCATCGATCTGAATCTCTTTGGAGTGTTGGAGTCGCCTCCATCTTCTTCAACCGTATGTTGAGATCTTCTGTGAGAGATTTGCAGGTTATTGAAAGCATTACTTACTTGATCTATTTGATCTTTCAGTTCGTTGCTTTCTTCTTCTCCATTGATTCTCTCTTGATTTCTTGATGCAGAGATGTCGGTTATGGGCAAGACAAAAGTTTTGTCGACTTCTCTTTGTTCTTCCCAACTCCATTTCTTCTCTTCTTCGAATTCAACATCTCTTGAGACTTCAATCTTCTCGGTTTCCAGATTGAAAACCCTATAGCCTTTCGTTTGATTGCTATAGCCGAGGAAAATGCAGCGCTTTGCTTTTGCTTCAAGTTTTCTTCTTCTTTGATCCGGTATGTGAACGTAACATACACTTCCAAAGACCTTCAAGTGTGACACATTTGGTTTGTGTCCACACCACTTCTCCATAGGGGTCAGGTCGTTCTCTATCGCCTTGGTTGGAAGACGGTTTTGCAGATAAGCCGACGTGTAGACGGCTTCGGCCCAAAACTTGAATGGTAAGCCTTGTTCTGCAAGTATCGTTCTTGCCATTTCCATCAGAGATCTATTCTTCCGTTCGGCTGATCCGTTCTGTTGTGGTGAGTAGGGCAAAGTAACTTGCCTTTCAATGCCTTCCTCTTCACAAAACTTGGTGAATTCTTTTGATGTGAATTCACCACCGCCATCGGATCTTAGTATCTTGATGGAACACCCCGATTGCTTCTCGATCATCGCCTTTGCCTTCTTGAAAGTGGAGAAAGTCTCTGATTTTTGTTTAAGGAAGTATACCCAAGTCATATGAGTATAATCATCCAAAAACAACAGAAAGTAACGGCTTCCATCAAGAGATTTGTTCTGCATTGGTCCACACAAATCCGTGTGTACAATCTCAAGTTTCTCCTTCGTCCTTGTTTGAGATTCCTTTGGAAAGCTTTTACGAGACTGCTTCCCAAGATTACACGCTCCGCAAGCTTCTGTTTGGACTTCAAACTCTGGTAAACCTTTTACCAACTTCTTCTCTTGCATTTGTCGGAGCCGAGTATTGCTGACATGGCCAAGTCTTTTGTGCCATATTTTCATAACTTCTGGTTCACTTGCTTGCATCGCTTCTTCTTCAACCGAGCTTAACTTGATCTTGAAACTCTTGTTGGTCATTGGAATCTCCATGATCTTGTTGAATTTTGCATCTAGAATGCTGCAAATCTTTTCTTGAAAACACACTTGATAGCCGCTTGAGATAATCTGTGGTACACTCAACAGATTTTTCTCTAAGCCCGGAACCAAGAATACATTCTTGATGACTCTCTTTCCTTGCTTTGTCATGATCGTGATGTCTCCTTTTCCTGCCGTCATGACTATCTCTCCATTTCCGACTTTGATCGGAACTTTGATGCTCTTGTTGATATTTGAGAAATATCTCTCCTCCTTTGTCATATGGTTGGTGCATCCGCTATCAATCAACCATACGTCTTCTCTTGGTGTTGTTGTTTCTTCCTCACTTGCGGTGAACAACATATGATCCTCCTCTGATCCGCTTTCTTCTTGAGTGACGTGTGCTCTTTCTTTCCTTTTTGATCGACACACGTTTGAGAAGTGGCCTAACTTGCCACAATTGTAACATTCTTTGTTACTCTTATGATCTTTTCCCTGATCATTCTTCTTCGGTTTCTTGAAGCATTCACTCTCCGTGTGATTGCTTCTCTTGCAAAACTCACACCACTTCTTGCCTTTTGTGCCACGGTTTTTGGTGTTGTCGTGTTTGAAACCGGATTCCTTTCCTTTTGTGCGTGTATAGAACGCTCCTTCATTTGTGTTCTCATCTCTCACAGCCAACCTTGCTTCATGAGCTTTGAGGATACCGATTAACTCCGTCATCGTTGTTGTAGTCAAGTCGCGAGTTTGCTCCAACACGCTAACGATGCTATCAAATTTGGCCGGTAGAGAGATGAGTATCTTCTGAATGAGTTGTGCGCTGGTTTTCCTTTCTCCATGATATGTTAATTGACTTTCCAAATCAACTAACTTATCTGTGAATGATTTGACATCCTCTCCATCATTCATTTTAAGGTTCTCGAATTCTCGACGCAAAGTTTGAAGCTTCACCAATCGGACTTGGGGAGATCCTTCATATTCGTCTTTCAGTGCTTCCCAGGCCTCCTTTGATGATGTTGCTCCGGATATGCGTGAGAATATCTGATCGGTGACAGCGGTTTGCAAAATTTGCAACGCCATCGTGTCTTTCTCCATCGCTTCCTCTCTAACCCCTCTTGCTCTCGCCGTTTCAGGGGTCTCCTCCGTTTGTACCGGTTCCACCGGCACTCCTTCTTCGACCACTGACCAAAGTTTTCTGGTCCTCAGAATGGTCGACATCTTTATGCTCCAGAAGCCATACTTCTCCCCGTTAAATATCGGAATCACTTGGTGTGAGGAGCCTTGCATTGTCTCGACTTATTGCCTAAGACAAATGCGATCTCTGCAGTTATTTCTTCTCTTCGGTTTGATGCTTCTCTCTTGTCCTCTCTTAATCGAATAGCTCTGATACCATGTTGGAATGTTTGTGTGTTTCGATTTAGAGTAAAAACAGAGTAAAACAAAGGTTGTAACTTGATACTTTATTGATGAATGAAAGAAGTATTACAACTTGTTCTTGTTCTGAGACAACTCTCTACAAGTAATTCTAATTAGAGTACTTAACATAAAATGTGTAAAATGAAAGAACACAACTCTTGATTCAAAAAGACACAACCTAAAAACTAAACACTTGTGTCTCTTGATCAAGTAACTAACTAATGTGAATGTTAATTCCTAACTTACACGAGATTATGATTATAGTTCAACAGATCTTGTCCCGGGGTTGGGCTAACCCATAGGCTAGTGAGCTTGGCTCTTGGTACGATGGTTCAGTGTTTCGAATGGGAGATAATTGGAGAAGAATGTATTGAGACTATAGAGAAATTCCCATGATGCGACCAGCTACACCGTTGCTTGCCATGTGTAAAGCTCGTCCCATTAGAGGGTGATGTTTCACGGGATAAAAGACGAAGACTTGAAAAGTTAACACCGGTCTTCTTCCTTCTTTTTGTCCCACCATTCTTGTCTTCTTCCTCAAAATCTTCTTCACATACTTCTTTACCCATCGAAAGAAAAACTGACAGATCAATACAATTACTAGCTAGTACGAAATCATCACTTCTTGAATTATTTACTCTTTGAAATATCTTGTACGAAAAGCAAAACCGAACTCGACTATCCAACACAAAGGCATTTACTCTCTTCACGTGAATAACAATTCGTACCACGACTAGATAATAAGTCAAGCTGAGTGGACTTGGAGCAGTGTCTATGTGTATATAAGTACGGTGGATGTTTCGATCACTTGCTTATTTTTCATACGTATTTGTTGTTTTTAACTATTATTGTTTTGACGTGGATACGTGTATAATTCTTGTTGGAATGAGGATGAACATAAGAGACAATATATGTATATATATATGGTGTAATATCTATTGATTTTCTTATAAAATTAAAATAATTCTTTGAAATTTCTTTCGCTTTGTGTTTCGATTACAAAAAAAATTCAAAGAACGAAGATGGTCCGTGAGCAAGGTTTGTCCTTCTGTAATGCCAACCAACCAGAGATATATGTTGAAAATCCTTTATCAAAAAAGAATGATATATGATTATTGATTAAGGCGGCAAAATAGAGATAAACTTCTAACCATTTTGACTATAAACATGTTCTCAAATAAAAATATGTCTTGTTGTATATAGTAGAGAGTTTAAATATTTAATTGAATAATTTATGTGGATGCTAGATCCGGTGAAAAAGAGAAGTATATTGAATAAGGTGAAAGTTATTAAGGGATGTCCAAAGCTTAAATTATGGTGTTCTTTTTTTTTCACCAATATGGTGATCAATTGATGATATCACCAATTTTTCCGGTGCTCAACAAAGTGAGTATGTGAGATCTCCTTGATTTCATATTTGCTTGTGTTGAGTGTGAACTTTTTCTTCTTTGTGATATTGCAGCAACTGTTAGGGGTGAAATGAGCACATTTCCCCGAGCCCGTCGCCATGAGTAACAATGCAAAAATTCGGCCCGTCTTCAGCCCTAACCTCCTCACGAGAATGGAAAGACTTGAGGAGGAAGGCGCTCCCTTTAGTAAAAAGGAAGAAGCATTAAACCGCCAACTCGAATAAAGGAAAGAAATCAAGAGAACAAGAAGATTTCCTTAAATGATCAAGAGGAGAATATTCAGCAAGAGCCGCCTTAACTCAGCTATTTAATGAGAGGTCTTCATTCCCTGAAGAGCACACAAAAAAACCCTAAACACCCCAAAAGCATTCGCTCACCTTTTTTCTATATTATTCATTATTCGCATTACGTCTCGTCAAGGCTTGTTTGACGAGACGACCTCTTGTATCCAAACCTTCTTTCGGGTAATAAATCCACAGTTTCCCAAGTCTCCCATCCAAAGTATCTCGTCTTAAAAACACGTGTTATTTCTGGAATCAACAATTGGCGCCGACTGTGGGGACTGGGAATACTTCGGTCGGATTAAACACCTCGAATGAAGTTTCAGACGCCGCAAAAGCAACCGATGTCTAATTCAGCGGAAAGCTCTCCCGAAAGAGAACCTCGGCATGCGAACAAACCTCTCCCGAAGAATCCTCTCGAGGACGGAGAAGACCTTCTCGAGCACGAGAAGGATCACGTCGAGCACGACGAAAGCCCGTTGCGCAACGAGCTGGAAACACCCGAGGATGAAATCCCTCCGCCAGCTCCCACTCGCCGCAAATACAGAGCAAAGGCCGTCACGCACGACGACCTGGTAAAAACAATCCGAAGAGCCATGAAACCGTTCTCCGATGAAGTCCAGACGATGCGAGCATACCAGAAGAAGACGCAGGAATTCATTGATTCAATGGCCTCGGACGATGGCGAACCATCACCAACTCGTCAACTCCTGTTCGACACGCCGGCCGGTCATGCCACGGGGACCACGACAGCAGAAGCCGCTGCTAATCGAACGGAGACAAGTCGAGTCTCGCGAGCCAGCAGGCAAACCAACGCTGAGCTCGACAAAATTAATCGTCGGCTTGACGAGTTCAACTCCAAAGTGCATCTCGTCACGAGCTCTGCACCCGAGTTGACCAAAATCCTCGCGGATACCCGAAGAAGCACGCAACGGAAACCTGTAGGCACCTTATCGGTAGTCTCCTGAGGAAGTACCGAGAAGGAGTCATCACAGTGGAAGGCGACCGATCTCAAGGCAAAGACTTCGCGCCGAGACCGGCTAGGACGGGTCAGAAAGGAAAGCGACCTCGTCAGTTTCGCCCCCAGAAGCAAGGAAAGACGAATCCAGCACCCGCACTCGAGAAGAGAGATCATGACTATCCATATGATCTGCCCCCTCCGCCGAAGCGCCAGGTCAGCATGATCATGGGAGGCCTCCTAGACAATGACGACAACATCTCGGCAATCAAGGAGTACGAGCGAAAGGCCATCTCGGCACAACGTCGCCCCGATTCTCACCAAGAAACGCAACTTCATCAATATGCCCGTCAGGATATAGGCACGATATCCTTCACGGACAAGGATGCGGAGGGGCTGGATACCCCGCATCTCGACCCGCTCGTGGTCAAAATACAAGTCCACGATTGTGACGTGGCAAAGATACTAATCGATACCGGGAGCACGGTGAACCTGATCTTCAAAGAAACCCTAGACCGAATGGGAATCCAAGAAGAAACCATCAAACCGGCGTCTCGGCCACTAACTGGATTCACCGCCGAGGCCGTATTCAGTATCGGCACCATCCGCCTATCTGTCTATGTCGGCGGAATTTCCAAGCTCGTGAAATTTGTCGTCATAGACAAACCGGCCATATACAACGCCATTCTCGGCACACCATGGATCCACGAGATGAAAGCCATCGTCTCGACCTTTCATCAATGTGTCAAATTTCCGACATCGTTGGGGATTTTTACATTGCGCGGAAGCCAAAGAGTGTCGAGATCCTGCTTCCTCCAGGAACGCCGACTCCGCTCTTCATCCTCATGCATGATCAATGAAGAGCTAGACCCGCGACTCCCCTATCATCGCAGACCTAAACCTGATCTCGTCGACCAAGTCAGCATTGACGAGACGAGACCGGAAAGGTGCGTTGGTATCGGCAGCAATCTCAACGCCGAGATCAGAACCCAGCTGGTAGATCTACTGAAGGAGAACGTGCATCTCTTCGCATGGTCAATGGCAGACATGAAAGGGATAGATCCCAGGATCACCTCGCACGAGCTCAATGTCGACCCCACCTACAAACCGATCAAGCAGAAGAGGCGTAAGCTCGGCACCGATAAAGCTCAAGCAATCAATGACGAACTCGAAAAGCTACTGCGAGCCGGATCAATCACCGAAGTAAAGTACGCTGATTGGCTCGCCAATCCGGTCGTCGTCAAGAAGAAGAACGGGAAGTGGAGAGTATGCGTGGACTTCACCGACCTGAATAAGGCTTGCCCAAAGGATAGGTTTCCGCTCCCGCATATCGACCGCCTCGTCGAAGCTACGGCGGGGAATGAATTACTCTCCTTCATGGACGCATTCTCCGGCTACAACCAGATATTCATGCACCCAGACGACCGCGAAAAGACAGCCTTCATCACTGATCGAGGCACGTACTGCTACAAAGTCATGCCCTTCGGCTTGAAGAACGCTGGCGCCACTTATCAACGACTGGTCAACAAGATGTTCGCAAAACAGCTCGGCAAGAGCATGGAAGTCTACATCGACGACATGTTGGTGAAATCCGCCAAAGCTCAGGATCATGTCAAGAACCTTCAAGAATGCTTCCAGGTCTTGACAAGGTACGGAATGAAGCTCAACCCAGAGAAGTGTAGTTTCGCCGTCACTTCCGGAGAATTCCTTGGCTACATCGTGACTCAGCGCGGCATCGAAGCAAACCCCAAGCAGATCTCGGCAATTCTAGACCTCCCCTCACCAAAGAGCGCGAAAGAAGTTCAGAGGCTCACCGGCCGAATCGCTGCTCTGAATAGATTAATCTCGCGTTCGACCGACAAGTGTCTCCCCTTTTACCAGCTGCTCCGCTCCAACAAGCATTTCAAATGGGACGAGGATTGTGAAAACGCATTCAAGCAACTAAAGGAGTATCTCACCACACCGCCTGTCCTCGCAAAACCTGAAGATGGCGAGACGCTATTCCTCTACATTGCAATATCTAGCACAGCCGTCAGCGGCGTATTGGTCCGAGAGGATCGCGGCGAACAAAAACCCATCTTCTACGTGAGCAAGATTCTCAACGGTTCCGAGACGAGATACCCTACCCTCGAAAAGTTGGCTTTAGCAGTAGTGATCTCGGCGAGGAAATTGAGACCATACTTCCAATCGCACGCGATTATCGTCCTCTCAAGCCAACCGCTACGCCAAATTCTTCACGGCCCAAACCAGTCAGGACGGATGGCGAGATGGGCGGTGGAGCTGTCAGAATACGATATCGAATTCAAAGGCCGAACCAGCGCTAAATCCCAGGTTCTCGCCGACTTCATTGTCGAGATCCCACCAGAGCTCGACGTAATCGAAGTTGAGCATGCACCCAAATGGCTTCTGCACGTCGACGGAGCTTCATCCAAGCAAGGATCTGGTGTCGGCATCCGCCTCGTATCTCCTACAGGCGAGATACTCGAACAATCTTTCAAGCTCAGTTTCCCAGCATCCAACAACGAAGCCGGGTATGAGGCAATCATTGCAGGACTTCGTCTCGCAAAGGAAGTTGGTGCCGAACATGTGCACGCATTCTGCGATTCCCAGCTCGTAGCAAAGCAATTCAGCGGAGATTACGACGCCAAAGATGACCGCATGGACGCATACCTCAGGGTAACGAAGGAACTATCCGAGCAGTTCACGACGTTTGAATTAACGAAAATTCCCTGTGCCGAGAACACAGAAGCCGACGCACTCGCCGCCTTAGCCTCGAGAACCGACTCAGCTTGTCAAAGAACGATTCTCGTCGAGACGATCAAGCAACCTAGCATCAAACTTCCTAAAGGAGCACTCGTCATGGCAATATCTCAAGAAGAGGAAGAAGACGAAGAGGATGAGTCAATGATTCCCGAGTCAGAAGTAGATCGACGTCGTCCATGGCAAGACGAGATCAAAGATTATCTCGTCAACGGGACGGTCCCAGAGAATCGTTGGGCAGCTCGTCGATTACGTCGCAAAGCCGCCTACTACTTCCTCCAAAACGACGAATTGTTCCGCTGGACCGCAAACAAAATCATCCTACGCTGCTGTGATGAGACACAAGCTAAGAACGTGATGATCGAGACTCATGAAGGAGCTGGAGGAAACCATGCCGGCGGAAAATCTTTGGCCTCCAAGATCAAGAAGCACGGTCTTTTCTGGCCAAAGATGATCGAAGATTGCGAAAACTACACCGCAAAGTGCATTCCCTGCCAGAGACATGCCCCGATCATCAATGCCCCGACGCAAGCGCTTCAAACTTCTGTCCCGGCGTATCCCTTTATGCGATGGGCGATGGATATCGTCGGCCCGATGCCACGATCCCGGCAATGCGCATACCTCCTGATCGTCACGGATTATTTCACCAAGTGGGTAGAAGCTAAAGCCTTCAAAAATCCCACTGCCAAAGACGTGCAGAACTTCGTCTGGCAATACATCATCTGCCGGCACGGTCTACCATACGAAATCGTCACTGATAATGGTGGCCAATTCATCGCGGCAAGCTTCCGCGAGTTCTGCGCCAATTGGAAGATCAAGCTCGCCTACTCCACGCCGAGATACCCCCAAGCCAATGGGCAGACCGAAGCAACAAACAAGACCATCGTCGACGGCTGAAGAAGAGACTCGAAGGCTACAAAGGAGCATGGGTAGACGAACTTGACGGAGTGCTTTGGTCTCATCGTACAACTCCCAGGTCAGCATCTGGCGAGACACCTTTCTCCCTCTCTCACGGCTGTGAAGCCTTAGCCCCAGCCGAGCTGCATGTTGCGAGCCTACGTCGATCTCTTATGCCCCTTAGCTCGTCATTAAACGACGAAGCCCTGCACGATAACCTCGTCAACGCTGAGGAGTTAAGAGATCGCGCCCTCTTGCGTATGCAAAACTATCAGCAGAAAGCGACAAGATACTACGCTAAGAAGGTCCGCAACCGCCGCTTCGCATTGCACGATCTCGTCCTGAAGAAAGTCCATGACTTCACCAAGCCCGAGCATGCCGGCAAATTCGGTTTCAATTGGGAAGGACCATACCGCATCACGCAAATCGTCAAACCAGGGGTGTACCAGCTCGAAGACGACGACGGAAGCATACTCCCTCGCTCGTGGAACTCCATGAACTTGCGCAAGTTCCACCACTAGACGAGGAGCATCTCGTCAAAAAAAAAAAAAAAAGACATATTCACTGCATGAACACTTGTAACGAACTACGAATGGCTTGATCCCGGCATGGGTACGTAGGCAGCCTTTTCACCGAGGCGCAGCTATAACTTAATAAAAATAAAAAGCTGTTTTATTTTATTAATTCGCTTGTATGCATGCAACTTTTTCTGAATCCTTGAGAAGCATTCCATCTCGGCAGAAAAACTCAAGCAAGAATTTCCTGTTTGACTTAGGTCAAAATAGATGTTTTGGTGTGCCTAGTGAACTCGGCAAAATCAGAGTCATAAAATTCCTTTAGTACTCGGTAAATTAATGAGTCTCAACGCCTCTGGAACTCGGCAGAATAATGAGTCCTTGTCTATGAGCTCGGCAAACAAAGAGAGTCTCAAAGCTACTCTGAAGCGCACGCATAAAAGAGTAGTGTCGACGTTCTGGCCAAACGATTGACCGCACATCGCACCAGTGGACTGATCATCCACCATTCTTTAAGAATAACGCACTACAAGTCGAGAGCACGCATATCTCGCACGGCCCTAAGCCATATGGGCAAGCAACAATCGCTATCTTGTTAATCATATTCGACTTAGTGGCGTAGGAGTAATTCGAAATTCTAGATTTCGGTTCCTGTTACCGGCCTAAAAAGCGCCACCGCAAACAGATCCAACAAGCACGGATCGGTGTCTCTTAAATACGAGAATTCTGACGAGCTGTGTGGCATCCCATCTCGTCAGATGCATAGCATTGTCATAGCGAGTAGCATCTCGTCACGACAAAACTTGAGCATGTCGAGTCGCCTCAGCAAGTTGAACAACTTATCTAATGACGATTAGACATCTGAATCATTCCGCTAGATTGACGACATGGTGCATCTCATTAAAGGATATAGATTAAAAGCAGGATGTTTCAAAAAGCACGAAATCATCAACTATATTCGCGATATTCATCTCGCATAAATTAAAAAGATGAACAGGGAAGTAAAGCAAATACTTAAATTTCAAATCCTGAAAAGCATACGGATTAAAACCCTCCCGGGCAATGTTATTACATCGGCATGAATCGCCGCGATTAAGCAAGAAGTAGAGTTCTTAAAAGCAAGAAAAAGGAGAGAATAGAGACAGAGTCCTAAGCAGCCTCGGCCTCGGAAGCATCTGGACCCACTCTCGCCCCGGCTTCAGCATTAGCCGCTCCTGAACTCTCTCTCGTCGGCGACTCACCTCTTGTCAGCTCGGCAAGATTAGGCCTGAAAGTATGATACATTGTCCCAAATTGATCAAACCTCCTCGGAGTGATCCACGCGTTATCAAAGCAAAAATCAGCAAGATTAAAACAGAAATCTAACCTATGTGGCGCTGCATAATCGTATGCGCCGATATCGACCTCGTCGATCCTCTCTCCGGCAGCCCTACTCTCTTCAACTTTACCTTCCAGCGTCGAAATTCTGGGAGACACCTCTCGTCTTTCGCACATAGTCAAGCAGCGCTTCGTCAACCGCAATCTTGACCACCGCTTTCTCCACCTCGTCGCGCTGCGCGACGAATTTGCTGAGACGATCGAGACGGGGAGCATACCAGTCCTGCATATCGTCATAGACACGGGTAGCGACGTACTCAGCCTGCTTCTGGCGGGACTGTCGGAGACGGGAAGCCTCAGCTGCAGCACCCTCCGTATCTCGGCAAGCTTTCTCTTCGATCTCCGCGACTTGGGCGTGCAGCCTGGTCACCTCATCCTGAAGGCCAGCTGCCTTCAGGATCTCACCATTCAGGACGCCAACCTTCCGCTCGAGGCCAGCCTTCTCCAGCTTAAGACGCTCCATTCTCGCGTCCCTTCCCTTGGATTGCTCGGACTGCAACCTGCTGATCTCCTCCCGAGCCGCCTTCAGCATAGTGTCATACTGCTGGATAACTGAAGAAAACTTCCAAGCAGCACTGACGAGATCCACAGAACCATCGCAGAAGTCGTCCTTCAGCTCGACCTTCTTGAGAGGGACTCCCCAATGAGGCTTCGGCTTACAGCTCCATACCAACTCAGCGCAGAACTTCGGGTTAAGCATGAGAGGAGCACCCCCCGACCACACTATGGACACCGCGTCCGGATCCGGAGTCGCGGGATCAGTAGGCTCGACCTTGGGGCCCGACGAGCTCGCCCCAGTATCATGACCAGAATGGCCTCCTGGTTGATGAGACGGATCCTCGCCGAGCTCGTCACCACCTTCTTGACGAGATGGCTCGTCACCGCCTCCTTGATGAGATGACTCGTCATCACCTCCTTGACGAGATGGGTCGTCATCACCAGGAGGAACGTCTTCCTCATCAAGCACGACCTCAGGAGTCGTCTCGGCGGCAGGCGACGACCCCTTGGCCCTCGCCTCTCTCTCAAGCTTGGCTCTCTTCGCAGCCCTGCATAAACCACAGCGCGTAAGCAACACACACCAAAACACAGCAAGAAACCAGTTGCCTCTAAGAAGACTTACTTCGTCCTCGACGCAATCGAGGAGGCCGGACATTTTGGTGGATTGCTCGGCTCGGCAGCCGATCTGGCCTTCCTCTCCTTCGGGGGGGAGTCGGGTATAAGAATGGTGTCATCAACAAACGCGGGAGCCCTCTTCTTGAGCCCTATCTTCTTAGGATGACGAGACGGTTTAGCTGCAAAAAGATCACGCAAAGATCAACGACAAGCATAGTCATAACACAAAACTTGAGAATCAAAAAGCAATCAGATTCTCACCAGTTGATGGAGTCGAAGCAGACTTGGTCCTTCCTTCTCTCTTCCTCCTCTTCCTCTCCTCGAGCTCGGCAGCAAAGTCGGCCCAGATGATCCGACTCCGATCTCGCAGAGCCTCGCACTTCTTCCGAAATGCGGTAGATGTTGGTCTCGGCACGACCCTCTCTGCAAAGCAAACGAAAGCAAAAGGTTAGAATACAAGACCCAACTCAATCTATGCCGCGACGAAACCTACAAAGCAATCTACCAGCTTCATCGACCCATCCCGTCAAGACATGGTTGGGGTTGAAATCCCCGATCGACACACTGTCTTTCTTGACATAAAAATAATAGTGCTTCCAGTGATGGATCTTGTCTTTGTGGGCTCCATACACAATGTCGTGCCTCATCGTGGTACAGAATCGTCTGAACCTCCCCTCCCTCGCGCTGCCACGAAAATCGGTAACACGCTCGAAGAACTCTCGGTCGAAGACGATCCCGAGATGCTTGGCCAAGGCCTCGGTAAATATCATATGGCGAACCACACCGTGAGTCAGCTGACTCATGGGGACGCCGCGCTGATAAGCGTAGTCCAGCAGAAGGCGGAAAATGGGGAATCGCACCCCGAACTCTGTGAACCAGCACTCGTAAGCGCAGAACCATCCCGGCGGAGCGTCATCAGGTCTCTGTTCCGCCGTCGGAATCCGAATCTCTACGGCTCGAGGGAATGAACATCTCGATCTAAGAGCCGCAATGATCCCGTCATCGACCCAAGACCGACCGTCGGCAACTAAAGAAGTAGCCGGTGTGCGCCAAGGCATCTCGACAGCCAGGGGAAGGCCCTCAAGCAAAACCTGATCTGGAACCGCCGACTCGTCCAGATCCATCTCGGAGTCCGCATCCGAGTCATCTTCCGGGATCCTGTCACGATACCCGGAACTCTCACTTTCCTCGTCCCGCAAGGACGGAGCGTCAAAGTCGGCTCGGACCCTCGAAGAAGAATCCTCAGCCTTAGAAGCCGCCGCAGCAGCCGCCGCCGCTTCCGCCATTGCCGCCCTACGACGACGCTCCATGACCCGGCCCACTCGGACCGCATCTCCGAGAAAGCCCGGAACCATATTTGACAGCGGGATATCATCGTCATCCCTCACGACGGCTTTCCCTTTCCCCTTTCGATCTGAAGAATCCATTGCGCACTCGGGAACGAGAATCGGAAGTCGAAAAGACGAAATTCGAACAAGCAGAAACCCTAAAAATTCTGGCGAGACGGAAATCGAGACGAGAAGAGAAGAAATTCCGAGTCAAGAAGCAAGCAAACTCAAGCAATCGGCGAAATCCTAAGGCAATTAGGCGAGATCTATTGATTCGAATAATCGAGTCGGTTCAAATTCCAGAGAAGAGAAGAAGAAAATTACCTTTTCTCTTGAGGCGGTTGAAGACAGCAGACAAGCGAAAAAGGAATTAATGTGGGAAGAGAAATTCGAACAGTCCTTTTAAGAGAAATTTCGCGATTTTCAAGGGAAAAACTTCCCTTGAACTTTTTCTCTTCCCGTTTAAAGAAACCTAACGGAACACGGGCCTTTTTTGCAAAATCTCAACCGCCGGCCCGCCTTTGCAAACTTTAAACTGCCAGCACGTGTGTCGATGACGTGGCAACCCCACTCTTGACGAACTGCCTGCTAAGCGGCACAACTCCTTCTTTCGACGAGCTGATGTTGAAATAAGGATGAACGGATATTCTCTTCGACGAGCTGATTCGTATGAGACCGTTATAGATGGTTAGGTCTCTTTGACGAGCTGATGTCGAGGACAATCATCAAAATGCATATTCTCTTGCGGACAAGATGACGTCAACGTACTCTTTTCCCTTCTTATGGTTTTTGTCCCAAACCGGGTTTTTCCATATCAAGGTTTTAACGAGGCGGTACGAATCTAAAGTCAATCGCATCGAAGACGAGCTAGCATTGGCATCTCGCACTTGTTACTAATAGCTCCTAGGCTCAACTCCCATTCATGAAGTTCGCCGAGATCAAACTGCATTTGACTCGCCAAACTGGGGGGGGGACTTATTGTTAGGGGTGAAATGAGCACATTTCCCCGAGCCCGTCGCCATGAGTAACAATGCAAAAGCCCGGCCCGTCTTCAGCCCTAACCTCCTCACGAGAATGGAAAGACTTGAGGAGGAAGGCGCTCCCTTTAGTAAAAAGGAAGGAGCATTAAACCGCCAACTCGAAGAAAGGAAAGAAATCAAGAGAACAAGAAGATTTCCTTAAATGATCAAGAGGAGAATATTCAGCAAGAGCCGCCTTAACTCAGCTATTTAATGAGAGGTCTTCATTCCCTGAAGAGCACACAAAAAACCCTAAACACCCCAAAAGCATTCGCTCACCTTTTTTCTATATTATTCATTATTCGCATTACGTCTCGTCAAGGCTTGTTTGACGAGACGACCTCTTGTATCCAAACCTTCTTTCGGGTAATAAATCAACAGTTTCCCAAGTCTCCCATCCAAAGTATATCGTCTTAAAAACACGTGCTATTTCTGGAATCAACATCAACTCTTACAACGTCACCGACTACAGGTACAAAAGAACGATTTTCACAATTGCTTTTGAGCACCTTGAAACTGGATTTCATAATAACCCCCTCATTTCAATATCTCTTTCAGATCAATGTCCACATCGCTAGAGATATATGGTAGAGACGCTAACGTTTGTCGATAGAAAGCTAATTGTGTAATTTCAAAATTTCGATTATGAGTAAAAATCCAGCTCTAAAATGATGCCGTTTTAGCTAAGTAGATATATGAAATTTGTGTAGTTTGATGTCTTTTACTATAATTACCTGCAACCAGTAATTATTAACGTTGTATACGATGGTGGATTATATGAAAGTCTTGGTTCAGTGATGAATGTTTGTTTCCTCAAATATGAATCATATATAATATTTGGTTGTCTATTATTATTTATGTAAAAAAGGGATTGTAACAAAAGCCTTGATGATTGATGAGTAAAGGTAAGTAGGTAACGGACAAGAACTAGCTAAGTTTGCCCATAGAATTACCGACCAAAAGTTCAGACAATGGGAAGTCACATTTCCCTCTCTTTCTCTCTCAATCTCTATTGGGAATTATAGACAAAAAGAAACAACTAATAAAACCAATGAACGAATTAATATATTCAAAGTTTCTGAAACGAATAAGATCCTCAATAATTATGTAACTTATGAATACATATCTTCTTCAGTATGTGTTCTGGTTCATCTTTATATGTGCTTAAGTTTGGTGTTTGATACACACCAAACTTATTGTGTTTTGGGTGTTTGTATATCCATTTACACACACACACAAAAAAAAAAAAAAACACGGAAATGCGTATGAACAAATGTTAAAACATTATTATGGTCATCAGCAACATAATAAAAGATATGTAGACCATAATTTTTCTTGGGGGGAATTGTACAAGATATTTCTAGAATTTCACCCAATACATTTATTGAATTATATATTACACGAAACTGAGTTGGCTTAAATAATTAAGTAAAAAGGTTGTGTATAAGCATAACATGTAGCACATATATGCAAGTCGAACAATTAAAGATACAAGAAAAATGCCAAAAAAGACATGAGTGGAGAAACCAGGCTAGACACCACTATAAACCATGATGCACTTTTTCGGTTGTTGTTCTTGTAATTTTCATAAGGCGGAAATGATACCCATCATCACCTTGCTTCTTAGGGCATTACATCAAGTCGAATTATATAGGCGGAAATGTTGTATTATTATTTTCGACTGAAAATTTAGCAGGTGAAAAAGGCAAAAGGCGGAAATGTTGTATTATTATTAGAGAATAATTTCATCCAATCTGTATTTTTTTGGACTACTCAAATTGTTCTCTTTACTCTTTTTGTTTTTGTTTTTTTTCTTAAATTATTAATTCTTCTTAGTATCATTATATACATGCCAAGGAAGAGCTGAAATACATATGTTATGAAATATATATCGTACAGGGAAGAGTTGAATCCTCGGCTGATTAGTGTTTGAGATGATCGAGACCACCGCGTGCCAATCCGAGGAGTAGCTCCGTTGCAGAAGACCCCTGGTCAAGGCAGACCATATCGCTGCAGAGAAACTGCAGGTGAAGAAGAACAAGTGATTTCTGGTTTCCAAATGATACCGGCACAACACGCATGAAGAGTTAGACATTGGCGTTCCAGGACAGAATTATATACATGTACGATATGTACATATGTTAACAAATAACAACAGTCTTTAAAAAAAAAAAAGTACATATGTTAACAAAAATAGTTATACATTGGTGTAATGATAAATATAGATAATGGTAAAATTCCTTCTATAAAGTTGCTAAGCGAATGAAAACAAATCCTCCACAAAAGATGTCAAACAATTATTCAAGGTCAAGAACCCAATTATTTAACATCTAAATTTATACTCATTTTTATTATGCAATGGTAAATACAAAATGGTACGTGCTAAATAGTAGTTCCACCTATTCCGAAAGAATCTTTTGGGTGACTGACAAAAACCCACCCGGAACACACTTTACAAATCGGAGCTCAAAAATTGCCTCTCATTACCCAAACATAAATATACTTTTTTCAAATAAATAAATCCAAAATCGAATTTTTAAACAATTCAATAATACTTCAACGGAATATTTATAAAAAAGGTACTCGTACGTAAACCCTCTCCTCTGGTTCCCCTATTTAAACCCTATAACACTTCAACACCAAATCCTCAAGCTTCTTCTTCTTCCATTTTTTTGCTCTTCTCACAAGCATTGACAATGTCAAAGACTAGAGTCATGCATAGCTTCAATGGAGTTTCAATCGACGGTGGTAGCCACCGTAGATTGCCAGAAACAAGTCCAATCATGGCGTCTCCTCCGCTCAATCATTAAGCTTCTCATCCCAACTTGCAACTCCACATTAGTCCAAGAACTCGAACAAGAAAAACCTAACTTGGGAGGCAAGAACATTTACAACGACATCAAATCACGCACTTCCTCTTTTCGTTCCTCCTCTTCTCTTTCTTCATCCACAGTCACAAGAACGATCTTCGGATACCGTAAAGGAAAGATCAACTTCTGCATCCAAACACCAAGAAAATCGGAAAACCTCGATCTTCTTCTCGAACTAGCCGTTCCAACAACGGTCCTAGCTCGAGAAATGAGAGGACGAGCGTTGCGTATAGTCTTGGAACGCAACAGCGAAAAAGAAGAGTCCGTTCTGAAGACACCGTTTTGGAATATGTATTGTAACGGAAAAAGAGTTGGAAAACGCCGTCCGTCGAAGGATGACGTGTCAGCGTTGACAGCTCTGAGTAAGGTTGTGGTTGGAGCTGGAGTTGTGACCGGTAAAGAACTTGGCCGGTCCGATGATGAATTGATGTATTTGAGAGCTGGTTTCAGAAGAGTTTGTGGTTCGAAAGAATCTGAATGGTCCAGCTGGGAATATCGGACAAGAACTCAGTATCTTCTTCGTTCCATCATCCGTCTGATTCAATAACAGCGACTGTAGTCAGAGCCGCCCTGAGCCCAAGCAAAGCAAGCGCTCATAATTTTGCAGAAAAAACGTTATATAGATTTCGGCCCTTGATTTTGCTAAAAATGTCAGTAGAAGGAATGGTTATTAATGCTGGTTTCACTTAGTTTAGAGGTGGTGGGTTCGATTCTTGCACGGGTATCAAGTGTGATGCCAAGTCTAGGGAAGTGATCAAGCTCCAAAAGGACCAAAACATTCGTTTTCTAGACCTTTCCAAAATGATTTATATGGTCAAATTCCATCATCCTCGTCCTCAATTTTGGATAACGTGACAGGCCTGATAAGGCCCGTTTTAGGATCTCAACCCATTATAAGTGAGTCTAACCCTAATCTCTTGTCCAAATCTCTCCACTTGCTCGATCTCCGTCAACACCATGGATAGCGAGAAGAAAGTCTACGGTAAGATATCTCTATCTATCTCTTGCTTGAAATTGAAATTGTTTGTCTGGAGTAGATTTCATGGGTAATCTCGTCGATCAATCTAATCAAATTCGTAAATGTTTATGTTTTGTGAAAGCTCTGTGGGTCAATCTAATGAATTTCTTCGTCGTAATTGTTTATGTTTTATGTTTTGTGATAAATCTATGTATATCATCGATCATCGATCGTATCAATCTAAGCAATTTCGTCGTAATTGTTACTATGCAGCTGCAGATACATATGTCTTCTGGGACATCGTGGATTTCAAAGTCGATGAGGATGAGGATGAGATTGATTCGTTTCATACAGATCTTGAATTCTCTCTCTTGAGAGAGGGTCATAATGGTGCTATGATTATCATAGCTTATGGTCATGCAGAACGTTCTTCTCTATTGGGGTTGGAGTCTTTACATCCCCACATCCAATTGAAACGACAAAGTGAGTGAAATATTTTACTGTTTTTTATGTTTACTACTTGTATATATGTATGTAATGTAATCTTGGTCTGTCTGTCTGTTTACATATAGGCACTAAATTTGCGAGACTTAATCATATGTTACTGGACATGGTCAGTTGTGTACATATTAATCGTACAGAAAACTTCATGCTAATTATGAAAGGCATGGCAGAGGAAGACGCAGAGGTTGTGCGCGTTATTAAAGAACTGCAACAAAGAGATCGCCATGTTATCTTAGTAGTGGATGATAGTGAAGAACTCTGCGCATACCCATCAGAGGTACTGTCTAGTTGCACCGTATGGCTTTGGAAAGACCTTTTGCATGGAGAAAGACCTATACGCCGCCCTCTTAACACAAGTGAAGACAATGATGATGATGATGATGATGATGATGATGATGATGAAGATGATGATGATGAAGATGATGATGATGATGACGACGACGACGACGACCACGTTTATGTCCCTAAACGTGGTGATGCTGGTCCTGGACGTACCGTCTCTCTTGATGATGGAAGCTCAATTACTATCTATTGCAATTATTGACTTGTATCGCATTACTATGCTTTTTTTTTTTTATCAGTGTTTGATTGTGTTATTTCAACTTATATAATGTTAGACAGATTATTATTATGCATCGTGCTTCTCTTTCTAGTAATGCATCAAAACGAAAATTCCTGCCAAACAAATATGTCTTGTCTTTGTTAGATTGTTTGCATGTTCCGAGATTACTACTAGGAGGCTAATCTAGCTCCTGTTGAGGTTACAAAACTCAGAAATCATACTCAAATCTTAATCTCCATCTTCAATCTCTTCGCTCTTTTTGATCTACAACTTTTCTGATAGAAATCACAGTCTTCAAACTTCAACAAAAAGGTATTTGTGGTGATTTTTTTATAGGAAATGCATCACTGACAAGAATGCAAACATCTGTAAAAAACGTGATCATCATGAAGAGCTTTTCAAGGAGGATTACTATGCTTTTAACCTTGAGAAACTTCAGGTACAGTATTTACCTTCTTAACCCCATGCATTGTAAGAGAGACATTTCAGTGAAAATGTTTACTACTTCTCACTGTTGAGCTGGTAACTGCTGGTTCGTCGACCACTGGATCACTAAGAGAACATGTTGTTGTCATGTTTATCTTTTGTTAATTATCCATTTA
The DNA here is from genome assembly GCA_026724425.1 of Erythrophleum ivorense. Classification (NCBI taxonomy): domain Eukaryota; kingdom Viridiplantae; phylum Streptophyta; class Magnoliopsida; order Fabales; family Fabaceae; genus Erythrophleum; species Erythrophleum ivorense. The sequence continues at coordinate 351,201 of JAIUCV010000283.1, forward strand.
CTTAAGGGAAAATAATTCAGCTTAAAAATCATCTCATTCACGCGCTCAAAAATGTTATGTGATAGCTGTAATAGAAAAACAAAAGAAGATAGATACAAGTAGAATCGAGATTTTGATTGTGTGGAACCAAAAAAATATGTTATCGAGTCTAAATTAGAATAATTTCTTACTTTTTTGCGATTTTTTTATACTAAATATTTTTTATTATTTGAGACTTCAATTTCCAACTCAAATATTGCAAAGTCTGAGATCTGGAACGTTAGTCAAAGCTCACCTTGGGAATAATTCAGAGGACCCAACAACCTGATTTTACATAATAAACACTATATGTTCCCTATTGTAAGGCCAAATATATTTATCAACAGAAGAACGAATCTGTTTTACTAGAAGCACCTCTTTAGGTATAAGTAATAATTCAGCTTTGAATCATCTCATTCACGCGCTCTCCTGATTTCATAACATCACAGACCATCAAATCATCTTCTATATTAACCTGACTAACAACTCTTGGAGGTAGTATCGGTAACCAATTATCCAAAGATACACTTGTTGTAGCTCCGTTACGTATCCAGAGGTGCTTTTATTTTTTTTTTCAGATAACGCAACAAGAATAAGACTGATCTCATTGTTTTGCATTTACATATATTTCAGCCTCAAAACGTGGTAGAATGCATAGCATGTTACTGGACATGCATTTGTTGGCACTGGACAATCTTAGTTGTGCTCCAACAAACTTGATGGCAATCACAAAAGACTTGACGTGGGATGAGGATGAAGAAGAAACTCAGTTCGCCACTTGTCTTATGGTTTTGAATTCCGAGTGCTACAATGTTCTCTTGGTAGTGGTTATTGATAACCTCGAAGATCAACTAACAAAGATGCCTTATAACTTGAACTACTCTGCCTGGTTATGGGAAGACCTATCTGGTGATGGACGATATCCTATCTATCCTCTAGACCATGCCATTGTCGAAAGGTTTCGACGACAACCACCACCAAAAATGTACATGTACGAAGAGGAAGATCCCTGTCCTCGCTGTGGAAAATAATCCTTTTTTTTTGTTAATCAATAATGTATTCTCTTGGTTGTGGGCAAGTTGAGCTAAACAGAATAGTATATTTTTTCTAGCAAAACCTACAATTCCATGTAGAACAATTCTTGGCCAGGTTGATCAACAAAACAGAAATAACCATAGAGCCAGTTCCAATGTCAAATACGTTATGCCAATGAACTCAAACCATATGTAAGATTGCAATATATGATCATTTCGATTTATTGAAGAGAAGAAAAAAAGAAGAAGAAACTCTCAAGTAGAATTTGCATACCAATTAAAATTATGAAAGTCAGAAAACAAAATCGGATCACATAGTTTAGGCGCCAAAACCATAACTAAGAACAAACTAATCACTCATAGACGCTGACACGTGTCGTATCTTAACGGTATCAAGTAACGGCTACAATTTTCCGCGCGCAAAACACACTCTTAGTCTTAGGAGTTAGGGACTAATTAGCGGAACTTTACCAGAGATTGACAAACCATAGCCTTTAAGACCAACGTAATTTGCCGGATTGTTTGTCATCACCTTCATCGTTCTAACTCCAAGATCTCTCAGAATCTGCATCACAAACATCTCTGCTTTAATAACCTTTGCAGCTATCAAAAAACACAGTTAAAAAGAAAAAAGATTCGATTTTTGTTCTATTACTTGTGCTCCAATGCCGTATTCTCTTGAAGCAACAGGAAATGAAACAGTTTCGGTTTGATCTGAAGTGTTGCTGTAAGTACGAGGCTTGTGGGTTAGGTCAATGCCTTTAGCTTCAGGACCACGTAAGTATACAAAAACACCTCTCCCAGTTTCTTCAATCTTCCTCATAGCAATCGCTAATTGTTTCCCACCAGAGCCGTTTCCAAATATATCATCCGTGATACACTCCGCGTGTACTCTCACCAGAACATCCTTCCCATCTCCGATCTCTCCCTGTGTTTTTATCAAGATTTGGGTATAAGAAGGAATCAAAACAAAGCATGAGTTTCAAATTAGGGTTTTGTATGTTTACTTTGACCATTCCAATGTGCTCAACTCCATCAAGCAATGACTTGAAGCAATATGCTTTGAACGGTCCCCACATTGTAGGTATAGGCGCTACCGCAGTAAACTCGACCAGTCTCTCTCTTTTCCTTCGGTATCTGCCAGACCAAATTCCGCAATCGAAATCAAAAACCGAAAACATCAGTAGTAGATGATGATCTTGAAGTATTGTGTTATTGTACCTGATTAAGTCGGCGATTGAAACAATTTTCAAGTTGTTATCTTGAGCGAATTGGCGGAGTCTTGGTAACCTAGCCATGGAACCATCATCATCTACAATCTCACATAAAACCGACACTGGCTCTAAACCGGCTAACACAGTCAAGTCAACAGAGGCCTCTGTATGCCCTGCTCTTTTGAGAACACCGCCTTCTCTGTATCTCAAAGGAAAGATATGACCAGGACGATTGAAATCTTGAGGCTTTGAATCTTTTGATGCAAGAGATAATATCGTTTGCGCCCTATCACGAGCTGACACACCTGTCGATGTTCCATTTTTCGCGTCCTAACAAAGATTTTCAACATTGTTTTTCATCATCACACAACACTAAGAAGAAAATGTGTTTTAGTGTTATACTTACCACTGAAACTGTGAAGGCCGTGCAGAGTTTCTCCTCGTTCTCCTTTCGCGTCACCATTAAAGGAAGCTTTAATCTCTCCAAGTCTTCGCCTTTCATACTCGCACACACGATTCCAGTCCCATGCTTCACCACAAAAGCCATAGCTTCAGGTGTTACCAACGATGCAGCCATTATCAAATCTCCTTCGTTTTCTCTGTCTTCATCATCCACAACAATTACCAACTGCATAACAAACACAAAAGCTTTCACTTAAGATCCTCTCCTTCTAACACATCAAAGGCAACACTGTTTGCTAACTATAACAAACCTTGCCCTGTCTAATATCCTCAATAGCTTGAGGAATAGAGGCAAATCCATCAGTAGGTCGATCAAGATCAAACTCTTCATCCTCAACTTCAGACGAAGAATCCATTGTTGTTGTGGGAATCATTTCTGCTGCTAATGTTCCAAACGAAACCAAATCTGGTTGCAACTCGATTCCCATTGATCCATTAGAGGAAGAGAAGACATCTCCTTCCTCAGACTTTATCACTCCCATTCTAACATTGAATCTCTTTGATATGATCCCAGGACACATCCAATTCTCTCTAAATGGCTTTGTTCTCTTGACATCACTGGAAAAAAATCATGGAGATAGCATAATCAGACACACATGCTCATCTTCTTCCTGTTCAATTGAAAAAAGGGTCTAAATCTAATGTATCTCAATTGCAGAAACATGAACCACACACCCAAATTCATAGAAATGCTTATCGGAAACTAAAGCTAAAACCTTTAAGAAGCAGCGATTCGCGATTCAACTTATAACGAATTCCCCCAAAATTCGAAATCGTAGCTAAGCGTAAGGAAGAAATTAAGCGACGGTGATACAGGGAGAGATAGAATTTGATTACCGCCAAGGAAGAAGATGCGTGGAGTCGCAACGCAGATTAAGCGACGCCATTTTCATGTAGATCAAGAGACAGACGACGAGTTTTGAGGAAGAAGTAGAAGAGAGCGAATCGCCGCCGTAGAATCACACTGTGTGTTGCCGGTGATCGTTCTCTGCTGACGTGGCGGTGTTGTAGATATTTTTTGCTTTTTATGGATAAGCACGAAGACTCTCTCTCTCCTCGGTGACGGCGTCGTTTTGCATTAAAAACGATGTCGTATTAGGTGGAAACACGAACCCCCCTTGTTATTATTATGTGTCGGTGAACATAAACTTGGCTTGAGTGACTCGTCGTCTTATTTAAGTTTCATTGCATACTCGACACTTTTGATTGGCTAATGATTTTATTCACCAAATCCAAACCTTACTTTCCATTTTTCGTAGTAGTATTTCTTTTATAAATAATTTAGCATTTTATGAGAATATGAAATTGACTATTTTATGAGTTGTTGTTTTTTCTTTATTTTAAGTTTTTAACTATTTGAATCGCAATAAATTGGTATATATCTCTTAGACGAGTGTTATATTTAGAAGAATACAGTTTACATTTTCTAAAGAAAAACAAACTAATTATATCACCAGTGGCTTGTACGTGGCTTATACCAGAATAGAAACTTATTAGGTGAAATAATCAAAGAACCAACCCCGATTTCAAAGAAAAATATGTGTTCTGGAGAATCAAAAAGCCAAACCCAAAAAAAACTCACTCTTGTTGCTGTCACATAGGGCCAACACCTCTTGTCTCCATTTGCATTGCCACCAAAGTCATTATCCCATAACTTGATTATAAAATTTATAAAGGGATTACAGAAATATTTAAAAAAGCATATAATCCAATTATTACAGCTTTAACAAAAGATATGATTAGATTACCATGCGAATAAGACAAAATAAGATTGTGTAAATTGGTGTCCAATATCTCGAAAGCTTTTTTGGTTTAGCCGTTAGCAAAACAAAATCTTGAGAATTCTGTGATAGCAATTTTCTTTACAGTATATAAAAGGTCTAAACATATGATTAAATCGTTTTTCATAACTTTAGGTATTGCATTACCAACCACACATTAAAATTAGACATCTAATTTGGATAAAAACATTTACAAAAGAGTATACACAAATCTAGCTTTAAAATTTTTAAAAAAAAAAAAAAAAAAAAAAAAAAAAAAAAAAAAAAAAAATCTAGCTTTAAAAGTACGAGTTAAACAGTTTGTCAAACAATTTAAAGAAAGGGAAACGAAAGAAAGAAAAAAATGAACCTAGCTCAGAATAAACTAAAATCATCTAGAAAATTAGAAATGTAGATCATGCATTATTTTTTAACCAGATCCATCTAAATTTTTAGGCAATTGACCTATGCATTTTTTATAGATATTTAAACCATTTATTCGTGTACATCACATCACATCACTATTAGTGAAAATTTTATGTTGAAAATTGTAGCAGATCTCATATAACTATAATAGTTGTTTATAATTACAGTTCAATTTTCAGAAGATAAAAAATAATATAAGCATTTTTTTAAACGTTTGCCCAAAGAAAGAAAACATTTTTGGTTTTATCAAAAAAAGAAAAAAAAAACATTTTTGATTACTTAAAAAACAAATTCAACAGATAGGTTATTATCCAACAACCATTGCGCTAAAACCGAATGAGTATTATAATGTTATGGTTATAATAGGTGATCGGTGATGAAATTTAGAAAGGACATGTTCGGTTCATGTAGCAATGTAAGGTTTTTGTTATTACATAAGACCGTGATCTTAGAAACAGGACGAGGACATTGAAAAAGAGAGGAGCTCATGTGTTTTTAGCTTACACTGGGAAGGAGACACTTGAGTCTGATACTTATCTTTATCAATCTGCCTCTCCAGAGTCGGTGATGGAGTTCAGAAAAAAAAATGTTCCATTCATGCGAGTGATTTCGTCCATATCTATATCTTCTATATTTGAGCTCTGTCTTTTATTTTATGCTATTTGAACTCTCTTTTATTTTGCAATGGTTATAATATTTGAATACCTTATGCTCTTTATATAGACCTCAAAATCCAATACAATCCTATTAGTAGTAGACGAGTATACACAAATCTAGCTTTAAAAGTACAAGTTAAACAGTTTGTCAAACAATTTAAAGAGAAAGAAACTAAAGAAAGAAAAAAACGAAAGAAAAAAAACGAACCTAGCTTAGAATACATAAACTAAACTCATCTAGAAAATTAGAAAATGTAAATCATGCATAATTTTAACCAGTTTTTAATCGTCCATCTCAAAATTTTGGCAATTGACCTTTGCATTTTTATATAGATAATTAAACCATTTATTCGTGTACATCACATCACATCACATCACTATTAGTGAAAATTTTGTGTTGAAAATTGTAGCAGATCTCATATAATTATAATAGTTGTTTATTAATTACAGTTACATGGTGAATAGTCAATTTTCAGAGGATAAAAAAATTATATAAGCATTTTTTAAAGGGAGAATTTGCTAACTAACCATATTGGTGTACAGAATTAAAAATATAGCTATATCAAAACTGAAACAAACAAAGTAGCCAAAACCAATTTTTCTGGACAGAATTGCCCCCCAGACTAAGTTGAGTTCTTTGTCAACAAAATAGTATAGAAAACCAGAGACATAAATTGAGTAGAATATGGTAGATTTCAAAATGGCGTAGAATGGTTAATACAAAGAATTCTAATCGGAAATTTACAAAACTTCACAGAGCATAACTATGATTTTGGTGGTCAAATTAGTTAACTATACACCATTGATTGCGTATTGATTCGGAATTAACAATAAGTGAAAGAGGATTTCGTTGCTTTTAGAACATGTACGTTCTTGGTTCAGCGACTTTGTGATATATCTTTTCTTATGAGCCTGAAATATAAAACAAAACAAAACAGAAACAAGAGCAAAATCAGCACAAACACCAGAATTTGTGTCTCGATTCCTAACTTCCAAGAAATTCGATTGGTCTATGTTACTAAATTTATATGTATATCAACACACAAACCCAAAAATTGTCAGAAATTTGCGGAAAGTAACAAAATTGCTTAGAAAAGGAGAAATCAAATTGCCCAGAAGCTATGATTATGATTATGATTATGAGCTTGATTCAAGAGCAAGAGTAATAAATATTTAAATATACAATCCACTAGTAATGAACTAATGACCAACAACTTACCGTGAAGGTAGTGGATGAGGAGAACTTGACTGGAGCTGTAGACAACGGCATGGACCCGATTCTGAAAACGGTACCGGAGAAACCCAACCAGAAAATCGCCCACAATTCAGCCAAACCCTCGCTTGATGATTGTTTAAATTCGATCTACATGTATGATACAATGGGAATTTGGATGAGAAGATAAATTTGTCGTTGATTGTTGTTGTGTTACGAAAGAGAATAAGAAATAGATTGGGGTAGTTTTGTCATAATACATATTATACAGATAATATCATAGCCACATCTCTAATATGGCTATTTCCTTAATTTTGGTTTTTTTAATTGTCATAGGTGCTAATTTCTCTTTTTTAAAACGTTTGCCCAAAGGAAAAAACATTTTTGAGTACTTAAAAAAAAACAAATTCAACCGAGGCAAAACGGTTTTGTATCGGAGACTTGAACGGAGCCGAGCCGATTAGAGTAAGTCGAGCCATCTATATCTCCGTTGAGGTTTTTTTTTTTTTTCTTACTCGAGTTCCAGTGATACCGGAAGAAGCCTGGAGGTAACTGGGTATAGCCGGTGGACCCCTCAAATTGCAATCGAGGACATTAAAATATATTTGGTTTAAAACATTTTCATTTTACCAAAAAAATACCCAACAATATCTACTTAACCATGGTTACTTTCTAACCCAAGCTGAGTTTATTTAAAGTGAGAGAAAATGTGAAACCAAGCTTGTTCATATGGAAAACGAAGCACCTCATCTCTCTCTCTCCTCTCTGTAAATAGAATCTCAAACCCCTGTCTTAAAAAATCTGTGCATTTCGAGTTTATTCTTCTCTCTTCCTCCAAAAGTTTTCTCTTTTCTTGATTAGTTACAAGAGAGACTGGATGCACTAAATTGAGAATAGAAAACTCCTAATTTTGAAGATTTTTGAAAGACCCTTTTATTGTAGTGTTGTTGATGATGAAGAGATTAAGCAGCTCAGATTCAGTGGGTGGTCTCATCTCTTTATGTCCCACTACTTCTAAAGGTTATTATCATTCTTAATCTTAAACCATTTTTGCTAATTTTCAGAAAAAAGTCCCTTAATTTTTCATTAATTTTCTTCATTTGGCTCTTTTTTACAATAACAGATGAGCAGAGTCCGAGAAGATACGGAAGAGAATTCCAGTCGATGCTTGAAGGTTACGAAGAAGAAGAAGAAGCCATAATCGAGGAAAGAGGACAAACCGGTTTATCGGAGAAGAAGAGACGGTTAAGCATTAACCAAGTTAAAGCCTTGGAGAAGAATTTCGAGTTAGAGAACAAACTTGAGCCTGAGAGGAAAGTGAAATTAGCGCAAGAACTTGGTCTTCAACCTCGTCAAGTTGCTGTTTGGTTTCAGAACCGCCGTGCTCGGTGGAAGACAAAGCAGCTTGAGAAAGATTACGGTGTTCTTAAAACCCAATACGATTCTCTCCGCCATAACTTCGATTCCCTCCGCCGTGACAATGAATCACTCCTCCAAGAGGTACAAAAAGAATTCAACCTTTTTGCTAAAAGATTGAAACTTTATTGTTGATCCCAAATTAAAAATTGAAACTTTTTTCATATCCCATTTTGCGTTAACGCTTTAGATAGTAAAAATACTCAGGTTTGACATCTCCGGTTATAAAAATTGAGACTTTTTTGTTTGTTTTGATGCAGATTAGTAATCTCAAATCTAAGCTTAACGGAGGAGAAGAAGAAGAGGAAGAGAACAACGCGGCGATGACGGAGAGTGATATATCGGTTAAGGAGGAAGAAGTTTCGTTGCCGGAGAAGATCTCAGAGCCGCCGTCGTCTCCACCACAGCTTCTAGAACATTCTGATGGTTTCAATTACCGGAGTTTCACAGATCTCCGTGACCTCCTTCCGTTAAAGGCTGCAGCTGCTTCGTCCTTCGCCGCCGCTGGATCTTCAGACAGTAGCGGCGATTCGAGCGCTGTGTTAAACGAGGAAAGTAGCTCTAACGTTACGGTTGCTCCGGTGACTGTTCCCGGCGGTAATTTCTTCCAGTTCGTGAAAATGGAGCAGACGGAGGATCATGATGACTTTCTGAGTGGAGAAGAAGCTTGCGGTTTCTTCTCCGATGAACAACCACCGTCTCTACACTGGTACTCCACCGTTGATCACTGGACTTGAAGCTGTAAACTCCGGAAGAAATGTCGGATTTTGGATTAAGTGCTCTGTTTTGTTTTCTGTGGATTCGAAGGGAAAAATGGAAACAGAGGAGGGCAAAATGGGAATGATGGGGGGGAAATAGAGGGATGAAGGAAAATAAGGAGGGTCAAATCTGGGCGGGAAATAATTAATTAGGGTGATTTTGTAATTATGCTTTCTCTGGTGTTTCGTGCACTTCTTGTAATTAGGATCATGAGATATTGAGAAAGGGGAAAAACTTCAGCATGGAATCTTGAAATTACAACCGACCCCTTCAAATCTAAATTATACAATTTTGAAACTCTAAAATCTTGAAGCAAAAATTAGTTGTGCTGATTCGATTTCAGTTGATTTGTTTTGTCAACACAACTTATGTGCCGGAATATCACATAACACAATTTCACATATAAGACCTTTTTTTTTTCTTTGGTCTAAAGCCTATGTTCCTAAAATGCTTCGGAAATCAAAATCTGTAGTACAAAGTAGAAACTAAATTACACTTTTTTTTTACATGGTTTTTTTTCTTGTGATTTCAAGGTGTAAATAACTATATTAAATATTAGAAATTTCACACCACTATAACTTTGGTTCAAGTTCAGTTAATTTCATGTGTTTTTCAAGATTAGTTTTTTTCTTAGTGTCTCTATTTGGATTCAGTTTTTTTTCCTATAACTAGACAAAAAAAAATTAAACATCACATCTTAAACAGCATTGACTCTTAACTTTCTAAAACTCGATCGTATTTAAACACTATCATTAGGTTTTCTGTTCAGATTTTATTTGATTCGAATTCGAGTTGTCTCGGTTTGTGTAACCAACAGTGTATGGTTACGATTAAAGAAAACCTAAATATGTTTAGAGGTAAACAGCTATGGACCACTTCTATCTTTAATTTTTACAATAATCATAGGAGAATCTACTAATTAATTAGAATTATTTTAAAGGCGTTTTATAAAACCTTACTACACTGTGTTAGATTTATCAGTACGTATAGACAATTTCCTATGTGTTGAATATTCAATATTCGGCATATTTTCTACATTTTTCTTATAATGTTAAAATTTTAAACTTGTGGTCAATTTTTTGGCATAGTGTTTTGTTCTATTTTAGTTACAAAGTCGGTTTGTTGTCTCCATCATAAGAAAATACAACCGAGCCCTAGGTTACAATGGATTGCTAAATTATGTTGTAACATCCTTTGCTCTACACAACAACCCCTATATATGTAGAGTCTACGATAAAAAATAGAGTGTAGGGGATATATAGTAACCAGAGGAAGAGAGAATCAATTTAGATTATAATTCAATGTGGATAACAACTATCTCGAAAGGTGGTCTTCGGTGGAAAATAAAAGAAAGGTGCACTGAATTAGTTGGGAGAAAATGTGTCTGCCCAAATATCTAGGTGGGATGGGTTTCAGAGATATAGAAGATTTCAATCAAGCTCTTCTAGCTAAGCAAGCTTGGAGAATCTTACAAGAACCTGAGAGCTTAGTGGCAAGGTTACTCCGAAGTCGGTATTTTCCTAATTCTTCCTTTGTGGTCTCATTGGTAGGTGTTAGGCCGTCTTTTGCTTGGACGAGTATTCTGTGGGGGAGGGATCTTTTGTGTAAAGGTCTTAGAAAGCGTGTGGGGAATGGAAAGTCGATCAATGTTTGGTTTGATCCTTGGATCATGGGTGATGAAGGAATGAGAGCTCCATGGCGCCTAAACCATAATTTTGATGTGAATCTGATGGCCAAGGATCTCATTGATTCTCATACCAAGAAGTGGAATGTTCTAAAGTTGAGAGAAATCTTCCTTCCTGAGGACATTGGTAGGATCCTGAAATCTCAACCAGTTACAAGAAGTGATGACTACTGGAGCTGGTTGCACAATCAGAGTGGTGACTATTCGGTCAAGTCTGGTTTTTGGTTAGCATCAAAGGTGAATAAAGCTGAGCTTTTCAGAGAAGCGGCTATGTTACCGTCGTTAAATGAGTTGAAAGGTCAAGTTTGGGAGCTTAAAACTGAGGAAAAAATCCGAATTTTCATCTGGATGTCTCTATGTGGAGCAATTGCGGTTGGAGATAAGCTACAAGAGAGAGGTTTGAAGGTACAAAATGTTTGTCAAGTGTGCGGTACAGATGGAGAATCTATTAACCATGTCCTTTTCACTTGTGAGCTCCCAAGACAAGTGTGGGCCTTAAGTGATATTCCGTCTCCAAGGATGGGGTTTGGAAACTCGTTATTTACAAACATGTACCACCTCTTAATGCAAAGGAAAAACGGTGAGTTGCCGGAGGCCGTTAGAAGACGTATTCCTTGGATTATTTGGTTTAATTGGAAAAACAGGAATCTCCTTTTGTTTGAAAAACATAATTTCAATGCCCTGGAAGCTATGGAGAAAATAGCAATTGATGTTGAATTTTGGTTTTTGGCTCAAGAGATTGATAAGGAGTGGGATTTGTTAATTGCCTCCGTGAAAGAAACACTGGTTCTGCGTTGGAGACCTCCACCGAAACCATGGCTTAAATGCAATATCAGTTGTGTTTGGTCTAAAGGAACGAAAGTGGGAGGAATGGCCTGGGTACTAAGAGATGAGAATGGAGTTGTGTTACTGCAAAGTAGAAGATATTTTGTGAATTTGGAAACTCGTTTGGATTGCAGTTTCACTGGGACAACATGGGCTTTACAAAGTTTACTAAGTCATGGTGTTGAGAGGGTGGTGCTGGCAGTCGAAGAAAAGGTTGTCGCTGGAGTTTTGGAAAGACCGAAGGCCTGGCCTTCTTTCAGGTTTCATTCTGATTCCTGGTCTGATCTTCTTGCGAATTTTTGGAGCTGGAAAGTGGTGTTAGAACCTCGTTGTGCTAATAGAGGGGCTTTTCTCATTGCTCAGAGTGCTTTTAGGTGTGATCTTTCTCAGTCTTATGTTGCTCGAAGCCACCCTTTGTGGTTAAATAGCATTTTTGAAAGTGAGAAAATCCCTCCCTCTATCTGAGTACCCTTCTGGTTTTTGGAGTTGGCTTTTGTTGTTGCCTTGGTTTGAATACCTTTTTCCTCTGCAATCTTTGTGTTTTCAAGAGATTGTAGAGAGGGCTTGTTTCATCCTCTGTTTAGTTCCTTTTGTTAACTTGTTTCGCTCGCTTGTTGTAACCGCAGTTGTTTGGTGCTTTGCACCTGTCTCATTATATATTTTCTCAGTTGACAAAAAAAAAAAAAACAACTATCTCGAAAATTTATATATATATATATGAGAAAATTATACACAGTCACTTTTCAAAGTTACTTTTCGAAATGTTATAATGGCCAAAGGCACTTTCCGTGACTTTGATGAGATTTGGACGATTGATTTATACATAAGAGAAATTCCAAATTTGCTTTTTTAATAATTTTGTTAAAGTCTACATTTTTACCATGAGCCTTACCTCTTTCACCATTTTCAATATTTACCTTTCGATGATAAACAGTTTTCATCTTCCAAAACTTTGATTCCACCATTGATGATCCACATTTTCAGAGATATAGATGAATCTGTTCACCGAACGCCGAACGATATTACTTTTTTTCCTTTCGTTTTTAATCTGTGGCTTTTTGATAAACCTCATCTTGCAGATAAATATTAAAACCTAAATCTACACATAATTGGTATATTTATTCAGAAATACAATTAAAACCTAGATCTGCAAACACATCATATATAACTTTCATAAACTTCTGATCTAAATTTTTTAAAAAGCAGATCACAATCGTCATCAAACTCTAGAGAGAGATATTTAGATTCATCATTGCAAACCAATTGTCCACAATATGCTATCTATCATAAATAATCCACAAATTTTTATCCACACACTTTTGTTACTATGGATGATTCCGACCAAAATAAGATATACTAAACTATTTTTATGGACGGATTTCTTTGGATTACATTCCACAAGTATACTTTCATCTATAACATCCACAAGTAATCATCCATGAACACATTATTCATCCATAACTTTCTAAAGACAGCTTCTTTCTCATATATATACACGCCTACGAAGCTTGACAGTGGCAACAATGTACTATCAACCCATCCATTGTATTGTGTCCATATGGTATATCACTATAATTTATGCTCAATGTACTGATTCTTAGTGCAATCTAACTTTTATTAAGTGATTGTCCATCCAAATATCCAGACCCACTTTCCATCCACACAAATGCATCCATGTGGTTAAATACTATCATGATACACATATTACAAGCCATGCTCTCATACACACAATAACATCCATAATCGTGCATCCACAAATGACCATCCACAAATATATACAAATACCATTTTCAAATAAATCTGGAGATGAATATCACGATAATTGTCGATAGTTTTCTGCATCTGGCAAAAATAGTAAGTGACTTGCGAGAAAACAAAAAATGATGGGTCAAGGTTATGTAACCTACTTTCTTATTCTCCTCAACATTCTCCCGAGAAGTTACATCACTGTGTATGGGGGACTCTGGACGGGGTTGAATTTCCGGAATAACATGTAGAATAAGTTCTTCCTATACGCTCTTCTCTCCCACCTGTGTGGCTACTTGGATGGGTGACTCTGGACGGGTTGTATATCCATGACCATATCCTCTTGTTCATCAGGGTCAGGTATACCGTCCACCACATGTTGTACCCCTGTTTGAAACGCACACGGAGACGACGAGATTCCTATGGGATAGCTATCCCGAATCTTCGACATAAACTTCGCTTCCTGTGAGTAATCAAAAAAATTAAAAGACATTTAAACCATTTTTCTTTCTAAACTTATTGATTATACCCAGAATCAACAACCTAGCGCTTAATGATTAGTAAAAAAATTAATAGAGTGGAAGATTAGAATCACCTTCGTTGACTTTTCACAAAGGAGACGACGGAATCGCCTAACAATCCTTCAGACAGAGAAGGAGAGGGCTGCTTTTTTCGTCGGAGGGAGCGACTGAAATCCGAAAATACTCAAGGCGGTGGTACCAGCAGAGGGCGAGGCAGAGAGGAACGACAGTATTTTTAGGGTTCACCGTTTCTCACCGTTTGAGTTTCTTCGAATAAAAAAGCGAAAATTAGAAGAAGGTGAAAAGTTTGATATTGTGTAAGAATATAACGCCGTAAAAAAAAGGGGGTTTTTGGTCATTCCAATACACCAAAATCACCTAGGAGTGAAAAGTGTCTTTGTTGTTAGTTTGAAAGTGAAAAGTGCATATATGTGTAAACCACTATATATATATATTATTTTTTATTTTGTTACAGAAAAATTAGAGTGATTTACACATATAGGCATTTTTGTCTTTCAAACTAACAAAAAGGCACTTTGTGCTCCTATGTGACTTTAGTGTTGTGGAAAGACCAAAAACCCCTTTTTTATTCTCTTTGAAAGTTTTACTCTTTATTTCTTACATGATTTTCACCTCTTCCACCGTTCCGTCTCTTTCTCCATCGGTACCGCCGTCGTAGTTCTGGATTTTATTTGTTCCCTCCGACTAAAAATAGGCAGCCGCTCCGTCCCTCCGTCGAGATAAGCAGCCGTCCACTCCACTCCCTCTGACGAAATAAGCAGTTATTCCCTCCCGTCGTTTTCTTGTCCCTCCGAAACAGAGTACAGATGGTGAAATAAGCAGCCGTTCCCTCTGACGAAAATAGGCAACCGTTCCGTCCATCCCTCCGCTGACATAACCAGCTGTCCTCTCCGCTCCCTCCGACGAATTAAGCAGGTGTGCTCTCCCGTCGTTTCCTTGTCCGTCTGAAGTCCCATTTACAGATCTGCTAATGGGTTGTTCTTGTCCATTTGAATCCGTCCATGTGAAGCCGCCCATTAGTGATTGATAATTCTTGTCCACGGGATGAAATTACATGCGTCTTCCGCTTGAGTGTTAAAAATAGTAATCATCCATAAATGGGACTTTTGCAAAATGTGTGGGTTGTACCTTCTAGCTACCTATCTATATTGTTAAGATTTGATGGGGGACAGTACAATATTATGTACTGCAGATGGTGGATATAAACTTATTACATTCATAACTGTCCACACACCCGCATCCATTGTACACCATACTTGTAAGATTGGTTATGTGTATTAACTGATGAAAATCGACCATAAATTATCGTCCATGTGAAGCTGTTCATAAAGACATCCTTCATAAGAATTGCCTTTTGGGGGTTTATACATAACGTAGTTAATATGATGTGAAGCCTATCCAGACTCAGTTGTCCATAGTATGATGACCACCTCTTAGGAATGAGGTTTTTTTTTTTGGAAAACATGATCACTGTATCATTTTCAAAGCATCCACATCAGATCATCCACACGCGTGTTGTATGGATATGTTTGTATGGATGAGTTTGTATAGATAGGTTTGTATGAATGAAGTTGTATTAATTATTCAAGAGTTTAGTGAAATTTAGAATTATGATAATTGTCTTGAATTGTATGGACACTAATCGTATGGACATTGATGTGGAAATGATCGTAATCGTATAAGACTCTTGAAATTTGCTACACATACCAATTAGATTGTGAGGTTTGAGTCATGCCATATCCATTCATATCTCAAAACAATTATCCAAACAAAGACGTCCAGATGGACACATGACGACGTGGACAAGACTGCGTGGATATCTAGATGTGGATATGATCATGAGTTAACCCAGATTCATCTACTCCAAACTTCAACGAAACTGAAATCAACTATATTCATCTTCTCCTCACTAAAAAAAAAAAAAACTCAGATACAAGAAGAGGTGAGGAAAAATAATGAAAAGTGATGGTGGAAGATGGGCAAAGGAGATTATTGTTTTAGCCGAAGAGATTATTGTTTTTACTCATATGAAAATCTTTTTAAAAATGGGCAAAGTCACTAAGGAGCACAAAGTGGCTTTGCTTGTTATTAGACTCTTGAAATGTGCATTTAATTATAATTTTCTCAAAAAATTATATATCTAGTTGTTGAAATCCCGAATTAAAATTTCAATTGATTTGCAAACGATTACTCAACAAAGCACAAGAAGAACAATTTTCTCTTTGGATATGAAATAAGTCAAGCGAGTAATTGAATCTCGAATACACTACGAAAAATGTTTTTTCTTTACATAGCTAGTGGATGATCTGAGTTTTCAACACTCGGCTAATTTCTTTTAATAACTGCAGCACTCGCCGGATTTTTTTATTAGGACTTAAAACATAAAACCATTTCAACTAACCAAATGTAAATGGTTAACGGTTCCATGAGGATAATCGATCCTTGATCTAGCAACTCTTCCTCGTGAACCACTAACCCACCATTATGAGAAAATGTTTTACAACAAAAATTTCTCTATTCTCTCTGTAGGATGTGAAACCGAACCGATTACAAGCCAACAGCAGAACCACGCTGATATTAGTTTCGTTGTATGGTTGAGAGATTTTATTATTTGTACTCGGGTTGAAGATTATGAATAACCAAGATTTCGGGTATTCCACAAAATATTTTTTATTCGCAAATTAACTAGTTCGGTTCGATTTGCACCCAACTTTTTATTTGTTAATAGTATAGTGAGATATTTATTTTGGATATAATATTTAGGTATCTAACTATTTTAATTTAAATTGATATATAAGATAAAACAGCATTAGGATATTTGTGTTAGGTATTTCACTATTCATACATTAAAGACTCTGATTTGAATATGTTACTCGGTCTACGTAAGTGATGGAGTGCGCTAAGTATCCACCGCCAGAGGCCATTGATGGATCCAAATTTATAACGATCATCCGATAATTAAAAAGATGTGATCCATGTCATCCGACATAATCTAGCTTGTAATAAAAATAGGAAGTACTTAACGTATAATATCTGGTATTTGTATGCATATGTAAGCATGTTTCATACTCATTCATGCATACTAATACAAGTGATACATTTTTCTTTTGGCACACGATGGTCCAAATAGATAATGACTATATATAATGTTAGATTATGATAAAGCCTAGGTTTTGCGGCGAAAAAGTGAAAATGGTTAAAGTAGGGGTAGAATTTAGGGGTTTAAGAAAACACGAAGGATAAAAGTAAGAGGACAAAAGAAGGAAGAAGAGAAAGCGAAAACGTGATTGGACATCAAAGACATATTTTCTTTCTTAATCCCACGACCACGGCATATCTTTTCTATTTCTTCTTAATTTTTAGAAAGCATCAAAAGTAATGTTTACCATTTTCGGATAAATATGAAGAAGTCAAAAGAAAAAAATAACGAAGGACAGCAACTATCTATATACAAGACTCGATCTAATATTAATTGTAGACTCGATCATATGGATGGTATATCTTATCAATAAAGACCGTTAAAAACATGCATGACTAGGGAAGGTAAAATAAAAAACGATGGTGTATTTAGTTTTACAATTCACGTAATATTGCCAATCAAAATATATGTTTAGTCATTTCACTATTACAACGATCAAACATGAATCAAAGAGTTGTTGTCGTTTCATTGCAATTATAGTCCAGCAAAACGTACAAATGGTACCATAGTAATTCCGTCGTTGGTTCCTGGTATTTTGCATGATATTAGTAAATTTGGGTTTATGTTCTATATAGCCCAATTATAGAGTATATTTAGGTAATATTTTTTTCCGGTGAGATCGTAAATAAAAGAACAAATATGTTTTCATGGTTTGACCAAAATGTTATATTGTTAAATAATATGTCACGAGATTAAAAAAGTGTGTCATCAGGCAAAATAGCATTTAATTTGTACATTAATGAAACATATGACATTTAACCATTTTTAGGGTTCATTTGTAGGTCTACTCTATTAACACTTGAGATTATTCTATACAAACAATAAGCGTTATAAATATCCTAAATTTTAACGAATATTAAATAATTTGATTGTCATAAACCAAAAAATATACAATTCCAAAAAGATACAGTATGTAGATAATACCATGTCGAAAATAGATAGATATAATCGAAATTGATAAAATTTGAGAATTACTTCAGTATACTATGTTAGTAATACACTAATATAGATGAATGGATGATAATGCATGATGTTGACGGAAAAAAAAAAAAAATCAAAGATCATGAGCTGAGATCCTTAAACATTTGTTAGATCCTTAATTAGAGTTTATCAGACGCAGGGCAGAAGAAGCTCTAAAACGTGTAAAAGAAAGTTCTAAAAGGTACAAAAAAATGGTAAAATAAAATAATAAGAGCTCCAAGAGGAAAAGTGATACGTATTTTTTTAAATATATTTCTCGATGGATAAAATCAGGGGATAAAATATAATTGGATGTGAAGGATAATAAATCATGAAGTTGCTTTTTAGAAAAACTCAAAAAAGGTCGTCAGTCGTGATTGTGCGCGTACGTGAAGTGGAAGCATGAGGCATCATTTTTAGTGAATCTATCGAAGAAAAAGATGATGCAAAACCTTCTGACACATTCAGAAGCTTTACTCACGTCATGAATAGCATCTGAAATTGAGGCAATCAGATCTTAACAATACACTGCATGTGCATTACTATTTTCTATAGTATTATTTTACTGTTTTTTTCCAATTTTTTATTGTTTGGATTATTTCTATATATGTACATATATACTTTTAAATATAAGGATCAAGATTTGTCTGTTAATTTAGTGATTCATATCAGTGCTGCTACAGTATCATATTCGGATTTCAAACTAAAAAAGATGCATACGTGAGTTATAAACGATTAAAACAATTTGATAAATCGACAATATAACTCATACAAAGAGATAATATAATGACTAGTATTTAATTAATTGAATGTATTTGAAGCACGTAGTTGACTTCACTCGTGTGGTCATTAATAAAAAAGAATCGGAGATGTTCGGCAACTGAATGCCCAATTCAAGAGCCTCTAACTAAATGAATGTTGACACAAATTAATGTGTTTTGTGAATTTGAGAAACTCAATCCATTTAATAGCTTACACATACACTCAACAAATGTTGTTATACTTCTCTTCTTATAACTTTAAATACACTAATAAATGTTGGGGTGAATTAGCAAAAGAGGATGTTTTCAAGTTTCTAATTTGTAAAAGAGGCAACATCAAGTTTTTATTAGCAAAAGAGGCAAATCGGTGGGTCCCACCACAATAAAAACACTTTTCCATGAACAAAAAATAAACCCTAAGTCCCAAAAAGTGAACTCAAACCAACCACACATGGCGGGGCCCACGAGAAAGTTGCCTCTTTTGCTAATAAAAACTTGGTGTTGCCTCTTTTCCCAATTAGAAACTTAAAATGTGCCTACTTCACCAATTTTTTCTAAATGTTGTTACTTTTATCCTTTTAGTTATAACTATCATAGTTTAACTAAGTTTTGTTTTTTTATAATTATTTCTCATACTACATAGACTTAAATGAAATATTACACTACAAGCCACACTCGTATTGGTATCTTGTTGATTTAAACTACGTGACAATGTTTTCAAATTAAAGTTGATTTAGTTGTTAACTATGTTACTGACTGTACAAAAAAATAATAAAAAGGGCAAAAAAGATAGATGTGATTCCAAATTTTGTGAATTTTTCCTTTTAAAATTTATTATTCATTTCCTTTTTCTAGTGTACTGACAAATTGCTAAAATTGGGCCCACACTGTAGCTTCTTTCTTTATACGAAACTAAATGAGAAAAATAGGGGGCCCACCTACCCATGTGACGTGGGACCTTAAACGCATCAAGAAGATGTCGTTTTCTTCGTAGCCATTTGTCACTATCACTTTGTAGATTTAATATATTATATACTTTTAATTAATTAAATTACTAAAAAAAGACCTCGCAGGAAGGCTAGAGGAGGATGATGATAGGCACGTGTACGGTCCCCTTTTCTTATCGCTCCGATTGTCGACAGCTCAACCAATCTTACTATTCACAGCCGTCCATTTCACCACTTTATTTATCCAGTCGTGTCTCGACACGTCACACAAAAGGAAAAGATGAAGAAACAGACTACTACTGTTGACGTAGATATATATACTTGTCAATACTTTTGTATGTATACCAAAGTCTACAATGAGAAATCATTATAAAGAAAATATTTAGTTTTTATCTGTCAACAAGTATTTAGTTAATCTACGACAGTAAGATTTTGTATGTTAAATATACTTTTTATTATATCACTATTGAATAACATAATTACGACTAGAAACCCGGTAAATAGCAAAATATAACGTAACTAGTTAATTATAATATTGAAATTAGAAAAAAAATATACAAGTGACTCTAGCTAATGATAATAACAAAATTAGAATTATGGAAAAAATCCTAGACATCGCCATCGATCACCATTACTTGACATTTGACTCATACGATATATAAAGGAATCAGCTCTCAATATATTACGTTATAATTTTTTTTCCATGTCACGAGTATGAAGCTTAAACAGTAGGAGTTCGTAAAACGCGAACACACTTATCAATCACTTGGACACCATATATCCAATTTAAATGCTACCTCTGTAATTGTTCTGTATTTTTTTGTTTTCTTAAATAATTTCCATACATAATGAAAACATAACATCAAGACCCCTCAGGGTTTCAGCACATAATTAATCAACAGAATTAACAACTCTGCTTGTCATCGAAATTACCCAAAATTAAAAATGAAGGAGTGAGACTATAGCTACAAACGATCAACCACATACCAATAATTGTTCTGCATTTGGACTCAGGTCAAAACGAACTGATCTCTTAGTGAACTTCAGCTAGCTACTTAAAATGATTATCTAAGCATGGTGATGGAGTTATCTCGCATTTTTATCTTTAATTCTGATTGATATATATATATGAAAAAAAGGACCTGTCTTTCTTCTTATATATAGTCTGGACTCTAGGCAGTATACGGGTACGTTATGGGGTGTACGAAGTTGGACCGAGTTCATTTGTAACTTTAGTTAACATGAAAAAGATCTTAATTATAGTTTTGCCTAAACCTTTTACAATACATATCAATATTAAGAACAATCTTAAAACTAGGTTAGAACTACAAGCAAACAATAAAGTGGAGATGTACAAAAGAAATAAAAACTACAGAGATCGAACCAAGTCAAAATCAGAATATTTAAATTGAAACTGAATGAAATTTGCCCGACAGATGAACCAACAACCAAGCCAAGTCATCCTAGTCTTTTGGAGATTCTCGACCTCAACTCCAACTACAAAGATTCTCGACTTCTCCTTAGATAAACTTCTGAAACCTCTTCTCTTTTCTTCTCAGTTTTTTTCGTTTTCATTTAATTATCACAGAACTCCGCATGCATGCTTATTGCTTACCAATTTAGTTACACTGGCTTTGCGAGAAAGGTTGTGATGCGCAGACCTAATTAAAAAAGAAAAGCACAAAATCATCAAGTCATATACCTGATTATTCCCTAATATAAAGTAACTAATGCATTTTTGTTAAAGAAGTATATGCATATTCTGTCTCGATATACACAAAACAAATGTCATTGCTTATATACGTTACTTCCTTTATATTGTCTTGGTTTTCTATAAGCTTTCGTAATTCCTTACTGATATTTTTGCTGATTTTTAAGTGGAAAGTTATGTTTTTAATTCACTTTAATTTTTAGGTGGCGAACACTTGCGTTGTGTGTTTCACTTTCTCTCGGCAAATAACACTGACGATCGTAGGATCTATATGATCCCTGTTGTATTTCATATTAAGAAATTTTAAAGCATCTTAGATTTGATTATTTAACTAAAAGCTATGATGACCATTATATAGTTAATTAGTATCGTAAAGACCCAATAAAGTATTTTGCATTTATCTACCAAAAAGTATTTTACATTTATCTACCAAAAAGTATTTTGCATTTCGATGCACCGCACAGCTACGGTTTCTACGTGATTCATGCTTTTGCATGGTTTTAATTAATTCGTATCTTAACAAAATTCGGGGAAAAAATGAAATAATCGATGCCAAGAAAAATATTTTTTTCTACTCATGCGTAAATTTGTTCCTTTCGTTGGAAAAGCCCATTACTGCTTTTAACCAAAAGAGCTAAACATAGGTGCTGGTTTTAATTAGTTACAGTTTGTGGTTGAGCGGTAAATAAGTTAAATAAGTACTAGCTACTACAAAGACTTTTTTGCGTCTGGTTTTATTTTTTCTAGGCCTAACCAAGTAGGCAAGTAACCAATTATTTAATCCTCTGTTATTATTATTGAAGATTACTTGTACTATTTTAATGTTACAATTTTCATTTGGTATACATTAACAAGCTCTTTCCCATCCGCAACAAATTTTTTATTTGAAGTAATTTTAATTTCTAACGGTTATTTTTGTATTTTATTTTGTTCTTACTTGTCCGACAAAATAAAATTAAAGAACAGCTGCTGACCAAAAAGAAAAATATGACTACAATAAGGAGATGTATTTTTTTGTTTAATCCATTACAAATCTAGAACTTTGCTATGTTCTAGACTTCTAATTGGATTTAAAATTTGACACTTTTAGAGTAGTTTTTTACAAACTAATATTTTTGGGATTGTTTTCCAAATGTTTTTAGACACCAGTGTAACCTTGTTTTCGAGGGCCCGATTTATAATCAAATTGGTCACTAAAAAAATATATTAGACTTATTAGTGGCATTGATGGTGAAATGTTTCCATTTCAATATTCATATAGTATTTCATTGTCCATTTTTTCAAAGATGGTTTTATACTTTATATAAAGATAAACATATAAAGCCTTGAAGTCGCATATATTTATCAATAAGAAAATATGAGATGTGATCGTTAAGAATGGTCCCTTTCAAGGCTTGAATTGGAATTTTTTTATAAAAATATTCTAATTTGGGAAATTTAGAGTTGTTGCAAAATTTCCCTGAATAACTTATATTCAATTTTCATCGAGTAGTAGTAAACTGAGCAAAACTTCGTGTATTATTACCTAAAAGTTATTCCAAAAATAAACACAAAATTTATTGAAGTAGCGGAAAAAAAAAAGCTTGAATACGATGACTATACGATTACGAAGACCCGTTGAAGGAGACAGCTTATACGGCTCATATCGGCTTAAAATATAGCTAGGTAATTTTTTGTCTTGTCTCAAACGCTAAGACACGTGTCGGTTCTCGCAAGTGGTCCTGAGGAATAGTTCGAGTCAGTAATCGGCGGGACCTACCTTTTTCGCAGATATTCAAAGTCAAAAAATTCGGCATTTTAATTAAAAAACATTTTTAACCAAAAAGAAAACTTTATTGCTGGCTTAAAAAAAAACTTTATCATATGCGTGTGTCTTCACATATGCACACAAGGCGTTACTTTATGTAGACTTATAATCCAATTAGAAAAAAAAAAATCTGAGTTAAAAAAGGAATATAATATCGCTGTAAGGATATATTGTAATAATTTATAGAAAATATAAATTTTGGTAATACATTTTACTAACGTTTAGTTTCTATAAACAATCAACCGTGTGACGAGGACTTTTTTTTTTCTGTTAGAGTTCTTCTACAAAACAATATAAAAACAGCCTTTCACAAAAAAAAACCAATATAAATACAGAAAATCACATAAAAACTGAGATTTGGGCAAATTTTCTTCTGTATAAGAAGTCTAAGTTTATAAGTTATAACGTAGCAAGATATTTTAGCATAATAATATAAAAAGATATGGAATGTGATACAATTGTTTTGAAAAAGACAATTTGTAAAACTTGAAAAGAAAAACACAGACACACACCTTTCTAAAATCACACATTGACAAACGAAAAGATGAAAGAAGAGTCGCTCTCGCTCCGGCGAGGATTTGTCTTTAAACGGCGACGTCTCGTGCTTGCCGATGCTAGTTGCTGTCTCCATCAACAGTGTCCGCTTCCCACACGCCACGCCAAGATCGCTCTTTTTTTTAGCCGTCGATTACTTTGACTTTTCTGCCTCATTTATTAATTTTGTTATAGAAAACTTATAAATTTTGTTTAATAGCTTGCGGGAAAAAAAGGTACATAAAAGTAAAACTATAAAATAATTAGTAATTCCTCTTCAATCTCTTTTTGACTAAAGTTCCTCTCCAATTTTTATTTTTTA
Source organism: Erythrophleum ivorense (assembly GCA_026724425.1). Classification (NCBI taxonomy): domain Eukaryota; kingdom Viridiplantae; phylum Streptophyta; class Magnoliopsida; order Fabales; family Fabaceae; genus Erythrophleum; species Erythrophleum ivorense. Next base: position 375,197 of record JAIUCV010000283.1, read on the forward strand.
TCGATCCATTGTTGGTTTCACATATAGTATATATTTTACGTTTTTCGGAGTTCGTAATTTTTTTTTTCCTTTTTAATGATGGTAGCTTAACCAAAGTATTTGAAGAGAAGCTACTAATACTTATCTGTAGTTTACAGAATACTTATAGAAGCTAGGATTAGCATATACAGTATACAAATATATTCGTCAATCCCGAAAAATGCTTGATGGTCAATGTCTCAATGAATGCAACAAAGTGAGTGAATACAGAACACACAAAGCATAACAGAAAATGATTATCCAAGGTTCTACGTTAAAGTCGGATCAAGGTTGTCTTGTACGTGTCCTAATAATTTTTTTACATGTGCAAATATAATTCATATCTTATCTAATGAGTAAATCAGTCTTGTAACAAATCAGTTTTCTATTGTGACAAAAAGGGTGAAATTGTATGGATCAAGTTAACTAAGAAAGAAAAGAAAATGATTTAATGGGTTTTCATTTTCAGTTATGGGCCGGTAAGCTAAATAACATAACAAGACTAATATATGATCAGCAGCAAAACGAGAGACCAGAAGATCAACGTATCTTCTTCTCTCATACCACATGAACAAGAGTAATGTCAATGTGATTGGGTAGATACAACTGTTTCCAGTGTGAAGAGCGTTAGCAAAATACGAAACAAGTAGACAAAGATGGTTAGCAAAAATTACAATATTTTGTGAACTTGTTGAGTCAATAGTTTCCAAACAAACAAAGCAAATTTACCCATCAGCTTGTTCATCATAAGCATTGCCAGAATCTTGTTTGTGCTCACAAGCTTACGCAGGAGTGTAGAAATGGAGGGATCATAGTCTGGTAGCATTTCTTTCAATTTTGATGATTCTTATTGAAGTATTTGAGTCTCTTACACAAGAATTCAAAACAGTTTCATCTAGAAGACTACCTTTCTCAGTTGAATTGCCTAAATCGAAGTTTCTATACATGATTACGTCAATGTACCACAGATTCATAAGCAAATTCATAGGCGAAGAACATAAATTATCAAAATCGACCCAGAAATTCAATTCATTGATAAGATTCCGATCCAGAATATCTCATACAAACAATTCAGAGAGAGTCAGAGAGAGAGAGAGAGAGAGAGATTCAGACCTATTTCTTAGAGAATTTCTTCTTAGAAGCAACGACAACTTCTGGTTTCGGATGCTTCTCGGCTTCGCTCGGATCTAACCATTTGAGAGGATGGAGATTGTAGAAAGGCCAATTCGGTACAGTGATCAGAGTCGTGAGAACAACACCGCCGGCGTAGATCAGCATCATCGTCCTGAACGACTCCGTTGCGTAGCCAACAACCACCGCTACGACGCCGGAGATCACAAGTAAGATCTGCATCAGCTGCTCCACCAATTTCTGCCCTTGCCAATCCATTTCTACACACGCAGAAACACAAAAACTTAGGGAAATCCGAAAATCAAAAACCATAGATCCTCTCGATTCAATCCAAATCAAACGATAATTCGATATAATAAAACCATTTCGTACCGAATCTAACAAAACCCTAATTCCACAGCAGAAGGATCAGATCTCACTTCAAAATTCTGAAACCTGATTTTCAACAATGGAGAAGAAGCACGCGACTCTCGTCTATAATTATGACCTCTAAACCGGTTTCAAATCTAACGCTGATTCGGTCTAGTCTTTAACTGGTATAACCGGCACGATTCTGGTCAAAATGGGCCTTACCGTATTATTTCAGCCCATTATAAACCCAAATTGAGATTTGTGCACAATTGATCAAAATCTTTAGTTTGTTGCTACTTGTCCACACACAATTCAGATTCTGTTTGTTGTTCACTGATTAGACATTTGTTTTTTTTTTTTTTTTTTTTTTTTTTTTATCATTTAAAGATCTAAAGTTGCAACTTCAGCTTCAACAAGAATCAAACTTTGGAAAACCAAGAATCATGGCAATGTAAGTAATAAAAGTTTGTTTGCATATATTTAGCAGTCATAAGAGTTCAAGATTCAAGTAATACATCAATAAGTCTTCTATTAGGAACCCTACAATTGAACCTAATCTCACCACCTCTCCCAGATTGCAAATCACCCAACTTCACCATTCCTTCTGCAAAAGCCCTAAAAAACTCACTTTGATCCTCACTAAACATTTTCACATACTCTCTCGTCTCTCTACTAGTGTAAAGCGTCTGGTCAGAGTTAAGAAACCCTCTCCCTGAGACCAAGTCTTTGAAATACTGGTTATCGAAAACCACAGGCGTCGCGTCTAGATCTCCGGTCACGTTCTGGTCTCCACTCAAAGGACAAAGCTTATTAAGCTTCTTCTTGTAAACCGGTTCGAGAGCTGGATCCGGTTTACCTGACCCGGATTGGTTATAAAGCCTAAACATTATCGAAAAACAACGACCTTGACCGATCGAATGTGACCCGGATAAAGCAACCATGTCTTTAACCGAAAGATCGAATCTTTTGAAAAGGTCGATCAAGAAAGTTGCGTTTGCTCTTGGACTCGGCATTATATCGTCTGAATCTTTTTGACTCGCCGTTAAACTGTCTTTCCTCCCGAGCTTCACTTCCCAATCCGGTCCTCCTGTCTGAAGAAAGATCAAAATTACAAAACCGGAAATTCACTAAACCGGAAAAATTGGGGATTTGAAGTGTGAGAGATTTTTACAAGAGCAACGGCGTCACGAGAAGCCATGATGACGATGTCGGCGCAAGAAACAGTAGCGGGACAAGCTTTCTCAAGAGCTTCTTTAATGTCGTCTACGACTTCGAAAGATCTCAGTGAATTGATGTTGGAAAGTGCTAGTTTTTCACCGAGCATGTTTGGTGTGTCGTCAAGCAATACAGATGCGTCACATCCCTGATTGATTGATATCATCGCAGATAACAAAAACATTTTCTTTCAGAAAATAATTATAATTTAAAAATCAATAAGAGAGAGAGAGAGAAAGGTTGTGTGGTTACATTGACGAAACAGTCGTGAAATTGGAGACGCATAACGGAAGCGACGCTTCTTGCTTCTCTAACCATAGCTTTCTTCATTTCACTTCTTACGATTGATTCAGCTTCAGGGCAAGTCTCGCTGTAGAATCTTGGTCGGAGGATTTCACCGGTGACCACCGTCAAGAGAAGTAGGTAGAGGATGAGATGGGGAACAAGGAGAGACATACTTTTTTGTTTTCCTCTTAATTTTTTTTCCTTTTTCTTTTTTTTTTGGTGTATGGTTTTCAGTGATGGAAGAAGAAGAAAGAGACTTTGTTGGGGTTATATAGAGAACTTTTTGGTGGTTTTCGAGGATGATATCTATTAGTATAATTTACAAGGCAAAGGCATTGCTTAAAAATTAAATTTTTGTGCAAGTGTGGTGGTGAGTTACCAAATGTCATTTTACTGATTTTTATGAAATACTATTTCCTAATTATGAATCTGGTCCCAATTGATTGTTTCTGTAGTTAATACGAGGATAAGTGTAGTAGTTATATTTGGTAAAATATTGATGACTGAATAATGGAAAAAAATGAATCAATTTTGTTAATTATTGGAACCATTTTAGTCCAGGTAGTGGTAACTGATCAAATTAAATTGGAAATTTCTATTTTAGGATTTTATGGAAATACGAATGATGTAGAATTCAACATTAAAGCTGGTCAATGGTCATAGATAAGATAGGAGGATCGTAATCAAATAGTGTAAACACATTCATTGATAAGCTTTTAAAGGTCATGAAGAAATTGTGATTTCAACTCTAAACGTATAGCCAAGGCAACTTTTGACTTTGTAAAGGACATAAACCTTATCTTGACTGTTTTGTTGGGTTGGTAAAATATAACTCAAACTAAATACATATATACAAAAAAAAGGAAAAAAATTTGCATCCTTTTATTGGTTAGTGTGATAAGTGTCGTTTGTGATGATCAATACTTAAATATTCCTTTAGTTACAATATATTTTTTTTTAAAAGTGCTGATAAGATTTTCACCATAGTTAGTGCTGGAGACAATTTTCCACTATAAAACAGTAAAACTTAATTCTGTTGGATGCGTTTGAAACACACAAAATATGCTAAAACCAACATCCTCTAAAATCTTCTTTTTCTTTTTCTATTTTTCAAATCTTTTTTCTTTTCGTCATCTTCCATTGTATATACATTTTTTCTATGGATTTGAATTTGAAACGGTAAGAATACAAATACAAAAAATAGTAGAAATACTATATATTAACGAAATTTGGAAGAATTAATTATTAAAAAATTGTTTTTGGTCACAATATATTAAATAGTGAAAGAAAATAATAGTTGGAGAGAGGTGAGTGAGTGGGTGTCGTAAGATAAGAGGATTGTTGTCACAAGAGGAGGCAACCATTTGAGCCATTGGTTCATATTTCCTGCAACCGAACAAATTGCTTTATGCTTTATCTGAAACTTTGAAAGTAACTGACACTATTAGTCAGTCGTCGTCGTCGTCGTCGTCGTCATCATGAGTCAGGACTTTGCGTTCGTGGGTTCTGATACGTTGCCGTTTTTAAGATATTATGTTGTCCCCATCTTTAGTTGTCAATTTTTATTTCTATATCCATATTTATTACACTTGGGAAAGCACAATCATAATTAACACATATGACTCGGAGGTATCTAGTTTCCTGAAAAAGCCGTATAGATTTCGAAATCAGGAAAATGGAACGCACATGGAGGAGGCCATTTTATTTGAAACTCCATACCAAAAAGGAAATTTATCAATAAATATTGAACCACATTTGAATCCATTAAAGATGATGATTCATTATAATATTATATTACTATTTTCGATATATCAAACCGTACTGACTCATAAGTCAAATTTATGTAAAAATTCGAATTGTAACAAGAATTGAATCTTTATATGAAACCAACAAAATTATATAAAACCACACCAAACTATTACAACAAGAGCCCTAAAAAATTGTAATAAAAAGGCCTTAAAGAAACCTAAAACCCTAAGGCCCATTAACAAAGCCCTGAAAGAAACCTCAGAAGAGAAGGAAGAAGAAACAACTCTTCCTCAATACTTCCCTTTGATTTCCGCAGAGATTTTTCGAATCCGGCGGCGGAAATCCAAACTTTTGTTTTTTTCCCGACGAAAGCTGCGAAGATGGGAAGAGGAAGACACAGAGGTCGTTCTCAGAGAAAACATTTCAAAGAAAGCAGAGAGAATGTCTGGAAACGACCCAAATCCGATCCTACCGTTGATGCTTCCGATAACGCCGCCCCGGAAAAACCCAGTTGGGAACCTATCTTGACTGATAACCCTAATTTCGAGGAATATTACAAGGTAACATACTCGTTATTCTGTATCGAATTGAGACTATATCTTTTCACATTTCTTACTCATTAGCTTCAGCTTATGAGCTACTGAAAGTTTAGGTTTTTGATTTTAAAAGCTTTCCCTTTGATGAATGGTTCTAATTAGTGATATTTTGATTCTAATTTATATGTTTGTGTGTAGGAGCAAGGGATTGTGAAAGCAGAAGAGTGGGATTTGTTCATGGAGATTCTTCGTAAGCCTTTACCTGCTGCGTTTAGGGTTAACTCCAAGTAATGCTACTTTCTTCTCTTCTCTACTATATGATTTGTTCATAGTCTCAATGAGGTTTAGATGTAGTTTCAGTTACTAACTAGATGCTTCCTTTTTTACTTCTTTTATGATTTGCAGTAGCCAGTTCTGTGATGATATTATATCGATATTGGAGAATGACTTTGTGAAATCTCTTCAGGCAGAGGTAAAAAATACAATGTTTTGATTTGGCATTTTGTAGTTTTTTTTTTTCTTTCGATTATCTAATTATCTCACATTGGTTTTGCTTTAAAAGGCCATAGAAGGTGGTGAATTGGAGGCTATTAAGCCCTTGCCTTGGTATCCGAAAAATCTCGCTTGGCATTCTAATTTTTCCCGAAAGCAGATTAGAAAAAACAAGACACTTGAGAGGTACATTCTCATTAACACATGAATGCTTCTAACAAATTCGTATTAGCAGAAGGACCTATCAGATCAAAACATTGTGTTTTTTTCCAGGTTCCATGAGTTTCTGAAATTAGAAAATGAAGTTGGAAACATGACCAGGCAGGAAGCTGTTAGCATGGTAAGATAGCTAAACACTCTCTTCCGCCATTAACGTTGTATAATCCTTACTAACATTTATAAAACCGTTGTTGAATTGATCATGAAGGTACCTCCTCTTTTCCTCGACGTACATCCAGATCATTTTGTACTTGACAGTGAGTGTATTTTTATTTGAAAGTGTTTTGGGAGTTATAAGTATCCGCCCTGCGAGAGGAAAAAATGTCATTAACCATATGACTTTATCCACTTTCCGGGACAATTAGTGGTCAATAGTTACTGATCAGTTATTGTTCTATTTGTGTATGAGCAGTGTGTGCTGCACCGGGCTCCAAAACATTTCAGCTGCTTGAGATTATCCATGGAGCATCAGAACCAGGAACTCTACCTAATGGATTGGTTTGTGTTCCTCTTCATATTTTTAATTTATTCAAACTCTGAATTTAGGTATATGGATGGATAATTGATTGTTTTTTTCCTGAAAAACCAGGTGGTGGCTAACGATGTTGATTTCCAAAGATCTAACCTTCTTATTCACCAAACAAAGAGAATGTGCACATCCAACTTGATAGTGACCAATCATGAAGGGCAACAGTTTCCCGGTTGCCGCTTGAACAAATCCCGAGCTTCCGAGAAAGGAATAAGTGAAGATATGCCCATTAATCAACTTTCCTTTGACCGTGTTCTATGCGACGTTCCGTGCAGTGGTGATGGTACACTGCGCAAGGCTCCAGACATCTGGCGGAAATGGTGTTTTCACCTTTGCCTTTTCTTTTCTATCTGCCTTGTTATGAGACATTAATTCTTGAAATTCTTATTCCTTTTGGTTTGTGTGCAGGAATTCTGGAATGGGCAATGGACTTCATAGCCTACAGGTTATTCTTGCTATGAGAGGTAAAGTTTTCCTATACTGTATGTCCATGAAATCGCTCGTAAAGTGACCGGCCTATCTTAAACATGTTTGCTTGGCCTTTTCCAGGTTTATCTCTTTTGAAGGTTGGTGGGAGAATGATATACTCAACCTGCTCAATGAATCCAGTTGAGGATGAGGCTGTTGTTGCTGAGGTAATTTTCAAGCAACTTCTTCATCTTTCATTGTAAACCCGTTTAAGTGGTAAACCACGTAAAACCTCTTGCTTGCATTCAGATTCTAAGGAGGTGTGGAGACTCTGTCGAACTTTTAGATGTTTCCGAGAAGCTTCCTGAACTTATACGAAGACCAGGTCTTAAGACATGGAAGGTCAGTTTCTACTACAACTCAACCTATGTACAAACCCTCTTCTAGAAAATCTAATGAAATTGCGCATGTAATCTGCCTTTTCTCTGTTGGATCCAGGTGCGTGATAAAGGTGGGTGGTTTACTTCTTACAAAGACGTCCCACAAAACCGAAGAGGCGGGGTTCTTGTGAGTATGTTTCCTTCTGGTAAAAACCTCAAAGACTCAGCTGAAACCACAGAGAAGAATGAGAACGGTGGTGTAATCAGTCGTGAAGATGAATGCAAAGAAGCTGATAGCTCTGTGGTGGATGCTATTCCTGATGAACCAGTTGTGGAAGTCTCTGATCTTCCACTTGAGCGTTGCATGAGGATAATTCCTCATGATCAGAACACTGGAGCCTTCTTCATCGCTGTCCTTCACAAAGTTTCACCCTTACCTGGTAATTTTTTTTTTTTTTTTGAAAGACATGTATCTTGAATTGATAATAATCACCTATGGTTCTATGGAACTTATATGTAAAGTTTCTCACAGAATTTCAGGAGAAACCAAATCCTAGAAGGACCCCGTCTGCTAAAAATGCCGACTCATCAGAAAAGCCTCTGGCTGAAGAAGAAGCAGTTGTTACCGTGGATGTTGTACCGGGAGAGAGTGCAGTGGAAGAAGTTGTAGAAGCAGATTCAAACATTGAGAAAGATGATGATAGCTTGGTGGAGCCAGAGAAGAAAACCACAGAAGGAGAAAGCATCACTGAAGATAAAGAAGCCAATTCGAGTAACGCAGGAAGCAAGAGAAAAGTACCAATGCAAGGGAAGTGGAAAGGCTTTGACCCTGTTGTTTTCCTGAAAGACGAGACAGTAATCAATAACATCAAGGCGTTTTACGGTATCAAAGACGAATCATTCCCATTGCATGGCCATCTCGTGGCGAGAAACACCGATACAAGCAGCGTGAAGAGGATTTACTACGTTTCACAATCTGTCAAAGAAGTTCTTCAGCTGAATTTCGCGGTCGGACAGCAGCTTAAGATCGCCTCCGTTGGCCTCAAGATGTTTGTAAGTACAACAAAATCTCTCTTCATCTCATTTCAGTTGATTAGTGGCAGGAACGGAACTTATTGATAACTAATCGAAACGCAGGAGAGACAAACGGCGAAAGAAGGATCAACAACGCCGTGCACATTCCGTATATCATCGGAGGGACTACCTGTGATCCTTCCATACATTACGAAACAAGTGCTTTACACTCCAATGGCGGACTTCAAACATCTTCTGCAATACAAATCCATCAAGTTTCCGGATTTTGTCAATCAAAAGTTGGGACAGAAAGCAATTGACCTTGTCTTGGGATGCTGCGTGGTGATTCTCAGCGACGGTGCGTACTGTTTTGTTTAATGTTTTAGACGGTTTTAAGTCATGTAGGATGTTTTTTTTTCTTTTTTTTTTAACAGTTTTGCTTGTATCTTCTCACAGGTGAAGAGCCGGGGAAAGTGGATGCGTCGACAATAGCTATCAGTTGCTGGAGAGGGAAGAATAGTTTGGGTGTTATGGTCACTTCTGCGGATTGCCAGGAGCTGCTAGAGAGACTTACCGAGAGAAGTGCGAAAACGGAAGGTGGTTCGGTTAATGGAAGCAATGGTGATTCGAGCGGTCCTCAAGCTATGGAGACAGCTTAAAGCCCCTTCTTTTCATCATGACTTCAGATTGTACTCCTTTCTTGTGCTTTTTTCTTTACTCCACATTCCTTTTCATGTAAGCATCTTGAATGTATCATGATGACTTTTGATAGATGGATGGGAGGAAACACATGAAACTTTTTGTGCTAAAACTTTTAGTAATCATTGTTAAGACTTCAAAATATAAAATTTGATTAACGGGTTGCACTGGCCACCGTAAGACCAATGCAGATAATTAGATTTGGTAAAGTATCAGCGAGTCGACAATACGGCGTCGTATTAAATCAGTAATTACTAATTAGCCGCTAGAAAAAAATAAAAATTGTATGGCCTATACAGGGATCGAACCTGTGACCTTCGCGTTATTAGCACGACGCTCTAACCAACTGAGCTAATAGGCCGTTTTGTTAATAGTATGCAAGAAACATCATTATAACGTAAATATTTACAGAAATCTCTGTTAACACTTAACACCAACCGATGGCCTCCGGTCTGATTCCTTGGCGGTAATTCTGTAAATCGTTCGGATTCGGAATCGGCTTTAGATGTCAATTTCTCCGGTGAGTTTAGAATTGTCGGTTCTGATTTTCTCGTTTGTAGTTGATTTAAAGACATTTTCTTTTCCTACTGTGTCGCAACTCGCAACGGTGCTTTTGAAATTGTTGAAATTGAGTAGCTTTCTGTTTAGTTTTAGAGGTTCAAAAACCCTAACTCGAACCTGCAGTGACGGTGTCTATTGGTTACATCTTGTTGAGGAAGAAAAAACAGAGCCTTGAAATTACTTTGGTCTGTTTTGGATACTTTTTTTTTTTTTTTTGTTTGGCATCAATTGGAGATTTATGTTGTGATAAATCAGAGCTAATGTGTTAACTTTTGTATGAACTGAAGAAAACCAATTCAATGGAGTGTGTAGTTCAAGGAATCATTGAGACACAGGTTCGTTTTCCTCAATTCTTTAAGTCTTCGAATTTCATGTAAAAGCTTTTACCTTTTGCTCTGTTACCAAACTGAAAGTTTAAACCTTTTGCTCATTTAGATATTTAGATTGTAGAAATTTGACAACTTTCTTGTCAAATTTTCAGCATGTAGAAGCGCTTGAGATCCTTCTTCAAGGTCTTTGTGGTGTACCACGCGAACGTTTGAGAGTTCATGAGTTATGCTTGAAAAGCGCCCCAAATCTTGGTAAAAAGACATACATAATTTCTCCGATGTTTATACAACATGTTTTATGCTCACAGTTATCACCATTCAACATTCAGGAGTTGTATCCTCAGAAGTTAGGCTTTTATGTGATATTGATCAACCAGATCCCACATGGTACACCTTCTTCTTCTTCTTGTTGTTTGTATATGTTCTTGCTTTATCAACGAAAATCTAAAATCAAGAATCTTTCTTTGATCATAGGACTGTTAAACATGTTGGAGGTGCAATGAGAGGTGCAGGAGCTGATCAAATCTCTGTTATGGTGAGAACTATGATTGAGAGTAAAGTAAGCAAGAACGCTTTGCGCCTGTTCTACTCTCTCGGTTACAAACTAGACCACGAGCTTCTCAAAGTCGGTTTCGCCTTTCATTTCAAAAGGACCGCGCATATAAGCGTCTCTGTGTCTTCAGTCAATAAGATGCCTAAAATCCATGCCATAGATGAGGCTGTTCCTGTATTACCGGGTATGCAGATTGTAGATGTAACAGCAGCAGCAACACCTGAGAACTACAGCGAAGTCGCAGCCGCGGTTTCATCCTTCTGTGAATTCCTCGCCCCGTAAGATTGATTTTACTGTTATGCATCTTGTTTCAATCTTATTGTGCTTATGATAGTGTGTGTATCGGTGAGACATTTGGTTTATGATGCATTCAGGCTTGTTCACTTGTCGAAACCGTTTGACCCCGCCGGAGTTGTGCCAACGGCTGCTGCGGCTGCTGCGTCTCTCATGTCAGATGGAGGAGGTACTACATTGTAGTAAGCATTTGGAAGTAGAAGCAAGTGTTTCTCTCATGTTTTAGATCTTTTGGTTTACTGTTAGTGAATTGTTCACATCAGACAATGGTTTGTGAAAACTTGTGAAAATGTGAACCTTTGGAGTTGAGTTATTTGAATGCCATCAGCTAGAGATCTCTTCAAAAATCACAGACTTGCACAAGATTGTTCTGTTTCAAATTAGTCAGTAGTTAGATTGAAAGACCTTGAAGCTTTGGTTTCAGACCTTGACGTCCACAGTTTAAGAATGTGTATTTAGACAAAATCAATGTCTCGGAGGAATCTGAGACTAAAGATCTGGTCATTCATTGGTTAAACACAAGTCATTATTGCACAAAACGTTGTCACTAGATATTGGTTGTATGCTGCTCTGAGTCATCAAACAGGGGTGGTGGCGCAGTTGGCTAGCGCGTAGGTCTCATAGCTACTGAGTGATCCTGAGGTCGAGAGTTCGAGCCTCTCTCACCCCATTTCTTTTATTTTAGCTCTTTCTACTTTGAAAGAAGAAGACACATTGGAGAGCTTTGGAAACTGAAAAACCACTAAACAACACCAAATCTAACATAAATTTTCATTACTGGTCAAATAATTCGTATACATGGTGTACTTTAAGACTTATATCCATTACAAGGTGACCAAGACATGGCCAGTGCCGTTACAAGAAGAGCAAGTCATGGCTTGTTGGACCACGCCGATCATAGTTTTTGATGATGAATAGACTTGACCTTGTCCGCCGCAAGTTGCGCATCTGGCTTCAAGAGTCTTTAAAGTATACAAATCGCAGAAACTCTTCTTGGGGACTTTAACTCCAGCCTCCTCACCACACATATCCTCAGAACTATTCTCCTCGCCGGCCTCCTCACAACACCAATTGGCAAAAGATTTTATTTCATCTGATAGCACCTGCACAAAGAAAGAAAAAACTTGTTCTTTAGTCAAACAGAAACCTCACAAGTCATAATAGAAACAAAAGGAGAAGATTTGGTTTCATTAAACCTCATATGCATCACTTATTTCTATGAATTTGGCTTCTGCATCAGGATCCCTGTAATAAAAGTGAGTGACAACTTTTATAACTTTGTTTCCACTTACTTGTTTACATCCGGATGGTACTCCAAAGCTAGTTTCCGATAAGCTTTAAACAAGATCAAGAAAGAGCAAGTCAATGTCATACCAAAACACGAGAAAACACAGAGATGAGAATCCAAATCCAAGGTTTGATCATGCAAACCATTTATGAAAGCATACCGCTTTTAACTTCAGATAAGGTCGCATTTTCCGAAACTCCGAGGACCGAATAGTAAGCCTAACAGGGAAGCAAGATCCTCTGCGGTTTTGCATATTTCTAGACATTCTTGACAAGAAGGGCAAGGAGCCATGTGAGAACATACTCGACTTTGAAGCTCCTAAACAGTTTATTTGGCTCATGAAACAACTACACAAGGTAATCAAAAGAAAAACCTTTCAGGTATATAACTCTTCCAAAAACTTCATCAGATCGGTAAAATATCACGAGATACTAACTTTAATAGTAATTCTAGGAAAGAGCCTAATGTTTAAGATGTGCAATGTCAACAAATCAACGTCCTTGAAAGTCTTCCAACCAAACAATAACTTAATCGAATCCAGAGACTTAGACAGTAAAGAATCATACTTTTGTTTCACTCTGCTCGGATAATAAGCTCTCAATGCGAATTGAGGAACGCATGTACTTCCAAATTGTAACAGAGCCATTTAACTCAACACAAATACACTCCCTGCAACACAATTAAGTAGCTTGCAGCCTAAAAATTTCCGTCTTTCTTACTCTGAAAACAATCATGAAACCAAAAGCTAACCCATTTCTTAAACAAAACAAACAAGACAGATCTTACAAACCTAGGAAGAAGCAAATGCAATACACAGAGAGTAATAAATAAGACTCCTATCCGGATATTCAAATGGGCCGAAAGCAAGGGCCCATATCCATGTGGTCAAATAGGATAAATATAATAATTCCACGCTTGAGGGGAATCGATCTCTAGCCTAGACCAACAGAACAACTCCTCCATCAAGTGGAAACCACTAAACCACCACCACTTGGTTCAAATGATAATGTTTTAGGACCAAGAAAATAAAATAAGAGAAACAGTCTTTAGAACAATTTTGTTAACATACAAAGAACAAATGATGGATCAATGAGACACAACTAAACAACAATGCATATAACAATAATCTTTTTAACTTTCTAGATCCTGAAGGAGGAGAGAGACTTGTAGACAGACACCTTGTCGCCACCAACGAAATTGATCTTTGACCCAACCGCGACCACATCAGAACGATCGTACATACAAACCATTAGAAAGGAACAAAACCAATCAGTACTCAATTTTCATTGTCTTCTTATTCTCAAGCTCGGTTTTTGTGTGGACAGAGACTAAGAGTAAACCAAGTGAAGGCATCATTATAGTATCCATAAGTGAATGAGACATAAATGGAACCCTTGAAGAGGAGAAGGAATCGCTAATGGTGGAACACATGAGAGCCAACAAGGGACTTGATGGTTTTGCTAAAGCTTCGGAGAATTAGGTGATAGTTTCTTGGGACAGGAATGAAGCACTCCAAAACGAGGTCGCCAGGTAACGAAGAAATCAAGTTATTGTTTTCTTCGTTGCCTGATGACTTAGTCTTGAAATGCTTACTCCGAGTCCCAAGAAGCTATCACATTAACGTCTCTCACGTCAACAACACATTCAAGTCTCTTATCCGCTCCCCAGAAGTCCACCATTTACCGTCCCTCCTCATCCGCAAGGATTCGGTTTACGTCTCCTTGGTTTACTTTCAGTTCCATCAAAACAAAACTGACATTGAGAATAAAGACGAACGATAATATTTTTGCGCTTGCTTGTTGTCCGTTATATATACCACTCAAGGTCCATGGTGCAAATGGTTGTTGATAAGAGGAATAAGTAGAATAGAAGGAATGGTGACGAGGAATAGGCTTCCATAGAAAAATATAGAGGAAATAAATGAATATAAGATGAATTGTTACATTTCTTGTAATTCATTTCCCCTTTTAAAATATACTAAATCTCGGCACAATAATGTTAGTTTCCATCCAAAATATGGGTCCGACCTTTTCTAAGAAATAAAAATTTAAAATATTGTAAACGGCGTGATCTTAAGGGAATACTGATGATTACGCTAAGATTTATTTCCCTATTATCTCAACTATTTACAACAATGGATTTCTTTGTGTTACATTTCCATTGGGAAGGATTCGACAGCTGTCATGCGGATTAAGGAATCGGCGGAATCGGCAAAGGCTAATGACCCAGCTGCCAGCTGTAAAATTTATATACAATTCAAAAGTTTCGTTTTCGGAAAAAACATGATTTTTTTTCCAAATTCTAACATACATTATACTATAGGTGTACAGAAAATATTTTAATTGTATATTAATTAAAAATAACATGCTTGAATACAATAACAACTCATATAATTGATAATCATTGAAATAATAGTCTAAAATCAAAATAAAATATTATATATAAATAATTTCAAGTGGTAGAAAGACAATAATGAAACAAACGGATCATCAAAGAAATGTATTAAAAGAAATATATGTTTTTAGACGATATTTGTTTAAAAGAAATATATGTTTCGTTATATTTATTATATCTAATAGTTAACTATGTTTTATTTACGTTTTCAATTTTATAGCATAAAAATTAAACCATGTGATATAAAGTGATTTAGTCTAAACGCTGTATTAACTGTCAATATGGTTCGATAATTTACATGTTTTTAATATAGTCTAGTCAATAATCATTTCTGCTTGAAATCTTCAAATGAATTCATATTCTATCATATTTTTTCATGTATTATTTTTTTTTCTGTTTGAAATCATGTAGTGGTGGTCCAGTGATTTTCACTTGCTGGAAAAATTACTCTGTTCATCTACCCCAGAAATCGATTCTCTTCAAATATAAAATTATTAGATTTATCCTATTTGGTCATGGATATAAATTCTTGCTTTCGGCCCATTTGAATATTCGGAAAGAGAATCTATATGTGGGTTAGACTTTCTGACGATTAATCTGTACCATAGACATGAGATCTGTACCATAAATTATATATAAAAAAATATTAGATCTTCTATAACCGTGCATGGCGCCGGATACAAAGCCTAGTTGTACTTAAGAACACGACACTGGCCATTAAAAAATATATATATATATACGAAAAAAGTGCGTAAGACGTGCCTTCTGCAAATGGATCAATATTAATTTTGTTTAGATCTTCTATAACCGTGCATGGCGCCGGATACAAAGCCTAGTTGTACTTGAGTTGTACTACTTCACAGGAAAAAGCGATCTGAGGAAATAAAAACTTCAGTAGATGTTTCGGCCTAAAAACAGAGAAACATAGAAGAAAGCAAGTAAAGAAGCATAAAAACACAAAAACAAGATCGAGTTTCTTGAATAAGAAGAGGCTCTGGTGTTATCCCTTTTGTCAGTGACTAAAAATGGAAGCATCAAGAATGAGTTTTGGACTCAGAACTCCTCTTCTTCACGCTCAAAAAGTCCCACTCTTTCTTAAAACCAATCTCTCTCTCTTTCCTCGCTCTTTGCTTCCAAACCAAACTCTTTCTCAAAAGCAGAGAAAGCACGATTTGTTCTGTTTGAGGGCTACTAAGAGTACTAATGATAATGATGATCTTGAAAGCACTCGTCCTTTGACGCAATTTTCTCCTTCTCTGTGGGGAGATTACTTCCTCTCTCTTCCTGTTGACCATTCCGTAAGTACACCTAACACGTTCATCATGAGTCTTGATTGCAAAGAACATGATTCTTGATCATCTAATCTCTGCATCTTTGTAGGAATCTGATGAAATAGCGAGAGAGATTGAATCGGTGATGAAGCCGAACGTGAGAGACAGACTCTTGTCTTCTCACAACAGCAACAAGGACACGATTCGTTTAATCCATTTGCTCATCAGCCTTGGCATCTCGCATTACTTCGAGGCCGAAATTGAGAGGATCCTAAACCAAGCTTTTGAAGATTTTGAAGGATTAATGGCCGAGGAAGAGGATTTGGAAACAGTTTCCATCATGTTTGAGGTTTTCCGGCTGTACCAACACAAGATGTCTTGTGGTAAAAAATATAATTTTCCTTAATTCTTCACATATGCACACATGAAAAAACTATATACAAGATGGTGATCTCTATATATCGGTTTCATTTTAGATGCCTTTGATAGATTCAAAGGTAAAGATGGGAGGTTCAAGGAGAGTCTACTTGGGGATGTTAGAGGAATGCTACAATTGTACCAAGCATCATATCTTGGGACACCCTCCGAAGATATAATGGAGGAAGCGAAGAGTTTCACTAGGAACCAATTGGAGTGTTTGGTAGTCCAAGAAACGAGTACTATTCAACCCTATCTCTCTACACATATTCGTAACGCCTTGTACAGAGCTCGAAATCTTAAAATGGAAATACTATCAATAAGAGAATACATTTCTTTCTACAACCAAGAAGAAGGTCATGAGGAGATGCTTCTCAAGTTTGCAAAGCTCAACTTCAACTATTGCCGGCTGCTTTACATCCAAGAGCTCAAAACTCTCACCAAGTAAACCATCCTAGTTCACCATATATTGATTTGATTATTCTTAAATTTTAAGTTGTAAGGGTGAAGATGGAACATAATACATGAAACATATTCTTCAAGAATTCGATGCGTTCATGACATATTTTTTGTTTTTTTCTTAGCAGATGGTGGAAGGATATAAATCTTGCATCTAGGCTTCCTTACATCAGGGATAGACTTGTGGAGGTCTATTTCCCCGTATTGGGACTTTATTTCGAGCCACGATATTCACTTGGGAGGATTATAACAGCTAAAATTATCATGGCCGTTGTTGTTTTGGATGACACATGTGATGCATATGCCACTTTTCCCGAAGCTAAAAGTCTCATTGATTCTGTGCAAAGGTATATACATATGCATGCATGTATACTGAGTTTGCCTTGTACATTTTTTATAAGTACTCGTCTTTATACGTTGATGAATATAACAAGAAGAACATGCTTGGCAAAATGGACAGGTGGGATCTTGGTGCCATTGACGAACTGCCAAGTTACTCAAGGCTTGTCATCCAAACTTTACTGGAAACTATGGACGAGATTGAAAAGGAAATGAAGCCACGAGGAAGATCCGCTAGCGTGCAGCAGACAATAAATGAGGTAATCTATACTATATAAAAGTTGAGGCTAAATGCCTCTAAAGGTGTCCACATCAGTTTTTAATTTTTTTTTAACCAATTAAATTATGCCAAATCAGCATCTCTAAAATTAAGAAATTTTTCAAATTTTAAACAATCAATAATATTTTTCTATATTATCATCTAAGATTAAGAAATTTTCCAAATTTTAAATTTGGAATATCGATAGATATAAGAAAAACATGTATAAATTTTTAGTAACACCAAAAATCTACTTAGATTTATATTAGGAAAATTTTTTAATTTAAGATAATGGTTTTAATTATATAAATAATCACTGAAATTTTTTAACACTTAAGAAAGAACAAATTTATAAAGCATATATATATTTTATATGTGGACACTCTAAATAACTTATGGATCGATATCAAAATAAAAAAGCTTATGTTAAAATTAGTTTACAAATTTCAACATAAAATTAATATTTTACAAGAGGAATGGAGCCATGTATAATTTTAATGGTGGAGAATAACCTAGACAAATAAGAAAGAAAAAAAGTTGAAGAAAAAAACAGACACAAAGAAGAAGAGTAAGAAGATAAAACCGAAGAAGAGCGAAAACGAATATATTGAATTGCGAAGACAAAATAAAAAACCAAAGAAGGCAAAGATGAAAAAGAATAACGAGATAAAAAACTTGCGAAGAAAAATTTGAAAAGGAAATCGAATAAGAACGAAGGAGAATAAACCAAACAAAAACAAAAAACTTGCAAAGCCCAATCTAAAGAGGAAAGCGAATAAGAACGAAGGAGACGAAACCAAAAAAAAAAAAAAGAATAAAAAGAAGCGCGAATACGAAGAAAAGCAAACGCAAAGATGAGTGAAAATGAAGAAGAAACCATATAAGAGAAAGGACAAAGAAGAAATTAAAACAGAAGAGACTGAATAAGAATGAATCAAAGAAAATAAAAAACATATAAATAAGAACGAAGAAGAAAATGAAAAACAATTATATATGTCGATTAGCTTCTCTTAATTTTAGTTTTATAACCCTATAAAACCTACCAAAATATTAGCTTATCTTCTAGCTTAAATTTGTTTATACGTATATTTTCATTTTTAAGTTTGGTTTGGTGTATCAGATAATGAAAATATGTTCTACATAGGATTAAAGAGACTTATGCTAAAATATGTACAAAAGCAATAGAGTGAAGAAAAATTAGAAAGGAGAATAACCAATACAAAGAAGAAGAAAACAAATCTAGCAAAACATTAGCACTTTCGATGGAAATAATTTATCATAGAAAAAACATAAGAATAAGAACCAAGAAGAACAAAAAGAAAAAGAAGTAAATGAAGAAAAGGGAGGACGAAGATAGCAAAGAACAAAGTCATAAAAGAAACCAAAAAGATAAGGCTAGAGAAGGAAACCAAATAAAAAGATGAAACCGAAAAATAAGAAATTGACTGCTATGCGTAACTATATGATCGCATAAATTAAATTATTTATATTATTATTAGACGTTGCTTATTACATGTGTGAATATGTAATTGTACCATCTCTAGCTTAATTTTGTTTCCGTGAATATTTTTCATTTTTAAGTTTGGTTGGGTGTATCAGATAATTAAATTTGTACTCTACATAATATTAAATTAAAGAGAACTACAATAAAACTATTTATAAAAGGGATCAAGTCCTGAGAATAATCAAGAAAAATAAAGAGAAGATGCTAAACAAAAGAAATATAGCAAACTACTAGCAACTTCGACCGTATGAACTAATATAGAAAAAACGGAAGAACAAGAACCAAGACGAGGACAAAAATAAGAAGAAACAATAAAAAAAAACGAAGACAATGATATTAAAAAACGAAGACAAAAGATAAACAGAATAATAACAACGATGAAGAAGGAGATCGAATAAGAAATTGTAAGGGCAAAAAACTGAAAAGGAAGGAAGACGAGGAAGAGTAAAGATGAAGAAAAAAAAAATCAAATAAAGAGCGAAAATAAAGGAAAAAAAAACATGAAACAAAAGAAGAGAAATAAGAACATTGATTCACTACAATCAATCATGCTACCACGAAAAAAACTTATGAATAAAAATATTTAATCAAATTATTAATACAGACCCGCGCGTAGCGCGGGTGAAAAACCTAGTAGTATGTCAAACTTATACATAAGTCCTCCAAATTAAAAACGGAAAGAAATACTAACAATAATTTAATGAAAATCGTAGATTAAGAGCTTAGGAAGAGCATACCTAGCGATATCAAAATGGGCACGCAAAGGTCATGTACCAACCTTTGATGAGTACATGGAGGTTGGGTTGGTCACCGCGGGGATGAATGACTATGCATCATATGGTTTTATCGGTATGGAAGACTGCGATGAGAATCAAACTATCGAATGGTTCAATTCTGAACCAAAAATCTTCCAGGCTTTGAGTATTATCTACCGTATACGGAACGACATAGCCAGCTTCGAGGTATTGTAAAAATGATAACTATACATTCTTTATTTAAATGACTCTTAGAAATTTAAATTAAAAGGTTACATGGAAATGAGGCAGGGAGAGATGAGCAGAGGAGAGGTGGTAAATGGGGTCAACTGTTATATGAAACAATATGGTGTTACAAAAGAAGAAGCGGTTAGAGAATTGGAAAAGATGTGCAGAGATAATTTTAAGATAGTGATCGAGGAGTTCTTGAAGACAACTCGTGTACCACGACAGATTTTAATACGATGTCTCAACATTCCACGAACGATCGATGTGTATTACAAGGAACGTACGGATGATTTCACCAATCCTCATGAAAATACCAAAGAACAAATCACCTCTGTGGTACTCAACCCCATTCCCCTTTAAACATTCCCTATTGTTACACTAAGTTACATTTTGCTTTCCCTACCTGTTTTGTATCTTTGCAAGTAGAAATTCATCTCATTGACTTCGTACTTTGAAAGTCATATCCACTCTATGCACAACTGAGTAACATTAATTTAATCTTTATCTGCGTCCAAATCGGTACCGGCCGGTCTAGGTTTTTGGAGAACATAGAAAAGAAGCAACTAGATTATACTTATACAAATAAGAAACTTCACATAAGATTATAGATATTGTCCAAAAACATGTAACCATCAAACAAACAAAAAACAAAAGCCATAAGAGTTGACAAAAAACGTCTATGAAATAGTGAGAGATGTATAATCTTTGTTTAAAACAAACAGTGAGTGAGAAATGTATAAACAATCTACAAAACAATTTGTGGGCATTAATGACAAACACCTAAACAGTGCACAAACTTGTAGCAAGTGGGGACAGTGGCTACAACACCAGACCAATCGATGTTCCCACGAATCCTTTCTCCAATCCTATCCAATGCAATCAACACACACATAACATCCTTAGAATCACCAACCTCACTTTCCCTCTGCCAAAAAACCGCAAGCTTTCCATGATACTCCACCATCGCATCCACAAAAAATTGATTAGTCAACGCCTTGACATCATCAGACATAATCAATCTTGTCCAAACATTAAGCTTGCTGTCAAACCACATAAACCCACTCCAAGCAAAACAAGCATAAAGCACATTCTCTACCGCACACACAGAACTCGGCAGATCATCACCTCTTCTTATTCTTGTTTCATTTTCTATTGTTGATATCGTCTCCTCTGTCTTACCTTCCTTAGCATTATACACGGTGACTTCATCACCGTAATGATCCACCGTATAAACCTTCCCTTCCAGCGATGCGCTAAACGATGGTGGCTTTTGGATTTTCCCCTCCCATGCAAAGCTCCACACACGTGATTTTGTATCGAAAACCACCACTTGGATCTCTCCATATTCACGCCCTCCTCGGATCACGTAAATCTTTCCGTCAACAACTCCGGAAGCGTAGCAAATGGTGTGAGGAGACGGCATGCTTGGTCCCTGAGTTAGATGTCCAGATCGAGTATCGTAAATCCAGAGAGAGGAGTCGGATTCGGAGTCGGAGTCGGAGTCGGAGTCGGATAATGTGTCGCCACCAACAAAGTAGATCGCTGACCCAACCGCGACGACTTCGGAAGAAACGTACGAAAGACCATTAGAAGGGACCGGAACTGGGACCAATCGATACTCAGTTGTATTATTCTCATCCTCAATCTCAACGGGACGCAGAGTGAACCAACGGTAGACGCAGTCATACTCTCCGTCGTCGGAGAAGGAGAAGTAGACCGAATCCTTGCGGAGGGGCAGGGATCGGAAATGGCGGAATTGAGGGGAGCGGATGAGTGATTTGAATTTGCTGTTGACATGAGATACGTTGAGGTGGAAGCTCCTTGGGACTCGGAGCAAGCACCTCAAGAGTACGTCGTCCGGCAACGAAGAATACGATAGCGACGATGATGATGAATGGTTATCTTCTTGCACTCGCATTTCCTCGGCTGCTGCTGGTAAAGACATCATGTCGTTGAGACAGCAACACATGAAGATACTTAACCCTAGCTTGTACTTATATACATGACGACCCAGATAATTTTTGTTTTTCTTATGGAGGGTAACTTTTTTTTTCGAAAAACAGACTGTAATTAATTACATTGATCTATACGAATGTGATCTACACAATAGAAGAATGTTATCTACGAATATATTTTCTATTATCTATTACCAGATTATTCAACTTTTCATGATTATGTTCCTTTTGTAGTTACGAATACGATCTACACAGTAATTAATTACATTGACTCATCCTATTAATATTCTTGTGTTTGAAAAAAAAAAATATATTGAAGAATGTACACAAGAAATATGATAAAGGTGCTGCAACTCTCCAAAAAAATGTTTGGGGTTACTATGATTACGAAAAATTGCAAACGAAGATTATATTAAAGCCACACGATTTTACAAAAAAAAATATAAGCTTATCAAAAACGGCGTTAAGTGAAGATGTATTGAACAAGAACAATGATGAAGAAATGCAACGATATTCGGTTATAAGACAAAAAAGTAAAAAGATAAACATATTTGTTTTCGAAATATTTTCTTAAATTTAAATTAAGAGGATATATAATGAATAAATAAAATGTTGATTGCAGTTTAGTACACATGACACTAGTTTTTTTAAATAAAAATTATTGTAGAGATTTGACGGCAGCCTTATGTATTGGTTTACCACAAGAGCATAATTTGTAAATTAGTTTGCCTTTACTCTTTCAAACATTGAAGCACTTGATGTAACACAGTTTTTTGATTGAATACAATTTTACATTCTTTTTAAAAAAAAAAAAAAAAAAAAAAATCAATAAATGAGAACGATTTAAGAACATGATGAAATAGAGTAAGATACGGTTATGGTTTGCGGATGGATAAAAAAATCAATAAATGAGAACGATACAATTTTACATCATCAAGGGACTGGATAGTCCGTATTTCTCACGTGTATAGGGAAGCTAATCGCCTTGCGGATGGATTAGCTAACTATGCGTTTTCTTTGCCCCTGGGTTTTCATTCTTTTGATTATGTACCGGATGCTGTCCGTTTGTTGTTGTTAGAAGACTCGACTGGGCTCTCGAGCCCACGTCAAGTAGATTCATAATTCTTCTTTTAATAAAATGGGGATTCATCCCCCTCCTTCGACCAAAAAAAAAGAGTAAGATACGGTTATGGTTTGGAAACCCAAAATTAAAACTTGAGATACTCTTCTAAGTTATGTATTGCTATTACTGGTCCAATTTTTTTTTTATGATTTAAATTTTAACTATTTAATTAAATTTTATTTGTTAGATTCTATTAAGTATTAACTACCTTACCGATGAAGATGCCGTACGATTTAAGAAAAGGAATAATGGTAATGTATATATATTAGATTCACGTTTCCAAATGTCAAAAATTTTCTTCTCGCTAATCATCATCTGCCTATCTATATTATATAGCTAAATAAAACCATATCAATTGTTTTAAAACAGAAGCTGCTGATAAATTCTTTACAGATATAAAAAGTTCATACAAAATCCTTAGAATATATAGATATTCTCCATAAACATGTAAATCATCAAACAAACAAAAAAGATAACAAAAAAAGTCTACAAATAATACAGTGAGAGAGATGTATAACCTTTGTTTGAAATAAACAGTCTACAAATTACAAAACAATTTGTGGATCAATGAGAAACAGCAAAACAGTGCTCAAACATATAACCATTAGGGAGAGTGGCCACAACACCAGACCATTCGATCTTCCCACGAATCCTTTCTCCAACCCTATCCAATGCCATCAATCCACACATACTATTATACTTCTTCTCCTCAACATATTTCTTATGCCAGAAAACCGCAAGCTTTCCATGATATTCCACCATTGCATCCACAGAAGAGTGATTAGTGTACCCCTTGACATCAAAGTCATAATCAGATTCAGACATAACCAATCTTGTCCAAACATTAAGCTTTGTGTCAAACCACATAAACCCACTATGATCAAAACAACCATAGAGCACATTCTCTACCGTGCACACACATAACAGCAGATCATAATCACTTCTTCTTGTTTCTTCCTTTTCTTTTGCTATAATAATCTCCTCTCTTTTACCTTGCCTTGGATTATACACCGCCATTTCATCACCGTCTCCCTCCACCGTAATAACCTTCCCCTCAAGAGAGGCGCAATACGACGACGATATCCATCGGATTTTCTCCTCCCCTGCGAAGCTCCAAATCCGCGTCTTCGGATCAAAAACCTCCACTTGCATCTCCTCATCTTCCTTAAACCCTCCTCCTATCACGTATATCTTCCCGTCGACCACTCCCACGGCGTAGGACACCCTGCGGTGACACTTCATGCTTGGTCCTTGAGTTAAGTTTCCGGATCGAGTGTCAAAAATCCAGAGATCCGTAGAGGAGTTATAGTCTTCTTCGGAGTCGCAACCAACGAAGTAGATCTCTGACCCAACGGCGACGACATATGAAGGAAGAAACGTAAAACCATTACTAGGGAGCGGAATTGAGAATGGCACCAGTCGATACTCAATCGTCTTCTTCTTCTCATTCTCAATCTCAGTGGGACGGAGAGTGAACCATTGGTAGACACCGTCAATGTCTCCATAGGAGAAGGAGACATAAACGGAGTCCTTGCGGAGGAGGAGGGATCGGAAATGGTTAAACTCGGGGGACCGAACAAGAGACCTGAAAGTCTTGTTGACGTGAGATACGTTGAGGTGATAGATTCTTGGGACTCCGAGCAAGCACCTCAAGATGGCGTCATCGGGCAACGAAGATAATGATAACGACGACGACGATGATGAGTGGTTATCTTCATGCACTCGCTTTTTGTTTGTTGAGAGAGACATCGTATTGTTGAGGCAGGAACACACGAAGACGAAGATAACACTATCAAACTTATTTATACGTGGCGTTTCACAATTTTAGGGTTTTTTTTCTTCCGAAAAGCATAAGACTATTGAAAATTGATTATTAAAAAAATAAATGACGAAGAGTTACAACCTTTCAAAATAATTTTATGGAGTGTTGTAATATGTGAAAAAGGTATTAAAAAAATATACGATTTTCCAAAATATTTTTAGGATTGACTAAAAATGTATATTACAGAAAAATGTTATAAAGATGCAACTCTCCAAAATATGTTTTGAGATTTTTAAAGATTATTATAACAAAACCACAAGATATTACAAAAAAAAAAGAGAGTTAGAAGCTTATCAAAAACGGTGTTAAGCGAAGATGTATTGAACAATGGGAACGAAAGAATATTCAAGAAAAAGAATAATGTTTTCATATTCTCATCTTCTTCCACTTTTGCTTCTTCAAAGCTTAATCTTTTCAAGAACCCATTCCAAATACCACAAAGCTAATACAGCAGTAGAACAAATTAATGTGTATATATTAGATTCACATTTCCAAATGTCAAAACTTTTTCTTCTTTGTTTCTAGTAAATCATCATCTGCTACTATTAGCAGTCTTGTTCTTGCTCATATCAGCAAGTTCCTCAATTAGTTTCTTCTCTTCTTTGCTCAATCTCTTAGGTATCTCCACTTGCACTCTCACCAACTGATCCCCTCTCATATTACTCTTGTTCAACACCGGAACTCCCTTCTTCGCCATCACCAGCGTCGTGCTCGGTTGTGTCCCCGCCGGTACTTTCAAATCCACCGTCCCATCCACCGTCGGCACCTTCAACGTCGTCCCTAAAATCGCGTCTATATACGATATCTTGCACGTGTAGAGGATGTTAGTGTCGTCCCGTTTCAAGACCGGGTCCGGTATGACCTCTATAACAACAAACAGATCACCCGGTGACCCGCCTCTCTTCCCTGCATTGCCTTCTCCTCTTACTCTCAACCGGCTACCGGAATCAACCCCGGCAGGTACTTTGAGACTTATCCGTTTCGTCTTCCTCACTCGTCCGTCTCCTGAGCAAGTACCGCAAGGTGTTGAGATCTCTCCAGTGCCGTTACAGGAGGAGCAAGTCATGACTTGTTGGAACACTCCGAGAGGAGTTCTTGCTGATGAAACCACTTGGCCTTGTCCTCCGCAGGTAGTGCATTTGCTCGGTTTGGTTCCCGGTTTCGCGCCTGAACCTTCGCAAGTCCTGCAGCTTTCGAGCCTGGATATCTCTATCTCTTTCTCCATCCCGAAAACCGCTTCTTTGAAGTTCAAGATTAGCGTGTAGTACTCGTCTTGACCATCCACTGCTCTGCTTCTTGAACCTCTTCCCATCCCACCTCCTCCTCCCATCCCTCCCATGCCTTCGAATAACGACTCAAATAGATCGAACGGATTACTAAAGTCCTGTAGAAAACCAAATCAAGAAGTGATCAGAGAGTGTATGTTTTGAGTGTTGTCACTAAAGAATGAAGCTCTATTTCTTTGTGTTTGAACAACGTACCCCCATGCCTCCTCCCATTCCAGCAGCGCCTTTAAGTCCGGCCTCACCATATCTATCGTAAATAGATTTCTTTTCATCATCTGATAAGACCTGTTGAACAAAAAATTGTTTTTTATTGAACAGAAACCTCAAAAAAGGCTTAAACAAGTATTGCTACAAGTTTGAGATTTGAGTCTAGAAGCAAAGAAGAAATTGAGTTTTGGTTTCACCTCATATGCATTACTTATTTCTTTGAATTTCTCCTCTGCACCAGGTTCCCTGTAAGCACATAATAATAAACTTGTAAACAAGACGGGGACAATTTTATAGCCTTGAAGTAAAACAACATAAACTATGGTATGGTTTGCAGTCATCTTGTTTTTGGCATTTCCAACAGAGAATAAGCTTGTTATGTGTCAATCTTATCCTCTCCTCTCTGTTCTCAAGATATACAGTTCTTTTTAAAATGAAGATTTTCACTTACTTGTTAACGTCCGGATGGTAACTCCTAGCCAGCTTCCGATAAGCTGAAACAAGAGCAAGAAAGAGTGAATCAAGGGGTTTGTTTGATCATGCATGAAATCTCTCAGATTCAGAAGAAAACATACCGCTTTTAATCTCAGCTTTGGTAGCATTTTTCGAAACCCCGAGGACCGAATAGTAATCCTAGCATTACACACAAATCATCCATAAGCAATCAAGATCATATAACAGTAGTGATCCAAGCAAGCCAGATATACACATTCTACAAAGGGGAATAAAATAGGAACACGCACTGCATCAGCTCTAACAGTAAAGCGAGATCCTCTGCGAGGGTGCATATTTCTGGACATTCCCGCCATCGACAAGAAGGGCAAGGACCCATTTGAGAACATACTCGACCTTGAAGCTCCCAAACAATTTATTTGGCTCACAGAGCTGCAAGGTTGTGAAAAGTAAAACCTTTAATGCTATTTCATATATATATAACTCCCAGTCTCGAAAGCTATACTCTTCAAAGCTACAAAACTCTCAGTCTCGAAATCACATAATACTAATCCTAAGGTGCGCATTGTCACCAAATCAAAATCCTTAAAAAGTCTTTAAAGCCACAGAATAGTAAACCAAACTAGTTTCAGTATCACTAAGCCAAGAACTTAATTCAATCTGCAGAGGCATAAACAGAAATAAAAAAATCGTACATTTTCTGGCGGATTGATTCGACTCTGCTCGGATAATAAGCTCTCACTGCAAATTGAGGGACACATGTATTTCCAAATTGTAAGAGAGCCATTTAGCTCAACACAAATACACTCCCTGCAACAAAATTAAGAAGCTTTCAGCCTAAAAAATCTGGCTTTCTTACTCTACAGAATGCAGAAAACAATCATGAATCCAAAAGCTAACCCAATCCTCGAACAAAACAAACAAGACAGATCTTTCAAGCCTAAGAAGCAAATGCAATACACAGAAAGTGAAATCGTCAACAAGCAAAAACAATAAAGGTTGAAATTTTACACTTACTTCAAAATTCAATCAGAAAAAGAATTTCAATTTCACAGCAAAAAGGCAATACAAATCACAAAAATCCGATTTCTTAATTGACTAAACCAATAAAGCAAAATCATTTCTATAGAAATCCGAGCTGGGCAGGATATTAGGCCAAGGAAAGGTGCTAAGCCGATTTTACACGCCGCAATTTAACCCTCTCCGGTGGAAAAAGAATTAGCACAAGCAAAGGAAACTGTGTAAAACCTCGAACACGTCGTTGCTTCGATGGTCACAATCGTAGGAGGAAAAAGAATAACTAAAAGAGAAGAGAAGAATACAGAGATTTCTCGATAGTGGAGGAAACTAGTTGAAGAAGGTGAATCATACCGTAATCAATGGTGGTCGGAGAAGGAAGAGCTGTGCGAGAGAGCGAGAGAGAGAGAGATAAGAAAACTTAGTAGAGAAAACGAATGAAAGGAGTTCGCTAGAAGAACGTAGCCTTTTTTTTCTTGTTTTAAATTGTTATTGTTATTGTTTATACAATTTTGATAATTATTATGAAAGAATTAAAATAAAAAATTTGATTATTGTTAGGTGGAGAAATTATAATCTTTGAAGGACATGGGAATCTAGAATGAATATTAAATGGAATCATATTGATAAAACCTTAAAAAAATTATAGACGAATATTGAATAGTATGGAAATTCAAAATGGTGTTGGTGATATATCGACTTTGTTGGTATTCTCTCATTTTCATTTTCATATAATTTCATTTGAGTTTATAACTTTTTTACCCTATAAATTAGATTAAAAATTAATTATATATAGCTTTTTGTCATCAATCTCCCTTTGTCACTATTCACTATAAAAAGTACAAAAAGAGTTTGATACAACCTGATTTTTTCCAAACTGCTACATACTTAGAAATTGGAGCCTTGCCTGTTTTGCTAATAAACATCAGCCACATGATTTAGCATTCCTATAAACATACATGATTACAAAAGTATAAGCAGGAGTGGCTGTTTTAGAATTCGTCTAATAATGGTGGATGTGGAGAGATGATGCCAACTAGGATTGCCCGCCTATTCCCCCCCAAACTAAATTTATTCCATCGGGATCCACCCAAACTTTTCGACCCCCTCTAATTTCACCCAAACTTTTTTTTCTCCGTCGATTCCCCCATTTGCGTTTTGTTTAACACGCGCAAAACGCAAATGGGGGAATCGACGGAGAAAAAAAAGTTTGGGTGGAATTAGAGGGGGTCGAAAAGTTTGGGTGGATCCCGATGGAATAAATTTAGTTTGGGGGGGAATAGGCGGGAGAAAAGGATGAGCTTCCTCTCAACTGTCCTATCCCGTTACTTTCCGTATCGCTCTCCATAAGAGAACGCTGTCGTTCTCGTCTCGCTACCAACACAAAACCATTCCAACTCATGCATCTAATCATCTCTGTTTCTGGAATATAAATAAATAAACTGTTCGTTTTCAAAACAAAAAGTTACGGTAATCACACAACCTAATTATAGTAACTAGGTTTAGGGTTCCAGAGAATAAATATTTTATTGATCAAGTCGAAGCTCAAAGAAGTACAAAAGGGGTTATGCTGAAGCGGCTTTAGGTCAAGAACAGCAAAGAGATAAACTAGAAGAATAAGACTAATTGCTATCTAGCTCTCTCCGGGCGTCTTGGAATGATTTCTCAATGATTTGAGAGTTGTGAGAGGTCCTCCTTATATAGATGATGAAAGTCGGTCTCGCCTTGATTCTCATTCCTAAAGGATTTAAAGAAAGCATCTCTTCTTTAAATGTAGTTTTGAGTGAAGTGAATTTTTTAGTTACTTAGTTCTTTGGTAATAATCTCGACGATTCGTTAATTATTAAGACTTTTAGCGTCAACAATTTACTCTCTTTAGCGTGTCTTTAAACGTCATATTCAGCATCTTCTCCGACTAGAATTTTAGCATTCCAACTGAGTGATATCCATTATCTTGTGAAACTTGATTTGTGGTATGACTTATACCCAATTGTCTAGTTAAAAATAGTTTTCCTTGATGTTCATTACCGTAACTTTTTGTTTTGAAAACGAACAGTTTATTTATTTATATTCCAGAAACAGAGATGATTAGATGCATGGGTTGGAATGGTTTTGTGTTGGTAGCGAGACGAGAACGACAGCGTTCTCTTATGGAGAGCGATACGGAAAGTAACGGGATAGGACAGTTGAGAGGAAGCTCATCCTTTTCTCCCGCCTATTCCCCCCCAAACTAAATTTATTCCATCGGGATCCACCCAAACTTTTCGACCCCCTCTAATTCCACCCAAACTTTTTTTTCTCCGTCGATTCCCCCATTTGCGTTTTGCGCGTGTTAAACAAAACGCAAATGGGGGAATCGACGGAGAAAAAAAAGTTTGGGTAGAATTAGAGGGGGTCGAAAAGTTTGGGTGGATCCCGATAGAATAAATTTAGTTTGGGGGGAATAGGTGGGCAATCCTGCCAACTACTATATAAAGGGTTTTGGACATTTAAGAATCACAAAAAGTTGCCTTGTTGTGTAAACCATCTTTTTCAACTTTATACATTGTCATACGTAGAGCTCCAAATGTTTTTACAATTCGAATGACTGTGAAGAAAGGATGCAATGTTTTCATGCAAGAAATTTGTTAGAATTTTTGTCACTTGTGGTACTTGACGTAAGTGCTAGCTCCCAAATCCTTGAAGCCTAATGAGTAAAACATTCATCTCGATGCTTAATAAGAATTATTCATCACTTCCCATGAACTCTCTTCTCAAAACTCAAACCGTAGCATTCTTGATATGATCTTGAGTCACTTTGTCTACAAGAAATGAGTTGATATGTTTATACATTTGTTTCGGTTTTTCTTCATTAATCGCATGTCCTGTCTTCTTTAGTAACACCAGCTTTGCGATGTTTTCACCGATATGTCTGCAAATTACCAAGAACTGATCAGTAAGAGCTTTTGTAGCAACAAACCACAATGATGACTCGTGTGGGAGAAAGAGAGAACCTTTTCAATCGATGTCCTAATTCTACTGGAAATATTTGATCTTCCTCTCCCCAAATCATCAATGTTGGCTGCATCAAATTAATCACACTGTTGTCAATGAGAGAATATATTGTTTCTTAATTAGTTCCGCTTTTTATGGACTCTACGCTTATATAGCTGCTTCAAGATATAATTAATTAAGAATCCAAAATGAGGTTTTCAGACAACGATTTTGGGTGTGTGAAGGATAAGAACCTGTGATATCTTGGGAAGGTCGGTGAATCTCCTGCCTTTATGGAGAGTTTCAACCAAATCTTTCTTCTCTTGAATATGCTCACTACACATCACCTGTCATAAAATTCAAAATCAAATATGTATTAAGTATCATAAAGAGTTTCAGACAAAAACCTTTGAACCTTTATTGAAAATGATATCTGAAGTTTACTATTCAAAACCTCACATTTGAGATTTTATGTTTTATTTGCATTTAAGTCTTTATAATTATATATATCATAAATAGTTTTATCAATTTTTCTATTTATCATTTTAATTCAAAAAAAAAAAATTTATTTTTCTAAAGGTTTCGTGATTATTCACCAAAATTTGTTCAACTAAATTTTTTTTTTTTTGGTTATTTTTTCATTATTCTTCTATTCCACTATTCAAATATTCCTAACAACAAGCCTTATGTAATGTAACTTAAGTAAACCAACTTAAGTAAACCAGTGAACCTTACATGAATGAAGTCTCTGGCAAACCAAGAAGGGATTCGACTTGGTGGTTTGTAGAAGGATAACCGGAGAAGTTGCCGGAACATCGCCGGCGATTGAGGAAATAGAATCGCCGCCGCCTCCTCTATGCTCTTCACCTTTAAGAACCCTTCCACCTCCATATCTTTCTCTTCAAGAGACACTCCAGAGCCTATCAGCACCACCCGCTCTACCCTCTCCTTAAACTGCGCCGCCATAGCGTACGCCACGAACCCGCCGTAGCTGAGCCCGGCGACGGCCATGGTTCGAACGCCGTGAGCCTCCATCACCGCCATCACGCAGCTCGCCTGAAAAGACTCGGATCTCTCGGACCGAGTCGTGCACGAGTCGCCGAAGAAGAGGAGATCCGGTACGTAGACGTTAAACCGGGGGATAAACCGGTCGATGAACCGGTTCCATTGCCACATGGCATTAGCGCCGATCCCGTGGAGAAGGACCAGCGTGGGCTTGGTTTTGACATGTATCCGTGGCACCCAGCAGTGCATCACGGTTCCGTCTCCGAGATCGGTGGTCGACGATCGGAGACCGGAGTGTGAGAAACTGTACTCGAGACACTTGTTCCCACATGCCACAAAGCTGAAACAACTCGCCATTGATGATGATGATGAAACTTTTAGTGGAGTTGCAGAGAAAGCTTGACGAAGAAGGAATTATATATTAGGTAACGGTATCCACGCAGTACTGACGTGTCTACTCCTCATTGGCCATATATTTTTTTAAAAACCATTTTTGCTAAATTACTAGTTTTTCTGTTTTGTTGTTATTAAGAAGATTTCCACTCTTGACTTTGGGTTAATTATGAATCAATTTGTCATTTTTTTTTTCAAACTTCGAATTCTTATTGGTTTTTTAAACTTTTTAAGTAATAATGTATATGTTGACAAAAACAAATTTCTCTCAATGGTATAGAACTATAGATATCACGTCTGTGAAACATAGTAGCTTTTTGTTAAATGAATCTTTCAATGGGTGATGAACTTACTAGAAAGCAGAAAGGTTGACCTTTCGAAATTAATTAATTATTTGAAATTACTAGTTTTTCTGTTTTGTTGTTATTAAGAAGATTTCCACTCTTGACTTTGGGTTAATTATGAATCAATTTGTCATTTTTTTTTTCAAACTTCGAATTCTTATTGGTTTTTTAAACTTTTTAAGTAATGTATATGTTGACAAAAACAAATTTCTCTCAATGGTATAGAACTATAGATATCACGTCTGTGAAACATAGTAGCTTTCTGTTAAATGAATCTTTCAAGGGGTGATGAACTTACTAGAAAGCAGAAAGGTTGACCTTTCGAAATTAATTAATTATTTGAAATCATTTAAACAATTATCATACTATTATTTGCGAAGCCAGAATTTCGTTTCGAGGCACCACGTTCGCTCTCAGCCGCGGAATTACCGAATTACCCTTAATGAAAATCTTGATTAAATCTTTATAATTTCCTTTTTTAAAAATCATTTTGTTTTTGTTAATACACCAACAAATATATGGAATTTATCCAATTATATTTTCACTAATTATTTCAAAAATAATTATATACATTTAATATTTATCAACAGTTTTATCATTGGCACAAATCAAGGGATATTAAAACCCTAACTACCATAATATCGCGCCATAATTTAGGCCCAAAAAATGATTAAAACCCTAGCTAAAAATAAAATTATTAAAAAGGCTTTTGCTAATTCTATCGAAACCCTAATCATTTTACATATAATATACCCTATAAATATAAAATGCGGCCACCTAAAAAGTTTTTATTAAGAGAACTCTAGGTCGCAATCTCGAGTGAATATGGATTAGTTTTTGGGTTTTGAGAGGTTTAAAATTCTGATGATACTATCGATTATGTTACTGCGATTTGGTCATGGTTTTGCTGGAGTATTATTCACTGTCTACGTATTGTTTGAGTTTATATTGTGTTTCTGGTTTGAAACCATATAGCGTGTTTGGAGATGATCCTTTTAAGCATGGTTTTAAACTTGAAAATTATGTGGAAGATAAATTCGTGAGTATGTTCATAGGGTATGTGGATAAACACAGAAACCTGAGAGAAAAAGGCTACATAAATAATGAGATAAGCTTCATGGGGTATTTTCAAGCAGAGTTTTGGATCTCCAACCGGTTTTGAAGCTTGAAGAGGTTTGAAATACTTATGGACTTTTTCAATGCTCATGAACGGTCTTCGTCCTTGCCAACATAGAGGCAGCGTGTGATCATCTCATGCTTCTTTTAATGGCTTTCCTCTTAGCTCTCTTTAGCTACCAAAGGACAAAGAGACATAATAATTAAATAATTAAAAGGCCTCTTCTTTCTTTATCTTCTTCTAAGGTTTCACAAGTTCCTTACCAAGTATGTTACTGGCAAAAAAGATTGACACTTCCAGCAAAATGGGAAGAAAGTTTGTTGGGGAAAACCATTCATGATTACAATATGAGTGAAATAAACATAATGGATTATGCATGCTCTTTAGCTAATAATTTACTTGGCCGTGATGATATCTTTGTTATCATGTGAGAGTAATACAAGGTTATGTGAAGAGAGAAATGATGATTGAGTTTGTGTAAAAAGAAGATTTCAAACAAGCAATAGACTTTGTTTATGCTGATGAATATGAAACATTTCAGAGTTAGTAGAGGGTGATGGCACAAAACACTTCAATTCCAATTGATAAAAATAGTAAAGTCGGCCATGGTTTTAGTGTTCTTCGTCTTTTACTTTTTAGATGGATTGTTCATGTTAAAAACAAAAACAACAACAACTTCTTTCAAAAAAAACTAAAACAATAAAAACAAATTCAGAACAAGTTTGTAATGTGAGGTTAGGGTATATGGTTTAGATGGGGGGTTTATATTGTCGGGTTAGGGTTTAGGGTGTAGGGTTCATATTGATGGGTGTAGGGTTTAGTTTTTAGTGCATTTTAAAAATTTTGAATACATTAACATTGCGGATTAAAAACACAGAAAACAACAACTTCTTTTAAAAAACTAAAACAATAAAGCAAATCTATAACCAGTTGGTAATGTGGGGTTAGGATATACGGTTAATGGGGGGGAGGGGGTTTATAATGTGGGGTTAGGGTTTAGGGTGTAGGGTTTATATTGGTGGGTGTAGGGTTTAGTTTTTGGTGTATTTTAAAAAATTTGAATACACTAACATTGTCGCTTTTAAACAAATATAACAACAACTACTTTAAAAAACAAATTAAAACAATAAAAGTAAATTCAGAACCAGTTTGTAATGTGGGGGTTAGGGTGTACGGGATACGGGGGTTTATAACATGGGATTAGGGTTTAGGGTGTAGGTTTATATTAATGGGTGTAGGGTTTAGTTTTTGGTGCATTTTTAAAATTTTGAATTATCATGGAAGTATATCATGAAGAAGATGAAGAAGAAAAATAAAAAAAATTGAGAGGACGACGACAAAAAAAGTCGACAGATAAAGAAAAGAAAACGAAGAAGACAAAGCCGATGAAAAAGTATTCATACAAAAAATGAGAAATAAGATGAACAAAAAGCATAAGAAAATTAAGAAGACGAATGACAAAGACGATGAAAAAGAAGAAAACCATATGATGAAGAAAACCAAAATCGAAAAAGACGATACGAATAAAAATAGGGAAGAATAAGATGGACAAGAAAAAGGGGGAAAATCACAAGAAAAAGTCATAGAAGATGAAAATGATGAAATAGAAGAAAAATGAGAAGACGAGAAAAGAACAAACAAAAATCAAAAGCTAAAAAGAAAAAGAAAAAGAAGACCAAACAGGGGAATAAATTGTTGCAAAAGACAAGGAACAAGACCAAAAACATGAATTATAAAGAAGAAGATGGATTAGATGAAAAAGAAAAAAAAGAAGAAAAGAAGATGAAAAAGACGGAGGAAAAAACAGAAAAGGAAAAAGAAGAAAAAGAAAAAGGATGAGGAAGACGATGAAGATGAGACAAATAAAAACAAGAAGATTCGGAAGTAAAAGAAGATGGGGGCACTAAAGAAGGAGGGGAAGAAAAAGACAAAGAAAAACTGAAAGAAAAAAGAATAGAAGATGAAGAAGAAATGAAAAAAATGAAAGAGAAAGAAAGAGAAGAAGAATAACACAAAGCAGATGAAGAATAAATAAGAAAATGCAAAGAAGAAGAAGAATAAAAATCATAATAAAAAGAAGAATTAGATGGATAAAAAAATGAAGAAGAAGATATAAAGTTGGAGAAGAAAAATAAAAAATCCCTTATATAAAGATGGATATAAATAATTTAAATTTAAAATTTATTGAGTAAACAATCAGTTCATTTATATTTTTTAATACTCATTTTATAATTAATCAATAAAATATAAAATGAAATGGAACCAAATATGCGGAAGAAAAAATAAGGAGAATACAAGGAAAAAAACAAATAAGATGAAGCAAAAATAACACCATATGGTGAAGAAGACAAAAGTCGAAAAAACGTGAAAAATTGAAAAGAATAAGATGAGACAAATATTATAAAGAGGGAGAGGAAAGAAGAAGAAAGAAGAAGAACAACTGGTACAAAAAAAAATGAACAAGAATAAGTGAGAGGAGATAAAGATGACTAAAAAGTAGAAAAATGAGGATACATGGAAAGACACAAGACATTTTATTTCAATTTTACTTCCTAAAATATCAGGGCTCTCGGTTTGATTTGTGTTGCATATGGACAACTGGCCGATCAAATTAATGATCTATGTTGGTCTCACGGAGCTGTACTTGATTTGTTGACAATCTGTGTTTTAAGCGACTGGAAAATTGTAAAAAATGAAGGTATCTTAAATAATAAACGAAATAAAAACACTTATACGTTTGTTTACAATTCATTGATATAAATTAAATTATTGCATAAATAGATCAGTTTGAATTGCTTGGAATTGAAGGGCTATCTAGGTTTGAGGTTGATCTTGATGTTCCAGAAGTTAATCAGTTCAGAGAACTCATGTAAGTAAACTTTATTTTCGTTGAATTTTAAAAATTTAAATAAGTCAATATATCTAATGAACTAATGTATTTTAAAAATACAATATGTAGGCTCTTGAATATCCATAATCAAAATGACGACTAAGAAGAAGCTTCAAGACAATGTATGGCGAATAGATGTTGTCAATGAAGAAGATGAATTAACTTTGGCTTTTTTTCCCTTTTTTACTTAAGCAATTTATAAATGTAAGAGGACTTTGAAGATATTTGTTTTTTTTTTATTTTAATTAACTTTATATGAGATTAACAAAATATTAAGATATTATTCCATTACAAAATTTACACATTAAATAAATAGTAGAAGAATTCAATAATTAAATAAAATAAATGTAACATTTCTAAAACCTTTTAGAATTTTAAAACTACTCCAACCCGCGCATGGCGCGGGCCAACCACCTAGTTGATAATTATTGTCTGATGACCTTTCGTAATCAATTGAATTGAATTCATTTGTTTAGGTATAATTGAAAATTTGATACAACAAAGACAAATTGAAAATTTAAAACGAGAAAAGCGTGCTCGGTCGGTTCTTTACATGGCCGGCATATCCGCATATGCTTCGTCAACTTGTTAAATTGTTTTGGCATATAAAACTTTAGCTTTATGGTAGTTGGAAAGAATAACATTAGGTTAAATATTATATCATTTATTGTTTTTACTAGCAAGAATTGTCACATTTTATCAAAATTTTAACAAATGATTGACACTAAAATTCTAGTATATTATTAAGAAGTAAAAGAAATGCATTTCGGGTAATGTATTACGAAGATTCTTGCAATCTGAACCTCATGAGTAAATCGTCTCATACAATGCCGGTCGATGTGATAACTAATTGTTGGAATATCAATCCAAAACTTAAATAACAATAGTCTAAATATAGAAGTCAAATTTAACTTTTATTAGTATATATAAAGTCTTTTTGGGAAATTTTTTTCCCACGGAACGACAAACGGCTCTATTTGCAATATGTTTTTTCACCATGACAAACATACTTAATAAATTTGCCTCTATTTATATGCATAATCAACATTTTTGTTTAAAGATTTAAACTCTAACCTTGTTGTATAAACATTAATTAACTGTTCGTCCACAAAGATTTAGACGGTAGAGTTATCGAACTAAATAATATTTTTTTTGTCAACATTGTATAAGATCTTAAAATAAACATAGTGTACTAAACATTAAGACTTTTGGGCCAGTACCTTTGCCTTAGGTGGTGTCTCTGCGAATACGTCACAGGGTTCATTGAAATGGGTTTCCAAATGGGCCAGATAAATAGAAAATATACAGAGTACGAATTCCGGATTTATGACAAAGCTACTGATAATTTTTTTTTTTTCTTAGAAACTGAAAGAAAGAGATACTCGATGTGAGTACCTTCTTATTGATTATCAAATGCAAAACCAAAATTCATAACACAAACAAAAATAAAAGCAGAAGGAAACACACTTCAAGTGTTTTCAAGAAAAACCATAACCGAACAAACTTTGGTTCATGATTGACCAAACTTTTGGTTGTACACTTATAGATAAATATAAATTATTCATATACTATACACATATCCTCGCCGAACGTCACCGCCGCCTCAATTTACCGTCGGGTAAAGATCCTCCGACAATCTCAATTCTCCGACCACAACTAAAGGCTTTGCAAGAAACATATCATGACTCGATTCCATCAACTCAACACGTGTCTCACCTCCTGCTAATTTCCAGTTAAACCCTTGCAAAAGCCTAGCGAGCATCATGACGGTTATGGCCGTCCCTAACGCCGGAGCAGCACATCCTCTTTTCCCGGTACTAAACGAGATAAACCGAAGATCATTCTCCGTCAAAGTCACTTCCAAGCACTCGTTAAGATGTCTCTCCGGTTTAAAGCTAAGTGGATCAGACCAAACCTTAGGGTTACGACCAAGACCGTAACGGCTAAGTAACACTTGACTTCCTTTAGGGATATGGTAACCTGCGACAGTTGTGTCGGAGAGTGCCACGTGTGGGAGATTAAAGGCGGCAACGGGATGAAGACGGAAAGCTTCTCGGATAATAGCTTTGAGATAGTTAAGCTTTGGTATGTCGGATTCTTGAACAAGTCTTTGTTTTCCGACGATTCTTTCGATCTCTTCCATCG
This sequence comes from Erythrophleum ivorense, assembly GCA_026724425.1. Lineage (NCBI taxonomy): Eukaryota > Viridiplantae > Streptophyta > Magnoliopsida > Fabales > Fabaceae > Erythrophleum > Erythrophleum ivorense. Next base: position 413,604 of record JAIUCV010000283.1, read on the forward strand.
CTTTGCGGAGAATCTCTGGTTTGTTTATCATCTCCGCCATGGCCCATTCCACGGCGTTTGATGGGTTGTCAGGCGCCGCCATTACAAGTTCCTATAAAAATAAAATATATAAATGATTAACTATTAGTTTCGTACTTTTCTATGCATGGACTCACGCGTCAACATGAATACTTAACGTTATGCGAAACATAATTTTTTTTTTCTGCCGGCAGCATAATTTCTTATTAATTTGGATTTTTGGGTGTTTTGCTTTTTTTTTTTTTTTTTTTCTCCTCCAAAAGTTGGCAAATATAATTTTTTTTTGGGTCCTTTTTCTTTGTTGTCAACAAAAGGAGTAAAAGATCTTCTTTTTTGACATCCACTACTTCAACTCACAGAAATGTTAAACTATATTTAAGGCGATAGTAGATATTGTTACATACTAATAAACAATAGCTGTTTTAATTTTCTAATTCTTACGAAAAAATGTAAAAAGGTTAGATTATTAATTACCTTAATTGTTGGTTTGATTTCATCAGCGGTAAGCAAAGGCTGGCCATCTTCGTCCTTGATAGAGATGAAAATGTCAAGAAAATCTTCAATCTGAGTTCTCTTACCTTCTCTCCACATCTTAATCCTCTCATCAATAATAGGATTATGATATTTATCCATAATCGCACTAGCTTCTCTCATGATCTTCTCATGTCCGTTTAGATCCAACCCAGTAAGGATCGGTAGATAATCCGATATGCAAAACGCAAATGTAAACCCTAACCCATCGAACATAGCATCCATATGCTCGATATCTTCCAATGTCGGTCCACCATCGTTTTCAGTTTTCTCCGAGAATGTTCTCGTCCCGAACATAAGTCTCTTAATCGCATTTCCACAGTAATGCCTTGTAACAAACCGGAGATCGACGGGGTCAGAGTTTTTAACCATGTTGTAAAGCCAAGCGGTCAAGTGATCGGTTTCCTCGGCTCTATTGTCGTGTAGCCATCGGTGTCTCGCCGGACAAACAATCTCCGTCATGATCACTTTCCTCATCTTCTTGAATTGTTCGCCAAATGGTGTGATCACGCAGGTCTTGTAGCCGTTGGAGAGGATCTTCTGAGCATAAGTGAGTGGTCTTGACGCAAAGAGTGCGTCTTGTTGCTTGAAAATCTCACGTGCGATCTTAGGACACGTCACGGGGATGACGAGAGTGTTTCCTAGACGCACACAAGCTATCTCCGTGTTAAGCTCTTTCAAGAGGCTGTGAAGCCACCGGAAAACCGGACGGTTTTTAAGCATCGCCGGAATCATTCCGACGATCGGAAAACCGGTGGGACCCGGCGGGAGAGGATGCAATTTCTTGTTTTGTGAAGATGACTTTACTTTCTTGAATATCATCAAGAGGGAAATGACCACAAGAGCTTGAAGTGTTGTGAGGAGATACATGTTGCTAAACGGCAACGTTTGGGGGCTAGACTTGGTCGTGAGATCTGAAGAGTTTGAAGCTAAAACCTCCATTTGTAATAGAAGAAAAAGAAGAAGAAGAAACAATGTATTGTGTGATGCTAATTGTCTCTGCATGGATCTTTCTTTCACCTTGTTATTTATAATGTAACACTGGAACAGGTAGGTAAATGTGAAATGACGGTAATAACCTCTATATGTGGCGGAGAGGAAGCAGTGTGGAAGGTATTGTGTTGGACCGACTTGGTCTCTCTCTAGCTAGTGATGAGTGTCATCCATATTGAACTTTGTAGGACTAACATCCAAACAAAGAGTGTAATTAGGAAAATAATAATATTATTGTAACAGATAGATAGATTAATACATTTAAAATTCGTTTTGTTGGTGACCTGCCAAGAATCCTCGTTTTATATATGCATACACTAGCAATCCTGCAAAAACAGAATTTTCTACGGAGCGACGGTTATTCAACATGCACTATTTGGTGTAATTTTATCATGTCTTAATATTTTGATATTTAATATTAGCTCTTGATAATATATACGAATATCGTTGCTGCGTTACCGTGCATATTGAAACTTAAATAATGCATGTTACTGAAAAAAATATACAAAACTATAGTCAATCTCATATTATATAACCAAATAATTTTCAACTAATTGAACTAACCCTAATTAGATTACGTTACATATCTAGTAATTAGTATATTTTGTTAGGTCTATTTGTATGTTTCCACAAACTATATATTCGTCTATAATAGATATGCCACATTCAATATCAAAATGGTAGACGTCTTCTTTTTGTGAAGTACAACAGTATATGTACATGTCTTCTTCAACTTTTTGTAAATAGACAAGCGTAATCTATAAATCGATTATTATTTCCGTGGTGTGAACATAAGAAGAATATACTTAATTATATAGTAAATTCGTATAGTTATACAAGATGTGTAAACTGGGAATTATATGACATTGTAAGAGGTATTAGAAACTTTATGTCTGGTTTTTTTCTCTAGTTGAGTGATCTTATATTAAATTCAATTTTCACTAGAAACAAAAATCATACACATCGGAAGGTAAGAGTTAAACCCGTAAATATATTGTTACGATTATTTGTGTTGTATGATGCTTGTAACGCAGGTCATTAAGAAAAAAAAAAGTTGAATTTGTTAGGAATGAAAAATATTGGTACAGTTGAGTTCACCTGCCAAAATGCCTCGTGGAATTGATGATCTTGGTCGTTGGAGAATGAAGGAAGTTAACAAACTAAGGCCAAGGTCAATTATGCTGGTGGCCCCCCTACACGTGCGTATTAGCTATCACGCCGTTTTTGGGGTTCTAGTAATTTTACGCGAAGACGATTCCGACAAAAGATTTTTTTTTCTTTTTTGGTAAATATATAAAAGGTAAAAGATTGGTAACGATAACATACATCATACATACAAAAGAGAAACGTGAGCTTCACGTGGTGGATGGATCGAGTTTGAGTCCGGTCTCTTTTTAATAATGTGGTAATAAATAGTGGCGGAGGAACATGGAGAAAGGGAAGGGCAGTTGTCAACTTGCACCCCATGACAATTTATAATTTAGTGTAATTCCTTTAAAGTTTGTATGATGCCCTTGTTTATATATTATATTATGCTAATAGTTTTGATTTCTGCCCCAGGTGAAAATAATTTCTAGATCCGCCAGTGATGATAATCGTACACATATATGCATGCAGTCATCCAATGTAATTTGCAAAAACCAATTTTAGATACAAGAGACTGTATATGTGATTCTGTGAATACTCCACGGAGTGATCAGAATCGAACGTGAAATATTATGAAAAAAATAACGTAAAACGTACTAATCAGAAAAAACAAAAAAAATAACGTGAAATATTATTATTATCATAATATACGCGCGTGTGTGAATATATTGATGCCTAAAAAATATATTGTTCATGAGTTCATGAGTTCATGACATGGCTATAGATTTGGATAACTTACCAACCAATTATGATCGTTTAACATATGCATTTTAGATTATATAATTTTTAAATATAACAATCTTCCATTGATATATATATATATATATATGACTATATGAGTAGTTAAAAGGACTAGTGGACTACCCAAGGATTCAAAGATAAGTATTTCAAGACACTTCAAGGTTATTGTCCAAAGGATGAATAGCAGGTTATAGGACTATTCTGCACCACAACTATATTAGTTAGCTTTCGCCGTATATTATAATTAGTGAAAAGTTTATTTTAACCGCAGGATTTATAAAAACCTAACTACAGGCTTGCATTCTTGTCTAGCTATAAATTGAGAGACTAATACCCGCGCGACAACGAGTACAGATACCGGTCCATACATGACACATATGTGCATATATACGTACATACCTTAATATTTGGCCAGTGCGTGTTTAACTAAGAAAATAACAATATTTGGTGAGTTTATGTTTAACTAAGAAAAAAAATATTTGGTGAGTGTATGTTTGTTTAATCATGAAAAGCAATTAATTGGGAGAATTTACATTCGACTAAAAAAAACCCAAGGGAAGATTCCATTGCAATTAGGGATATTGTTATGGGGCTACCTAGCTAGCTTAGACGATCTTTAACAATAAAAATGCTAGCCTAGCCGATATGATCTTTTTTTTTTCTTTTTTTTTAAATTTCGTTGGACCTTTAGGGCCGCAAACTATAGATTATCCATTATTGTATTCAATTTTTTTTCAACTAAAAACAATGTGCTAAACCGCTCTGACCAGCAAAACGAGATTTAATAGCTAGTTAAACTAATGTTAATTAAAAAATATGGTTACTTTAGATTTTTACCTACCAACCTTCTAAGGCAATCAAAGATACGGCACGTGATGAGCAAACTCCTTCGTCGTTTTAGCCTATCCAAGACCGAATTACACGAAGTGACCCACACATAGTTTAATTGTTCGAGAGAAGGATCGAATCCGAATTTTATTTTATTCTTTTGTTCTTGATAACTGGATTTATCACAAAGAACCCTTTTAATGAAAAAAAGGGGGTACAATTACAAGAAAAATATGTAAGAGAAGATTGAGGTCTGCCACATGCTCGCCTTGGTGGCGTTACCTGGCAGTTTCGTGTTACGGACAAAAAGGTGAATGATTTTGAGAATTTTGTTTTCTCCGATAAGGGGAACTAGTTCCACTAGATTTTATTTTCTCTCTTTTTTTATAAATATAGAATTGAAATATTTGTCGTCCAGTTGCCATGATTTTGCTTTGCTTTTCAGTTTTAAATTGATTCCTTACGAAAGAAGATTTTTTTATTAAATTTGTTATTTCTCTGTTCTAACTGTTTACCAATATGAAAAAATTAAACAAAGATATCTACCAATAAAAGAAAAGACAATCATAAAAAACAGGTTTCTTAGGTGCTGTTTTGGGTACTGAATTCGTCCGACAAAAAAAAAAGAAACAAACAAATACCAGTAATATGCAAAAACAACATATACTGGTCAATATCCGTGGGATTGAATTTACCATCTCAGAAAAGGAAAACTGATTACTAAGTCTAGTTCACCAAACCAACTAATTAAAACTAGTGTTTTGTTGAATTATCTATGAATGATTAGTCGAGATATGGGGTATGGGAAGCAATACATGTTGCAACAGGCGAGGTCAGCATACGTATATAGAACGACACAAAAGGAACCTAATGAAACCAGACCAACAAGGCAACAACAATAGTTCATGAAAAACCTACTGAAGTGGTCCAAGTGGAGGAAATATTTGATCAAAATAACAAGAGGGGAACATTTCTGCTAATAGGAAAATCGCCACAAAGTTTTCAATTCGATCTGGTTATGCAAATATGGTCGACATGCTCTTGTAGTTGGCACATTTGATCCATTTTATAGATCAAAGGCCATGAAACATATAGCTAAGTGTTAAGCAAGGTGGAGCCATGCCAATTACAGTGGAAAAGTACAAGAGTGGATTTAGATTTGCCTCATGACTTCCCAATGCTAGAAGAAAACAGAAAGTCTCCTAGATAACGAACAAAATATAAAGTCAAAGAGATTTTTTCTTCAAGATGGAGTTTGTTGATCAATGTAAGTTAAAATCAATAGATATTGTTGTATGACATTCTCGCAGGGAGTCGTAAAGCCATAGTCCATTTTTAGGGAAGGAGTGTAGAGGATGATGACTCATGGAAAAAAAATCATAAACGAAATTTTTTGCTGTTGTTTTAAGCTTTAAGTTCATCAAATTTTTATCCGAATACATAATTAATACATCCAAATATATGAGATTTAAATACAAATTATGATTCAGCAACAACACTAGCTCAAATCACTACATGGTTGATAGTCAATTTTGTATTAAATCATAGCTTTATATAAACTGACGACGACCAACTTTATATTTTGTAAACTCTTTTCAGATTCGGAATTTCACTTTGTAATATATAGCGTAAATCATGGATGCGAAATTAGAGTTTGCTAAAAAAGTGCACATATTGTATAGAGCGTAGATTGTATTCTTTAAACAAATATATGGGTTAGCTGATGGCAGCCATTAAAGGTATATCAAGAGAGCAAAAATTAATAAGGGTTCTTCCAAAAAAAAAAATAGTGACATGGCGGCTGATGTGGAGAACTCAGAGTCGCCTCTGCGAAGCCTCCGTGGAGTCGAGTTACACGGACTCGCCACACGTCACCACCACCCGATTGGATTTTTTTATTTTATTTTTTTTCTCGAAAGAAAACTGTTTTTTAAAGAACCTCATGTGGGTTTGTGGGATACTTGGATACAACTGTATTTGTCACCGTATGTGCGTACGTAGGCATAAAGTAAAACGTGCTCCAACTACCAAACCCCACCTGTGAAAATTTCACTATTCCTTATTGTAATGCAATTTGCTTCATTTTCACTTTGCATGGCCAATTTTTTTTTTTTTTTTTTTTGGCTTTACGAAAGTGAATGTCGTTCGCTTCGGTTTATTTTCAGTGTTTAATTGTTTTTACTACAAAGTATTGAGTTTTGATCAAAATCTTGTTTTAAATGATTTTCAGAATGGTTGGTTTTGATAAAGTTAAATTTTCACTAGATTAGAAGAACATGCACATTACGTAAAATAAGACATGTTAAACTTTACTCTTATAAATTTTTGAATTCTGATTGGTAATCTGAACACTTGTTGACAATTCTGATTATTATTATTTTTTTTAAATCCGAATTTCAATCTCGCACATTCCATCTCTCAAAACAACCCAACTATTTTCTTCTACCATGATAAACCGTCGGCTTAAATTAATCATGGCTGTTACGGTTAAGCTTTGGCTAAGATGGATAAAATGTGATTTTTATCTACATTGAAAAGCTAGTCGCGGACTTCAAATTTCGTGTGGATAGAAGCATTAAACTTTTTTTCTATGTGGTTCTGGACTTTGAACTTTCATCCTGTACGTAGCGTTCTAATTAAGAACTCCAAACTTTATGTTGCTGAGTCAAGTCTCGAAACTTGTAATGGGGTTGTGGAAAACTAGATCTCAACACTACACATTTCATATCAGTCAATTAAAACGTTTTCATATGAAAATAACATGTGCAGCATATCATATGTATGTATCTATAATTAATATTAAACAAATGCTAAAATGTTTTTTTTTCCCACCATGAGAATTTAACAAAGCATAATTAAAAAGAAAGTAAAATTAACAAAAAGTAAACCTTTTAGATATTTACCTCCAAATTAACAATAGAATGGTAAAGCGGCTTTTGTACAGCAAAAACAAAATTTAACAAACAAAATTACTCAGTGACAGCCCATTTTTAGTTTCGTCTTGTTTTTGTTTACGAGAAATTTTAAGAAATACATTTTTTGGTATGTAAATTTTTAAAACTATACTTTTAGTCTTACAATTTTTAAAATACATTTTTTCCTAATTTTAATATATAAGTTTGGGTTCACTAATCCTTAACTATAATTTAGATTTTAGGGTTTAGAGTTTAGATTTAAAGGTTCAAGGTTAGATTTTAGAGTTTATGATTTATATTTTAGGGTTTAGAGTTTTTTTACTTAATAAAAAAAATATAATTTTGAAAATAGACACCCAATAGATGTAGTTTTTGTTTACGCCAATTAATAATTGGCCTTTTTTTTTGTCGGCTTATAAGTGGCTTTAGTTGTTAAACAGAAAAGGTTCTTGTGAATAACTTTCGATATAAATAACGTACTATTTCAAACCTTGAACAGAGTAAAAGTATATGGGACAGACTGCAGCTTGCAAATGCGAGAAGAAGGAAAATTATTGAATAAGAGGATGCTTTTTCTATATTCTTTATTGAATCTGTAATTTATTTTCTTGCATCCATTGTAAAGCCGGTATCAATTTTCTCCAGTTTTGTATTTCTCCTTAGAGAAGTAATGGATAGTTTAGGGTGTTAACATTGTTAAGTTGGCGTAAATCTGAACATTAGAACCAAAGAAAAAGAATACTTTAAAACTTTAATATACCATGAAAATAAAATTTTGATCCATCATCCATGAATACCATCACTAGTTTTACGTATTTTTTAGAAGGGATTTTGGGAATTGCCCTAAAATTTTTGGTACTCTTTATCTATAATATACATATCTGAAATAAATATTTTGGAAAATTGTCGAAATTTAAACAGTTATCTATCGAAACTTTGTTGGAAATTATAAAAAAAAAGAGCCTGTCAAAAATTGGTCTGATAAGGCTTATCAAACATAACATCAATTTAAAAATCCATCGAAAATATTTACGAACGGGTCCTATAATTGATAGAAGCCCATAGAGAGATTTCCGGTAAACACTTTTGGTTGGATTTCTATGATCCATTTCTCGCGGATCCTCGTTTCCAGTGAATTCGTTGGACATTGGTCTTTTTCATGTATAGTGGATGTTGAAAACCGATAGAAAAACAATATTCGACGTAGCAGATTTTGAACCAATTCATACGCGTAAGATATTACGTATTGATGCGAACGTCATGGTATGTTCTTAATAAGACCAACGTCGAGATTCTCGTGAATTTATAGGACACATCAGGTAATTTTTCTTCTTCTTCTTGCTCTCGTTTGAAAATATGTAACGAGTGCAAAACTTTATGACTCAGCAAGTAGACTTTCTTCTTTTTGTGCTATTGGAGAAAGAATTAAACGTGAACTAAAAGAACTCAAAAGATTCCAAATTGACTGAATTAAAAATTCATGTGTGTTAGATTTATTTCAATCGATTAAAGTTGAATACAAATACTTACATTATTACATCACTCTTTAGTTTTTCCCAGTGTTTTGAAAACCGGACTGACCCGATGGTTATACTGGATTTAGCCAGGAACCGAATATCTGGCCAGATTGAATTTATGGTCTGGTTTAAAAATAATCAATACGATCAATTAATTATTTATTTTATTTTATTTGTTTTTACTTTTAAAATTTTTGACTAGTTATATATGTGTATACTATAAATAATTAATTAGAACAATGAAAATATAAGTTTTTATTGAAACTCTACAAAAATAATGATATTATATAATAATATTATATTTTGATTTATTAATCTTCTTCTTTTATAATTATGTTAATCTTTATTATATGTTAGATTACAAATTATTTCACAAAATTAGGTTTAGTTTAATTTTTTCTAATACTATTATATTTATATATATATACTTGTATCTCAATTTTTAACTAATTATAATATTTATTTTAAATTTTATATATTTAAAAATAAATAAATAAAAAATTTTTATGAAGCATATTCAAATCAAACTGAACAATGACCGAAATAATTATCCGGTTCTCCTTCCGGTCCGGTTTTAAAAACATTGGTCTCTCCGTATGTGAAACACAAAACCTCCTAAAACGATTACAAAAGAAACTCAAACACATGGCTGAACATATAGTTCTCAAGAGGAAGTCTTAGAGCATATGCAACGCATGTATCTTAAAGAGGTGCTTACAGAAAATTGCAATTAATTTAAATCAAAAATACATTTTTCACCAAGCTTCGACGACGCTTAATTCTGTGACAGTGTCAGCGTGCAATTGGGAAGGAGGTGTTTGACGAAAAAAACACCATCGCTTTTTATAAGAAGCTTGGTGAAAAATGACAAGAATGACAATTGGGAACAGAGAGATAAGAAGTGACAAGAACACAAATCTATTGTTTTTGATATCTTCCAATGAGCTATGGAATGGATTCTGGAGATGACATCTATATGCGCTCTTGGACTGGCACTATCATCGGTCCTCACAACATAGTTATATCTTTTTCTTTATCTGCTAAAATTTCTCATTCGTCTCTTCACATAAGCACATTCATTATATCACTGATTATTTTAAGAAGCTTGGATTAATGTTCTTGACACCATCATAGCTCTGTTCAAGCTTCAATCTTGTTGACACCCAATCTCTTTAAGCTCTTTCAAGCAGTGTAGGCCATTGTTTCTTTTTGCTTGTACTAACGGATATCAATTTCTTGCAATGTTCTCCTATGCGCAGCAGACTGTTCATTAAAGTAAAATCTATCAGGATATACTGACGCATCTGAAAAAGGAAAGGGTTGAGATCGAATGTTTTGTAATTCACTATGCAAGGTTCGAGTATAATTTTAAGAACATATTTTATAATTTTTTTTTTTTTTAAGCACCACCTCATAGGTTTTAGCATTGGACCAGAGGAAAAAAAATTATCTTAATAAGGATTCTTAAACTAAAATTTGTTATAATTAAGTAAGCACCCTTCTTAGATTTTTGCATTGAACATGCTCTTAGGAACTTAAGATGCTTGAGGTGAACAACGACGATATGTGATATAGATTGTTCAATTTCCAAACCGATCGCTCTAATGTTACATGTAACAGCCCGTTTAACCTCTAGATGTAATGTAAACACTTTAAGCCCTAAAACCGGACATATTATATCGGTTACTTTTGGTCAAAAAATTTCTGATCCATTTCTTACATACCTTCGTTTCCGACAAGTTTGTATCACTTGGAATTTTTTTCTTCTTCTCTTTTTCGTTCTTTCTAGTTTATGTTGAAAACCGACAGAAAAACTAGTATTTGATGTAGAGCACCAGATTTTGAACTAAACCATACGCGTAAGACCAAAGTCGAAGTTCTCGTGAATGTATACGATACATCACGTTATTATTTTTTTGCTTTTGTTTGAAATAGGTAACGTGATAAACTGAAAACCACTAGGCATTTAAAAAAAAAAAAAAAGAATGTAAAATTATATTCAATCAAAAGCTTTACAAAACCACTAGCCTTTTTCTTTTTCTTTTGTGCTCTTAGTGAAAGAATTAAACGTGAACTAAAAAACTCAAAAGATTCCAAATTACTGAATTAAATTACATGTGTGTTAGATTTATTTGAATCGATTTAAATTGAATATAAATACGTACATTACTTCTAGTTCACTCTTCTTATAAGAATAAAAAAAAACCCTCCTAAAACGATTACAAAAGAAACTCAAAAACATGGCTGATCATAAAGTTCTCAAGAAGTCTTAGGAACTTAACATGCTTTAGGTGAACAACGACGATATGTGATATAAACTGTTCAATAAATTTCCCAACCGAAGCTATAATGTCACAAGTAACATCCGGTTTAACCGCTACACCATCGAAAACTCTATCATCATCTTCTCGATGATCTTCTTCTTGAAAATCATCTGCAAGCAAATGAGGTGGAATGACGGATTCTTGAAGCTCCCATTCATCAATACTTAGTCCCCATTCTTGATAATCCGACCCCGCCATCGCTAATGCCTCCATCGAAACCATCATGAAATTATGATACAATTATTGCAAAATGTACTTTTCTTGGAATATTTTGAGTTCTTTCTTCTTCTTTTTTGATGAGTACGTGTTGCGAATAACGTTATATATATAGAGGCATGTTCGGACGTTACGTGCATTTTCTCTCGTTTCTCCTATGAAATTTTATACGAAAAGGTCACATGAAATGTTTACTAATCAAACCGTCGAGTTGAATTGAAAATATCTAATATGTCAAATACTTTGAACGTACGAAACAATTATGAACAATAAAAAGAACAACATTCTCGTGATACTCTCTAGTCTCTATAAAGTTAAAGACCATTTGCAGATTGAAAGTAGGATATTAATGATCTTCTCTAAGCCGTCTTCATAGACTCATCATAGCTAGTGAGATCTTCTAACCAATTAAATCCATGGCGTGTACACAGACACGAATTGACCTCGCTCTAATGGAGTATGATGATGGACACAAAGATCGGTATAAAAACGGTTGCGTTTCATGTCAAAAGCAGAATATTGCAATGTTGTCCTGGATAATATGAACTATGTTCACATCAACCCTACTACTATTTTATTTAATGCGCAGAACAGACGCAACCAACGAATAATTGACATTATGCCACCTTTAAAAAATCTTGTAACTGAATTATATAGTCTTAATATGGCTTAAGAAAAGTTTATTTAATCCATAACATTACAATCTTTATATACTAAATTACAAGTCACTCAACAAACCAATAAAAAGCAGACATGTGGCAAGTTAAACAGAATTAAGCCTTAATATATGACACGTCACACCCGACAAACGTTTAATAATTTGCAAAAAAATAAAATATCGATCTTATTGGGTTTAGCCCACCAAATTGCTGCTAACAAAAAACCTTAAAAATATTGTTTCTGAGGCCCGTAAACAAGTTTGAGATTAAGCCCATCAATATTGATAAACGAAAGCGATGTTCGCTTCTTCTGGGGAAAGCACGACTTCTCAAATCTGATTCAAACTCGATATCACCACCAGATTTCTCAGATTCATCATCTCTTTCAGTTTTTGTTGTCTATGATCTTTAACTATTGTTGTAGAGCCAAAATTTGATTTACAGGTTTCTTACTATTCCTCTTACATACTAAGTTGGATGTTTTTTCTCATTTCCCTGCTGTTTCGAAATGAGTCTTAAGAAGATCATTCTATTTGTAGTTCGAATGATACATTTGCTGATGGCAACTGACACTATTATTTATTCCATAATTCTTCCTTACTCACCCCTAAAATCTGTGCTCTAAATTTATATGGAACAGGGCACCTCAAGTACTGCTACACTCATATATGTACACGTCAAAAGTTGGTTAGTGTTCTCTAAATTCCAATAAAATGTGTCTTCATCACAGTAGCATGTAAAATTTCTATTTCTTAAAGTCTGTTTTTAAGTATATATAAAACTAAGCTTCGATTATATTTCTTATGTGAAGTCAAAAAGGAGTGAAAGGAAGGAGAATGTCATGAATTTCCAAGTACTGGAATGCGTTCAGGTCCAGTTCTTAGGAGCCAGTATAAACCATCATTACAAAATGTTTCAATAATACTGTGTTGCATATCCAGAAAATCCAAAAGATTCTTATCTACAGGATGATGCAGGACATCTGAAATTTGCAGACTTTGGAGTCAGCAAGCTTTTGGTAGTTAAGAAGATAGTTAAAAATAGGCAGGCTTATTACATCATTGGACATTAATCGTGAAACTGGATTGCCGGAGTTTTTTTTTTTGGTTTTAGATTGCCGGAGTTGATGATCCTTTCTCATGCCTATTTTGAGATGAGTTGGACCCATGTCTGTTTAAATTTGAGAACTACGAGTATTTTGTCATGCAGAATATACAGAAAATAAAATTCGTTTATAGCCACGATAGTGTGGTCTGCAGCTAAAAATATATACTCCACTAGAGCTTTAGAAGGCTTTGTTCGATTTAAAATATTAAACTTTGTTCAATTTAAGTTTGTGGTTTACATATTCGATTAATAAATGAACTTAAACTCATTCTGGCATTTTACAAGTTCATCATTGACATAAGTTTGTCCTCAAGATGGAGTTCCCGAGGATGACCAAAGCTTTCAACCAGGTATTACTCAATTTATTAAAATCAATGTATGTTTGGCACTATTAGTTTTGTTGGTATTTTGAAGATCTTATGGTTAAATGTTCTAATGAATTGCAAAATTTGGACTTTGTAATATGTTGGCCGTGATGAGAAAGCTAACACGTAAGAAGAGAAGTCTTTTGTGGGGTATCCCTTCAATGAAATACATTGCTACGCTTGGCTTCTGAGCTAAAGTTCTTAGCTACCGTGAACTAAAAAATTTAGGCTTTGTGTAGGTTGGTTTTTTTGGGATGTGATGAGAAAGCTAACACGCAAGAAGAAGACTCCTCCGTGGGGTGTTTCTTCTATGAAATATGTAGCATGCTAATTTTATAGCTAATATTTAAAAACACTGTAAAGGAATGAGAGAGGTACCTAAAACAAAAAATGGTGGAGATACAGAAGAGTACATTGACTCGAACGTGGAGAGGTGCGAGTAAGGCGCCATGCAAATACCATTAGAAGAAGAAGGAAGCATATCAGATAGCACCAGTCATATTTGCCACTTCCAAATCATGCTAACATAAACATATAGCAATGACAAACCATTGACACTCGGGCGTAAAAACAGATTAAAAACACAGATGCAGAACATAAATGCTTTGGTTCAGCAATCAAATGTATTAAAAAAGCCGACTTTCAATCCTATGATCAAATTAAATTATCCAATATAATACTTTTTTTTTCGTCTACAGTTATTCTAATTATAGTATTTCATATATATATATTTTGGTATCCGTTCATATACTATAAAATATATTTGAATTTTGTTAAGGAATATGTATCCTCACTTTTCATTAGTATAATCATAAAAATGGTTTACTACGAAAATAAATTGTACGCACGGAAAATACTAGTAAAAAGGAGAAAAATAAGAAGATTGATTAAAATTAAGTCTAGTCAATCTAAAGACTTGGCATTATCCAGCATATATTTTTCTTATTAATATATATGCGTAATTATCATTAATTTGAGCCTATTATGTTTTAAACAAGTGCAATGTGCCATGATCGAAAATTTACATGACAATTAGCTAGGCCGATTTTAAATCTTTGCCAATTTCTTTTATAAAATTCATGAAAGCCAATTTATTTTGATGTCAGGAAGAAAATGAGGTGATACTTTTTGAATAGGAACAAAGATATCATTAATCTGGATAATCTTGAGGATAAGTTTCCACGTACTTCACTCTAATCCATTTTCATAAACAAATTAATTGTGTTTTTTTTTATTGGCATATAATTAATGTTTAATAATTATCTTTCCTTTTTAATTTATTCGCGTAGAACAAAGAAAATAAGAATTTTCTATTTCGATCCTCTTCGCACTTTCAAAATCTGAATTTCTCTCCGAGTGAATCCTTCATTGATCGACTCACATTCCCTGTAGATTCTCCGAGTCGAATCGTACGAGTCAGGGACGAAATCACGGTGTTATGGGCGCCGCCGGCTCCAAACTCGAGAAAGCTCTCGGCGACCAGTTCCCGGAGGGTGAGCGATACTTCGGATTCGAAAATTTCGGCAACACTTGCTATTGTAACAGTGTTTTGCAGGTCCCTTTCTCTCTCTCGCGAATCCTCATTTGAGTTTTTTTTGTCCTCTTCTAGATTTGGAGTCTTTGTCTCGAGTTTTATGTGTACGACTCGTTTTGCTTTGGATTTTGGCATTTCTGATTTCTATTCGAAAATTGGATGATCATTTCCTTGCGAATGATAAATTTGGTTGATAGGCGTTACAGTGAGATCTCTTAGTACGCGGAATTTTCGCATTCTTCTATTGGAAAAATGCTTACTTAGTGATTAGCTCTGTCGAATGGGACTTTGGTGTTCGAGATTTTGAGTCATGTTAACTTTGTATATCTCGTGAATATAAGTGAAAGCTTGATAATTCAATACTTGGCCAGAGCATTTTGATCAAAAAAGTTTCAGTTTTTAAGTAAGCATAGAGGTATGTGTATCAGTGTTCTCGACTAATATGAACTTTTTCTCTTGTGCAGGCCCTCTATTTTTGTGCTCCCTTTCGTGATCAATTGCTTGAGTACTGTGCAAATAATAAAAGTGTAGCTGATGCTGAGGAGAATCTCTTGACTTGCTTGGCAGACTTGTTTTCGCAGGTGATTATGATGTTTCAAGTATGATTCTTTTATTATGGCACATCACATTTCTGGTCTAGCAATCTCTTGTTCATTCTTTTTCGAATTGTGTTTTGGTTTTACCCTTCTAACTTATGATGGATGGCTATGTTCTACTACGACAGCAAAATAAGTTTTGTTAAAAGTATAGCATTACAGATGTAGAGACGTGTTTGCTTCATGTAGCCTTTAATTTTTCATGAATTATACTTGTCATCAACTACTTGATAATCATGGCAGTGTTCCTTTCTTCAAAAGTGTCGCCGTTAGTCTGATAATTGTATTGCACCTTTTACCATAGATAAGTTCCCAGAAGAAGAAAACAGGAGTTATTGCTCCGAGGCGCTTTGTACAGAGGTTGAAGAAACAAAATGAGCTTTTCCGGAGTTATATGCATCAGGTACTCTTCTTAACTGCCTATCTTCTCAAAATCCCTTTCATATGGAAGCATCATATCTCTGTAAACAAAGGGTTTGATCAAATTGTGTTACTATTCTCATGCAGGATGCACATGAGTTCCTGAATTATTTGCTAAATGAACTTGTTGACATCTTAGAGAAAGAGACACCAGCTACAAAACCGGACAATGAAACTTCATCATCTCCTGGAAAGATTGCAAATGGACCAAAAGTTCCTCAGGCAAACGGTGTGCATAAAGAACCTATTTTTACATGGGTGCACAAGATTTTTCAGGTAAGATGCTGCCTAATAAATGGCATATCTCTTCTTCTAAGATAGGCTCAGTGCATCTTTGGCTTCATATAGATATAGATGCGAAAAACATATTTGGTCATAGACTTATAGCTGCCTTCAAACTTCCTGCATTTTCTAGTCTCCAAACTAAAACCAATCACAAAAGTGAACATTGCAGATTATAATTTATAAAAGTTTACATTTATCTCAAGTGATTTAGCATGTGGGAAACTCAATACAGGGTATACTTACCAACGAGACGAGGTGTCTGCGGTGTGAGACAGTAACAGCAAGGGACGAAACTTTCCTAGACCTAAGCCTTGATATTGAACAGAACAGTTCAATAACTAGCTGTTTGAAAAACTTCAGCTCCACAGAGACTCTAAACGCTGAAGACAAATTCTTCTGTGACCAGTGCTGCAGGTAAAAAACGCTGTTCCGTAATCCACAATCTCACTTTCCTTGATCCTTGAGGTCGCTTTTACCATAAAAAGAGCTTTCCGCTTCCTCAAAAGGTTTTCGGTTTTATACTCAAATGATAGAATGCTTATTTCTGCAGTTTACAAGAAGCGCAGAAGAGGATGAAGATCAAGAAACCGCCACACATCTTAGTCATACATCTGAAACGGTTCAAATACATTGAACAGTTGGGTCGCTACAAGAAGCTATCTTACAGAGTCGTCTTCCCTCTGGAACTGAAACTCAGCAACACAGTGGAAGAGTACGTGGACACTGAGTACTCTCTCTTTGCAGTCGTGGTCCATGTCGGAAGTGGTCCTAACCATGGTCACTACGTTAGCCTCGTGAAGTCTCATAACCATTGGCTCTTCTTTGACGATGAGAATGTTGAAATGATTGAAGAGTCTGCTGTTCAAACGTTCTTCGGTTCATCGCAAGAGTACTCAAGCAACACTGATCATGGCTACATCTTGTTCTATGAGAGCCTCGGAACAAGATAAAGAATATGGCTTTGAAGTCATTTGACATCAACATAACTCTCTCTCTTTCTCTCTTTCAAGCTTTTTTATGACTTTGAAAAGAAAAAGTCAATCTCTTTTAACAAAAAAAAAAAACTGAAAGTCTGTATACTGATGGAAACAAGCCTATTGTACAGCTTTAATGACCAATGAAGGTTAACTATTTGGTTATATAAAAAGTTGATTTATCAAATACATATTTTAAATTAGAGTGATAACGAGTGCAGTTACAGAGTATGAGAAGAGTGATTACATAAGGATTTACAAGTTTAATGAGTCAATAACTGTCACAATATAGCTCACATAAGGCTTGAGAGTGGTTTCTAAATGTTCCACAAAGTTGAGGACATAGGCAACATCAATGTGTCATCATCATCTTCCAACAATGCTTCAATATCAATCAGATCATCATCAAAACATGTTGCTCCTTCTGAATTTTCAAGAGCCTTTTCAACCTAAACCAAAATTTAAAGCTCATTACACAAGATATTAACCACAAAGACCGATGATGAGGTTTAGTTTATTAGAGATACTCACCTTGCTTTCTTGGATATCGTTTACCACATTCAATAATCTACGGTATTGATCTCTAGCTTCAGGATATTGAACCATTGACTTAACTCTAGCAAGAGCCTTTTGTAGTCTCTCCTCTGTTTGCTTTCTACCTTGTTTGAAGAAATCATCATCTTCTTCTTTCTCTGTTCCATCTCGCATTTTATCAACAAGTGCTTCTGATTTAAACCCACGCAACCCAGCTCCTTTCCGTCTCCAACGCAATATCACCTTCTCTAATATCCCGACTGACCAAATGATCTTCCTGTAGTTCTTTCTAACCTGGTAACCTCTTACATGAGCCTGCACGTTTGCCAGTCAAAACCGTTAGCATTTCAGTATAACTACAACAAATCAAGAACATAAGTTATGTACCTGTATCTTAATGATCCTTTGTCTAGTAATCAAGTAATCTTTTCTGCCTTTGTAACCGCGGAACTTGTTCTGAATCCGGATAGCAGCGGCTTGCACGGAATCATCGCTATGCGCTCCCCGTCCTGGTTTATGCGTTTTAGGAGCAAGCATTGAGAGAGCTCGCTCTTCTGACATGCCAAACTTTCTATTTCCCAACTCTTTTATTTGCTTCTTCTGGAAAGACTGAGCCCTGAAAACCTGATGAATCCGAGCTGCTGATAGAGTAGCGTTACGTACAGCTGTTAACGAGTCTGTTAGAGACGAGTTGGATTGGCTATGAGCAGTCTCAACCGCTGGTAGAGGTGTTTCTGCAATGTTATCGTTTATACTGAGCAAAGAAACATGGGCTCTTAAGGCATATTCTGAGAGGTAACCAGCAATTCCTTTGTATCCATTAGCATAGGCAAGATCAGAAGGTGTGCTTCCTGATGGGAAATCTGGATTCGGATCAGTCAAAGTTCCAGGAGCAGCACCGAGAGCTATGAGAGAACCAATCACCAGCTCCCTGAATATGCAAACAACATTGTTTCAGATACCAAACTCAAACGAGAAAGTAAGATTAAATTTTTCAAGAAGTGACTCACCTGCCAAAGAAAGCTGCCCAATGAAGTGCAGTCCAGCCATTTACATCACGAAAATCAACGCTTACACCGGCGACTATCGTCGGTTCTAAGGCCCAGTTGTAACCAAGAGCAGCTGCAAAGTGTAATATACCTTGGCCACCTTCATCCAACACATTTGGACCTTTACCACCTTCTGCTATCTTTTGCAAAAGCCACGAGTGTAAGCTTTCTTTCAGAGCTTCCTGCAAAAGGTTGCTTTTCATGTTCTCTTGTGAGATCTCATTCATTAGCATCTGATCCAACTGGTCATCGTTCTCGAAAAGCAGTAAACTAATCTTCTCGCTCAGCTGGGACAAATCACTGTCATTCCCGGAAAGAGAAGAGCTCGGGGAATCAGATTTCGAGCACAGAAGTTTAACAAATCTTGCCTCGAGACTTTCAATAGTGTTGCAAGCAGTAGATTCGTCAGTTTCTCCATCAAAAACTTGACACTCCACATCCTTATACTCGAATTCACGCACTTCACTGCATGCTAATCTGTTGGAACATGTCACATAAAAGGGAACTCTTCCAGCCTCATGCATAGGAGCAACACATTGGAGAACACCATCAGCAATAACTTCTGCTGGAACTTCTGTTTGCCCAAACATGCAAGACCACTCGCCATTTTCAGCCTCGTCTCGACTCTTTAAGAATTTTCCAGTGACAAGAACCTAAATGTTTTTCCAAAACAAAATAAGCACAAACTTCTCTTTTTTCATTGAACAAAAGGATATATAAACCAACAGCGTTGTTACCTTCACTTCACAACCCACATAAGTCCAGCTTGGAGCAAAGTCAATGATGCTAAAGAGCTGTTCCTTTGATAGCGAAGGACTCATAACATATCCATCCAAGTCTCTCCTCGAGTTGTGACCATTGGACCCATCCTCACCCTCAACTTCTTCCCAGTAGTTTCTCGAACTCGACTGAGCAAATGACTCGTTTGCATCAGCAATAACACCAACGTCCCCAAGTTCTTTGCTCATCCAGCGATTGAAGCTGTCCATCTTTTTCAAACCTTCTTCGCCCAATGCCCCGTCTAACAGATGCTGTTTCATCGTAGATAGATATGGAGCTTTTTCATTTGAAGCTAAATTGCCTATAGCATTTAGCTCTGTATCTGCAGTTGATATAAATAAAAACTGAAGGTAAGCTTTTAAGGACAAGTAAATTGCAACCTTTTAGTCAAACAAGCTAAGTGCAGTGTAAACCTTGTCCTTGGAACCACGCGGTACGATCAGATGAATTTAACTCCTGATTCTGTGGACATTTGAAAAGAAAAAGGGGAATAGAAAATATCAGCACTAAAGTTGAGCAACAGCAGCGCAGAAATTGAGACGATATGCTTAGAAATTGTGTATACCTGGCTTTTCACCATGGACTCTTGTAGACTGGCAAAATCTTGCATAGTAAAAGAGCAGCTTTGGAGTATTTGGTCCAGCACTTCATGCTCGCTGTTAGGCTGCATAGGTAAGCCTTCAGCTGCAGCACCACAATTTCCCAAAATCTCTTCCCAAGTTTGGGAATCAATGGATTTTTTGTTTCTTAGCCCATTTGTTCTGCTTTTCTCTACCATAATTGAAGAGTCTGTTACAGGAATTGTGCGAAGCTCTTTCTGATAAATATCCCTGGCTGTTTAAAAAGTAAATGCCAATTGTAAGTATCAGACTCTGTTCATTGGAACTTATGCTTCTACTGGACAGAGAAAAGAACGTAAAACCAGGTCACCAAGAACTTACGCGTCAATGACATTTGATAGTAAGGATCAAAACCAGTAAGGGCACCTTCAGTTGCATGATGCTGCAGTCCTTGATGTGAATATGCATGCTGATTGTATGCTGGTGAATGAATGTATGTAAAATGCATAAGATAAGAGACTATAAAAGTAAAACATCAGAAAGAGTAAAGATGTGACATCGTGTAAGAAAGAAGAAGCACCTGATTCAGCATCTTCAAGTTCTGGCGTGTGAACACCGTTAACACTTGCTGAGTCAGTAGCTTGGGAATGATTGCTGTGATCATATTGATTAATGCTGCTAGAAGCATAACCATCACGTTCACTGGTGAAGACTTCCCCAGTTTCTTGAGGAGACCGCACAGCATCTTCACTCCGTTGCATCCGGTTATAAGAAGTCGAAACCCTACTACCCTGATTCATTTACAAAATTTCACTCCCAAAGTGTCAATTTTTGATGAAAAAAAGAAAGAAAGAAACAGAGCAGAGAAATGAGCAAAAATAACAGGATGGGGTCAAACCTTAACTTCCAGATAATGGACAAAAACTATGTGGGCAAGCTCTCTGCATTAGTAACCAACAAAAAGACATTTTAGCCTTTCTGTAATATAGCTCATGTTGAACTAACAAACAAGAGGAGAGAGAGAGAGAGAGAGAGAGAGAGAGAGAGAGAGAGAGAGAGAGAGAGAGAGAGAGAGAGAGAGAGGGAATCTTTCTGCAAATGTTGCTGAAGTTATAATGTTATAATAAGCTTACTCCTGAAGCATCCAATAACTGCGTCTTTGAAAATTTTCATTGTCTTGTCCATGAGCATAGTAACAATGTAGAACATCAACGCTTCCCGCCTGCACATGATATTCATAAGCAAGCGAAATCAGTAATAGGAACCTACCAACATCTTGATGATATCACAAACAAAAAGAATGTTTTGTTTATTACCTTTAGCCTCTCATGAGCTTCTTTCACTGTCTTTCCATCTCTTTTCTTCCTCCAATTGTGACCGTCTTTCCTGAAGTATCTAAGCACCTTTCGATCAAACAGGAAAACAGATCCACCTGAAAATGAGACAAGAATTCAGCACCAACATCACTCTTAGCACTCTTTTGAGTTTCATCTGGATTCTGCACTGAATCTTACTTGATGGTGTGGTAGGTGGCTCGGTAGAAATTTGAAATTTTTGGTAGTTCTGTAAAATTTCACAGATTTCAGGAGGACGTAGCCATCGATTCCGTGCTTCTGATAGTATTTGGCCAACATCTGTGCAATCAGAAGATGAAACAAAATGAGTGAAGATTAATCAAGAAAGCTTTTAAAACACTCTTAAGCTACATTCAGCTAGTAGCTGCAAATCTACTTAGCAAAAAGTCAACTACCTATCAAGAAGCATCTAAAATTAAAGCAAACCCACAACAAGATAGTCACTAAAACCTCAAGTGACACAAATGGCTAAATGTTGCAAAAGACCATTTCTTTTTGTAGTGGACTGATTTTGGTTTGTTCTTAATAAAGATTAAAAGGTCAAGATAGTGTTGTTGCCAAGATTTTTCTAGCCTATACACAGATATAAATTTTACTGTAGATAGAGATAAGAGTCTAAACAAATAAAAGTAAAACCCACTTAAATTATGATCAAGACTAAAACCAGATTTAGATTAGATTCGTTTTCAACCTAAAAAGTATTAAAAGCAGACTAAGTAAGTGATGATGAACTTAAATTACTAAATCAAGCAGTGAAAAAAATAAAAGGTTTACAAATGGATATTCAGATAAAATCTCCTTCCAAGAAGAAATCATCACTCAGACCAATCAATATTCATAATGGATTAAAAGAAGTCCTTTTGAATAGATTAAAAACTGAAACTTCGAAAACTATGACTATGAGTGACACCATGGAAGTGAAATCTCCAAGTTCCCAACCACCTTTCAGACCAAACAGATCGAAACAGAAAAAAAAAATGATTTAATCTGATATAGATTTGACTCAGCAAACAAAAAAAAATAGAAATATCTCACATAGATAATAAAAAAAAACTCTTCATTTCACCTAATTCATTATTGGAGCTAAATCGTCTTGCTTCCGCCATAGATTCCTTTTTACGATCTCAGAGCTTCAGAGCAGACATGAACACTGACAATAACCAAAAAAAAAAAAAAAATTGGAACTTTTAGAGTAAAGGTGAAGACTTTCTTCTTCTTCTTTTAGCAAACGACTAAGAGAGAAACAGAGGAATCAAAAGAAAGCTGGAAACCAAAATCGAAAGAGGAAGATAAAATCGAAGAAGGAAGCATCTGAGTAGTGAGAGAGAAAGAGAGAGAGAAAATCCGTACGATGAACAAATGGCCGTCGTAATTGAATTTCTCTTCTTAGTCAAATTCTTCTGACGCAAGTTCCTCGACTCTGCCTTTTTATTCATTAATTTAATCATATAATAATCCGATTTTTTTTGCTTATGTATTGAATTATAAACTGGATTATTTTATCACGTGTTGACATTATATTATGTTTTCATAATTCTTGTAATAAAGCTGCTAATCACCTTTTTAATATTATAAAAAAAAAAATCTCAATTCAGTGAACTATGTACACGGAATCTGATACACCGATTTTTTCAAAACGGATTAAAAAATCATAAGTTTAGCAATAAAATCCAACACATTTTGCATATTATAATCTGAGGCAACGGCAACCTATAAATTATTATCCATTTTCGGATTGGCATCCGAAATCTTTTTGATTGTTATTGGGCCTTAACATAAGAAGTTGAAACCCATCTATGAAAATAGCTAGGCTTAGGCAAAAATATAAAAATAAATGAAAGAAGTATCTGAAGACAGAGACGTATGATGAACAAGCATTTTGCTAACCTCGTGACGTTTGTGTCCTTTTTATGTTCTTCTTCACCTCGCTATCTCAAATTACAGATGAGTTAAGTAAATTATCTTTTAAACCAGTTTTGATTGTTATCACTCAATCAATACTTATTAACAAAGGGGGATGTAGCTCAAATGGTAGAGCGCTCGCTTTGCATGCGAGAGGTACAGGGTTCGATACCCTGCATCTCCATTTTCTTTTAAATTTATGAAAACCATAATTTTCTCTTTTTCTATGGTGTAGTCCTTTAGTCAAATTCGAGATGTTAACGTTTAAGGCAAATCAGTTGATAATGACGTGCATTTAGAACTGAGTCATCAGACTTATTTCTATCCAATCAGAATTTATCAGAATTTTTTTTGGTTAAAAATATTGGAAATTACTTATTTTAATTAAGGTAATTTATTTTTGATGATAAAGATATGAGTCAGATATTTATCCGGAATAGTCAAATTAACATTTTGGATCACTAAAATTTTAAATTATTCAAAACCATTCAAAGTTACACTAGAAAATTACTACACAGATGTCGAAAATACATGAATCTAAATATGACATTTACCCAATCTAGTAAAAGTTGGAAATTTATTTTAATGCTTGAATTATCCTTACCATACCCAATATCGTAATTATTTGACCATCTCATCATGTACCCGAAATGAAACTTCTAGTCAACATATTAAAAAAATAGTACTAGTCTTTTTTTTTCTGCAGAAAAATTTGATACACATGTCAAGAAGGCTAAAATCTTAATACATTTTTATATATATATATATATTTTTTTATAATACATCTAAGAGAACTGGTTCTAAGTTTTTACAATGGAAATTCTTATTCATCGAAAATATTAACAAACTATTATCATCTCTAATTATTGGATAATAATATTAACTAGGAGGATGTTGTATATGAAATCCCACCAGCATTTGCCTATCTTTAGCTTTCTCAGCAGTTGTTTCTTCTCTTTTCTTCGTCAGCCTTCTGCTGTTTTTCCCGACATTCTTCCTTACAAAAAGGAGCATCTCTGTATATTTTATGATACAATAACACACTTTTAAGACAAACTATGGTGATATAACTAAAGCAAATGATTTAGTAAAAATTACGCACTTATACATGAAGATGGCATCAATCTGTGGGTATATCTTTCCCTTGCAGTAGCCACATTGGTTTGTGAAATAGCTGATGTGTTGTGGATTATCTGTTGGATAAGCCATAAGCTCTAGAATACCTTATAATTTGTTTGTTTGAAGTTAGATTGGGAGAAATATGTTTCAATCATGAGATTGTATCTTATATATAATATAATAAAGCTTATGAAATATATCATTTTCCCAAACGTATCCATTGAAATTATTTTATGTTTACTATTTCAGCAAATTTTCCATAAAACAGTAAATTAATTTTAGTGAATTAAATAATATTTTTCTAAGAAAATTAAACAACAGTAAGTTATATTCTTTTATGTATAAAACATTTTTATGACTCAGAAATTACAAAAGTCTATCCAAATAATATATAACACATGTCCTTTCTTTTTTGTTAAAGTATAACACATGTCCTTTGATTATTTGATTAAATAACACATGTCCTTTTATAAGTTGACTAAATCCAAATAAATTAATTTTCACTGTTTCCTTTTAGATATAATATAAGAATTCAAATGAGAACCAAATTTAAAATTAAGTTTGATACAAAAAAATTAGTGTTAATAAAATGAAAAAACTAAGCCTCACTATTTGGATCTTTTTATTTTTATTTTTATTTTTATCACCGTAATGTTTTTCGTTTATTTTCATTTTCTTAACACTACACAATTTTGATAACACACCATAGAACAGTGCAGATAAATATATTCATATAAATAATTTCAACCAAAAATCAAACCATATAAAAACCGAAGATCAAACCCATCTTTCTTAGACCATCATTATCGGTAGTTCTTATGAAGTTTTTTAGACAAATTAATGCATTTTTTTAAATCAAAAAGAAAAAGAAAAAAAGAAAAGTTTCTTATATAAGATGTTTTAAGAAACGAATCTTGTGTTTATGTTCCTTTCTCTTTCCTCTTTCCTTCTCTTCTCTCTCTTCTCTCTCTTCTTCTCCTCTCTTTCTTAAAATAATATTAACTACGTTTCTTCCAATCACACGATCCATGGCACTAGGATAGCGTGTGTTTGTTGAACATAACTAATTATTAATGTTTATATCATGTGTTGACATATTGCATCAGGCATTTACAAGTAATGATAATTCGATATGTTAGTGTTCCTTTTAATCTTGGCTATTACGAGAAACAAAGATGCAAAAGGTCGTAAATAATCATCAAAATAGACAAACATCAACTTCAAAGAGTTTTTCATTGCCGTAATTCTCATAGAAATAGCTAAAGATAGAATGCGTTTATAAAATCAATCCCTCAAACAAAAAGAAATATGAAGCTAAAGTTCTCATGACAAGAAACAACATTCCAAACAACACACTTCATCCACTCTCGATTGGACCGATCCCTTTCTAATTGCTCTTGGTCGGAAACTTTCCCCTCAAGTCACTGTAAGTATCTTCGCTTCGAGTGCTCCGACCATAGACCATTGGTGACCACCTTCCACTTTGATAGACGTCTCAGATCTAAGAAAGAGATCAACCTTATCATTGAAGATGCTTGGACTAACTCTTCCTCCCCTCTTACTCCAATTTTCGTCAAGTTAGAAGACTGTCGCAGAAGCATTATTTAATGGACCCGAGAACATAACATCATCAAAACAAGGCTAATGAAGGAAAATCAGGAGGCTTTGGATGCAGCCCTTTCAGCTCTTGTTCCGAATCTCGCCTTCATTGGATCACTCTCGAATACAAGGAAGAAGAAGCTTTTTGGCGCCAAAGGAGTCGAGTTCAATGGTTACGACAAGTAATTTACTGATTAAGGATGAGAAAATAAAACAAAGGTATTTTATTTCCTCTGTGTGACATAAACCTTTGAATTTGAACTTTTTAAAGAACTAGTCTAATGTGAGAATGATAGTTTGCAGATTTTTGAATCTCTATAGTTGAATCTAGAGGTTGCATTTAGCTGTATACCATTTCATTGGTAAACAACTTTGGATTCACAAATAAGATTTGTTGAAACAGTGGAAACTTAACATTTCACATTGAACAGAGACAATGATCTTGATGGAACCAGTATGAGATCTAAAACCGAACGATCTAATGTTCTTATCTCTCTCTCTCTCTCTCTTTCTTTCTTAAGATCATCAACACGAACATCCTCCTCCTTGTTGATCACCTTGAGATGAATTCGAAGTCGCTTTCAGGTTTACATCAACCATATCCTCAGATTTCGTGTTTGAATATGATTCCATCCCCGGTAAGGCCGCAGCGATTTTGCGAAACAAAGGCTTAATATTGAATCCTGCTTTAGCACTTGTCTCAATGAACATAACTCCATATTCACGACCTTTGCTCTCTCCTTCTTCAATCGACACTTGCCTGAGCAAATTTTCACAAGAACATTTACAAAGACAATTCTTATAGTAAAGCACAAAAGAAAAAAAAAGAAAATTATATTTGACCTTTTTTCGACAAGATCTGTCTTGTTTCCGACAAGAACAATGATAACATCACCGGCTCTTTCAGTACGAACTTCTTCAATCCATTTAGATGTGTTGAGAAATGAAAGCCTATTGGCTACATCGTAAACAACTACAGCAACAGAAGAGTCTCTGATGTAACTTGGGATTAAACTTCTGAATCTTTCTTGTCCAGCTGTATCCCTGTGAAGGAAAGCGATCCATCATGTGATCAATTCATAACTTTTGTAATGAGCATTTCTTACCATAGTTGCAGACGAACAGTTCGATCTTCGAGGTACATTGTTTTTGATAAGAAATCGATTCCAATTGTAGCCTGCAAAACGAACATAATGTAAATTTGATTGGACTTTTTCAGAAATTCAAACAGAGATCGTTATGTGACACGAGGAGAGCTAATTAACAAACAGATTGATTGATTTCTTCTTCATATGACGTTTACGATCGAGAGAATAAGTGACCAAATGTGGTTTTGGATGGCCAGACACAAAAATGTGGAAACAGATCGAATAGAGAATCAGTGATGGGCGTATTTGATTATTATTACCTGGTAGGTTGTGTCGAATTTATCATACATGAAACGTGTGATGATGCTTGTTTTTCCGACTGATTGATCTCCTAAGAACACCAGTTTATACTTGGCCAATGGTGACACCGACGCCATCTCCGATACTCAAGAAGATATTTTTTCAAGGAAAACAGTTTAAGAAAATTTTGATCGGAAATCAGATTTCAAAAGTTATTCTTGCTTCTCGGAAAATTGCAAATGCACTCGATTGAGAGAGAAAGAAGCGCCTATTTTTGGAAAGTGGAGAAACCGCCAAGCACGACGACGAGGACGGCTTCTGCAAAGTCTATTTTACCCCTTTCTCTTGTTATTTTGAAAATTAACGGACTTAATCAGGTAAGTCAAAAGTGACTCCATGGCCCAATTCATAAGGCGCTGGTCTACGAAACCAGACACTCTGGTGGAGTCGTGTACTTTTTTTTGTTTTTTGTCACTCGTCTTCTCTCAGTCAATAAAAGAATGAACAAAAAGGGAACAGAAAGAGAAGAGAACACATGAATCCCACAACCATAGATAGACAAAAGACCACACGAACACAAACCACTTTGATCGACAACTTTAAAAACTAAGAAACCTAAAACTTGGACGAATCAAGCGTGCTTGAAATGAAAACAAAAGACTCATTTTATGACAATGAAATGCTGCTCTCACCACCGGGAGGTCTCCTCGTGCCACCGTAGTAATCACGATACTCCGACTTCCCGTCTGCGAATATATTGTGCCCGCTCATTTCCCGCAGTTTAGCCGAGCTATGCATCTTCTCCGAATAACCAGGAGGGATTTTATCAGATTTGAAGATACCATTGCTCGTGAGTTGCTGAAACCTCGGGTTATGTAGCTTCCTCGATGACTTGACAACATGTTCTTCGCTTTGCCCCTGTATGAAATTTTCGTCAGTTTCTTTTTAGCATTCCCACAATGTAAAGACACCACTACTACTTACATTAGAGGCTTTAGCAGATGCACGTGAGCTCCTCGGTGCAGATTCGTCCATGTTCTTGTTTCCTTTAACTTCTTGTTGCGCTGCAGCTAAGGAAGGGCGAGGAGGAGATGCAAAGATGTCGTGACCACTGGTTGCTTTGGTCATGGAGTTCGATATCTGCTTCTTCTTGCTCTTGGAATCCGATTCGGTTTGTACGGTCCTGCTCAACTCCTTGTGCTTTGCAGCCTCGGTTAAAGAGGTTGGTTTCTTAGGAGTCGCATTCTCTTCGGTCCTGCTAAACTCTTTTTGCTTCGCAGCCTCGGTTAAAGTGGCTGGTTTCTTTGGAGTCGCATTCTCTTGGGCGCTGAAAGATATCTGGCTATTCTGCAAAAGCAGTAAACCATTATACACAGATATCAATATCATTATCAATATATCATCTACTGAATCCGTAATGGATGAGACAAGTCACAAGTCACAAGTACCTGATCTTGATGGTAATGGTTTATGGTCTTGTGAATTGGTTCGTCAATACCATTATCAGAGAACAAGTCACTACCATTCATTTCTTTAAGCTTGTGCCCTGAACAATTCTTCCTGTGTGATACACTGAGAAAAGGACTTTTATCATTTCACAAGCAGATTAAAACCTAATTTATTTCCTATTTTGGCTGTAGATGTTCAGGGAAACTGAGTTTAAGACGAACAGATTCCGTAGAAATACACTAACGAGAAATATTTCACCCTTGTTCCAATTTTGTAAATCAAGAGGAAATGCTGAAATCAATTCGCATGAAAGAGATGAATAATCGTTACTTGGTGTTAAGCGATTCGGTTTCCTCGTTGGTGACTCGACAGCCATCAAGGGCCTCGGTGACTCCATCAGACGGCTGAGAAATGGAATATCAAAAACTCGTCGGAACAAACATCAAAACCGAAATTACACGAGGAACGATGATTTATCGTCGGAAAACGAACCTGGTTAGAGCGATTAGCGGCGGAGGAGTGGTCAGGACGACGGATCTCAGACCAAGAGAGAAGATCGGCGGTGGAGTGATGCGGATCGCTCAACGGCATGTTTCTTCTCTCCATAATTACTCTTTGATTTTCGCCTTTCTTCTCACTTTTTTTTGGTCGAACGATCAAAAGGATTTTCTAAAATTCTGATTCTAAACTGTAAATAGACGATTGGGAGTGAGAAAGGCTTAACTTTTATTTGCCCTGTACAGCTTTCTTTTTCTAAATTTAGTGGAGTGCGAGGATTGCTTTTCATTTTTAAATTTTAAAATAAGAATTGACAACCCTAATAACGGTTTGCTTTCCATTTATTTAATTTTATTTATTTACGATTTTCTAAATCATACAACAGTTGATAAACCAGAATGGTTTAATTCGATTTGACTGACACTTATGATTTTGGTTTACTTTGGTCCGTTACATCACAATTAGAGAGAGCTTTTGTTCTTGTCTATGATGTTCGGTTTACAAAACAAGCCTGAAGGTGAGGTTGATACGAGTGCCTTCTGCTTTTGCACGCTTTGGCACAGAATGAAACCAGTCTCTTTGAGTGTACCCTCTCATCACCAGCAACGATCCATGCTTCAATGTGAAACTGTGTTGATCCTCTTTACTGCTTTTCTTTAACTTCTTCTTCGCTGGTCCACCACCATCTCCTGTTTTCTCTACAGGTTTCACACACACCAAACAAACCTTTTTCATGGCTTTCAAGTGGAAATTTTACTCAGTTACAAGGTTCTCCATACCATGTGTAGATTCTTTTTTCTTCAGTACAAAATCACGTTCGCATCCAAATGAGACGGAAGCGATTTCAGGAGTTGGACCATAAAGCTTCTCATCATCTGCATGCCAACCAACATAGTCATCGGCTCCTTTGTACCTGTTTAACAGCAAGCTGTTGAATCTGCTTCCAGGAAGGGCTTTGTAAATCTGAAAAGTCAAAAAAAGAGAAACAACCATTAGAACATAAGGGACATGGATCACAGGGGAGTTTTCAATCTTACAGCATCTAAAATCTCCTTGAGAGGTGGAAAATCATCCCACGAATAGGCATCAGGTCGATATCCACTGTACACTAGCGGAGTCAATCCGCTACTTGCAACATAACAAGTGTCTCTCGGCTGCAAGTGCCAAATGCATATGATTAGAGAGGGTCACAGACACAAATTACAAATGACTTTGTGATTGTGGCTTAATTATCTCAGACACAAGTTGTATCCAAGCATAGACATGGCCATGGTAATCATTCTTCTTTATACGAATTCCAAAAAAGTGACCAAGAAAGTGGAAGAACCTGGAGGCAAGATCGACCGAAGACGCGAATGGTTGGCCTGGTCCAAGGTATATGTTTGTCGAGATAATCAAAGAAACTCCAAGATTGTTGAAAGGGAAGAAACCTCTGAATGTAGATGAGGTTGCTTCCATGGCCGAGATCGATGGTTCTCCTAGTGGGAGCATCGTGAGACGAAGGAGGCTCCACTTTCACAAGCGATGTCAAACTCATCCTCCGCTACACAGCAAACGCAACAACATACTCTGAAGTTTTCTAAACTAAGTAAACGATCATCTGTAGATGCTCACTTCTTCAAAAAGCTCAAAAAATAATTGTTTTTGGTGCTTGAAAGTTGCTTATGGAGAGAAAAGGCAACACGTTATGTATGAGAAGGAGAGTTTGGCTACCTACTAGCTGAGTCTTATTGAGCTTATCTTTAGTTGTGTGTGACCATATCCTTATAACATAAAGTTTTCTATTGGAGTAAAATGGATGAGACAAGTACCTGATTTTGATGATAATGGCTTATTGTCTTGTGATTTGGATCATTTTCTGAGAATATGTCACCAGACTCACTACCAGGTTCTTCTTTAAGCCTTTGCTCAGAACATATATTCCTGTATGAAGAAAAACATGAAAATCAGTATGTGAAGACAATCACATTCATAATCAGATTAAGTGTAAAACGTTTTGAAACTCTAAATCAGGCAAAATCAAGTGTAAAATGGACACAAAGAAAATCCATTAGAGAGTAAACATTTCACCAGTTCTTTCCCAATATAGAAATCAATTCGAATGAAAAGAGATGAAATCATTACTTCTTACTAAGCGATTCAGCTTCCTCATTGGTGATTTGGCCGCCATCATCAAGTACCTCGCTGATTCCATCAGACGGCTAAAAAATGGATAATCAGAACGGAATCGCCACTCGTCGGAACATAATCAAAACTCGAAACACGAAGGATGCTTTTTTCTCGCCGAGAAACGCACCTGGTTAGAGAGATTAGCGGCGGAGGAATTTACCGGAAGAACGGTATTAGACGAAGAAAGAAGATCGGCGGTGGAATGATGCTCCTCCATAACAACACTGATTTCATTCACCTTCTGATGGGGAGCGTGGAAGAAGAAACAGTAACTGAACAAACCAGACCGAAATGTCTAAACCAAAATTGAATCAAAATCAGATTGGTTTTCTCATAAATGGAAAACCAAACCGCCGTGTTAACAAAACAAAGGAACAATCTTTTGATCTTCCCGGCGGCGACATTATCAGCCGCCGGAGACTGGTTTGCCGATTCACAAGGTTGGTGGCTAACTTTTTCAATTTAAGAAAAAATAAATAACTCCTTTTGCTTGCCCTCACCAACTCCAACTTTCTTCTCTCGTTTACAAAAGCTGGACTCTTTATATATCCCACTCACCAACCCACTTCCTCCAATGTCGACTCAGAGCTCCGCCGCCGTCATTTCCTCCGCCATCGCCGCCTCTAGAGTCGAATCGTACCCAGATTCGAGGAAGCCAATCGGGTCAATTCGATTCCAACCACTACTTCCTCTCTCCCTCTCGTGAGTTTCGTTCTCCAATCAAATTTCAGTTTTTGTGACTTTTTGATCAACTGATTCAAATCTATTTGATCTGGATGGTTTCGATTACGGTTTCTTACATTGCGTATTATTGCTCGATGTAGTTGATTTGAGAATTGTGTATCCCTTAACTTTGGTATATGGAACGCTTAGGTACTGTAAGTCAGGAAAGCTTTCATCTAGAATCTGTGCAATGGCCAAACCAAATGATGCAGAGACTCTGTCACCACCACCAACACCACTACCATCATCATCATCAGTAGATATGTCTCTAAGCCCACGAGTAAAGTCCTTAAAACCTTCCAAGACTATGGTGATAACCGATCTTGCCGCTACTCTTGTTCAATCCGGTGTCCCGGTTATCAGACTAGCTGCAGGAGAGCCTGATTTCGATACACCTAAACCCGTAGCTGAGGTTAATATGAATACAATCTTTCTCCAAATGGTTTCTTTATGTTCTGTTTTCTGAATCAGTTGTTTGATACAGGCCGGGATCAATGCCATTCGAGATGGTTTCACTAGGTATACACTAAATGCAGGTATTACAGAACTCAGAGAAGCAATATGCCGGAAGTTAAAAGGTATAAAGGAAACATCTTTTGCTTTGTAATTCTCGATTATGTCAGAAAAATGGAGTCAAAATGTTTGGTATTCGGTTTTTCTCAGAGGAAAATGGATTGTGTTATGCACCGGATCAGATCTTGGTTAGCAATGGAGCTAAACAAAGTCTGTTGCAAGCAATTCTTGCAGTTTGTTCTCCTGGTGATGAAGTAATTTATAATCACAATTCTTCTTTCTTTCGATGTGATTTTGTTTTTATAACAGTAAACATATGGTTTCTTTTGGCAGGTTATAATACCTGCACCGTATTGGGTGAGTTACACAGAACAGGCGAGATTGGCGGATGCAACACCTGTGATCATTCCTACAAAGATTTCTGATAACTTCTTGTTGGATCCAAAGGATCTTGAGTCTAAATTGACTGAAAAATCAAGACTTCTTATCCTCTGTTCTCCTTCCAACCCTACTGGATCTGTTTACCCCAAGAGTTTGCTTGAAGAGATTGCACGGATCGTTGCTAAACATCCGAGGCTTCTGGTACTGTCAGATGAAATATATGAACACATAATTTATGCGCCAGCAACACATACAAGCTTTGCTTCTTTGCCAGACATGTATGAAAGAACTTTGACGATAAACGGTTTTTCAAAGGTGAAATTTTATCTTTGAGCTGCTTGTAATGTCAATATATCAAATTCTTTGCTGATTTATTATATGTTATGTGAAGGCTTTTGCAATGACGGGTTGGAGACTTGGATATCTTGCTGGTCCTAAACAGATAGTGGCAGCTTGCAGTAAACTACAAGGCCAGGTATCTTTATGGTCTATATACAATCTTTATTCGAAAAAAGCCGAGATCATGAGATGTGAAATCGGTATTGGTTTCTCTTAAAGGTGACTTCAGGAGCAAGTAGCATTGCTCAGAAAGCAGGTGTTGCTGCACTTGGTTTAGGAAAAGCCGGAGGAGAAACTGTAGCTGAGATGGTTAAAGCATACAGAGAAAGACGAGATTTCTTGGTTAAAAGCCTCGGTGCAATCCAAGGCGTCAAGATCTCTGAACCTCAGGTACTTCTCCTTCAATCTTTGAAGCTATTTCTTGCTACTTTCTTCTCATTCTTCTTGTTCTTGACTGTTGGCATTGTTTACTCGCAGGGAGCTTTCTATCTCTTTATCGACTTCAGCGCTTACTATGGAGCTGAAGCTGAAGGCTTTGGTTTGATCAGTGACTCGTCGTCTCTTGCATTATACTTTCTTGACAAGTTTCAGGTAATATCCATATATAAATCCACAACTTTTATAAATTAGGTGTTTATACGTTTTATATATTTGTGTTTAATTATAGGTGGCAATGGTTCCTGGTGATGCTTTTGGGGACGATACTTGTATTCGGATATCTTACGCCACGTCACTCGACGTTCTTCGAGTCGCAGTTGAGAAAATCACGAAGGCCCTTGAGCCACTCCGTGCCACCGTCTCCGTTTAACGGTTGAAACTTAAAAAATGTGTGATTTGATCATAAAGATATTGTAAACAGTAAACTATATATCCACTTTGTCTCCAATCCAATAAGAAACAACTATTTGTTTTTTTCCTTCAAGTTCATTTAACCGTAAACCATTGTCTTCATCGTAAAATCTTAATAAAAGTCATAGGTTGCTTTGGTTTTGACAAAACGGTGGTTAGTACTTAGTATTATTTACACATCTTCCTTTATTGGTTTTCTCGAGGTCGGTGCTTTTCAATCTCTTGTTTGTCAGATGTTATTTATGCTACTAGATGAATAGAGATATTTTTGAATTGTTTGGCGTCTGACTGATTCTGTTAGGGTTTTAATTAAAGATGTTGAAGCACAAGGCGGTGGCGGCGGCTAAGTACGCAATCTAAAACGGTGGTGTGGTGGCACATGGACACCTGTCCGGTCCCCAATGGCTCTTCAGGTCGCTCCGTTAATAGACACAGCGTTGAAGAACTTAGACTAGCTACAATGGTCCTCTACTTGGATCTTGATTGTGCGATTCATGATAATATCTTTAGAGGTTAGGAATCCAAAGAAATCCTCCATTACAGTCATTGCCACTTGCTTAGAAAGAGTAGACCAGGGCCAGATGTGAGAGGATCTTGCCTTCTCTGTTAGCTTCTTCTCTCTCCCTCTTCTGTTTGTTATGGTTGTGTTCATTGTTACTTGTTTTTCCACGAGGGTTGTCTTGATCTTCCGATCGAGATTCAACATCCTGTGCATCCGTCACATGATATTAGACGCCTTGATTATATACAAACTCTTGGTGGTGGAGAAGATATCGTAGGTGTTCCTTTTGGTTGCTTAGAATGCAAATTTAATCTTCACTTGAGGTGTGCAGATTCTTTGTTGCGAGGTTTGGTTCACAAGTCTCATGAGCACAAGTTGTTTTATGTGTCTACTAATTGCTTACAAAGTTTTTGGAGAAGATAGTATGTGCCAAATATGCATACTATCCAATTACTTTGGATCACTAACTCAAGTTTCTTCGATTCTTGTCGGATCTTACAATAATGGCGACGAGATCTACGCTTTTTTTTTTTTATAGAAAAAGGCTTAAGATCTACGCTTCTTTCAAGAGTCTGTTCCAATGGTTAGTCCAGACGATGTTGTGTTTGATGGTTGGGACATAAGTGACAGGAACTTAGCAGACGCCATGGCTAGATCCAGAGTACTTGACATTGATCTTCAGAAACAACACAGACCTTACATGGAGGATGGAGCGCATGATCCACTCGAATGTCTCGAGCTACTTGAGTCTGTGGTCACTCTTGCGTAAAATATTCCGACAGGAGGAAAATTCTTTGGAGTATTGTGGCGTTTGCGTAAACTATATTCATCCACTATGTCTCCAATCCAATAAAACGAAAACAAAAACAAAAACTCTTCGTCTATGCTTTGTTCTTTCCTTCAAGTTTACGCAACCATAAACCATTATCTTCTTTGTAAATCCTTTATCAAAATTAAATGGTTGCTTGTGTTATAAGTTTATAGCTAGAAATCTGATTATATGTCAAAATTTCATAAAGTTAAATCAAGCTAAAAATCCCTAACTTATCTGAAATGGAAGAATGTTCAGATATCTCATCAAACAAATAAATTTCAAGTTCAGTTGATAATAATAATTTGATATACATCTCTTCTTTTCTTGGTTTTGTTTTGTTACCCGATTTTTTTTTTAATAGCTATAAATTTGATTTAGATGGATTAGGTTGCTTTTTTGTAATAACTTTTCTAACTACTAACCCACTAATCCTTTTTAAGAGCTATTTCAATACTCTCTGCGTTTTCTCTCGTTGACTTTCGCTACTCTGTTTTGATGGCAGGGCTGGTGAAGCATTTCTCCCACGATTGCCCGTTGACTTCGCCAGTGACCGTCTCAGATGGTGTATGCAACAGTTGCTTCAAAGAAAAACCTGTAGAATTCTCCTGCAATCCTTGTAAGTTCGATCTCTGTAAACCTTGCTCTGATCTGCCTCAGAAAGTTTCACACGATTTTCACGAACACCCTCTAGAGTTCTGTCTTCGTGAATACGACCAGAAACCAGACTACATCGTATGTTATGGCTGTGGAAACATGTCTTCTGGATCTTTTTACCAGTGTAAGGACTGTGAGATCTACTTGGATCTTGATTGTGCGATTCATGATAATATCTTTAGAGGTTGGGAATCCAAAGAAATCCTTCATTACAGCCATTGCCACTTGCTTAGAAAGAGTAGACCAGGACCAGATGTGAGAGGATCTTGCCTTCTCTGTGAGCTTCCTCTCTCTCCCTCTTCTGTTTGTTATGGTTGTGTTCATTGTTACTTGTTTTTCCACGAGGGTTGTCTTGATCTTCCGATCGAGATTCAACATCCTGTGCATCCGTCGCATGCTATTAGACGCCTTGATTATACACAAACTCTTGGTGGTGGAAAAAACTGTGATGCGTGTGGAGAAGATATCGTAGGTGTTCCTTTTGGTTGCTTAAAATGCAAATTTTATCTTCACTTGAGGTGTGCAGATTCTTTGTTGCGAGGTTTGGTTCACAAGTCTCATGAGCACAAGTTGTTTTATGTGTCCACTAATGCTTACAGAGTTTTTGGAGAAGATAGTATGTGCCAAATATGCATGAAAACCGATGTTATCTCTCTTTACTCTTATTATCGATGCGTGGAATGTGGTTTGAAGTTTCATTTCGAGTGTCTTGAGCTACTTGAGTCTGTGGTCAAGAAATCTCTTCACATTCATCCACTTGTGTGTAAGATATTCATACAAGAGGAAAATTCTTTGGAGTATTGTGGCGTTTGCGAGACAATGGTATATGCAGGACATCATGTTTATTCTTGCCAAGAATGTGATTTTCTTGGTCACATTGAATGCATTTTACGTGAGGTACTTTATATATGTCACTGTAATTTCTGTTATGTTCTTAGTGAAAATGATGATAAGCTAACTCTTTCTCATAATCAACAGGAAACACCCTCACCGTTGTACTTGAAAGATCTGTATTCTTCTAGTAGTGAGGATATGAGGAGACCAATAGAGAAAGAGGAGTGCAAAACCAACAAATCGGAAAATAGACTTATGGTATGACTTTATTATAATCCGTAAAAAGAGGAAATGTATGTGCAATACAAATGCTTTCTTTTGTTTAGGCCAACCTTCACTCATCTGATTTAAGACTTTAAAGTACATATATAATTTGAATCACTCCTCGAAATAATTATAGTAGGAGTTTTTATTCCTTAAGCAGATAAGTTATTTTTCTTCAATAATAACACAAAACTATCATAAAAATGATTGTTGAAGAAATCTAAACCACAATTGGAAAAAAGGGAACCCAAACATAATGATTAATTATTATTCGTAATTTCTTTAGTGTGTTTTCAAAAAAAAAAAAAATTGTTATTTTTGAAATTTAGTTTGCTAGATTTGGAGGGGTCTATATTTTAAGATATTTTTCATATGTATATATGTTGTAGGTTCATGGAACCGAGCATGTTCATGTACTGAGAATGATTCAAATGAGTGAGGTTGGTGGAAGTGCATATTGCAACGTATGTGCTGGAAAAATATTTGGCAGCCCATGTAAATGCGAAACTTGTAGCTTCCAAACACATCATTATTGTGCAGAGCTTGGGAAACCAACAAGACATCGGCTTCATAAAAACCACCCTTTGACACTGTTACCAAAGCCTCCTACAAGAGACATGAAAAATTGCGATAGTTGCAAACATGACATAGACGGGTTCCTTCTCTTTTGTCGCTTTTGCGATTTCATCATCGACATCAACTGTGCTCTTAAGGGAAAAGATTCTCTTAGAGTATTTGGGCAGAAAGTGATTGGAACCGTGAGAGGACGTTGCTTGAGAGACAAGCATAACATGGTTCAAGTGATCATATCGAGTTCTTATCAGATTTCTTGCGCTATTTGTGATGACAGCTTGTATGGTAAATTTTTGTCATGTATTGAGTGCGAAGAGATATATCATCATGGATGTATTGAACTTGGGAGAAAAAGACTTCATCGTCATCCGCTTCATTCTAGTCACTGGCTTGAGATTTCACTTACAAAAGGATCCAAGTGTGTCGCGTGCACGCTCTATATCACAAACTATGGATATAGTTGTTCCACTTGCAACATCAATTTCCATGTGAAATGCATCAACGCAGCGAGTGCTTCAGGAAAGATCGGATCTCACAGTCACAACCTCTATCACTATAGTCTTCATGATGAGTCTCGAATCTGCAGTGTTTGTGTTAGACCTTGTGGTGTGTCGTTCTATGGATGTATTGATTGTAACTTCAACGCCCATGTTGAGTGTATTGGATATCCTGACAACGTGAAGAACCAGCAACACGAGCATACTCTTGCACTTAAGCACTGCCATGGCAGAGGATTTTGTTCTTATTGCAAAGTTGCATGTGGCGATGGTAGGATTTATACTTGCAATCAGTGCAAGGATATATTTCATCGGGAATGCATAATGTCCAAGGTAAAGACTTTATCAATAGTTTTGGTAGAACCTAAACAATTACTCAGTTCTTGTTTATGATTTAAGCATTTTTGTTTATTTTCTTGTCATGTAGAATCCTCATGAGGGTATAACAAAAGAGAAACGGCGTGGAGATATTCGTCTTATGCGCCTTGAGCTCGAGACAAAAGATGAAGAGGACGTCCGTAACCTTCCACCTCAAAACCAATTGGGAATTAGTCAAGCCCATTTTGAATATATGTTTGATGGTTATTAGGTTGTTATGTTCAATATGGATTATACTAAACAAGATTTGTGTATTGACTTTTCTTTTCTCCGACTGCCAAGTTTTAAATATCGTTCCAAGTGCATATATTCCCGGAGTTTAGTACGTATTCCCTTATTGTATTGGTGTGCTTGTGTGTTTGTATACTCTTAATTTGACACATAGTTCCAAATGTTTTATGCTCTTTCTTAATATCTTCTTGCTTAGAGATTACTTAATCAACAATAGTCCAAAGCTCGTTCGACACCACACTATTGTCAACAACACTAAAATAAAACGTTGAGTCTCTTCTCCTTCTCCACACCAATTTCCTTTCAAGAGTCTTTACCAGTAATAAATGATGTTACATCACCACCAACATACTAATTGGCCTAGAAACTTCTCACATGTTCATAAACAGAAAAAGGAAAACAGTGAAAACATGTGAACAGAAAGAAAAAAAAGCAAAATAAATGAGATAGGACAAAGTATGTGTGGCCTGAAATGGATACGGCTAAGAGGTTGAAAGGAAAAAGAAAGTTTAATATTTGATTGGTTATAAGTTTAAACTGTGATTATATATAAGTTGTAGGTGTAAAAAAATTTGCAATTACTTGAAATAGTCATCTTTCAAAAATTATTGACAAACATAGACCTTCCTAATAAAAAATAACAGGACCAAGTCTACCAAATAGATCTATTTAAATAATTAAGTTACAAGTGAGTGCCCCTCATAACTATTTGCTGTAAGAAATAGAATTAGATTAAAAGAAGTTACAAATGTTATAAGACAATAGTAGAGTTTGGGCTAATTTTATGGTTTGTAAGCTGATTTACTGATTGATTGGAAAAAAAACTAATTTTTTAAAAAATATATACATATTTAAAAGTTCGTCTATCAAACATTCTGTAAGCTTACATAAACCGAGAGAAATGGAGAGAGTTTAATGAACTTGTATCTACCAAAAAAAAAAAGTGATTAACCAAAAGAGTATTACATTCTCCCAAATATACAGACTAGTGTTTAGCTACTAAACAATGTAATTCAATTATAATTTACTTAAAAACTCCATAGCTAACCAAACAACATATTAACAAACTTTCTGCAAAATTAATTCCTGTTTTAGCACATCATAAAATTGACATCCAAGCAGATCTGGAGATGATGAATTCAGACATAGAAACATTCAACTACGATATTCAAGATTTGTCTCGTCATTTCTATACCCCACTCATGTTTACACAAAATAAGTACTAACCCCACTTTTTGGATTTTGCTTTAACCACAAATCACAATTTTGGTTTATGGTCACTGCTTCTTCTACTGCATTATTTTGATCCATTTACATTCACTCGCCAGGTCCACAATTATTCACGACTCTCTGTCTCTGAAAATGACGTTTTATCTTTTGTGATTTTATAGTCTCAGTTGCACAATAATACTCACCATGAAAGTTGAAACAAGTTGAAACATACAACAGCATATAGACGAACTTGGAGCATAAACATTCTAAATTTATATACACATCGTTACTGGAAGTGATCGCCTATCGTCCGAAAACATTATAAAGAGAGGAGGAAGACCAACGGGCATGAGATCTTTTTTTTCTCTCTACAAAACTCTAACAAATCTATACATTTTTTTCATTTATAAAATTGTATTTCCGATCTAATTTGGTTAATCTAATAAAAGCTGAGTTTCAAATCAGTTTTCATCCACCCGGTTCAAGACCAAAAATATTGCATTCACACTGGTAGTTCTACCTATAATACACTAATATCTCAGCTAAATTTGCGTTTGTGATACAGCAAATCATATTTTGTAAAATTCAAATTCCCAATCCGATATAAAATCATAGTTAAGAATTTGGTATTTACTTTGTTAAATTAACGTGCATCTAGATTTTCCCAAACAATGAACGACAAAATAAAATATTCACCCCCAAAGTCCAAATGCATCAAACCAAAGTTGTCACTAATCTCAATAGTAATGTTTTTCACTGGGCCAAATTAAGCGAAATGGTCGTTAACTTTACCGTTAATGGAGACGTTAACAATCTCACGCGCCTCTCATTAGACGTGACATCATATCTTCGCCACGTGTCTATCCAACAAAACCAACTCCACATAACAGATCGCGCGTGGCGTCCACTCGTTTCTTGGTGGCAAAACTCTTTTTTTTTTAAACCGCTTCTCTTCTGTTCTCCTCTCCTTCCTCATCCTCGGGTGCCTTCGAGTGCCTTCAAACAGAAAAAAAAAAAAAAAAAAGTGGGACCCAAAAAGCAACAACAAGACTTGTCTTTACGTAGATCACGCCACGTGTATGGACCAACCTTCCAACGTGTCTCTCACATTCTAAAGCTTCATCCGCACGTGCGAGACCCACACGTGTGGTTTAGAGGCTCTCAGGCTCTCTGGGCTTAAGACTAGTGGGCTCGGTCGCTACTGAACCAACCATCTCCATTCGCTTGAGTGGAAGGACCATCGTTGTCATCGAAACACTTACAAACCGCCACGTGTCCTTCCCTCTCTGCATTTCCTCTATATATCATCGCCATTGTTCGTCGATTCGAGATCACACCCAAACACAGAGCATTAACAAGAAACAGAGAGAGAAAGAGAAAATGTTCATCGAGAGCTTCAAGGTAGAGAGCCCGAACGTGAAATACACAGAGAATGAGATTCATTCGGTGTACGACTACGAAACAACAGAGGTCGTTCATGAGAACCGTAACGGATCATATCAATGGATTGTGAAGCCCAAAACTGTCAAATACGATTTCAAAACAGACACCCGTGTCCCCAAATTAGGGTAAAATTTAAATCAAATTTTGAATTTTTTGCACGGATCAATCTGGGTCGTTGTTAGAAATCCCTAATTCTCATGCACATTTCTCGTAACTTTGGTGATTTAGGGTTATGCTTGTTGGTTGGGGAGGAAACAATGGATCAACCTTAACCGCTGGTGTGATTGCTAACAAAGAGTGAGTAATTCAATTTGTTTGTTTTTTTTTTAATTCCGATTCGATGTTGGGTTTGAGATTAAGAAAATTTGGCAAATTTATTATATGTAGAGGAATCTCGTGGGCCACTAAAGACAAAGTGCAACAAGCCAATTACTTTGGATCACTAACTCAAGCTTCTTCGATTCGTGTTGGATCTTACAATGGCGAAGAGATCTACGCTCCTTTCAAGAGTCTTCTCCCAATGGTGAATCCTGACGATGTTGTCTTTGGTGGTTGGGACATCAGTGACATGAACTTAGCAGACGCCATGGCTAGAGCCAGAGTGCTTGACATTGATCTTCAGAAACAGCTCAGACCTTACATGGAGCACATGGTTCCACTCCCTGGAATCTACAATCCTGATTTCATCGCTGCGAATCAAGGCTCACGTGCCAATAGCGTGATCAAAGGTACCAAGAAAGAACAAGTCGACCACATCATCAAGGACATGAGGTAACAAGAATAATATATATAGACTTTACATATTGTTAGTTAGTAAGTGTATTGATTGTGTTTGTGGAATCTGTTTAGGGAGTTTAAGGAGAAGAACAAAGTGGATAAGTTAGTTGTTCTATGGACAGCGAACACGGAGCGTTATAGCGATGTGGTTGTAGGGCTTAACGATACGATGGAGAATCTAATGGCTTCTGTTGAGAAGGATGAGTCTGAGATCTCGCCTTCTACGCTTTACGCTATTGCTTGTGTTCTTGAAGGTGTTCCTTTCATCAATGGGAGTCCTCAGAATACTTTTGTCCCGGGGCTTATCGAATTGGCTATATCGAAGAATTGTTTGATCGGTGGGGATGATTTCAAGAGTGGTCAGACTAAGATGAAATCTGTTTTGGTTGATTTCCTTGTTGGAGCTGGTATCAAGGTAAAAAGAAAGATACCTTGTGAATCAAGTTAGATACATTCTTGTTAGTGAAGTAACTTGGTGATTGATGTGTTTGTGTTTATTTGTGGCAGCCTACTTCAATTGTGAGCTATAATCATTTGGGAAACAATGACGGCATGAACCTCTCGGCGCCGCAGACTTTCCGCTCTAAGGAGATTTCGAAGAGCAATGTTGTAGATGACATGGTGGCGAGTAATGGCATCCTCTTTGAGCCCGGTGAACACCCTGACCATGTGGTTGTCATCAAGGTTTGATATTTGAATCAGAGTCATTAATTTATCTCTTTTTCACCCACATTTTCAAAGTCTTGAATCTTGCTATTGTTCTGAATGTTTTGCAGTATGTGCCGTATGTAGCCGATAGTAAAAGAGCCATGGATGAGTATACCTCCGAGATCTTCATGGGAGGGAAGAACACAATTGTTATGCATAACACTTGTGAGGATTCTCTCCTTGCTGCTCCAATAATCTTAGAT
Source organism: Erythrophleum ivorense (assembly GCA_026724425.1). Lineage (NCBI taxonomy): Eukaryota > Viridiplantae > Streptophyta > Magnoliopsida > Fabales > Fabaceae > Erythrophleum > Erythrophleum ivorense. The sequence continues at coordinate 457,070 of JAIUCV010000283.1, forward strand.
CTTGTTCTGCTCGCTGAACTCAGCACAAGAATCCAATTCAAAGCCGAAGGAGAGGTTCGTATTCGGCTATTTAGTACCCACCCGAGAACCCCATGATTCGTATTAAAATTGAGCTTTGGATCTTTTGTATTGCAGGGAAAGTTTCACTCTTTCCACCCGGTAGCTACCATACTCAGTTACCTCACAAAGGCACCTCTTGTTCCACCTGGAACACCGGTGGTGAACGCTCTTTCGAAGCAGCGGGCCATGCTGGAGAACATTCTTAGGGCCTGTGTTGGACTTGCGCCCGAGAATAACATGATCATGGAGTACAAGTGAAGGAAACGAGGATGAAGAAGAAGCAGCAGAGGGACCTAAGAAGACCTTAGGATATGAAGACTTATATGCTCAATTGTTTCCTTAATCTATATCGTATTGTCTATACTAAATGAGCTGTGTGTGAGAGATTATATGAAGAAGCTTAGGGCTAATTTGTGTGATAAGGGTGTGGTCAATTTATTTGGCAAGAAGATTAGCTAAGCTTTTGAATCAAATGTGTAAAAGATTTGAGTAACTATGTTTGTGCCTCCTTGTATTATACCAAAAGTATGATCTTTATTTTATAAGAAACACTGTAAACCTTCATCAATCAGAGACAAGACGGCAATAAAAAAAAACTTGTATAAATTGTGGAAAACATAAGCTCTGGTCTTGTCTAGTTCTCTGAAGCACAAGAAGAAACAACATAGTATAGCGAATGAGCCCACTAATGATGGGTCATGTGTTGAGATCAAGAACTACCAGCAGAAACCATCATGAACTCGCCTTCGCAAACCAAAGCGCCACCCACATAAGCTTTACCTTCCATCTTAGCGAGCCCGAACCGTTTTTGGAACTTGAGAAGAGTCATCCTCATGACTAGTGTGTCTCCTGCAATCACTGGTTTGCGGAATCTCACTTTGTCAATACCGGCAAAGAAGAAGTTATCTTGAGACCCTCCTACTTCCGGCTGCAGCATTACAATACCTCCCACTTGGGCCATTGCCTGCAACACGTAAACATGATTTACTCACTCTCACTCACTTCAGCCAAAAAGAAAGAAGTGATCTTTCATCAGATCCAAAACGTTGTGAAACAAAATGTCCATTCAATTACCAATCAAAAATAACTTATCATTGTTGTAGAGCATTTTTCAAAGGTAGACAACAGCTAACATTTCAATCAAAAAAATACACAGAGAGAAAAAGGGAAGTTTTTTAACATAAAAGTTTTAAAACTTTTAAGCTTTGATTACCTCAATCATGAGAACACCAGGCATGATGGGTCGATCAGGGAAATGTCCAGGGAAGAAATTGTCATTGATTGTGACATTCTTAATAGCTACAGCTGAAACACCAGGCGTATACTCTATCACTCTATCTACCAGCAGAAACGGAAACCTAATAAAAAAATCCAAGAAACATCATCATCTCTTCCTCACAAATGTCAAATCCCAACAAGATGAAGACAAAGGATCAAAATTACTACTTAGAGAACTGTACCTGTGAGGCAATATCTCTCTGATCTTGTTAATGTCCATTACCGTCGGAAATGCTGGGAATTCTGGAGCTTACAAAGAGATTAGAAGAGAATTGAAATGTTGAGAAACATCAGAGAGTCGAGAAATGTTTCTTACTGAGTTCGATTGGGGTATCTTTTTCGGATGACATGTGATCGCCATTGTTGGAACAACGAAGCGCGAGGGAATTGGATCGCTTGTTTGGTCGGAGAGAAACAGAATGAGATCTGGAGGAGGAGGAGGAGAGATGGAGAGTTGTTCTGGGCTGATTGTGATGATGACTCAGTGAGTCAGAGCCCAAGAAGAGAACCACCGAGTTGGAAGTAGTAGCCATTATCAAAGTGACAGTGAAGAGAGAATGTGAGACGTTTTTGGCAGACGAAGAAGCGGAGAGTCCAAAGGTGTTGTTTGCTAGATTTGTGCAATCAGAGTCAGAGAGAAGAATCAAACACAAAGTTAAAAGTTATGTTTTGAATATATACAGAAGAGAAAGATAAATTGTCGAAAGGCCTATTATCTCAGTTGGTTAGAGCGTTGTGCTAATAACGCGAAGGTCACAGTTCGATCCCTGTATTGGCCAATTACTCTGTTATTTTTGTCCCTTTTCGGGTTATATTATTAGTGACAATTAGCTAACAGGTAAAAAAAATACAGCCTATTTAGTAAAAAAAATACAGCCTATTTAGGTAATAGGGAAAGTTGACTATACCTATGAGTTGACTATACTAGCCTATTTAGGTAATAGGGAAAGTTGACTATACCTATGAGTTGACTATACTGACAAAATGATATTCAAACAATTAAATTATTAATTGGGTGAACCATTTACGCCACCACATAGCTGAATTTGTCACATCCTTTTTTGGTTCTGTTGAACCAACTCTTGGACTATGAGTGAATAGTGGAATTTATAAATACACACTTATTCCATGGCACCAAGAACTCATTTTTACTTGCATTTGCGCAATACACAAACATAACAATTAAGGAAAAAAACAGAACAAAGATATATCAAGAATGCTGTCGTTTCTGTTAATAACGATACTGCCACTGGCTGCTCATGGATCAAGATTGCACGGCAGCTGGGCTAATCGTCTGGAAGAAACAGAGAAGGAGAAGGTAACGAACCTTCAGTTCTATTTCCACGGCAAGAATCCGAACTAAATTTGATTTTATCAAATATATTATCAAACTTGACTATCAAACTTGATTTTATTGGCACTCGACTCGATTACAATTTTAGAGAAACAGTTTACAAAGATGTCATGTCATGATTGAATTCCCATTTGCATAACACATTCGATATTCATCTTAAATTTGTGGAGGACCTTTATGAGCTCAGTCACTTCTTTTTAATAATAGGTAGATAGAGTCATAACTAATCGAAATAAACTTACTCGGTGTATAACTACAAAGACATAAAATGAGTAAATGCACAACTAGTCTCTTGAGATATGTTGTAAAAGTAAAAAAGTTCAGAATGGATATACAATTGTTTAGAAACTGTGAGTCCCTCCCAACTTGCAATTGACATGTCCCATCGTCATATGTCACAATTGGAGTATGGGTGTTACACTTTTTGACTGAAAAAAAAAATAACAAAAAACAATTATGGGAAATATTTAAGAAGAGAAAAAAAAAGAAAATAAGAAACACTGCGTTTGCTTCCTAAAACTGTGGGACTACTCAAAATATCTGCTGACGTCCGTCCACTCTAATGTCGAGAAAATTTAAACCTTGAATTAATGTATCTTTACCTATTGCGCCCCTTTAGTCTTTTAGATCTATTTAGGAGAAGAAGACCCTACCAACATTATTGATGTATACCCAAATTGTATCTTAATTAATATTTAATTATTAAAATTTTATAATAGAGAGTACAGAGGAGGAAAGATATTGAATGAAAAAGAGTAAAAAAGAAATTTTGTGTGTTTTTGGGCTAAGAAAAGTATCTTAACAGATCTAATATAATATAAGATACTTTTTCTTCTTTTATTTTTCTTTTTGATTTAAAAAATTGGACTATTTACTAAGAAAATGTGGTAAGATACCACCAATAATGTTGGTCTAAGACCATCTCCATTGGTTGGATGTTAATTTTGGATCTTAACTTCTTTTAATAATAAGTTTCACACAATTCTATGTTAAAAACTTTATATGAGATGTTAAATTTTTCATCCTCCATTGCTAGTATCCTAATTTTGGTTTTTTTTTTTTAAAAAAAAATTAGATAAAGTTTCAATCCATAGAAGCATACATATATATATGCAATGAACACTTCAAGCGGTACAACAAAGAGAAGTATCCGCGCATGCCAAAATATTCAGAGAGACAGAATAAATATAACCAATATAACCTAATATCGAACTATAGTCTATAGAGTCGGGTAAAACAGATTATGTTAAGTGGCAATACATTTACCAAACAGCAAAGGCACTGATCTTCATCTTACTAAGCAAGCTTTTACAATATAAGAGAGCACTACACAATTTCCCTTTTGCAAGTACACTACTTCTGAAGTAACAGAAGAAAAAGGAAGAAGAAAAGAGAAAGCAAACCTCCTCACAGCTTTATATAGTCAATGAAAGTCCTTGACATGTCTCAGAGTTCAAAGTCATCCTCCTTCAAGGCCAGCTCCGCGGCTTCTTCGTCTTCTTCATCTAAAACGAAATACTCATTCTTCTCAACTGGCCTAAACATATAGAACATCAACATGTAAAACGCTTGCAATCTTCTCAGCTGCATTGCTCACCCACTGATACATATAAGCCGCGATTCTCTTTAGCGCAAACACTACAATCCTCGTGCAGTACAGTACTCGATGAGCACGATGTAGAATTGTCTAAATATGATGGGCACGAGAACAAAACCTATACTTAAATCAATGTAATGCATATCGATAATTTCGACGATCAATGAAAAAGCCTTATACATAGATCAAACATAGACTTAAACTTGCATACAAGGAAGGGAACAATAGAAACTTACAGAAACACGAAACTTTCGGAAAACATTACAGAAACTTTCAGATTTTTATAAATAATTAAGCTCGTTCTCAGTCGCTGCATCTTCCCAAATCTAAAAACACATATACCCAAAACTATCCCCAACAAACACATGGAAATCAAAACACAAATCATTTTCAGGGGATTTCGCATAATAAGCTATATTATCAAAGTCTAAAGGGCACAAAAACACAATCAATTGCATAGATTTTCAATTCAAGACAGCAAGAGACGAAATCACACATGACGAGATAGAGATAGAGAGAAAGAGATTGAGAAACAGTGACAGAAAGATAAAGGTAGGCAAAACGGAGGAAGAGAGAGAGACATACACCATATATCCCGATCAGAGGTCCGACGGAGACAGATTTGAATCGAGAAGAAGGCGTATCGCCTAGTTCATATCGATGGGGCGACGAGAGAGAGAAGAGGCAAAATGATTTTTTTTTCTTTTTTTTTTTGTCAACGCGTAAATTAACGTGTAGGTGACACGTGTTGGGTTTTTAATCCCACGAAAGTATCTACGTTAAAATTGATTCTACGTTTACATTTAATTAAATCTTTATTTTAATCTCTTTTTTGTTTAAATTCTTCCTAATATCTCCCCGATGGAGATGCTTAAGACCAACCTCATCGGTTGAAAAAAATAGTGTCCTAAGTAGTTTTTTAATAATTAGTCGAAACCAAAGTGTCTAGTAACAGACACTGAAGACCTTCTCTTTAGACACTTTTAATGTATATGTCAATTTTTGATTGGTTCTTTATTTTTTATAGTTTAATATTTCCTTTTAATAGACACTCTTCTACAATTACTAATGTAGATGGTCTAAGCTCTAAACGATTTTCTTTATTTTTAAAAGATACTTGGATACCTGAACTAGAGATCTTAATCTGACGGCTGAGAACCATCCTGCAACTGCAAAGCACCCCAACCGTCCAGATCGAAGCTGGACGAGCGATTCCTTTTAGTTTCCCGAAAGGAAACAAATAATATAATCTCGAACATTTCTAAGGCTGGCCCCCACTTTTACTTTCCTTCTCCTTTTATTTCTTTTTCTTTTTAACTGTTTTTTTCTATCAACAACTCACAAATTCGTCTACTTTACAATTTACAATTCGTTAGCAGAGCCGTGCCTCATGCTTACCAAAAAGTGCATTTGCACTGAGCCCCCGAAATATATAATCTTTTAGAGGCCCCCTAGTTTAACTAAAGTTATAGTATCATAGTGGTTTCAGCATGTTACAAAAAAATGCCCAACCCGAGTTCGAGTATAGCTTGAACCCTTTTTTCGTTTTTTTTTTTTCACAAACGCAAACGAAATAATTATATTGCAAAGGCCCCCATTTTAAATTTGCCATAAGCCCCGATTAACCTTCGCACGGCACTGTTCGTTAGAAACAAAAAAATGTCAAGAAAGTGTGCAAGAAAATCGAAAAATATGTGAATAACGAATGGAAAATGAAAATACGTATATTTTATTAAAATATCCAAAAAAATACATTAGAAATACGTATATTTTAATAAAAATCGAAAAAGAGGGTGTGGGGAGAAAAGAAAGTACAATAATTGCACACATCACTTCATTTATTGTTGTGACTTGAAGTATCGTGCTTATAATAAGGTGGACCCTGAGTTCTTATATATTGCAATCAATAAGATTCAAAATCGAAACTTGTGTTATGTACCCTACCTAGCTCTTTCTGGACTTAGTGTACGTCATGAGGCACATTAGTCTGGTACATTGAGATCACATGAATTGCATACCGTGTTGCGAATCGGCATATGGACTTTGGATCTAAATGGTATCAGAGGAATGTTGCTGAATGCGGAATCTAACTGAATTAATTGATAAATAGTTGCGGAATCTGGTTGATTAGTTAGTAATGAGAATGGTAATAGCTGAATCTTGCTGAATGTAAAATAAATACCTAACAAATTATTTGTATAACAGAATAAAAAAATATTTACCCAGATGAATTAATAAACTATATAAAATCATATACTTGTGAAATAACTAAACTATAGTTCAATAAAATAAATTATTTAAAATATACTAATCTAAAAACTTGGATTCATAATAATTTATTAAACATTAAAGTTAAAAATAAAGATATACATATAAAATATATAATATTTATGATATTACCAATTCAAATGAAAATCATCACATATATGATGATTAATTCATTTTCGTATTGTATGCGTATAGGTACCGTCCGTTGTTTCCTCTTGTTCTTGCACCATGTTTATGTGCTATAAATATTTTAAAAGCTTTATTAAATCTTATTATAATTTAGTTTATTTTAGACTAAAATAATTATGATTTAATACATATTCGAATATGCTTTTCTAAACATTTTTCTTACCTAGATCCATATTCGTAAATTTATTTTTCTAGATGGGAAATTGTGAATTGTTAATTTGCTGTGTTCTTGAGGTTTTTGTGGTGTTTATGTGTTGATTATTGAGTATGAACGCGAGCTTGGTTGTTGTGTTTGATGATTCTATGTTTGTGATGTGTTTCATTGCTTTCGGAGTCAACATGTCGAGCGGGTGTTATTCAACACCAAGTTTGGTGTCGGTCGACACCAATGCTGGTTCAGGTTGGTTAACCGGTTTAATCGAATTGTAATTTGGAAATGTGGTTTAAATAAATTTTAATTAGATTAAATGGTTTAAATCGATTTAATGGAATTAATTGAATTAAGTGTTTAATTGAAATGGTTTAATTAATTATTTTTGTGAAATTTTGAGAAATACACCTCTTAAGGGGTAAATTTTCAAAAATACACCTCTAGTGTAACAATTTTCAAAACTATACTTTTTCCTAATTCTAATCTATAAGTTTGGGTTCACTAATCCTTAATTAGGGTTTAGATTTTGGGGTCTAGGGTTTAGATTTAAGGGTTCAAGGTTAGATTTTAAGGTTTGAGGTTTATATTTTAGGGTTTAGAGTTCTTTGACTAAATGAAAAAGTGTATTTTTGAAAATAGACACCCTAGAGGTGTAGTTTTGAAAATTGACACCCAAAAATGTGTATTTCTGAAATTTCCCCATTATTTTCGGATTAATAATTAATTACTTTTATTATTTAATTTTGAGAATTATTTAATAATTATATCGGAGATATTTAATTATGGAAATAATAATTAATAATTGTGTTAATTATTTGAAAGACTTAAAATGGTCTAGAAATTGCGTAAATGACCTGTAGACAGGATGATCGTCTCACAGAATATTTATGATAATACTCACGCATCTTTTATAACCATATGATGCAGGTAAAGGAAAAGTGTGATTGCGGAATCGACCCCGGCGGAGAGGATGATATGATGTTTTACTGTTTTATTTGAATTGGTTTAAGTTGTTAAACTTTTGCTTCTGTTATTTGCTTCTGTTATTTGCTTCTGCTATTTATTGTTGAATTGATTTATTATTTATTTAATTTGGTTTAAGACTTCCGCTAGAAGTGTTTAGTTATTTAATTTTAAAATAAAAAAAATGTTGGTTGTTTAGTTTAAAAAGTATACTTGAAAAGAAGTGTATTTTTCAAAAAATTTATTTATTTTAAATCTTTAGCCTTTAGTAATTTCGTTGTCTAGGGTTTTGTATGTAGAAATTATATGTACGGTCGTCGGTTTATATTTTTGAGAAAATCTTTGTCTTCCTTGGGCTTTTTTATATTTCAACGAAGTAGTGAAAAAAAAGAAAAAAAGTAGTCAGTCATTGTAGATTAATCATTATTAATGCTTCACCAAGAAGAAATTAAATAAGCAAAAGAAAAAAGTAAAAAAAAAAAAACTCAAAAAACGAGAACCACGAATGCGAACTTGGTGGGCAAGGCTATTTTATCTTTATTACCGGAGACCCTAACAATCACCATGGTCTCACACACTCTCACCTCTCTCAGTAGAATCATCTTTCTTCGCCGAAATCCCTAAACTATGAGGTCTCTGCTTCTACTAAGCCGCCGACTCTCGAAGCTTTCTTCTCCGAGGAAACCACCTGCGCTTTTTCCACTTGTAAGCTTTAATTGTTCTCTTCTCTTTAATTGTTCTGTTCTGTATTACTTACTTTATTTATTCTTCCTCTGTCTCTGATGTTGTATGAAAAAACCGCAGGGTGGTGTACGGTTCTTGTCGGAAACCCCTATCTGCCACATTGTCGGCGCTGAACCTTGTGGATCTACTACTTGGAGGGATGGGGAAATGGGTAGACTCGTGATAACCGATTTGAGTGAATCTCCTTATTCTTGGTCGACCAGGACTGTGGAAAAGAAGGTGCCCATGAGTCTGATGACAGCAACGGGAACGATAGGAGCATCCCATGGCTGGGTGGCTACTTTGAAAGACGGTGTCGTGTGTCTTCGAGACGATCTCATCCCGAGTGCTTCGAATTCAGAGCCCAAGCGGATCTCGCTGCCTCCTCTCCAGACTCTGCGTCATTGCCAGACACAGCTTGTGACCAATGTGGCCTTGTCTTCCGCTTCTCCTGACGAGGACGAAGATTGCATTCTTGCTGTCAAGTTCGTGGGACCTCAGCTCAGTTTATGCAGGCTTGCTCTCGGAGACAAGGCCGAGTGGTTCGACGTCAGAGTCAAAGATCCAGGCTTCTTCTACTCTCGAGTCATGTATTCCAAGAGAGACAGCATGTTCTCCATGCCCTGTTTCGGAGGCAAGCACACAGGATCTTGGGATCTTGAACAATACACATTGCGTGACTCCTACTTTTCAACCTATCCAGAGTTTTTGCAGTCGCAGTGGGATCGGCTGTGTAATAGTTGTCGAAGCGAACACTTGGTGGAGTCACCCACAGGTCAAATTTATTTTGTCAAGTGGTACACACAACGCTGCTTGAGTAGTGGGAGGTCGCTTACGGATCGGTTCTTGGTGTTCAGGATGTATGAAAACCAAATGAAACGGCACATTACGGATATTGGAGACCTCTGTATATTTCTATCAGCCAAAGGTGAACCTTTCTGTCTCCAGGCTAGCTTGTATGGCCTCTCCAGAAACTGCATCTATTTTGTTGGCAGCCATGACTTCGGAAAAGCCAATATCGCCGACAATGTGATGGTTAAGGAAATGAGAACTTCACCTGCTCCTTACATCATTCCACCTCAATCCTAGCTAATTCCGGATTAATTTCTTGCTCAGTGTTTTAAGGTTAGACATATCTTATATATGTTAAGGTTAAAAATATCTTATATATATATATGTTGTTGGTGATGAAGAAACATTATTGCTCTTGTGTGTTCTCTTTCTCTTTCTATGTTTTATGGATTAAGCTTTCAGGATGTCGTCTGTCTTGCAGTTAATTTATATAAAGTGAATTGATTAGGGTTATGTAAGAATTATCTTCTTGTTTGGAAAATGCCCGTCACTTACTACATGTATGATATCAGTATCGAGTACATCTTTCAGATTTGGGTCTTGTGGACTGAACAACCTTTTCATTTTTCTCATTCTTGTAAGCTCTGATCCTTGTAAGCTTTAGAGAATTACCACCAAATCACCAGAGTTGAGGAAAATCTTGTCAGACTTTGAGGCAAGAACCAATAGTAAGGCCACAAACTGACTGCTACTTATCACAACAAAGGACGCGATAAGGCCATGAAATGAAGTACTTGCAACAGAGAGATCATTCATGTTTAGCTCAACTTTAACTTTATGTTTTTACCATAGACATATAGAGTCAATATAGGATGTGTGAAAACGTGTTACAATACTTGAAAATATCCATAGATATGTGTTAAGTTCCTCAAACAAGCAAATGAAACATTTTTCAAAATCTTGTTTGGAACCAAACAGAACATGTTCATCGTTTTTCTTCTAAAAAATGTCAAACAAATTAACAAGATCACTTCATAATAGCATGAACAATGCAATATATACGTTCATACAAAAAAAAAAAAACAATGTAATAATGTACGTATTCAAATTTGATAATGGCGAGATATAAAGTTGGGCTAAACCAAAATCATCAATATATTAATAGGGCTCAATTAAGTTAATCGGCTTACTGTATGAAACGTAATGGGCTTTCTCGGAGAAATCAAGCCTCTTAACACTCAGACCACAGAAACCCTAATATATATATAAGTATAAAACCACTTCCGTCTCTTCCCTTCTCTCACTGTCGTCTCCGTGATGATGATGAGATACAAAAATGATACAAAAGCTCGTCATATATGAATTTGTGATAGCGAGACTCGAAGGAGATCGGGTAGGATTAATGATTCAGCGAGAGAGTTGTTAGGTTTATTTCTCTCGTAAAACAACACAGATTTACTTTATTCAAACAATTAAATTATTAATTGGGTGAACCATTTACGCCACCACATAGCTGAATTTGTCACATCCTTTTTTGGTTCTGTTGAACCAACTCTTGGACTATGAGTGAATAGTGGAATTTATAAATACACACTTATTCCATGGCACCAAGAACTCATTTTTACTTGCATTTGCGCAATACACAAACATAACAATTAAGGAAAAAAACAGAACAAAGATATATCAAGAATGCTGTCGTTTCTGTTAATAACGATACTGCCACTGGCTGCTCATGGATCAAGATTGCACGGCAGCTGGGCTAATCGTCTGGAAGAAACAGAGAAGGAGAAGGTAACGAACCTTCAGTTCTATTTCCACGATGCTCTCACCGAGACAGCCGATTCTAAATCCAAGCTTGTTGGCCGCGCCCAAGGTCTCTACGGTTCTTCATGTACATACATATACACATATTGCTTGTTTCATAAGATAAGGGAATCACAAACCAATTTTGATGGGATTAAGCTTTGGGTTTTTTTGTTATATATTGGGACAGGTAAAGAAGAGTTTACGTCTGATAATAGCGATGAGCTTCTGTTTTGAGGACGGTCCGTACAAGGACAGCACCATTAGCATGATCGGAAAGACTTTGGCGATGAACCCTATTCGAGAAATGCCTATTGTGGGCGGCACGGGGACATTCAGGATGGCTCGTGGCTAAGTTATTGCACAGACCAACTGGTTTCGGTCCCAAGACCGGTGATGCCATCGTTGGCTATAACATTACCGTTGTTCACTAAACAAAGCTGCTCTGTTTTAGCTGCCATATGTAACATTTTAAAGTGCATTTCTCTGCTTCTTTCTTATAGTGAAACCGGTGGAAACCACCAACTTTCAGCAGCTGTCTCTGTGCCTCTGCGACCATTGCATCTCTTATACACGGGAAGCAGATTCATGGCTACATGATCCGTACGAATGTTAGTCCCAAAAGCGATTGTTATGAGTTCTTTGATCGATATGTACTAAAAATGAGGGAGTTTAGAAGCCAGCGAGCAGGTTTTCAATCTTTGCACAGGCTCACAGCACGGTCTTGGACACAAGGCCTTGCGCGTGCTTGATGACATGATAAAAACCAGAGTCCAGCCAAACCGGACGACTCGGTTGTGATTCTCAATGCGTAGAGGAAGGAGTCAGGTGGTTCACGGGATCGTTCCCGACCAAGAACATTACGCTAGGTCGCAAGAGATTTGGATCACATTCTCTCTTTCACCACATGTTGTTTTTTATTGATGGACATAGCTAACATCAATAACCACCAAATTCGAAATCTCATACACAAACAATTGAATAGCACGCAACATATCAAAGGTTTTAGTCTTCCTAGCTAGTAAACACAAAGCAAAAAAGAAGAGAATAAAGACAATTGATGTCAAACTTATCCTGAGATTAAGATGCAAACCCGTTATTTCCCATAAGCATCAAGGTAGGACTGAGGTGGAATGTAGTAAGGGGCCGGGTAAGGTGATATACCACTAGGATTTAACTTACGCTCGATATCGAATATTCCCATTTCGTTGTCGTCTATGTAATAGACAGAGTTGGGGCGTAAATGGCCATACGAGCTGGCCTTGAGACAGAAAGGTTCGGACTTGGAGAGGAAAATGCAGAGATCTCCAATGTCTGTAGTGGGCGAAGGAAATGCTTTTCCTAGACATTCATACTCGACTAGCTTGAACACCATCATTTGCCTATCTTCCATCCTCCCTCCCTCAAAGTTGTTTCTTTCTCTGAACCGCTTCACCATAAACATTTCCCCAGTGGGTCTTGACTCCACCAACTGCTCCGTCGTGCTACAAGTATCTAAAACCTCCCACTCCGACTGCACGTACTCATGAAGTATTGGAACCTGCCATGTCACCAACTTGGGTTTGTCCCTGTGTTTTTCAAGATCCCAAGATCCTGTGATCTTGCCTCCGGAACCGGGCATGGAGAACATTCTGTCTCTCTTGGAATACATGACTCTGGAGGAGAAGAAGCCTGGATCTTCGACTCTGATGTTGACCCACTCGGCCTTGTCCCCGAGAGCAGGCCTGCATAAGCTGAGCTGAGGTCCCAAGAACTTGACTGCCAGAATGCAATCTTCGTCCTTGTCAGGAGAAGCGGATGACATGGCCACGTTGGTCACCAGCTGTGTCTGGCAATGAGGCAGAGTCTGGAGAGGAGGCAGCGAGATCCGCTTGGGATCTGAATCCGAAGCACTCGGGATGAGATCGTCTTGAAGACACACGACGCCGTCTTTCAATGTAGCCACCCAGCCATGGGATGCTCCTATCGTTGCCGTTTCTGCCATCAAACTCATGGGCACCTTCTTGTTCACAGTCCTGGTCTGCCAAAAAGATTCCCGACATGCGGTGATCACGAGTCTACCGATTTCCCCATCCCTCGAAGTAGATCCACAAGGTTCAGCGCCGACGATGTGGCAGAGAGGGGTTTCCGACAAGAATCGTACACCGCTCTGAGGATGTTTCATACATACATACATACATCAGATACAAAGGAAGAAGAAAAAAACTAAGTAATACACAACACAAGAGAACAATTACAGAGAAGAGATCAGGAGCTTACAAGTACAAAATGTGGGTTCCTCGGAGAAGAAAGCTTCGAGAGTCGGCGGCTTAGTAGAAGCAGAGACCTCATAGTTTAGGGATTTCGGCGAAGAAAGATGATTCTACTGAGAGAGGTGAGAGTGTGTGAGACCATGGTGATTGTTAGGGTCTCCGGTAATAAAGATAAAATAGCCTTGCCCACCAAGTTCGCATTCGTGGTTCTCGTTTTTTTGAGTTTTTTTTTTTTACTTTTTTTTTTTGTTCATTTAGGCTGTGATAGTAAAATCAACCACATATAAATTTACCTTATAAATCAACTATTTCACAACAAATTTACCTTATAATAAGCGATTTACGTCAATTGTACGCCAATTAAGGCGTTTGGGGGAATCGACTGAAATTTGAAACATTGGGGGGTAATAGACAGAGTCGAAAAGAACGGGTGGGAAGCGACGGAAATCGTTTAGTTTGGGGGGGGTATGGACCGGCAACCCAATGTAAATTTTTACACCAATTAAGTCAATTGGATGACTTAATTGTACAACTGGCCAATATGTTCACTGATGATGTTTTATCATTAGATATCATCACTATGGGAAGAAATTGAGAAAGTTAAGGGGAAAATATTGATTGAAGATTTGTTGCGTGAGCAGATTCAAAAGAAAGATTATTACATCCTCAACAGAGGCAACACACCTCCATGAGGAGGAGGAGGAGGAAGGGGAGGCGGTGGCAATGGTGGCAATGGTGGAAATAGTGGATCTGAAAGCTCATCAGGAGAGGGCAGTGGTTTTGCTGGTATCGCTCATGAAAGTCTGCAAGTGGTTTTAGCAACCTTGTGTTTCATCTTTCTGGTAATGACATCATCACAAGGCCACACAAGATATCTTTGAGTTATGGTGTATGTAGTAGCTTTGATCATTGTTTTTTTTTTTTTTTTTCCAGTACATCTACATCATCAACGGAGATGAGTTGTTGCGTCTTGCAAGAGACTACTTTAGGTATCTTATTGGATGACCAAAAAGTGTTAGGCTGACTCGAGTTATGGAAAGTTGGAGTAGCTTCTTCGAGAGTATGTCAAGGAAAAGATTGTATCACAAGTACTGCCTTCAAAAACCAATCATCACTACGCCTAGTTGCCATGATAGCCTCCTCAGATCTTATATTGATTCAAATGTAGATGGTGAATAACTTCTTTTTTTTTTTTAATTTAGGTAGTGTTTTCCTTTAAACCATGTTGCTTTAGTTACTCTCACCATTGTTATCTAACAAATAGATTGGTTGGTAGTAAATGATTGATGTTTTCACAAGTAAATATTATTGAGTAAATATTTAAGCACTTGGTAGATATATACACGAACATGAAAGTAAATGCAAGATGAGGAAAACAGTATAGTGTGATGATGTAAAAATAAAGAAAGACACAAAAAGTAATGAATCAAGTAAGGTGTTGCTGAACCCGAACCATAGTTGGGATGTAAAAAGAAGCAAAAACACGAGCGTCTGAAGAAACCTTGTGAATGGGGGATTTAGTTAAGCAATACTTGAACAAATGTCTCTCGACAATCCAGGCCCCCCAAACTAAACGATTTCCGTCGCTTCCCACCCGTTCTTTTCGACTCTGTCTATTACCCCCCAATGTTTCCAATTTCTGTCGATTCCCCCAAACGCCTTAATTGGCGTACAATTGACGTAAATCGCTTTTTCAATTGTACGCCAATAAGGCGTTTGGGGGGAATCGACAGAAATCAGAAACATTGAGGGGTAATAGACAGAGTCGAAAAGAACGGGTGGGAAGCGACGGAAATCGTTTAGTTTGGGGGGGCCTGGACCGGCAGCCCATAAATTTACTATAAATTTATCTCATATTTCACAACAAATTTACCTTATAAATCAACCACATATAAATTTACCTTATAAATCTACTATTTCTACCATATAATTTTTACTGCAATTTATATCTATATCGATTACAACACTTTTTATATCTCAACCACAATGCTACCTATCACCAATCAGATATTTAGTTTATACTTGGTGAAACATTAATGATGATTAATCTACAATGACTATTTTTCTTTTTCTTTTTTTCTTCGTTGAAATATAAAAATGCTGTAAAAATCTCTACTATATTAAAAGAGAATACATGTTGATGTGTCATCACTAGAAAGCTTCTCATGCTACTTATAAAATAAGGTTTAATTTACTACTAGGTGATTACCTATGCATAATGCGCAGGATTTTGTTGTCTTTAATATTTTTAGAAATTAATTATTTTTATAGATATTCATATATTTTATAGATATTCAAATCTTTTCTTATATGATTATGTACACCGACTGTATATTTAATGTTTTAAAATAATTTAGTCGTCTGATAATAAGTTTTTTGTGATACTTTGATTGTCACTTTAAAATATTGTTTTAATTTTACTTCGATCATATCTCTTTTTCTTTAATAAAATTTACACCAAAAAATTTACGTCCAGAATAAGATTTTTTAAAAGAAAAAAATCTCTAAAACAAAATATGTCTCAAAGTTCCCGCCAAACAAAATATGTTCCACAAATTTTTAAATTTAAATATGAATTAGTGATTTTTCTGCAAGCCTAATTTGAAATTGTTTCCCCAAAAATATAATTCCACAAATTTCCTTTCAAAAGTACGAATTCAAAAAAAAATAACCAAAACTTTTAGGTGTGTAATAAGATTTTTTAAAATGTTTTATTTTCTGCTTACTCATTATTATTTTAAACATATAATAATATGTATATTGTTTCTGGTGTTGATTAAAAATATTTAAGTTTTAATTTTAAAGTAACAGGCGAATATTTGGTTATTGATTTATGGTGTATTATCGGTTAATGTTTTACATTTTCAAAATATTGATGTGATTCATTTCCAAAAGTTTAAAAGGACTTATGATTCAATTAAATTTAAAGTACTTTTAGAATAAATGCTAAGAAGATTTAGCAAAGCCAACCCTTCTTTAAAATGCAATATACATTATATATTTCACTTAAAATATTTGTGTTGAAAACCTGATTTAAGGTTTTAGGGCCAAAAAACTGACTATGCTAAATTTTCACCAAAACTTAAATCTATAAATTTTCAGCAAATAATTTTTCGACCGAAAAATTTCTTTACCAACAATTGTATAAATTTTTCAGCCAAAATATGAATCCGCGAATTTTCCGTCCTAAATTTTACATAGAGGACATAGTTTTAAAAAACAGAATCTTCAAAAAGTTGTTATACTGCATATATCCGGTCAAATAATTGCACACTAAAAACATGATTCCATACAAACTTCGCAAAAAATTAGATGCCCAAAACTTCTCGCCAAAAGAATTAGATATGTTCAATTTCTATCATAAATATTTCTTGAAAAAAAAATTTAAATATGGCCTATGATTCAATTAAATTGTAAAAAACTATAGAAGAAAAATACTAAAAGAAATAGCAAAGACAAACCTTATTAAAATGCATGGCCAGCAATCGAGAAATCGAAACAACAATATGCATTACATATTTAACTCATAATACAATAAAATTTCTATAAATTAATACTCGATATAAACTCGATAATATAATACAGATCTCTGGTCCGGCGGTCCCTAAGTTGGGCTGGTTCAAAATATAGCACAAATATAATAAGATAATAATATTTCAAGAAACCTATGTAAATATATAGTACCGTTAGTATCATAAATGAATAGTTACCATAAAAAATCTTATACAACGATATAACCAATGCTAAAATATAAGTATATTGTTGCTCTTTTTTATTTAAATATAAATATTTAGATTAGACCAAAAATAAATAAAAAAGAAACTAATCACTTTGTGCAAACTGATTACGTTCGATATTGGGGTAGTTGATAGTAGTAAAAAACTTTTTTTGTTATGGAGCCTTTCTATCATCTTCTGTTGCCATAATGATTACAAATAATTTACCTTTTGTCAGTTTTTCGTGAAGGTGGAAATATTCGGAAATATAAGTTAGTTTTGAAATAACGTGAGTAAACTATAAATGATACATCTTGGTCAACATATAGCTAAATGAAGATTTAAATGATAAACATCTTTACATTTATTTACAACATAGACACCAAAGTACAAAATGATACAAAGAAATTTAATCAAAGATAGTTTACTAAATAATATAAGTCCACCATTCAAGTTACTTGGTAAACTTCGAAGCACATAACAATTTGTTTTCAGAATTAATTGATAAAGACGTGGAAATTGCATTGACTGTATTAACAAACATTGTTACAAAGTTTCCACATGAGAGATCTTAAGCTCAAGCTTGTCCCACTCGAGGATGCTTTGCTTCCTAAAACTATTTCACGTTCCTGCATAGATTCAATGCTCCAAGACCCTAGGAAACATAAAGAAAGACAGTCAGATAGATGTAACGCTTAACCTTCTCGACTAAAGCAGATCTTATGCCAACAGAAAATTCACTCTCTCCACCAAAGAATCCAGCAGGTCCAGCATACATATACCTCTATCAAATGATTATGAAAGAAAAAAGAAGAATATGTATCAAACCTATACTAATCAAATCCTAACAAAAATATAATTCGCATCTATTATGAGAAAAGCTTAATCACCAAATTGCTTAGTCACCAAAAGTGCTTCCTCTACTGGACATCCATAAACAGCTGGCGTTGGATGCAAAGAAGTTAAGATGCCAAACTGAAAATATAGATATATATAGATTTTTAGGTAAGAGAAAAAAAGAAGTAGTAGCCTTTTTCACTCAATAGTAATACATATTAGAGTTAACAGAAACTAATCTAAATAGTAATACAAATAACTTACCCGCAACCTATGAAGTGAGTTAGATATCATCATGAAACCCGTCATCTTCTCTTCTTAGTTGTCCTGCCAATTGAGAATATAGATGCTGCATTCTTGCAAGATTTCTCGCTGTTTTCACCCGGTCGCCACATATGGTCTGCAAAGCACAAAAATAAAATTATTCATAAAATACAATAACAATATATAATATTCTGGGAGAAAACAACCACCCCAAATGAAACTGAAACAAAACGAAAAGGGGAAACAAAAACAAAGTATTGCAAAAATTTGAAATGGTGTTGCAGTTGATTATATAGTGATCATACAAAGACGGTACGTTAAATCTATCGAAATCTTTGATATTAAAACTAAAACGTGTAAATGAGGTAACACAATAACTATCGGCTAAAGTGAAAGTATGTGATGAATATTCCAAAGATTTGAAAGGAAATAAAAGTTAAACTTATACTGATTAACTGTCATATTACGATCCCACAATTAATAATAGTGATTCAGATCTTGTCTTCATTTTTTATTAAATTCACTAAAGAAAATAAACTTAAGCCAAAAAAATGCATTCAAAAAGCAATCTATAGTGAGAAACTATACATTCCAACTCGATAAAAATCATGAGATGAGTGCACTGTTATGTTCTATAGATATGTTAGCAGGAATAGACTTTTGAATCTAAAAGTAACAATAAAATACTTTCGAATTTATAGTATAAAAACAGCATTACCTTTTGAATCAAATTTCATTTTCTTGGTGCTATCTTCTTCTTCATCCTTCATATGTTACTTATCTAGAGATAGAGATCTTGTTTTCAAAATTACGATCATTGTAGCATTGTGGCATTAAGAAAATAATATAATTAGACAAACAGTAACTGAAACATAATAAAGTAACACCAATTTATAAATTTCTAATGGGTCAAAAAAATAAAAAAGGAAATCAAAACGAAAGAGAACGAAAACAAAACAAAATTGTAAGCATGCTAATCTAAAAAAAAAACTCTGAACTAAACTCTGAACGATGAAGAAGAAATGTAATGAAGATGTGTGATTTTGCAAGGCTCTCAAGAAGTTTATACAGTGGTTCGATTCCAAGACCTTGAAATTATGTTAAATCTAATTATGGTATATATCTCTAAACTATTGAATTAAGTAAATAAATTGAGTTTTAAGTTCGAATATTTGACACACCAAATAAAGTAATACGTGCATATATGGTTTTCATCACAATTAAATACAAAGATTACGTAAAGCGTGGCCATTAATTGCAAAGATATTTGCAACTAAATACCGCCACACCGCCACAGAAAACTAATGGACCATATATGGGTTTGCACAGCGAGGCCCACGGATATGACATGTTTGGTAATAAGTTAGTTGGATCTCAGGTTCGGGTTTTTTTTAAGTAAACGGGTCAGAAAGGGTCCGCGTCTTTTGTGATTGTTTGGAAACAAACTTATCAATCGAATTAATTAAATCAAAACAAAATTAAAAAAACTGTGAAGCTGACACATCAACATTTTAGCTTATTCTTTAATATATTGTAGGATTCTTCTTTAATATATTGTAAGATAATAATTACAAACAATACCACTCATATATTATGATTAGAAAATCAAATATGTCTTATTAAATTAAATATTAATTAAAAAAAATTATTCCTTTTCCTTAATTGGTAGTTATGAAAATCACTAAATAAGGAATATATTAAATTTAGTTCTATCATATTAATTATTTTTAAAATTATTATATTTCTCCTATCATCTTTGTTTAACTTTATTTAAAAAATAATTTGTATCATCTATATAATAAAAAGTAGTATAAAAAATATAATTTTTTTATATGTTATGATTTTAGTTTTTGAAAACAAAAAAAATTACTAGAACTGTTAAAATTCCACATCGGATATGTTGTTGAGTGATGGAATATTATTTTATAAAATGACATGATTTATATTATATAAATATATTAAAGTTCTATTTTATTCATTATAAAGTAAATAAAAGATGTTGCAAAAAAAAGAGAGGAAATAATAGATAACTCTAAAAAATTATATAGATGAGACATTATTGAAAATTTTATATTTATATAATGTAATTTCTTTATATAACAATTAGTTTTATTTAAATAATATATTTATTAATGGAACTTTTACAAAGAATAAAATAATTAGGACTAATTTGTAAAACTTATAATTAAATAAAAGGTTTTTGCAGTAAATTTTGATATAGAATATACTTGTTTTAGTGTAAAAAATAGGGGAATACATTGGAGAGAAACACAACATCATTATAAAGGAACACTAAAATGGTGGAGAAAATAAGGGAATACATTGGAGATGGTCTAACATTTTACATGCGGTTCTTTATAGAATGTATTTTCTTATTTTGTTCTTTATTTTTGTATATCTTTATACTATTGTAGTGTTTCTCTCAAAGGAGAAATTTTAAAAATACATATTTTTGATAACTAATTTTCAAAATTAAAATTTTCAGTGAATAAAACAACTTTAACCCTAAAATTTAAATTCTAAACCCTACAATATAAACCAGAAATCGTAAAATATAAACTCTAAATTCCAAATATATATCCTAATTTGGGATTAAATAACCAAAACTTAAATGTTAATATTGGGAAAATATACGGTTTTGAAAAAAAATATTAAAAGTGGTGTGGTTTTGAAAATGTGCTTGAAAAGAGGTGTATTTTTCAAAATTTCTCTCTCAAATGAATTCCCTTATTTTTTACACTAAAAAATCATATCTAAATATATTCTAGATGCAAATTTATTGCAAAAATATTTTATTTCTAAGTTTTACAAATTATCCCTATTTATTTCATTGTTTGTGAAAAGCTTCATAAAATAGTATATTATAAACAGTAATTAAGTTATATCATAAAAATATAAAACATCATAAATGTTTAGTTTGAACCAATTTAACAAAAACATGGTGAACAATAACAAGATTAACAAATTTTTATACAATACACTTCATTTGGACAGTGTTTTAATGATTTTTGCTGGATTCATAAATAACTTACAAGATTATTAAATTGTTAGTTTTTGTTCTTTTTAATAGTGTTCATGTTCTTCAAAAATGTTCGGTAATATCTCTTTTTTAAAGTTTTCTAGAGTTATTTATTATTTACTTTTTCGTCAAAATTATTATTTACTTGTAAAGAATAAAATATAATTTTAATCAATTTTAAAATCCGGCTTTGCTGTGAAATGTTGTTTGACGCATTCGAGTCTTGACTCCAATTCGCTGTCTAAGTTCTTTGAATTTCTATATGTTTTAATTGCTTTGCAGTTTATGCTTTGTTTTATGGATCTAAGAGGATGTTTCATTCCCTCTTCCTGTATTTTTGGAGTTTAAGTAATGAATCAAATGTTTGACCAAAAAAATAAAATCGGTGGCAGAGCTAAGCCAAAATTTTGACAAGAGTTGTTCGAAAGAAGAAAATAGTATTGGTGTCCATTCTCATCCATGTAAGGATATACGACTGGTCAAACTAATATTATACCATCTTTTACATGGATCAATGATCTTTCTTTTATCACATTTCATAGTACTTTCTATTTAAAATACATGTTATTTTTGTTTTAAATAAAATTCACATGGGTCAAGTGACCCAAAGCTAGCTCCATCAGTGTTGACTATATATGTGCACTTTGCAAGAAGAAGTAGGAAGAACAACAAGAATTAAAATCACCCAAAAATTAATCAGTATAAATGATAACCATCTCTCCGCGCAGCTATTTAGAATGAAATTTGATTTTGCTAGGCAACGCGGGTTCGAATCTAGTATAATGTACATTGTAATTTTTTCAGTACAAATATCAGGACTAGGATTGGATTAGGGGGCCTTTGTGAATTTTTTACAACCAAGAGAAAAAGCAATCAAGATAGAAAACTTAACCCTAAAAATCAGGACATGTATACCGCCGCCGCTTTCAGCACCAACGAGCCCCCGCCACCAAACAATGATCCTCCACAGTCACCGTCGTCGTTTTCCACATTACCAAAGGACCTGGTGTTAAACATCTTGGCCCGAGTCACCAGATACCATCATCCAATCCTGTCTCGCGTCTCCAAGACATTCCGGTCCCTCGTACGTTCCTCCGAGCTTCGCAAGACTCGATCTCTCCAGGGAAATGATGATTCCTTTTACGTCTGCTTTAGAGACTTTGATTCTCCTTCCTTGACCTATCATTGGTTCACTCTCGATCAGAATCGTTTAGTCTCGATCCTTTTCCCTCCTCCGCCTGAGCAACACTCCACTGCTCTCATGATTGGTCACGAGATTTACCTCGTCGGCGGCCATATCAATCGTACTCCCCGCAAGAGCATGTGGATCATCGATTCCCGGTCTGGAGAGTTGCGTCGGGGTCCAAGTATGCGTGTGGCCCGACGTCATGCAGCTGTGGGACTTGTTGACGAGAAGATTTACGTCTTTGGAGGAGGTCAGTATGATGAACACAACAAGATGCAAGCGGAAGTGTTTGACCCAAAGACGCAAACTTGGGATGTTGCACCAAATCCGGAAGTTGATTTTAAACGCATATTGATGTCGGTGGTAAGCCCGTCACTAGACAGAAAGATTTATGCGAAGAATCTTACACATGTCATGGTTTATGATCCGAGAGATGGTAAATGTGACAAGATTGATTTACCAAATAGGGGTTGTTTGTGCAGTATAGATCTGTGTGAGGTAGAGAATGTGCTCTACATTTATTTCTATTATGTTGGGTTAATGTGGTATGACTCTAAGAAGATGGAATGGAGAGCAGTTAAAGGTTTGAAGCTCGGAAAATATTTTTTATGTACAACCACAATGGTTGAATACAATGGAAAATTGGCGTTGTTACGGGAACATAAAAACAACATGGGGACGACGGAGATTTGGTGTTCAATGGTTGCTTTGGAATGGGGATGGAATCCGTTAGAGATTGTAGGGAAGGTTGAGTGGTCTCATCCCGTACTTTCTGTTCCTCAAGGCTACCAGATTGTGCATTGTTTAGGTCGTCCATATTGTTAAAAAAAATATATAGGAATGGTAAGAATGGTACTAATGATATATCAAAAAAAACGTATGTTGATGGTAGTGATGATGATGATGTTGAATACCGTGTGAAGTTTGTATCAAGATTATAGACTAATTAATAATTTTCATGTATCGAACTTATTTGGAACCTGAATCAACATATGATCGTTGTAGTTACTCTTATTTTGACACTGCTTTGGATGATTAAGAATCTCTCTTTCGAGAAAATATTATTTTGACACTCTGCTTTGGTCCAATTGATTCGACGGGACATTAACTACACCTAATATTCTGTAATGGGTTAAGGGGGAATTAGAAAAAAAAAAAATATTTTCCTATAATTTTGTAAATCTAAATCTTTTGATATTTTAACTTTCTGTTAATTTGCATTCATATATATGTTCCCCTTCTGCGGTTGTGCCTCTCGGCAAACAGTGGAATTTTGTTCATATGGGAGGAAGAAAAATCTGTGAAGCTAAAATAAGCAGCTTCTTACACGAGCTTTAAGCTTAAAGAAGTCAGGCCTATCAGGTTTTGGTCCTCTGAGATGATGGTTAAGGCAAGTCACTGCGATCAAATAGTCAAACAGTGAGCACAAAAATAGAGAGCCACAATTGATCTTAAGTTGCTCTTAACCATTCACACACTTTAATAATATTGTTTTGTTGACATTTTCAAAGCATATTTATATCATACACTATGATAGAAAGCAGCAACAAAGTAGTAAGATTCCCGTCTATAACATAGTTGGGCAAATGATCGTGAACTAAGGTATGTTAACTTACAAGTTCAGAAGAGAGATTTATTATCAACATCTGATTTCTTTTTTCCTGTTTTTCCATTTTTTTTTTTTTTATCCATTGCTTGCCATATCATACTTTGCGAGAGCCAATAAAAAAGGACACATGGGCTAATTTTAATTTTTTTACAATACAAATTTGAAGTAACATAAAATGTAAAACAAATAACTGATTAGGATAACAAACAAATAACAAACAAATATTAGGATTAAGTCATCGTGATTTTCTTCCACCAAGGCAAAAGCAATCAAGATAGAAGTGAAACCCTAAAATTCGAAGACGATGTCTACCACCGCCGCTTCCAATACCAACGAGCCACTGCCACCAAACAATGATCCTTCACAGTCACCGTCGTTGTTTTCCACATTGCCAAAGGACATCTTGGCCCGAGTCACAAGACACCATCATCCAATTCTCTCTTGCGTCTCGAAGAACATTCGATCCTTGGTACGTTCCTCCGAGCTTCACAAGACTCGATCTCTCCAGGGAAAGGATGATTCCTTTTACGTCTGCATTAGAGACTTTCATTCTCCTTCCCTAACCTTTCATTGGTTCACTCTCGATCCCTTTCCTTTCTCCGCCTGAGTCAAACTCTTCTGCTCTCATGATTGGCCACGAGATCTACCTTGTCGGGGGTGATATCAATAACTTTTGCAGGAGCATGTGGATCCTCGATTCCCGGTCTGGAAAGTTGCGTCAGGGTCCAAATAGGCGTGTGGCCCGCTATTTTCCAGCCTTGGGACTTGTTGACAAGAAGATTTACATCTTTGGAGGGTACCAAGAAGAACACCAAGAGGTCCAAGCGGAAGTGTTTGACACAAAGACAGAAAGTTGGGATGTAGCACCAAATCCGAATGTGGATTTGAAATGCCTATCGATGTCGGTGGTAAACCTGTCATTAGACAAAAAGATTTATGTGAGAAATACTGCTGGACAAGTCATAGTTTATGATCCGAGAGATGGTAAATGTGAGAAGATTGATATACCAATGCCCACTACTGATGTGTGTGATAGACAATATTAATGTGCTCTACATTTGTCAATCTTGTGTTTGCTTAAAGTGGTATGACTCTAAGATGATGCAATGGAGAGTGGTTAAAGGTTTAAATCTCGGATATAATTTTTCCAGCAGAATCGTATTAGCTGAATCCAATGGAAAGTTGGTATTTTTACGGGAAAGTAGCACAAAAAAGAAGACGGAGATTTGGTGTGCAATGGTTGCGTTGGAACGAGGACCGGAAAGTTGAGTGGTCTGATTGCTCTGATTGCATTCTTTTCGTTCCTCTTGGCTACCAGATTGTGCATTGTGTAGGTCGTACAGATTAATAAAGACATATATGGGCAAATATTCACTATGTTGGTGGTAGTGATGATGATGTTGAATACTTTTTGAGTCATTTTAATTAACATCAATGTGGTTTGTTTCAAGATTATAAGTTAACTAATATATATCACGTGTCAACTTTATAGTAGAATCTGAACCAAGCTATAGGATCATATATAGTAGGCTACTTGCAACCATCATGTGATTCAAGTGTATAGTATTGTATGCAATACCTTGGTTCTCTTTCATCATGTACTAGATGACCTAACAACCTTTATGTTTATCAATTTATTCTATGGGAGATTGGGAGAGAAACTTGTTGGTCGTTAAGAGTTAAGGTCCTTGCATTTCACCAATCGAAGAAACTTGTATGTTCTCAAAACCTACCATTATGTATTCATATATTATTATCTTTACATTTTCTTATGGGAGTGAGAAATACTTGTGGGTTAATTTGGCAAACAAGACTTTTATGAACTGAAAATATGAATCTCACATGCACAAAAGAGAGCAAAATTCAGAACATTTTTTCTCTAACCCGCCATTTTTGGATATAACACGAACAAATATATGATGACATGCATGCATTAGTCACTCGTTGAGCCTTTTAAAGCATCAATGAAATACATTTGGCCGCTTGTAAAATCTATAAAAACCAAAAAAGTTTGGAAGAGGAATGGTTTGAGTAAAATGCTGATATTCAGATAAATTCAAGAAAACCAGAGGCAAGGTCAACCTCTAATCAAATGACAACCTCCACCATTTTTAAGTGCAATGTTGATGCTCCATGATGTGATATGTCGGATAATTGTGAGATCGGATGGATGCTAAAGAATGATTATGGAGTAGTTAAATGGTATAGTAGTGAGGCTTATCCTAGGTTACAATGTTGCCTTGATGCACAAACCACTGCTTACCGTTGATAACAACTTGTCTACATAATTGTACGTAGTGTCTAATAGGTTCTCTTTGAAAGTGATTATAGGACTCTTGTTCAAATAATGAAGGACTTTTTCGACATAGGTCCTTAATTAGAAGCAAAAGGAGAGCTTTGAAGCGAACTTTAGATTCCAAGGAAAACAAGCTAACCTTTATGCTGGTCTCTGAGCTAAAAATGTCTCCTCTCTTTTTTAAAAAAATTAATTCTGCTTACTTTGTTGTTTTAGATTATAGTATCCTAAAGTTGGTTAATACCAACTATTGAAAGGGAGAAACCCATTGTATGTTCTCAAATATTACACTAATGACTAAAGTATGTCTGAGTTTTTTTTTTTAAAAAAGAACTGATAAAATTATTAACTGGTTATGTCGCACCAACAGTTGAAATTTTATACGTACTCATCCAAATTAATAGTGAGTCCATTCTGATTCTTTTTTTTTTCAAAATTCCAACCATGGTATTATATATCTTGGACAATTCTTTTAATTCAACAAGCATTATATATACCCTTTTTGTGTTTTGATATGGTTGATTTATTTGGGAGGAAGTTTGCTTAGTTATTTTTTAATCACAACAGGTTCGTTGATTACTAAAAGTATTATTACTTTTACGTCAATACTCCCAAAATATCCCTAATATATTAAAAGAGAATACACTTTTAAACTAACCTTTGGTTTTACTCTTATTTACATGTGTGCCATGCTGACGTGTCAGCACTAGGAACACTCTCAGAATTTTTAATACTTAAGTAATAAAAAAGTTAAGTAATAAAAAAGTGAAAATTGATCCACGTTTTGGCCCATTGACGATAAGAAAAAAGGCTAAAACTGAAACGATATTTATTAGGTCGATCAAGATATCGAGGTACGAGACTTGATATTAAGTTTTGAAATTTAATGCACTTTGCTTTCAAATCTGGTCACTAAGATTTGTTTATATTTTTTGAGTCAGGTTATATATGAGTTCTAAATACATAGGAGTTCCCAGTCTATTCACGAGGGAAGTATGAAGATATATAGGAACAGATTCTTGATTGGTCATGAATGAGAGTATCGTCCATTTTTTTCTTCTGATGTCGTTTTCAATCAGAATTGATGTATGATACATATGAAGTGCGCAGGATACGTTTGTTCTGTTTTTACAATTGCTGTGTTTCAAAGTTTCGTTATATTTTTTATCGACTACTCCCCACTTTTCTTATATGTTATTTTGTAAAAAAATTCAATTCTAATTAGATCCAGGTCGATTAGAAAGTCTTGGTTAAACGTTTTGTGCCTTCTGTTTCCATCGTCTATGTACAAAGGCCCGTTTTTTAAGAGACAGAGATGTTAAGGAACCGTAATATCAAAATTTCACTTGGTTGGGCTTTTGGTATAATGACGATAAGAAAAAAGGCTGCAGGCCCAAAGTGTATTTACTCTTATTGCGTCGTCTTCTCCACTTCGTTATTGCCGACATTGTCTTTGGAGATTTTATCCATGGAAACAGAGAAATGCGATTCCTTCCGTGAACTCGACGACACAGATGTAAAAGAATCATGTCGATCTGCTGCCAGAATTGATTAAGATTGCATCCTCAGCTATCTAATCGATGGATTCATAATTTGGTAATTTGTTGATTGCCTTGCCTTTTTTATCTTTTCATCATTTGTCCTTATTGTTGAGATTCGATACATTATAATTAAATCTCTTTTCTCGGTGAGAGTTTTTAGTCATTAAATATAAGGATTTTCCTTATCGAAAGTCAATCATCATTATTTTTAGTTGATATGTTTTTATTTTGGGCTCTATTAGGGATCAAATTAACAGATGAAGAAGCACTCACGAATCTCTATATTATAGAATGTTGTAATTTGTTAATTGATTGGAGTCTTCCTTAATATTTTCTCATCTCACGTCAATCATCATTAATTTGAGTTCATATAATTTTATTTTTCCTGTTATGGGAAACCGTAAAATAGCTAATTGATACTCCAATCAAGATTGTGTAATATGTATGTTCTAAAAATAAATTATCATAATTATTAAAACGGATAGATATGGTCGTAATTTATAATTGATTGTAGTCTTTCTAAAACTGACTGTCTTAGATGTTTATAAAAAACCTTAGTTCTGAAAAATCTAATACACCGCTTCAGAATTTTATCATCTCTAAATCAACTTTAAGAGTTATAAATTATGGCTAACTATATAGTTCTTGCTTCTTTTAACAGATCAATTGTCGATGCTAAGATTCGTGTTAAGCTCATCAGGAAATGGAGTACCAAAAATGGAAGAATGGGTGACAAAACTGAAATGCTTTTGGGGGATGAGAATGTAAGTAACTTGATTTTATGGTTTGAAACTTTTTTTTATGTGAAGATAATTTCTGTTATGTGAAGATAATTTCGAGGAGACTAATCGAAGTACCTTTATGCTTACTTTTCTTTTTGCATCAGGGTTTAACCATTCAAGCCACTATCTTTCCGGAAGTGGGATTTAAGATGGTAAACATTCTAACCGAAGGTGCTTGGTTTGCCATAGATAGTTTCGAGATATGTCACGCCCTTGGCATGATAAGGACGTGTAGAAACAGATATCACATTAAATTCACAAAGGTTACACGAGTTGCTCAAATTCCGCCGGTGAACGATTACAATTAACTTTTCCAGTTTTGCAAACTATCGAGACATCCTACGTGGTCTTTGTCACCCTATGTTTGCTATTGGTAAGTTTTTTTTTCTTGATTTTTGACAGACCATTTTCTTGGCTTGGTAACTTGATGTCTCATTTGTCTCCTCCTTTTTAACTACAAAAAGTTTGTGCGCAAGTAGTTATTAACACTGAATGTTTTATGTCACCTAGATGTCTATGGAGCCTTGGTTCGTGTTGGAGATTTTGAAGTTGTTGGAGACGATCCACATGGCGAGATATATGGTGAAAAGAACCGGATATTGCAGTTTCGTTTAAAAGACTTTGAGTTTGTATTCGTCCCATTTTTCCCAACTTGAATATTTTAACGTTATTGCCTTTCTCCGGATGTGTAAAAATCGTTTATTTTCCCATTTACTCGCAGGCTGAATGAAGTAGATTGTGTTGCGTATGGAGACCTTGCTGAAGAATTAAACAACTTTTGGTGGTCTTCCGATGCTAATGTAGTTTTATGTGTTCTTAAACTATGGGCAATTGAATGGGAAGGTGAATTCTATGATTGTGTTTTACATCTTTCTTTGAATATGATAGTTGTATTCTATGATTCTGCTTTATATCATTCTGCGAATATAATAGTTGTTCAAACATAATCATCATCATAACTTTGTTTACCCGTTTTAGGTG
Source organism: Erythrophleum ivorense (assembly GCA_026724425.1). Taxonomy (NCBI): domain Eukaryota; kingdom Viridiplantae; phylum Streptophyta; class Magnoliopsida; order Fabales; family Fabaceae; genus Erythrophleum; species Erythrophleum ivorense. Next base: position 486,731 of record JAIUCV010000283.1, read on the forward strand.
GCTTTAAATACATCTCTAACATGGAAGGGTGTTCCCAAATCCTTTTTGATCAGGAAATTCCCGAAATACAAGCATTTCGAATGATGTAAGAAGAATTTTCGTTATTAACTATTTCTTATGTTTCTCATGTAAATGTTATTTACTGATTTCAATTTTGTACAGGATTCCATTAAACGCTCATTAATATACTATGTCGGAGTTCTTTGAAGACACGAAGATTAATGTTTTATCATAAAATTTTCTTTTTTCCTGTTGGTTTTTTTTTTTTGTTTTTCAATTTTTGTTTCAACTATTATATTATATTGCAATCTTTTGTGTTTTATTTCACTGGATTAATTTCATTTATTCTATGACGATGTTGAAGTCTTTAATATTTTTGAACTTTATCAAATAATTGTTTAAGATGCTATATTTATACCATGTCAATTAAGAAAAAAATTAAACCAAATGTAACACATATCTCATACGATTTTGAGTATGAAGTTAATCAATTATTCATTGTCAACAATATATGAATAAAATTTCACCCCGCGCAGGGCGCGGGTCCAACCCTAGTGTTTATTAGAATGTAACAAAATATGTTTTCTTACATTCAATAGACTGATGAGGCCTTTTCAACCGCTAAAAACACTGTATCACCTCCTTTTTCTTTCTTTCTAATATCAGGTAATATATACTGGCATATTGCGCGAGAATATCACCTTAGATATTTTCTTTGTTTCCTTTTATTTGTCGTTTTAGAGATTTTTACGCAGATTAAGAAACTAACGAGATTTATTGTTTTACTCCTATTTAATACATTGTTTTATTTAATATGATTAGTTAATAAGCTAAAAAAATAGGGTTAAAACTGGAAAATATATCATAAATCTATCATAAATCTACGTTGAAAATGCAAGACGACAATTAATAAAGCGACAAGTACTATAAAAACAGAAGGAATAGAAAACACAAGTGAAATCAGTATTTATTTGTAGAACTCGACTTTCAATACTTTAGTATATTTATTAAATCGCGTCAATTTGATTAAAAATCGGTTAGGGTTAATGCAAGACACGTAGAAAGAGCAAAACTCCAATAGAAGCTTACTAGGATTCATGTCCTACGCATTAAAGTTGCAAAATATCACAGTTTCTAACTGTTTCCGTTGGAATCCGTTTAGTGCCTTTAAATGTTAAATAAAGCTATAATTGCCTCTTCAAATTTTTGTACTGTTTATTTATCATCATTCTCATCATATCCAATGCACCAGAAACCACAACCAAACCATGTTGTGATCTAGGAGACTAGGACACATATTATTAGGCCGCTCATGGCCTCATAATCGAGGTGTATTCCACAATGGCCGGACGAACCAATATTCCAGTAACCGTGAATACTGCAAAATCACAATCGTCCTTTTGAGCCTAACCGAAGTGTGTGAAATGCAAATCTAGTCGGCTACAGAAAAAAACTACAGAAACTCTATAAATTAATATTGGATAAACTAATAAACTCGATAATATAATAAATTTTTCTGGTTCAAATCAGGTAAATGTAATATATAGAACAAATCAATAAGATAATAAGATAATAATATTTTTAAGAAATCTATGTAAATATATAGTTTTACTAATATTGTAAATTAATAACTTCCATAAACATATCTTACACAAATATATAACATATAAGAATATAATAAAATCTAAGTATATATAGTACTGTTCATTTTTATTTAAATTTAGTTATTTTATAACTTATCTCTAATTTTAGAACAAAAATTTAGAAAATATTATAATTTTTGTGAATATATAATTTTTTAATTACTTCTTAATTTAAAAAACTATTTAGTCAAACCCGATAATTTAAGGAGAAATTTCAGAACTACACATTTTTATTAATTTAAAAGAAAATTTAATAACTCTATAAATTTATAAAATATCAAAGTCTCAACTTTATTAATTTATAAAGTTTATAAAGTTTCTTCTGTAAGTCTCTAGACTCACTAATTAGACAAATTTATCAACATTTTACTTTAATTACGGAAGTCTATCGTTTTCTTCTGTCTTGTTGATATATCGTGTAGAAAAGTGATTACATCCATCGTCATTATTTAAAGATTGACGACTTTTGGAGCATGTCAAGAGTTACCTATCTAAGACAATTTCCTTTTAAACATTCCTAGATAGTGCTTTATCAAAAAAAAAAAAAAAACATTCCAAGATAGTGCCACTAGCTATATATTGTAAGCAGTGTTCTAAAAGGCGGTCTAGGCGGCCGCCTAGGCAGTGCCTAGGCGCTAAGCGGTCATAAACTGTAGCGATTACCTTCTCAGCGCCTAGATATTTATAAACCATGATTTGATCTAAATTTTTATTTATAGTTTAACAAAATTCATTTTTTTATGGATATATTATCTAATATGAAAATATTATACTTTTATAGTTTAGTTTTAATACTTTTTTAATTTTTGAGTGTATTTTGAACTTAATATATTTAAAATATGTATAATATATAAGTTTATTTCGTAAACTTTAAAAACGTCTAAAAATCGCCTAGGCTCCGATTAGGCGTTCTAGGCGCTAGGCACTGACCCACCGCCCGCTTAGCGCCTAGCGCTTTCTTGAACACTGATTGTAAGAGAGAAGACATATAGTGGGCTTCTTTAGTTATTTAAAAATAAATTGTTTATTGTATATTTGGCAGAATTGCCCAATTGATGAGACGAATCCGTAGAATCAATGAAGTCGAGTCTTCACATCGAATACGGATTTTTTTTTCTAAAGAACAAGATACTGTCGTAGTTTGTCCTTTAATTTATCTTAATGTTTTAAGCATTCGTTCATATTCAAATGCGAATTCATAATGATTTTGAAACAACCAAATTTTTTTTTTTATTAAATAATTAGCCCAGATTAATATTCCCATAAATATTAATCCTCAACAGCTAATTCAACACAATGCGGAAGAAAGCCAATATTATTAAATCATAATCAATTATTCAACAATAACCAATAAAGAATAAAACCAATAAAACCGATAACCAATAAGCAACCTAAGCCGGTTTGCTACATTATTAAAATAAAGTCTAACACCCTAACTCATGAATTTCTGGTCAACCATAACAACAAAGCCAGAATCAAATTCCTAATCTCATCATCCTCTTCTCTCGGTCTCTTTCCGCGGAAGAACATTGCTGTTACCTGCATCACGTTGGAATAGAGATGCGTAAGTATTATCATAAATACTTAGTGAGTGGATCATCCTGCCTACAGGCCAATTACGTCAAACACTAGACAGAACATCACAATAATCAATAACAATAACAATGCTCAACATAAACCACAACAACATGAACTCCCTGTCAGGAAACACCCACGTTTCCTGACACCCAGGTCGGTGTCGACCGACACCTGAATGGTGTCGATCGACGCCAGCCTCCCGAGTGTCGATCGACACTCATCGAGTGTCGCTCGACACCGGCTCGACGCCCAGAAACCAGAAGCTACGAAAATCACATTCCAAAATCGCAATAACACAAAATCTAGGGGTTTTCAACGCCCCAATACTATCAAAACACGAAATCCAGCATAAACAACTCGAGAACACAACCAAAACTCGAAATCAAACAACCTCTATTGATCAACGGGCCTACAGTCACGCACTCACCTTAGAAACGGATTGGAAAGATGGAGAAGAGATAGAACAACGAAGAACAGCAACAAAACGAGTCTCCAAACTCCAAAAACTCTCTGGAAATCACCTCAGCCTCTCTGGAACCTTTCTTTCTCGAAAACTGAGCTTCTCACGCGGCTGGAGACTTTTAAATCGCGACCTAGGGCTTTCCTAGCCCAAAACCGAACAAAACCAGCCGACTTAAATCAAACCGGTCGATTTCACCATAACCGGTGTCGATCGACACCCTCCCTTGGTGTCGGTCGACACCCATCGACCAAACCAACTCCAATTGCAAATCGATCGACTTAAACCGGAAATCAAACCCGATAACCAGTGTCGATCGACACCCGAAGGGTGTCGATCGATACTAGTCGTTCAGAAGAATTTAACACACTTTCTTCGCGATGCTTGAACCTTAGACCGACTGCACAACAATCAAACAAGAACATGTACAGCCAACCCTCAATTCACACCTCTAAGAGCATGTGCCAACTACTCCCGAACCCCTAGCATCGTCCAACACCACTTCCAAAACAACTTCCAGGTTCACGGATGTTACAATTCTCCCCCACTAAAATGGATTCGACCTCGAATCCCAACACAAACGTCTCTCCAAGACCTCAAAACTCAAATTTTAGTCCTATGTTATACGCATGTTTCCAAGATATTATTACTCTCAATGCCATAACCGCAGTCATGACATCCGTACTGCGACTCACGGTCCAGTACCAAAATGTGACCAATGTCACAAAACCAAACGTGACCCGAAGTCACAACCAAAATGTGATCCCTGTCACAACCAAAACGTGACCCACTGTCACTAAAACAACCCATATCGAGGTAGCGACCCCCAATATAAGTCCGTTGGGCACCTAACGTCCCAACACAAATAGAACCACCGTCTACAAGGCCCACCGCCTCTAGACAAAACGAGTAATAAAATCTGAAACGCGTACCAACATGTGACTAAAAACTCTCAATGACCCCACCGGCCAAAGAATCTTGTAACATCCAAACCATAACCAAAAATATGAGGCAAAACTCCATCTCATATAACTTCAAAAATGTATATCGTACAACGCAACGAAAATACATAAATCCAAAACCAACAACAACAAAACCAAAAACTAGACTAGAACCACAAAGATGAATCACTCCACAGCCTGCTTGTCGAACCACTTTCCGAACTTCAGCTTCATCTTTGCCTCTGGCTCCCAAGTCTGCTCCTCTGTGCCACTACAGTCCCACAAGACTCTCAACAATGGCACCCTCTTGTTCCGCAGAACCTTGACTCTCCTCTCAAGAATCCTCACAGGAACTGCCGGAACTGTCATATCTGGCTGAAGATCCTCTGGAATCTCAACCACTACCTCCTCTGAAGGACGCAAACACCTCCTCAACATAGAAACATGAAACACCTTATGAAAGGCGCTCATAATCGGTGGCAACTCTAACCGATAAGCCACTGGCCCAACTCGCTCCACCACTGGAAACGGACCCATAAATCGCGGACTGAGCTTGTTCTCTGCTATGGACCTGTTAGGGCCCCTCAACATAGCCATCTTGAGATAAACTCTATCTCCCACCTGAAACTCAAGCTCACGTCGCCGTCTATCTGCATAACTCCTCTGTCTATCCTGAGCCTCCTTCATGTTCAGCCTCAAGACACGAATCTTCTCCGTCGTCTCCTGAACAAAACTAGCTCCAAACATGCTGCGCTCCCCCACTTGGGTCCAGCATAAGGGTGTCCTACATGGCCTCCCATACAATGCCTCATAAGGAGCCATGCCAATACTAGACTGAAAACTGTTGTTATAGGCAAACTCTGCCAAACACAGATGATCAGCCCAATGACCACCCCAATCCAGTACACACATCCTAAGCAGATCCTCCAAAGTCTGAATAGTCCTCTCTGACTGCCCATCTGTCTGCGGATGATACGCTGTACTCATATGCACCTTAGTGCCCATCTCAGTCTGAAATGCCCTCCAAAACTCTGAAGCAAACCTCGGATCTCTATCCGACACAATACTGGCTGGCACTCCATGCAGCCTCACAATCTCTCGCACAAACTTCCTAGCCAAGACAGCCGCTCCATCTGTCTTCTTGATAGCCAAGAAATGTGCTGACTTGGTCAAGCGATCTACAATGACCCAAATCGCATCGAAAGTCCGTGAGATAGGTAATCCCACAACAAAATCCATAGTGATCATATCCCACTTCCACTCTGGAATGGGTAAACTCTGCAAAAGACCACTAGGCACCTGATGCTCTGCCTTGACCAAAGAACAAGTGTTGCACCTCGCAACCCAATCTGCTACATCCCTTTTCATCCCAACCCAATGATAATACCGTTTGAGGTCACGGTACATCTTGGTAGCACCCGGATGAATCGAAAGCTTGCTCGAATGAGCCTCTCTCAGAACCTCCTGCCTCAACTCCTCATCCTTAGGCACACAAACTCGCCCACGAACCAAGATAGTCCCATTCGAAGAGACCTGATACTCAGAACCAGCTGCCCGCGATGCATCCAACAAAACCGGATCATCCTGCTGAGCCACTCTGATCCTGCTGAGTAAATCTGCCTGATCAGCCGCCTCCAAGCCCAACGGCTCCTCAGAAATAGCACATAGACGCAATGTACTCAACTCGCCAACCAAAGCCTCAACATCCTGCTCTCTATCTGAATCAACCCTCCGTCGACTCAAGGCATCTGCCACCAAATTGGCCTTGCCTGGATGATAAACAATATCCAAGTCATAGTCTGCCAGAAACTCCACCCAACGCGTCTGTCTCGCATTCAACAAAGGCTGAGTGAAAATATGCTGTAGACTCTTGTGATCTGTAAAGATCTGCACTCTACCACCATAAAGATATGACCTCCAAATCTTGAGTGCAAAAACCACTGCTCCCAACTCAAGATCATGTGTAGGACGGTTGCGCTCACTGCCCTGCAACTGCCTCGAAGCATAGGCAATCACTCTGCCCTCCTGCATCAGAACACAACCCAGTCCAACACCTGAAGCATCTGTGTACACTACATATGGCTTCCCCGGGTCGGGTAATGCCAAAAATGGTGTACTAGTCAACATCTCCTTGAGCTTCCCAAAGCTCTCCTCGCACTCCTGCGACCACACAAACGGCACATCCTTGCCAGTCAACCTCGTCATCGGCTGAGACATACTCGCAAACCCCTTGACGAACCTCCTGTAGTAGCCTGCTAAACCCAGAAAACTCCTGATCTCGGTAGCACTACTCGGTCTAGGCCAATCTCTAATGGCCTCAATCTTAGCCGGATCCACAGAAACCCCCTCTGCAGAAACAATATGGCCAAGAAACCCCATCTCTCGCTGCCAAAAGCTACACTTGCTCAACTTAGCATACAGCTTCTGCTCTCGAAGCTTCTCCAACACAAGCCTCAAATGAGTCGCATGCTCCTCTGGACTCCTCGAATACACCAAAATGTCATCAATGAAAATAATGACAAACACATCCAGAAACTCCCTGAATACGTCGTTCATCAACCTCATAAATGCTGACGGCGCATTAGTCAAACCAAAAGGCATGACCACAAACTCGAAATGCCCATACCTCGTCCGAAAAGCTGTCTTCCGGACATCTGCCTCATCTATCGGAATCTGATGATATCCCGATGCCAAGTCAATCTTAGAGAAGCAAGTAGCCCCTCTCAACTGATCCAACAACTCATCAATCCTCGGAAGTGGGTACCTGTTCTTCACTGTGACTCGGTTAAGTCCCCGGTAATCGATGCACAACCGAAAACTGCCATCCTTCTTCTTAACAAACAACACTGGCGCTCCCCACGGCGAAACACTAGGTCTGATGAACCCTTTACTCAAAAGGTCCTCTAGCTGCTTCTTCAGCTCTGCCATCTCTGCTGGAGCCATCCTGTAAGGTGTCTTCGATATCGGAGCTGTCCCGGGCTCTAAATCAATCGTGAAAGGATCTGACCGAGATGGTGGCAATCCCTTCAGCGACCGAAAAACATCCTCAAAATCCTGGATAACCTGAATATCCTGCAGACTCACCTCACCACTGGACTCTGTCATAGTGATCGTCGCCAAATAGGCTTCGCAGCCCCGCTCTAACAACTGCTCTGCCTGAATAGCTGAAATCACTATACTCCCCGAAGTCGGTCTCACTCCCTGATAAACCAACTTCCCTGCATCCTGCTCAAACACAACTCTACCTCTGAAGCAATCCAGATGAACTCGGTAAAGAGATAACCAGTCCATCCCCAAAATCACGTCATACAGTTCCACTGGACTGATGACCAAATCTGCTGGCATAGACTGCCCCGCAATCTGCACATCAACTGCTCTAGCTCTGCCCGAAGTAGCCAAATAACCACCACCGGCCACCTTGACAAAGCCTGAAGCCTCGCCCTCGCTACTCCGAATACCACTACCCTCAGCTCTCTCCGGAGTAATGAAGCAATTAGATGCTCCCGAGTCAAACAACACGTGAGACTCAAATCCACCAACTAACAAGGTCCCTACACAATTCCACAAGTGTTGAGAACCTCTAACTCTATCACAGTAAAATAAAAGAAACAGACAACAACACCGAAAATTTCCACACTAAGAATTGACAAGTCTGAATCAAAAATTTTACCTGTGATCTGGCCTGACTGGCTGGTCTGGCCCACCTCCGCCGAAGTGTACACACGCGGCGCCCCGCCTGACTGCAACGCTGCAATCTGAGCTACTGGCTGGATAGCCAATGGCTGCATCGCTGCCAACGCCTTCTGCTGCAACTTGGGACACATGGTCTTGACATGCCCCGCCTCTCTGCAGTAGTAGCACACAATGGGCTCCCTGGGCCCCGCCCTCTTGGGACAAGAAGCAACTCGGTGATCCAAGCTCCCACAACCAAAACAACCGCCGGTACTCTGGCCACTCGCAGACATCTCATCTGCTCTCCTCTTCTGGCCCTGAGCAGGCCTGCCGTCCCTGCTAAAACCAGAACTGTAACCTCCACGCTGCTGCTGCCGCTGCTGGCCCCTAGGCTGGGTAGCAGGAACAACTGCCGCTGGAACAACTGCCGTACTCGCCGGCTCACGCAGATCCTCCTCGATGGAAGCTGCCAACTCCACTAGCTCAACTCTGGAGTGGTACATCCCACCCCTGCACTGAGTCCTGATGCTCCTCCGAAGTCCCTGCAGAAACCTCGACGTCAGCTCTCTCTCACCCACCAGCTCACTCCTGGTGTGGACCACCAACCTGCAGAACTCTGCATCGTACTCCCGTACTGACCTCTCGCCCTGAGTCAGCCCCATAAACCTCACTCGCAACCTGTCACGAGCCTCCTGCGGGAAGAACTTGTAGTTGAACTCCTCGACGAAGTCAGCCCAAGTCCAAGCCGCCCTCCTGGTCCTAACAGACCTCCACCACAAATGTGCATCGCCTCCAAGATAATGCACCGCAAGCTCAACCTGGAACTGCTCTGGACAACGGACCGAACCGAAGTTCCGCTCTAACCTCTGACGCCACTCGTCAGCCTGCTCCGGAGTGACACCGCCCTCAAACGTCGGCGTGCCAATCCTCTGCATCTCCCTCATCATCTCCCGATAGGGAAAATGATCATCTGCAGCACCATGCTGCCCAACAAAACCTGCAGCCCCCTGCTGCTGAACAAAACCGGCACCCGCCTGTGCCCCGGCACCTGCCTGTGCCCCGGCCGCTGGAGGTGCAACCGGAGCCTGCTGTGGAACTGCCTCTGGAAGACGTGCCAAAAGCTGCGTCAGTAGTCCCACAATCAAATCACCTTGAGCAAGAGCCGCGCCCCCACCGGGAACTGCCCCTGCCCCCGCGCCACCACCGACGCCCAAACTAGCCCCACCGGCTAACGAAACGGACTGTGTCACCGACGCAGTCTCCACACTCGGTACTGCACTCTCCGCTGAAGCCTCAGCCTCTGGCAAACCACGACCAGCACCCCGACCTCCACGACCCGCTGCTCGCCCACCGCGACCAGCTCCTCTGCCCCCACGGGCTGCACCGCGTCCACGACCACGGCCACGACCACGACCTGCGTCCATCTCTCTGCACTACCACCAAGTACAGAAAAGAGCAAGGTCAACACACAAAAACAAAACACAACAAACACCAAATTCCACTCACTTACCGCGGAAAGCCGAGACCGAGAGGATGATACTAGACTACTAACTGACTAATCACACATAATCAATTTTAACACATAGTCCAATCCACTCAATGCTAACAGTCCTAAAACCGTATACGCTCTGATACCAAAATGAAACAACCAAATTTTTTTTTTTTATTAAATAATTAGCCCAGATTAATATTCCCATAAATATTAATCCTCAACAGCTAATTCAACACAATGCGGAAGAAAGCCAATATTATTAAATCATAATCAATTATTCAACAATAACCAATAAAGAATAAAACCAATAAAACCGATAACCAATAAGCAACCTAAGCCGGTTTGCTACATTATTAAAATAAAGTCTAACACCCTAACTCATGAATTTCTGGTCAACCATAACAACAAAGCCAGAATCAAATTCCTAATCTCATCATCCTCTTCTCTCGGTCTCTTTCCGCGGAAGAACATTGCTGTTACCTGCATCACGTTGGAATAGAGATGCGTAAGTATTATCATAAATACTTAGTGAGTGGATCATCCTGCCTACAGGCCAATTACGTCAAACACTAGACAGAACATCACAATAATCAATAACAATAACAATGCTCAACATAAACCACAACAACATGAACTCCCTGTCAGGAAACACCCACGTTTCCTGACACCCAGGTCGGTGTCGACCGACACCTGAATGGTGTCGATCGACGCCAGCCTCCTGAGTGTCGATCGACACTCGATACACCGGCTCGACGCCCAGAAACCAGAAGCTACGAAAATCACATTCCAAAATCGCAATAACACAAAATCTAGGGGTTTTCAACGCCCCAATACTATCAAAACACGAAATCCAGCATAAACAACTCGAGAACACAACCAAAACTCGAAATCAAACAACCTCTATTGATCAACGGGCCTACAGTCACGCACTCACCTTAGAAACGGATTGGAAAGATGGAGAAGAGATAGAACAACGAAGAACAGCAACAAAACGAGTCTCCAAACTCCAAAAACTCTCTGGAAATCACCTCAGCCTCTCTGGAACCTTTCTTTCTCGAAAACTGAGCTTCTCACGCGGCTGGAGACTTTTAAATCGCGACCTAGGGCTTTCCTAGCCCAAAACCGAACAAAACCAGCCGACTTAAATCAAACCGGTCGATTTCACCATAACCGGTGTCGATCGACACCCTCCCTTGGTGTCGGTCGACACCCATCGACCAAACCAACTCCAATTGCAAATCGATCGACTTAAACCGGAAATCAAACCCGATAACCGGTGTCGATCGACACCCTTCGGGTGTCGATCGATACTAGTCGTTCAGAAGAATTTAACACACTTTCTTCGCGATGCTTGAACCTTAGACCGACTGCACAACAATCAAACAAGAACATGTACAGCCAACCCTCAATTCACACCTCTAAGAGCATGTGCCAACTACTCCCGAACCCCTAGCATCGTCCAACACCACTTCCAAAACAACTTCCAGGTTCACGGATGTTACTATCAATAAAAAAGGGGAAGAAGGAGGTTTCACTAGGTGACACTCATGTTGTAGATAGAACCACGCCAGGAAATGATAACATGGCAGAACCTATCACAACCGTTGAAATCATCCACGTGGAATAATGATGATTGTCTCTTTCGATCCCATCATATGCTGAGCCTCAGAGTTTGGAGATAGGATTCCTGTTTAGCAGTCTTCATGCATGTTCTCAAGGAACAAGAGATCCACAATAAAGATTTTTATTTTCCTGATTTGGCACATAAAAAAGATGTCAGAAAATTGATGAAAGATTCACTTTCACGCGATCAACCATTAGAGATAAACACATTTGCATGTTAATTTAATAGATTGATTTTTTTTTTTCAATCGCAAACCATGGCTTGTGAGTTGTATTTGATATTTTGGATGGAATGGATAGTACTCTTTATCTGTGTACTGATCTGATCAGTCACGTGGTGGGTGGAGACAATTTTGATTCGTTGCACGTGAAGTGTCGGTTCTAAAACCTAGCTTAGAAATAAACCTAAAAGAAAACATCATGCAAGATACACGTATATATTACTAAACAAATTAAAAAAAAAAAAAAATTCATGCTGCAGAGTTTGTAGCTACATTTGATATAACATCGCATCCCATGAAAATAGAGGTCCACGGATCTATAATAAGAAGAAACAACTACGTAGGAGCAGTTTAAGTGGTAAACAAACGGCATATCCACACATGTGAACATGTGGAATGCCTCTTTTCCTTCTATTTTATGCATGTAAAATATTTGTTTTTTTTCAAAAAAATGGTTGCTCTCTCATTCACCATTTCGATGCGCAAAATTTTATGAAAAAAATGCTCACGTATATAAAATAAACAGTGTGGCTGCATTACTATTCATAATTTGAGCTTTTAAAATGGTTGCAGGCTTTTAATGTAATGAACTAATTCGCTTGCGATCTGGACTCATCTAATTATATGAGGGACAACATTTGTTGCAGGCCAATTAGAAAATAATTGAACCGACTCATAGTGGACAAAACAACTTCTTTAGTTTCTATTTGTACACTAGTACTAAAAATCAAAATTTGTAAATAATGAACAAAATCTGTAATTGTACGAATTAATTGGGTTTCTCTTTCATATAATCTTCAATTTTGTGTTTTTCCTGCTCTTGTTTGATTGTTTAATGTGCACAAATACCCCTTTCTCCTTCATATTGACTTTTAATTTTTGCCCAGAAATTTTGATTTTCGAGCTCGTCTCTCTCTCCTTGACCACCAACCTCGTCTTCTCCTCGCCCCGATACTTCGAAGCAAGCATCGCCTTTCATCCTCTATTACAATAAGTCATCTGCGAGGTTGGAGTGGAAAAATGATTATGCTTTGGGAAGAACATTATCAGAGAATAGGTGAAGGGAAGAAGAAAGATGTTTTTTTTTTTTTATTAATTAAAACTCAGAAAAGTTAAAGTAAAATTAAAATTAATATTAATATATATGAAAAAAAACTGACACGTCATTATTTTCTAACTGAAAACTGGAAGATATATTTAAAATTTTGCCGATTTCGAACAATACTTTTAAAGTTTAAAGTTTGCCATTTTGAAAGTTTAAAATGTAATTTCCCAAAAAAGAAAAATAGTATAAAGCGTGTGTCAACACATCATTCATTAGATGTAGATAAAAGAATATAAGAAAAAGTCAGGACATCATCATGAACTCAAGACTAAGATTCGTTTACCTTAAAAATCTTAACTAATCAACTTTGTTTTCTCGTTAGTTCTCCAATGAGAGAACACAGAAACTATTAATAAGGGGAATTTGTGTAATTGTTTTTTTTTCTGGACTATGTGCTAGACGTTGACTGGACAGTAGATAGTTGTTAACTACTTAGCCATGTGGCATTTAATAAACTGCAACATCTGTTAGCACAGTGAGACCTAATAAAAACAAAAACGTGTTCAATTTTAGTTTGGCAGTACTTTTGTCTCGTTATAAAATTGCATGTGAAAAAAATAGAATTGCATGTTTTGATGATTGGAGAAAGAAGTTTATATGTTTATGTGTGTATCAAAGTCTTATGGTTACGCACCCTATGACCCTAGAATAAGCTAATCGTGGAATCAGTTTCGATTTCGCACTTTTTTTTTATATACAAGTTTCTTGAACAAAACCCTTGATTAGTTTTACATTTACATACAAAACAAATCGAACCAAAGTAATCGTCTGTTTGTAATACGGTTTTAGTTGTAGAGACCAACCGCACAATTAGAACACGTCTTCAACCGCTTTCTCGTACACAATTATGAATATTACAAATTATTACAATCCGAAAATAATGTTTTATTAGTTTCGAAAATTAAATATCTATATATTCATGTGTCAGCACTCAGCATGATCAAATTGGAGGGGCTCCAACGCCAAATAACCAAAAGATATCCAAAGCAACCCAGTAAGGAAGTCACCTATAGGACCCACAAGTACACTGGACAGTTTAGTGGGACTCGCACTCGATGGTTTCGACTCGGACACACACAATATCTGAATTTTCCTTTGTTTTTTTTTTTTGTAAAACGATATTGAATTTTCCTTTGTTTCACATATTTCTTTTGAATTTGTTTTTTTTTAAATGTTAAATTATTCTTGCAACTATAAAATCAGTCCACCCCCTTACTCTCTGTCTCTCCCAAATACACACTCAGTCTCATTTTATAATTTCAATTCAAGTTTTCATTTTTATTCCTAAAATGGGTAACTTTTTCTTTCTAGCATTGTGGACTAACAGATCAATTTGTACCCACAATTACATGTAAATTTACGTGTTACTGATTATCTTTAATGTTCTCTGTTTCCATTCAGTGAGATTCATCGAAGAGAATATTACTAAAATGGTGGAGACAAATATCATCTCAAACTCCGAGGTTTTATACGACGGAAATACGTCGCCGGCCACCAAAGTTCTTCAAGATTTTAAGATCAACGAAGAAAACGTTGGAAGAGAAGGATTAATAAGATCATGGGTTGATTCCATGAGAGCTTGTTCTCCTACTCATCTCAAATCTTTCAACAACCAATCTTCTTGGATCGTAATGCTTTCTTGATTCCCTCCCCCCCCCCCCCTTTTTTTTTTTTTTTTTTCTTCTAGCTAATTTTGTTCTTTCAATTCGTGTTTTTTTTTTTTTAATTAACGGGCGAGAGAATTGTGAAGTGCAGAGAGAACACCCATCAGCTTTGAACATGTTCGAAGAAATACTTCATGCAACTGAAGGAAAACAAATCGTAATGTTTCTTGATTACGATGGTACTCTATCTCCCATTGTTGATGATCCTGATAGAGCTTTCATGTCTAAGAAGGTATGTTTCTAAAAAGTATTTTGATAGAATTTTCAAAAGAGATTTTTTTGCTAGCCTATAAAAAAGCCAATATTTATGTAGTGTGTAAACAAGTGTTTTCACAAAAATAATTTTTGCTATTTTTGGAATTCTTAAATTCAATGTGCTAGATTTAGAACAAAAACTATATTTGTGCTATTTTAGAGTATTTCTCTTTTTGGGTTTTACTTAGATAATAGTTATAGTATCAGGTAAAATTATATTTTTGGAAAAAATAACATAAATATGTTTAAAGGATGCGTTGAATTGACATAGCTAAAAAGAATTATACGTGATAAATAAATCGACTTGTTTACAACTTTACCATTCGCCGTTTTGAAGATAAAAAGTAGAAGTGGGTTAGCTGGATTATTAAGCATACACTCGATTTAAAATAGGACAAGCTTAAGTTCTAGATTATTAAAGTAATTTTGTGTCTGAATACATGGTTGCAGATGCGAAACACTGTGAGGAAACTTGCAACGTGTTTTCCAACAGCCATAGTTAGTGGGAGATGCAGAGAGAAGGTATCATATAAGTAGATTTTATTTATTTTATTTCTACTTTTAATGTTAATTATGGATTTTTCTAACACATATTCATTTAAGTATTACTTTATTAAATCATGTTTCAGGTTTATAGTTTTGTGAAATTAACTGAGTTGTACTATGCTGGAAGTCATGGCATGGACATCAAAGGACCAGAACAGGGATCCAAAAACAAGAAAGTATGAATAAATTATAATAAATTGTAAAACAAAGTTTTTTTCTGTATATTCTCTTATTTTTTTCTCATTTATTGAAAAACAAAATCCAGAAAAACCAGTCTCTTCTTTGTCAACCTGCAACGGAGTTCCTCCCGGTGATCGACGAGGTCACATTCTACCCCCAATAAGTTATAAGTTATATTTTATTTATTGATATCCACATTTATAATTTATTGTGTTATCCTTCTGTATTTTTTTAGGTTTATGAAAAATTAGTTGAGAAAACCAAATCGATTCCAGGGGCAATAGTTGAGAACAACAAATTTTGCGCTTCTGTTCACTTTCGATGCGTAGAGGAAAATGTATGGATAATTTCTTTATATCAAATTATTCATATCATATATATCATTGAAAATAATAAACCAACTTATAAATAAATTAACAGAAATGGAGTGACTTGGCCCATCTAGTTCGATCGGTGTTGAAGAATTACCCCAAGCTCATGCTTACCCAAGGAAGAAAAGTAAGCTAACTAATTAAAACTTTAAAGAAAGATAATATGTTTTAAGTAGTTATTAGTTAATATCTCAACTAAGTTTTTTTAATAATTAGTAGTATTATTTACTTTTTTGGTCTGATTTAATTTCAGGTGTTGGAGATTCGTCCAATCATTAAATGGGATAAAGGCAAAGCACTCGAGTTCTTGTTAGAATCACTCGGTAAAGTATTCATGCCTAATTATTGATTCATTGGTTCATAATAAAATATCATAATGTCACATAATTATATAATATCTTATATTAATTATTATGTGGTGGAATAGTATAAGATATTGCTTGTAGTTTAAAAGTTAGACCTTATAATTATTTGCCACTATATAATTGAAATTATCATTTTATATGTGTAGGATATGATAACTGTACCAATGTATTTCCTATATATATTGGAGATGATCGTACCGATGAAGATGCCTTTAAGGTATATGCATACATATATTCTTAATGTCTCGAGAGATTAAATAGTTCAGATTAGTCGTTATAGAAATATTGATTGAAGTGACATTGTAACAACAGATTTTGAGAGAGAAAAGACAAGGCCTTGGGATTCTTGTATCCAAATACGCAAAGGAGACTAATGCTTCTTATTCTTTGCAAGACCCAGATGAGGCAAGCTCTCACACTCTATACACATTACACATGTAGCAAATATTATGTATTTTCTTTTGGGTGTATTGTGGATTTAATATTAACCTTTTTACTTATTTTTGATTTGATATAGGTTATGGATTTTTTAGAACGTTTGGTGGAATGGAAACAGTTAAGATGTGGGGCATGAAGAGTTTACTACTTACAAAGTACAGGGGAATCATTTTCTTTTTTTCTTTTTACTTTTTGTTATTTAGTAAGATTCTAACGTATCAGAGAACGAAAATGATTTTCAAAATATATATGACAAGAAGACAAACAGAGGTTCTGGTTCCTTTATATTTTTCAGCTTTGATTGTGTGACTAGTCCTTTGTTGCTATCCATGCAAATGTTCAATTTTTAGTGTTTTAATGTTTGATTTGGAGATTAGCCTAATTACTTATATATATGAGCATGAATCGAATTTTATAATTTAACAAATCTGAGTTTTTTACTATTCGACTAAAGATGAATGTAGACGTCAAGTAGCCTATTGATAAGATGTTCTAATGGATCTAAAATATAACAATATTTTCACTGACCAAATATTAGATTCTAAGACGATTTAAACACATGAATACATTGATTACTAGAACATTATGAGACATGATGGGAGCTTTATTATGATCTGATTAAGTAATTAGCTTTGGAAAAATATTGATTTCTAGAACAAATTGTAGATTTCATTAGTGGAGACCTAATTAAGTATCTTCCAATGGAATCTCAGTGAAGCTATGTGTTCAAACGTTAAAGTCTTAGGAATAGAGAACATAAAATCAAACTAGATTGAATATTTTCTGACACAACTGTATGTATATATGTACTTGTACTCTTGGAATATATATGTGTATGTGCGATGTTCCAAACTGCTTAGTGACATGTATGAATGCATGTGGCTCAGATGCCCATATTAGAGAAAGCACAACTTTAATCACCGATCTTTTTACTTGACTAATCATCTTCTCTGACACATCTAAAAAGAAGGATTCTTTTTAATAAATTATTTTTGCAAAATCCAATTTTCTTTTGAGTGAATGGTAGATTTAATCAGACACCAAAATATAACAAACTTTAAAGTAACAAAAAAAAAACCTTCCATTTTTAAAAAAACTTTATGTGAACTTTATTTTATGTAGTGCTGCGAAGGAAAGTAGAGAAACACAAAATAAGAGAGGCCTAGACGTGCGTTCCAACAAACAAACCATGTGGAATAATTATATGGAAAAATAAAGGTTTGTGTTTTGTTGAAAAGATACAATTCATTTATATACATTAAAACAACCAACTCAAACTGATATTTAGTAAAATAACGTCAATCTATTTTAATTAATAACAAACATATATGAGCTGGCATTATTATTTTTTTCTCCATCATGATATAGCAATTTTTTATGCTAATAGCCAATACTAATATTCAAGATCATACTACGTGAATTTTGGATTAGTGGTGTTATCTAGGCCATTCCAAATATTGTGTTACCTAGATGGCTAGATCTCCAGTTCAGTTCTCACTTAAAAAGAGCTATTGCGGTCCCGATAGAAAGTTGTACATAATTCGATCGAGAACTGCTCAATTAAATATAAGATGATAATCAAAATTAACCACAAGAACATATTCGTTCTTTTATATTATTCGGTAAAAAAGATTCCAAAATGGGTAACAATAATGTTCTCATTATTAAGAATCAGAAATTGGTCCAGAGTTGCCTTAAATAAATAACTGGACCTATTTGTTCCACTTTTGAGTGGAATATCTTTATACACAATTATTGTTTCTCCACTTTGGATTCGTGAAAGTGACTACTCAACCTTTTCTTGGTATATAGTAGTTGTTTAGTTAATTGATTTTTAGTGTATTTTTTTAAAAAAAAATTAAAAATCACATATATATATATTCAAGGTTCAGAAAATTAAACATTGTATTTTGAAATATGCAATAAAACATATAATCCAACGATGTTTTCTTTGCAAGGGCTGTTGTTATAGTTTGTTGTGGACGAGAAATAAGTGTCGTAATGTTATAAGACAAATTTTGGACTTTTAGTCCTTTTACTTTTCAGTTAGACGATCAGCTATAGAAATATAAGAAGCATGTTTAAACTCCTGATCACTGAGCCAAATGGCTTTCACAAATGTATATATCATCATTTATGAAACTGCCTTACTATCCCGCGCAAACAACATGTGTATGATCAAATTCAGAACATATCTTTCACATGTATGTTTAAGAGTTAAACAATCGTTTCCAAAATTTCCAAAAACTTTTTTCCGTGTATCACTTACAATTCCATGCAGCTTTAGCTCACTTACCATATACAAAAGTCAAAAACTAAAAGCACTGGAAAAGATCCCATCAAGCTTTAAACTATACTGGTGTACCTATAATTTGTAAACATTTGGTATATGAGAAAAGTTTTAGAAGTTAGGCTTTAACTTTGAAACTGAAATAAAGGTAAAGAAATATACCTCGTTTCGTTTTACAAAAAAAAAAAAAAACCTCGTTTCTTCTGAATATAAGAAGTAGACGATTTCAAAAGTTTGATTAACCAGCTAAGCTAAATAACCTAAATTGATTTGTAATCTGATACACTAAAAAAGGAAGCTTTGTCGATTGTGTTCATCTTGTTCTCGTTTTCTTTTGTCGCTCAACAATATAGAGTAAAAACAAAAACATTTAGGGAAGAAAGAAAAAAAAATGAACAATTGAACATTACATCGAAAAATATAATTTATTTAAGCACACTGTAACTCTAACAACGACACAATCATGTTATATATATATAAAAAAAAATAGAGAGTGTCAGTTCTTGAACTCACTCTCACATTTCTCCGAAATAATCTCGACCTTCTTCGCATCTAATAATCCCTTAACCTTAACATCACAAGTCACCACCAGTTCCTTGTTCTTTTTCACCGGTCCTGCTTCGTACTCCGCCTTCAGATCCATCGTCAGCACCAGACTCACTGGTTGTTTCGAGCCCCGAGGTGGCATAATTGCGTTCTTGGTTGATCCATCGAGCTTTACACTGACCTTGTTGGATCCAAACGCAGCCTGGGACAGCCTCGGGAATATCCCACGTCCCAGGCTCTTGTTCTTGTAGGTCAAGGAAACGATTCCGTCTTTTTTCATCATATAGATTACCCCCATGTTAGACGTTGGATTCTCGGCTCTCAGTGTGACCTTGAAATTACTAGGTTGTACAGAGAATTTATCGATTGCAAAAACTGGAAGAGCGGGTTTGAAAACATAACGGAGGATGAGAGTGATTGCACCGAGGATTAATCCGAAAACGATCAAGATGATGAAGAACCACATAAGACGTTTAGAACACCAATTCTTTTTGTTTTTCTCCGGCTTATTGCAGCGTTTTTGGACGTATTTTGCGTTTTCCGGAGGTGGGGTCCAATAGACTTGATCTCTCGGTACCTGGACAACGTAAGTCTCTAGCTCAGGGATTGAATCCGGAGGAGGAAGAGACGGAGGAGGTGTGGCCAGGATTGGAGAGAGATTAAGAGAATGGTTACGCCAATGTTGCGGTGGTAGATCTTGAGAGGGCAATGAGGGGAGGCTAGAGGTTGGACGGTGCCAGGCGGAAGGAGGATCGTCAGGTTTGTCATCGTCGGCTTCGTGGTGGGTGGTGGTGGCGGAGTGAGGAAGCCGGGGCCCCTCCATCAGAAGAAGGTGCGAGTTACAAAATGTGTGGTGGATATTGGTTTAGAGGGAAGACGAAAGAGAGAGAATTGAGAGAAGGTGCGAAAATTAGGGTTTGCATGGGAAAAGTAAGTGGTCTCTGTTGCATTACTCAAAGTTTTGGTTGGCTTGGAGAAGATTTTGCTATTTAGAGTTAGCCAACTCACCTTCAATTCTCGTTTTCTGTTATTAATAAAACTACATTACAAAACCCATACATTATAGACTATAATATAGTTTGATGGTGCTAAAAGAAACGTTACTTTGTTTGTTTGGTCTTTTTTTGTTAAGTAGTTACTGTCTTTGTTAACGGGGTTGACTTTTTAAACCAAAACTGAAACTAATTTGAAATAAAAGTATCAATGTAATATATTATAGATTATTAATATATATATATTTTGTAATTATACACCAATCAACAAAATAACAAGATCATATAAAATGTGTGTGCGAGCCGAAACTTGCGCAATATTGTTTAGTTCGTTTTTAGGGAGAGCCGAAGAATTCTATTGATTAAATATGAAGAGGACGAGCCAAAGATGGTTTTAATTATAGCTGTTATGCGAGCTGTGAAATTTATGGCGTATGCCTTTGCTGTGGGTAAAAAGTGATCCCTAAAACAATTGACATTGGTTCCTATTTATAAGAGAATAGGAACCGACTTTACAAGATTTAAGTAAACTTTCCATAATGAAACTTTCCATTTCTGCTCGCGCTGACTCATGTTTATGGCAAGCTCTGAATATGGGCCTTCTTCGATGGACCTCGGCTCGAATCGCTTCGCTGGATGTTGGCTCGGCCCATCGAGAGATCTCTTCCCGGTTTTCTGGTTTAGTTGACGGTTCGGCCCGGATTGTTTTGATAATTCCGGTTCGGATGACAATGTGATGGAGGGAAATCTGACCCCAACAATGTGATTGCGTAAAAATAAAAATAACATTATGTATTTTGTATTGCTATGGCCTATATATCAAAACTTTTGAATAAAACAACAAATGGTTTGACCTGAATTTTTTTCGAATGGCCATTCAAAATTATGTCAATGGGCCTTTGTTGCTACCCCGGTGAGGCAGTGATAATACTAACACACATAAGCACTTAAAATGCTAGTTACATGAAAAAATATCAAGGAAAATCTTATCTTCAATATGGCCTACAATTTAATACGGTCGAAAATTTTCTGGAAAGCAATAACAAAAAAAAGTATTTACGTTTTTTTATTATTTCTTTCCCAATCAACGTGAAACATGTGGCATTAAAATATAATTCAAATGGAAAAATCACAAGAAAACATAAAATGAAAAGTAAGCAATCTCCCAATATATTTTTTTCCGGTCTGGATGCATTGTGCCGACCTGTCCGCCGAGTAAACGACGTGCTTAAAACTTAAAAAGACTCCAAAACATACTCTTTCGTTCTTTTGTCGTAAAGAAAATATATTCTAATCTTTCATCACAACGAACACAAAACCGCCACGTCAACTTTACACGCTACTCCGAAATGCAGACAATAAATATTTTGCAGCAAATCTATTAATAGCTGGATTAGATCAGATCTTACATTTCTTACATTCATATCATATCACCAACAATGGCTCGCTCTGACTTTCTCCTCCTCTCCCTCCTCCTCATCGCCACCGTCTCATCCGTCGCATTCGCCGTAAGTTCCCCAAAATATCTATTTTGCCCTCCTATTTGTTTTTCTTTATATGCACATTACCACATTTTGAATCTTGATCATGACACAACTGTAGTAGTACTAGTTATAAACACAAGTCGCCATTGATTTTTTTTTTTTTTTTAATTTCACAGGGCGATGACGCAGATTGCGTCTACACATTTTTCCTCCGAACCGGATCAATCTTCAAAGCCGGTACAGATTCTATCATAAGCGCAAGAATCTCCGACAAATACGGAGACTACATCGGGATCCGAAACCTAGAGGCATGGGGTGGATTAATGGGAAAAGGTCACCGTTACTACGAGAGGGGCAGTCTCGACATTTTCAGTGGGAAAGCGCCGTGTCTTCCGAGCCCGGTCTGTTCATTGAATCTGACCTCCGACGGTTCCGGTGACCACCATGGATGGTATGTCAACTACTTGGAGGTCGCGACGGCCGGAGTTCATGCAAAGTGCTCGCACCAAAGCTTCGAGGTTGAGCAGTGGCTTGCGACCGATACGTCGCCGTATAACCTCACCGCCGTTCGGAATAACTGCCCGGTTTCGCTTAGGGAGAGTGTCGGTCGGGTCGGGTCTGAGATCCGAAAGACTCTCTCTTGGATCGTGTGAAGTCAATGAATGAATGAATGTGTTTCTTGGAGACTTGTTTCTATGTCTTCTTGCGAACGTGTGGTGGCAATAATGAAAATGATTCGATCAAATGGAACTTTTAATTTTTTTTTTTATTCTGTTTAAGAGATGTATAATCACTTGTTAGATGTATTTTCTTTTTGATAAATAAACGTTCAAAGCTGAATCTTGTGATGATATAATCCTTCACCAATTACAAGACAATAAGTCATATCATAATTTTCAAATATAAAAGGCATTTCTCTTTCTATTATGAACTAAAGCATTAATATTTTAATTTTAAATATTCTCTTTTTTCTTTCCACCATATTATTAACATTTGATCTTAGAAACTATAGTGATGGATCTTTCTACAAGATCAGATCTTTATATGGCTATCTCCTATCTGTCGGATCTCATAAACCAAAAAAGAAAATAGATATATTGGTTCCAGTTGGTTCAAAGACTTCAAGTGAGTTTTATTGAATCATCAACACTGACACTCAGTGACTGAGCTGGCGACTAATTTCGCTGTCGCCTTATTTTATTTTAATTTTTATAACATACAATGCATGGCCCATGAAACAAAATGATTATGAGCTTATTAAAGTTAACATTATGGGTCAAAGCAAAGATTTAACTCGACATGGGCCACATGGCGAAGAATAAAAGATGAAGTTGAAGCCAAACACTCCTTACAATCTTTCAAGTTCTAAAACATTTTACGAATACAGATAACGTTGTAGCCAAACACTGCTTTAATACCCGATTTGTTATCCGGTGATTTCGAATTCGAACCCTTCTCATCTTCCTCGATAATCCCGCGCTCATTTGAATCGGTGCTTCCTGCGAAATTCAAATTCTCTCTCCTTCGCCCACTTCCATGGACGATCACATTCTGATCTCCGACGGGGAAGATCAGACTACTCCACTTCCATCACTCTCGAAACGGGCTCGAAAGGAACCCATCTCTGCCATACTGATATCGGATTCCGATCCGACGCCGCAGAAGCAACCGCCGGAATGTTCTTCCACTCCTTTGTTCGTCCCTGATACACCTTTCTCTGATGATTTCTCTGTCGTCAAATGTTCCTTTGGTTCCGGAGCCGTTGCTTCAAATCGCGAAGACAGATTCTCCGGTTAGTTAACTCTCGATCTCCTCCGTTGGGGTTTCTTTGGTTATATGGAATGATGTTGATTACAGGGAAGCTTGTTCTACTTGTGAAATTTTGTGATCTCTGAGAAATTTCACATTTTTTTTGTTAGATTGGTATCACTTGAATCATCAGGGTCAAGGTATAATCCACTTACTTGTATATGTTTATATTGGAATCTCACTAGGCAAACGAGTAATATCTCTGGATTCGGAGTTCGAAGATAGTCCACAACCCGAAACTTCGAAGAAATATGGACCTGTGCTTGCTGATTGTGGTGAGGCCAACTATGAGAATGCTAGAATACCTGAGAGAAGCATTGGTATGCTTACCCCAAAAACCAAATTCAAATGTATTTATCAAAGTATGTGTGATGAACAACGATATGCTTACTTGTCTATGTTCCTTTTGGAATTTCACTAGGCAAACGGGTAATATCTCTGGATTCGGTGTTTGAAGATAGTTCTCGACCTGAAACTTGGAGAAAGTATGAACCTATTAGGGAACCGCATCATATATTGGATTCTAGATTCAGTGATGCAGATTCTATTGAGGCGTGTACTAAAATAAATGAGCCAAACATTGGTACGCTTACCCCAAAACCAAACTCTTATAGAATATCTGATACTATTGGTGACCAACTTCATTTTCGTCTTGTCCACTTACAAATGGGTGTTGATGTTTTCTTTCAGATGATAACACTAATTGGATGCATGAAGTCAGTTTTCGGCCGTCGCTGACCAGTGATACTATCGAGGTACTAAACTTTTCATCATTGGTACATGAACTAGGAGATTTTGACTCTACTCCTTGTGAGATTTTTCAAAGCTGTCTTTTATAGGATGTGACAGTTCTCGATTCTCATTATGTGCCATTGTTTTGGTTTGTGTCTTCAGAGTTAAGTGTGTGCTGCTGTTGTTTCTTTCATTTTGTTTCGTTATATTGTGTTACTCTAATTTCTA
Source organism: Erythrophleum ivorense (assembly GCA_026724425.1). NCBI lineage: Eukaryota > Viridiplantae > Streptophyta > Magnoliopsida > Fabales > Fabaceae > Erythrophleum > Erythrophleum ivorense. The sequence goes on from JAIUCV010000283.1 coordinate 511,366, forward strand.
AATGGTACTATCTGTATACACAATAATATTGCTTTTCTTCTGCCGTTGTTTTGACTTGCTCGAAAATATCAGGTAGATTCTGATCAAGAAAAAGAAAATATATGCATCGAGAAAATGGCTCGGAAAAAGCTGATCAGAAGCCACAAAAGTACTACTCTTCCGGGTGAAACATTGCCAAAAAAGCAGCTGTCAAAGGAAGAAAAGATTCATGCAATGGAGGAAAAGAAGTTAAGAAAAGAGGTAACTGTTCTTTACGTGTCTTTTCTATTTTGTGTTTCCTGATCAAATAGTTTACTGGATTCCATCATCCAGCAAGAGAAATTACAGAAAGCAGCCTTGAAAGCAGAAGAAGCTCAGCGTAAAAAGTTAGAGAAGGAAATGCAGAAATGGGAAAAGGGAAGGTTAGCACTTAAATCTATTGTCGCTGAGATTGATACTAAAGTGGTTGAAGGATCCATTGGAGGTAAGGAATTTCTCTATTCTTTAGATGTTTTCTCTTTGGCTCTCATTGTTTCGTTCCATATGAATGGCTTGTTTGTGACTTAAGTTTAGACACTGAGTGCCTCTGGTATAATGTTAACATAGGACTTCTGCTTTCAAGGTTCTCTGAGAAAGGCATTACATTCCGTGTTGCCCCTAATCCAATTGAGAGATCCATTGTGTGGACAATGAAAATTCCAGAGGATATTGCTCCGGTACTCAGTCGCTTTGGATTTTTGAAAATTTTTAATGTTATCTTAGTCTGTTGCATCCTGAGTTGTATTATGTTAATTTTCATCTTCTTTACTACGCTGCAGGTGTTTCCCCACGGGCCTAAGATTCCTTATGTCTTACTTGTGTATGAGGCTGAAGAGTTTTGTAATCTTGTTGCTAATGAAAGACTTTTAGAAAACATCTCAAGAGTTCAGGATCAATACCCATCTTATACTGTATGCTGCCTCACCAATAAGTTAATGTCCTATGTAAAGAAAAGGTGAGTTTGATACAGCAAATTTTGTGTTGATATAATGTTTCCATCCTGAAACCGAATAAACCATATCTTAGGGAAAAGGAAGAGTACAAAAACCTGGGAAACTGGATAAGCCCTCCTATTGATGAGGTAAGTGCAGTATCTAATGAGTGAAAACCCGTCATTATTTGCTCTTTTGTTTGTGTTCTTAAGCATGCAATGTGGTATTTTGATGTGTATTACAGGTACTTGCAAAATTAACTACTCACTATGTCAAAGTACATTCAAGACACTGTGTAGACGAGGCTGAGGTCGCTGAACATGTTGTTGGTTTAACAAGCAGTCTAGCCTCTTGCCTGTTCAGGTAAACACTATTTCGATTCCAAAAGATTTGATCTCGATGTCATGCTGGATGATAGCTTCAACATGTGGCTGAATAATGTACATGATTTTGAAGGGCACTAATCATGGCTCCTCTGTCTGATGCACAGGAAGAAACTAACAATGTTATCAGTAAACGCTAATGGTGCATTAGTCTCCAAGGATTCACTTGATAAACACTTGATTAAAAAGAGTCCATGGTAACGTAAAATTCACTTGATAGTTTCTCTCTGAGTCTGTTTAATATATTGTAACGATATTTACCATTTTAACTATAGGTTAAAAGCGTTAGTAGCAATACCAAAGGTACAGCCAAGATATGCAGTAGCAGTGTGGAAGAAATATCCATCCATGAAGTCTCTTCTTAAGGTGTATATGGATCCTAACAAATCGGTAAGTAAAAAAACGTGCGGATTTTTTTTTTACTTGACTCAGTTTTAGTTTTAACGGTTTTGTGTTGGAAACAGATTCATGAGAAGGAGTTTTTACTGAAAGATTTGAAGGTGGAAGGTTTAGTAGGAGGAGACAAAAGGTTAGGGGAGATGTGTTCAAAGCGGATATACAGAGTTGTCATGTCTAACAATGGAGCCATTAAGACTGATGACGTCGAAAATGGTGCTGCTTTTTTCACGCTCTCTCCACATTTGTGTTCCAATTAGGTTCGAAAGGAGTCGCGTTTTTTGATCAAAGCAAAACTATATTTCTAGTATAGATTTATGTTTGTTTCTTTTCTGGTTTCGATTCTAATATAAAAACTAATCAACGAATGTGTGGCCATAAAATCACATAATCACAAGAATTAACAAAAAACTGAATTTAGTTATTTGAATTTTTAAGAACCACAGAATTAAATTAGAAGACAAAAAAACACAAAATAACTGAAATAAACTTTGGATAATAAAAGATAAAAAAAGTGATCGAACTTATATTCTGGGCGAGTCACTTGTCTTATTGATGAATACGTACGTAAGAAGCATTCAAATCTCTTTGATTAAATAAACACAGTTTCGTTTTAATCAAGTGTCAAATTTTTACTAATTTAAAACTCACTAATCATTTGGGTTTTGATTAATAATTCTTACTATACATATACTTTTAAAAAGTTTTAAATCTTTGAGAAGTAGGAAAGTTTTTTTATAAAAAATATTGTTTTAAGGTGTATATGCAAAATCCCAAACGCGGAATTTTGTTTTTGTGTTTGGCATTAACATTTTTTTTTGTTTACAGTTAGCTAATGAGTTTTGTTAAAAAAAAAAGGATTACGAGCGTATTTGAAAAGATTACACATTAGTGAGAAAATCAAACACACAAATAATCAGTTACACTCATAATCCTTTTTTTTTTTTAACACCTTTAACCATTTTTACAAATACACCAATGGCGTTTACACCTTTAACTATTTTTACTTTAAACTTCTTCTTTTCTTCCTCTTATAATCTCACGCTGTTCATAAGGATCTCCTGTTCTTCCATAAAACAACTAGCTTTTTCTGTCCGAATGTTTTACATATATCCAGAATTATCTATTCGTTGGATTTAAAGAAACTTTTTTTCCTAAGAATAGAACAAAAATAACTAAATGTAGTAGAAATTAGTTAGAAATGAAGAAACAATCAAAATTTAATGGACCACATTTTTTTCTATTTTTAATTTTTATCAAAAAATATATTTTTAATTCACATTACTCTACATTTACACAACTATATGAAACATTTTAGGTGACATTGTTATAATTGATGGTGGATAATGATTGTTATGTGGAACATTAATCCCGAATTGATATGAGACCTCATGACAAGTGATCTACCTTACCAAACTATCCGGAATTAACCAAACAATGAATTTAAAAAGAAGCTCAATGATATCCACTGCCACTTGCTTAAGAGACCAGATGTGACAGGCTCTTGCCTTTTGTGTGAGCTTCCCCTCTCTCCCTCCACTATATGTTACGGTTGTGTTCATTGTTACTGGTTTGTTCAGGAGCGATGCATTGATCTTGCAAGAGAAATTCAACATCCGATCCGGTTCATCCCGCACACCCTCTCAAACGTCTTAATTACATTCGAACTTGTGGTGAAACATTTTGTGATGCATGCATGCATGCTCCGATTCAAACGTCTCACTAAATGTTTGGAAAATAAAAAATAAAAAAAATTGATATAACTTATATTCTGGGCGAGTCACTTGTCTTAAGAAGACAAAATTAAACAAAAAAATAGAAGCATTTTTTACATCATGTGTTTACAGTTTGGAATATTTTTGTATTTTTGGGTTTTAATGTTGAGGAAATTGAAGTGAAGAGAATGATGTGATCTGATGCAATTAGGGTTGACGTCGGTCAACGCAACTCCAACAAACGCAACCGACTCCTCGAGGAACTTTAATACACTCGCCCAGTCTATAAACACCAGTTAGCGCGCAATCTCTTATGCATATCTCTCTAAAACATTTATCCGTATAGTATGCGAATCTGCCTTCTTCACATGAATAAATTCTCTCATTACCAGGAACCTTTTTTTTGATAAAGTCCTCATCAGCTCCTGATATCCCCACTGCATTATTGATGTATACGTAAGAAGCATTCAAATCTCTTTGATTATTTAATATACACAGTTTCGTTTCAATCAATTGTCAAATTTTTATTTATTTAAAACTCACTAATCATTTGGGTTTTGATTTATAATTTTTACTATATATATATATATATACTTTTTTAAATTTTTAAATCTTTGAGAAGTAGGAAACTTTTTAATTTTTAAAAATATTGTTTTTAAGTGTATATGCAAAATATATCCCAAACGCAATCGGGATTTTGTTTTTGTATTTGGCATTAACAATTCTTTTTTTTACAATTAGCTGATAAGTTTTGTTATATAAAAAAAGAGAGGTTATAAGTGTATTTGAAAAGATTACACATTAGTTAGAAAATAGAACACAAAAAATCAGTTATACTTAGACAAGATTCATACCTATCATAATCTCGAAAATCACCAAACAAGTGATGAAACCAATGGCGCTTACACCTTTAACCATTTTCACTTTTAACTTCTTAATTCTTTTTCCCCTCTTATTATCTCAGGCTGTTCAAAAAGATCTTCTGTTATTCCATAAAAAATCTGGCTTTTTCTGTCTGAATGTTTTACATATATCCAGAATCATCTAATCGTTGGATTTAAAGAAATTTTTTTCCTAAGAATAGAACAAAAAGAACGAAAAGTAGTCCATAAAAAATGCCTAGAAATTAGTTAGAAACCATGGGTTTTTCTCTTCTTCTTTTTTTGTAGTCTAGAATTTTATTAGAAAGAGAAAGTTACATGGTGTTACACACCAGCCAAACTACAAATGGTGAAGCATATAAGCCGGCGGCAGACAAATAAAGCCCCGGAAACAAAGCCGGCGGCAGACGAATAAAGCCCCGGAAACAAAGCCGGCGGCATACGAATAAAACCCCGGAAACAAAGCCATGGGTTTTTCTCTTCTTATTTGTTAAATTGTGTTTGCAATATATTTACTCGTTTGGTTCTTGGATATTTTTGTTTTCATTATTATTCTGACTGCCGAGTTTGACTTTCTCCAATGTGTATCTCAAACTTCATCGCGCGTGGTTTCTCAGATTGTTCTACTCTTTCACAGACGGGTCACCGGGTAGATAGAAAGTTATATGAAACTTTCTTTACATCTTTTAACTAGCTAGTCTTGGAAACCTTAGTGTTGATTCGCAAATGACGTATAGTGTTTTGAACTCTGTTTGAAGCCACACAATTCTTATCAATTCATTTAGGTTTTTAATTTTAAGGCACACCATAAGATTAACACTGAAGCTACATAAAATGCAAATGAGGAGAGCAAAATATTACAAATGAGTTGAATCACTAATAAACAGTTCAAAGGATAAATTACAAAACCATTACATCACAGTATATACAGTAGCATTACAGAAAAACAAAACGATTATGACTTTATGAGAAAAAATTGACCAAACCAAAAATCTGTTATAGCAACTAGCAAGGAGTGTGACGATAGAAGATAGATATTAGTGTTTATGTTGCATCGGGTTGACCGAATTCGTTAACCTTTCCTCTGTGTAATCTGCTTACTTGATGTTTTAGTTAAACGTTTGCTCTGTTTTTTAGCAGAGTATTCATAAGATATTAAATCTTGGCGTTCTTGTTTGACTTTTGTGCACCCACCGCAATGGAATTGGCTTTTGACTTTCAGTAATGCAACTTCACTTATGAGGTCATGCCTGAAAATCCTCCAACTTTCTTTTACCGTATTTACATCAGGTAACATCTTGATAGAAGAGACAGACAGTAGTGGTGAAGAAGACAGCGATTCTTCCTAATTAGGCTGTGCCTCCCCTCTGAAACTTGGTACTGCAACTTCTTTTATCCTCTCTCATTTTTCTCTTACATCCCGTGTTTATGATCAATGATATCCATTTGGTAAAAATTGTGTTTGCAATATGTTCAAGTGTTGGGTTTACCTCGTTGCTATCACTGTTTTATGTGTTTGATACTAAATCCATAATTTCCTTGGTACAGACAGAATCACTGGATAAATAAATGAAGGAAGCTACACAGAATACAAATGAGAGGACACACACCCAAATGTTACAAATGAATTGAATCACTAACAAATAGTTGTAAATCACCAAACCGTTACATTACAATACAAACTATATACAGTATGATTGCAATACAATAAACAAAACGATTTTAAGAAAAATTGGCCAAAAAAAGAAAGTTTTGACTGAAGAAGGCTCACCCTCAAAAAAGAAAATAAATGAAGTGGTGCTTTTTACTTGTTAGACCACTGGAATTCGATCTCAAGATTTCTGGGGCCACTTTTACTTTCTGGTAACAAACTGTATTCACCTGCAACTGCTCCCAGCATCACCACCCTATCGATTTGGATTGTTACTTTCCCAAAGGAACTCTACAGCAAAACAGAGCCGCAAGGCCACTGATTCAGATACAAACCCAATACACCGCAAATTTTGAAACTGTTGAAAATGAATCAAGTTTAGTTCGATGATATACCTTTCCCATTTTGCTCTTGTTCTTGCATGAAATGTGGAGCTTTTGGCCTTTGGGAGGACTCTCAAAAGACCATGAGAAGCTCTCGTCCCACTCTGGATTAGGACCTGTCGATATCACCTGAAAGAATCCAAAGACACGGTTGGTTTCTCAGGGAATTGAAGAAGAGGTGATGAGTCTTTCTTACCTTGGTCTGTCTAGGAGGAGTGTTACCGAGTGTTATCTTGCAGAACACACTCGGGTTACCAACGGACTGCTTCATGTTGTTACCGCGTTTGATCGTGACCACCAGAGTACCTGGCAAACACTGCAAGAGGAATTCTGCTTTCTCCTGGAACCGCGGTGGACCTGATTGGATTAGGTACTGAAGTAAAGGGATGGCGTCTGCAGCAGCAACTGACTGAGCCCTTGAAACTTCAGCCGGACAAGCTGACCAAGCTTGTCGTAGAAGAAACAACGCATCCAAGGCAGCTTCTTGAGTTGCCTCTGAGCCTGTTTTCAGGGATGTAACTAGATGTGGTATACTTAGTGTTGCAGGCTCGGTGGCTCTTAGACGTGGGAAGTTGTTAAACAAAGAGTTTAAAGCTTTGAGATATTCGTCATTCACGGTTCCAGTTGCCCATAAGTCCTTCTCAATAGCAGCTGCAAATAAAAAGAACGCAACATCGGAGATATAAGATGAACAGTAAGAAAGAGCAGATCGTAACGATAAAGGAGCCAGGATTTTTCTCACCAGTTATTGCTCTGACGGTCTCGCTAGATGCGTACTCTTGCACGGTGTGATTAGAGAAGAGTAGTTTTACGAACATTGCAGCCTGAACAGATGTATCCGGGTCACTGGAACTGATTAGATCCAAGACCACCTGCACACCACCTGCCTCAGCAACCGCTCTTTTGTTGGACCGGCTATACATAACAAGGTTTTGCAGAGCACATATAGCCACTACTTTCATTTCTTCTGTGGGTTGTTCTTCAAGGACATTGACTAAAGCACGGCAAGCAGAAGCTGCGTCGGTGCTTCTAGCAAGTGCTTCGTTCTGGAAAAGATCACCGAGGGCCAAAGTTGCCAGTAATCGAGCCTGCTGAGCTTGGGTCTGTGGGTCCAAGAGGTACTGGGACAAGGGCAAGATTGCAGTTTTGGTGGCTTTTGAATCTCTAATCTTCACGTTGTTGAGAAGTACCTCGAGTAGTCTCGCTGCTGTGTCCTCACACTGATGAGACCTTAGAAGATCAAGAAGAGCTTCTATGGCACCACTTTCAGCCATGGATTCCGCACTTGTTCCATCATCACTTTCCAACACTAGAAGAGTGTTAAGTGCACCAACCACAGTGTTTTCAGATGCAGAGCGAAGTAGTCTTACAAGAACAGCAACAGGGACTTCCAGGTAAAATTCGGAGCTAAACTGCAAGATGATAACCAAAATTGATGCTGCAGATTCCCACAGCACATTGGAAAGCGATGGATCAGCTTGCAGTATCACCTTGGACAGCTCACTCACACCACCTTCTTTAGCTATTTCATTTGGCCATGTCAGAGCAATGCTAACGAGAGCTTTCACAGCTCTCTGCTGCAATAGGTGTATGCCAGACCCAAGAACATGGATTAAAGGACCGATCGCAAGTTGTGTTAATGGATCCTTCTGCAGATGCTCCTCAAAGAGCAAGTGAGACAGAAGCTCAGCTGCCAATTGCTGTACTGCTGTGGATGGAGATTCCAGCAGCGGAATTAGCGGCTCAATCACTTGGTGTGGTGTAAGTGTATAATCAGCTCGGCATTGTGGATGTTCTAAGATATTTACCAGAACTTGCAGAGCACTGTGCTGTCCATCGGCTCCAAACTCCAACCTCGTCAGCAGATTGAATAGGGGCTCCACCACTTTCGCAGCAGATTGGCCCTTGGCAATAGTAGCGTTATTTGTAAGGATGCGAAGCAGTTCTGAAAATGCAGCGCATAGAAAATCCGGAGCTTCGTGGAGAATATCAAGTACGCAATCGATAACTCCAGCTTTCACCATTTCCAGTTTACAAGCAGGTCTGTCCTTACCTAGCTTTACTAGAGCTCTTGATATAGCCTCATGAAGCACGTAGTTTTTACCATAGAGAAGGCCAACAAGAGGAACCACAGCACCATGGGCAGCAACTAGTTCAGCCAGTTGTTCATCATCGACAAGCTTGTCCAGAGCCCGTACAACTGAATGCTGAGCAAGGCTGAATTCACTCACAAGGAGAGAGACGAGAGGCTCAACACAGCGCGCTGCAGCAACTGTAGACCTGATCCTTGTATTTGCAAACAGAACATAACACAACTCTGCTGCATCCCCCTTCAGTTCCATCGAACAATTTGAAGAAAGGATCCTGCAGAGAACATCCACCGCATTCATCTCAACATCTGCAACTGCCAGTGCCCGAGATGGATTATCACTCAATAGCCTAACAAGTGCAGCAATAGCAGCATGTTGCTCCCTCTCTGAACCAGTATTGAGAATCTCTACCAATGGCTGAACAGCTTGTCTAGAAGACTCTGCATTTCTTATATGGTCAGCAGAAAAGAGACTATCCAATGCCTTGGCGGCACTGTACCTTGCTCCTCTTCCACCTAGACGCAGAACTGCAACAAGTTGGCTGACAGCGCCAAATGCTGACTCGTGCCTTCGAATTTCAGCACTGCTAAATAAGATGCCCAAAAGACCCGTTGCAGCTTCCTCTTGCTCATCCTGAGGTCCAAGAGAAAGATATTTTGAGAGGCCCTCAAGAGCACCCGACTCTACCATGACAATCATATTTTGTGGACAGTCTCCGGCAAGCTGAGTTAGAAGATTAAGTGAAAGTAGAGGAGCACCGGGGCGGTCTGGAATTGGTTTAAGAAGGTCAACTAGTAAGGGAATCGCCTTTCGTGAAGTAGCCCCAACTCTAATATCTTCAACTCGGAAAAGCCTCTCAAGGGCAACTTGGTCTGGGTAACGCACCAACAAGAACTCTTGTGACAATTGCAGAAGTTCTTTTATGTCATCATCAGAACAACCAAGCAACGATATGAACCCAGCCGCAGCACCAGAGTTTGCAACAGATAGAAGAGTCCCCCGACTACCGTTACAGACAAGACTGGCTAACGCTTGTGCTGCAAAATATCTGTCAGCGTATTCCTCTGACTTGACAAGATTTGAGAGCACTGGAACAGCTTTCATTGTTGCATTTGCGCGAGTGATTTCTCTGTCCTGGAAAAGTATGGCTAGCAGTAACGCACAAACCCAAATGTTTGTGTCTTCTCCATGATCAGCCTGAAATGTAATAAATTTGTAGCTGTTAATATAAACAATAACTAGCACAGATTCTTAATATAGATACAGTATTTTATGCTTCTAATAAGCTGTGATTTCAAAAGATTGTAATCTAAGAAGAGAGTTGAATACCTGCAGAAAACGGTTGCCGATTCTGTCAGTGATCAAGTCGATGCCTTCTGACTCCAGTATTACTGCTCTGGTCTTTTCATCATGACAAGAAAGAACCGAGAGCAACCAGATGGCTAAATTGTCACCAGAAATAACTGTAGCCCCCGCAGAACCATCCCTAATTTCTGTTGCCTCTTCCTCTTCATCTTCCACCTGTTCTTTGGGATGAATGCATATGCAGATAGTATCTTTCTCATCCTTTTCCTGATCTTGCACAGAACTCTGTGATGGATCTAAAATCCGCACAAGTGCTTGGACGAATTTGGCACACAACTGTGTCTCATTCAGATTTTCTATCATTTTCTGATCATTAACTTTGGCAGCACATATAATAATAGCAGCTCCACCAATTAATATTTTCGGGTCCCTGGTATTTATCACCCGTTTAGCTATAGATGACACGCAGTCTCTGGCATCGTTAACCATGTTTCCCAGAATTATAGGCTGATCTCGGCAAAGTCTTGACAGTACTTCAATAGCTTTATCCTGTAGTGAGGGATTAGCAACACTCACTATAGATGAGACTATTGGAGCCATACTATTAGGAGATTCAGCCAAAACAACCCAAGCTGGTTTTACATTTCCATTAGCTCCTGACCTTGAGAATATAGCAAGCGCATCTAGGGCCTCTGAAATTGCATCAGATCTTCCGTCAGCAGACTCTAGAAGAGACACTAAGGCAAGCACTGTTCCAGCACGGTTTACAGAATCTGTCAATGAAGAATCAATTCGGCGACGGCTAAGCAGGCGAGCAATTGCTGCAGCTGCAAGGGTCTTCCCAGACACTGTACCCTCACGTAAGATTCTAGTGGCTGACAAAATAATTTCTTCAACAATGACCTTCTCTGCTACTTCACTGTCCAATATAAGATTAGCCAATGCGCACATTCCTTGCTCAGCAACTTCTAGAACGGAAGAGTTGGCAAGAGAAACAAGAGTAGGCAATGCTTCTCTGGCAGCAATGGCCACATCGCGATTCTCCTTAACTGAAAGTAAAATTGCAGCCATACAGCGGGAAGACTCAACAAGAATCTTCTCAGAATCCACATGTAAAAGTTTTATGGCCGACAGGAGAGTTTTGAGGGCTAGAGCGCTCTCACGCAAATCCTTTCTACTTTGGAAGATAGCTGCAAGAGCTGAGGCTGAATTTGCTTGAGTTTCTTCTTTTGCTGAGCTCATCAACTTGATCATGGTCTCAATAGCATCGTTTGAAGCACTGCCTTCACGTAACATGTCATTGAATGGGACCACCGAGAGCATGCTTTTTAATGCATCCAAAACATACATTTTAGACTCAGGGAGATCGCTGGTCAGCAAAGCAGTAAGCTGACTGATTGTAGCAGTATCTGATTTATGAATCAAATGATTCAATGTCTTGGCAGCAATTTCCTTACCATTGGCACTACCATTCTTTAGTAGCCATAGCAGAGCAGGGACAGCATCAGCACTTTCAACACAAGCACGTATATCTTCGCTGTGATTGCACAAGTTCCTAAGGATGGTTGCAGAGTCTTCCCTGGCTTTGGCAGACCCTGTCTCTAAAATTTGAACAAGTGGAGGTATACCTCCAGCAGCAGTAATGGCCCACTTGCTTTCATCATTTTCGTTAGACAAAAGGCAAAGAAGTGCAACCGCGCATTCTTGCTGCTGTTCAGATGAAAGACCCAGGAGAGAGATCAACAACTGGATCCCTTCACGGCCCTGTAGTGCTTGCCACAGGCTACCTTCATGGTTACACAGCATGAGAAGAGCCTTTACAAGCTCATCTTGAACCTCATTAGCCGCCATTGTAATTAGACCAACAAGCAAACGTTTTGCATCCGAGTTGGAAAGTTTAACAGAGAGTATGGAATTCCCATACAAACTTGCAAGTGCTTCAATGGTACGTTCTTGGACAAGGAATGGTAGACGAGGCTTGAACTGTTTCAACAGAGTCTGCTCAATGACCAACGGATCCGATGCCCTGGTAGTTTCTGCTTTGCCATCATATATCATCAGTGCTGAAGCCAAAGCCCCAAGAGTGTCTGCAGTCTGAGCAGGTGAGGAGCAGGATTCAAGACTCTGACCAAGGCTCGATATGACATATGACAAACCACCGGAAATATTGGCAAGGGCACACATTGCATTTTCTTGTAATGCTTGCGCATATTCACCTTGCATGAATTCTTTCGACGGAGCTATTGTTGCATTTATCAAAACAGGAATACCATTCGAATTAGCTATTTCTCGCTTTGCTTCCTTAGATTGAGCAGAAAGCGACTTGAGAGCAGCTGCAGCCTCTGCCCTCACCGAGGCTTCATTTCCTGATCCTAATAACTTCAGAAGCTGTTTTGTAATGTCCGCAGTCAACACACTGGAGCAAACAGAGGCATCCTCCATCATCATACAAGCAAGAAGGAAGCAGACATTAGAAACTGTACTTGACACCCCGCTTGTAAGCAACTTCACAAGTACATCCACTCCCCCAGCTCGAATTGTCTCAGACCAAAATCCTTCTGTGGTGCTAGAAAGGTTCTTAAGGGCACCAGTTAACAAACCATCAACCTCTCCTTTCTTATTTCCACTACGCAATTGGTCCCACAGAACAGGTACAACTCCCTCAGTGGAAAATATCTTTGATCCAACATGGTCTTTCACCCCACCTTCAGAAACAGCATAGATCGTCTTCGCTGCAGCGATCTGCCCTTCAACTGAACTGGACTTGAGAAGACCAAGCAATGGGGGAATGCATCCTCCAAGTAACACCTTAACTCTAAGTTCATTCTCCTTGCAGAGTGAGCCCAAGACGGTAGCAGCTTGTATCTTCACTCCAAGTGATCCTGATCGGAGAAGAGAGACAAGCACGGGCACAGCTTGGGAGTGCGATCCGACAGCGCTGAATGCATTTTCACGCATCTCTATAAGGTCCAGTAACTGTTTCAGGCAGTATTCTCTTTCTTGTGCAGATGATGAACCTTGCCGCAACTGCTCAATACATTGGGCAACACTTGCTAATGTCCCATCTGGATCTTCCATGCTGGTTGTACGATCCCTGCAGGTGATGAGGAAATGTTAGATACTAAGTTGCTAATAGGTGTGCCTTTATGCTTAAAAGATCTCACTTGATAGGAAACAAATTTGAGATAATATTGATTTTCAAATGCGCTGTGATAAGACCTCAATTTTATCACAGTGATTGGCTACCAAATACATATTTGCATTACCTCAAACTCATCTTTGTGCTTGAATGTGGAGTTGGGGGCTCTGAATCTGGAATCTTGATATCCCCATTTCTCTCCTGCAATCATGAAAGTAAGTTAAAATAGCATAAATTGCAAGACATTTGCTCCTATGCAATGGAAAACGTTATGAAGAAAAGGAAAAAAACAAGCTTTCCGATAAACCAACTAGTTACCGTCTCATTTGGGGCAAGGCCATTTCCGTTAGTAGAAGCGAATCTCCATCCGAGTGCACTTGTCATCTTTATTTATATTTCACTTCAAGATTCTCAAATCAAAGTAGATCTAGAGACCTTGCCCCTATCCAGATCTACCCAGACAAGATCGTCAGAACATCAACGCCCCTGGAAAGAACAAAAGATCAGACTAGAACAACGCATCACTCAAATTAAACGATACAAAGAAAAGTAGGAACAGCTAAATGCAATTATCACCAATGATGACTACAATATCAGTAGACTACTCTATCTAACTGAGATTAAGCAACTGAAAAAATCTCGAATTCAAATCGTTATGCTTTAAAACCCCTTACTTTCCAGATTCGAACTAAGCTAAATCAGGAAACTTTACTTATAGAAATTCGAATGAAAGTAGGATTCAGATCGGGGTGGAATCTAATTCGATGATCGGAGATCAGTCTCGGATCTCTCACTGAAATCAAACAAAATGAGATCCGATACCAAAGCATGCGAATAAACAGAGATAGATCGATCCATACACGGAGGAATTGAACTGACCTTAGATGGGAAATGTGAGAAGAGGGAGGAGAAGAAGCACAATCAGTTCTGCATTTGTCTGTTTCGTAGAAGAGAAGCGAAGAAGACGATAGATTTCTCAATTTGACTCAAAAAAAAAGTATAAAGCGGAGAAGAAGAGAGAGAGAAGAAGAGAGAGCTGTGTGTGGGCTGTTGAGAGTGTGTTGTCAGATTGGAGCCGGCTTTGTCCACCGACACAGAGACTGGATCAGCTTAACGGCTCGGCTTAAGCTACCGAGTCGATTCATCTGAACGATTCGTTTACAGCAAGTGAAACTGATTAAAATAATATTTTTTATCATAAATAAATGAGGTAATTGACTTCAGTTAGAAAACTTTTGGTTCACGCAAACAATATTTACAAAAATTTCGGTCGTTAAACAAAAATAGAAACTTTTTAAATTAAGTTCAGCCAATTTTTTACATCTCACAGAAAGAAAGAAAAAAAAATCGGTGTCAGAATTACTCCCTTCTGAAGTAATTCTATTTCCACTTGATCATTTAAAAATAAGAGCATTTGCCGTTAAAAGGATAAGTGTTACAATCTCTGAGTTTAATAGATTATGTTTGAAAGTACAAGATCAGCTACATCCACAACCTTAGAAATATGATTTTTTTTTTTTTTGAGTAACAAATATGATTTTTCGGTTAATAAGAAAAAGAAAAGAGTAAGATTTGCAGTAGTTGTTACACATGTTGATTTGTTACCAAACTCGATTAATTATTCCAGTAAGATGGTGATAGTGAAGGTATCCACAGCCAAATCGAATTATAAAATTCTTAGAAAACAATTGTCAACATTACAATTAAAATAATAAAAAAATCTTCCCGTGGATAAAACTATAAGTGTAACTCTTTTTTTATATATGGCTTCCTTCACATTCCATACATATTATTTCATTGAAATATTATTTCTATCTTCTCCAGAAAAAAATGACAGCATGTTTTTTTGTCCGAAGTGAGAGAAGTCGATCGGGGAGAACCAAAATAAGAAGACATGGTAACGTGAGAGAGCAGAAGCACATGGCCTCATGCCTAATGGGAATCATTTGAAGATTCAAATGTTTTAAGTATTTTTCTTTTTCCTGGACGCATGTTTTGTTTCTATCGACAACTATTATGCCCATGAAAGCATATGATATGCACAATTATGATTAGCATATGTGACATGTGCTCTTTCGTCTTCTCCCATTATTCTCCGTGCCACATTTGTCATACACGTCGTGAAGATTATGATCCCAAGAGCATAAACAGAGACTTGCCAAAATCATATCTTCTTTGGTCCTTCTGATGAAAAACTTCATTACCTCAACCTTCTTGAAGTCTATAAATTACATGGGAAACATAAATCTTGGAACCCTATAAAATCCTTCACTTTGCACTTTAAATTACTTATATATATATATAAATCCTATGAATTTCATTGAGTCTTGCTAACCAAGGTTCCACATAAGCCAAACCGCGTCTTAATTTGTCCCTAACCGAACCAATGTTCAATTCGCTGTAACATTCAGCTAACTAAACTATTAGGACACTAAATCATTCTAGTTGTTTTTTATAATCAATTCAGCAACCTTAAAATTTTAATTGGTTTGGACCCTGAATGGAAGAATTAGGAAACTCTAAGAATTAGTTAACTCTTTAGAGTTTGAGTTATGAACAGATGAGAGATTGAAAATGTATGAGAACGCCGTGGAAGCAATTGGGATGAAGAGTTAAGGAGAAAGAGGAAGAATTTAGCATCTGTGATTTGAAAATTTATTCTTCTGTGGACGCACACTAAATTCGGAAAAGTTTGAGTCTCGCCAGGATTTTAATGAATTTTACAAAAAAATAAAAATAAAAATGAATTAGAGTGTAACGGCTAATCTTCTATGTAAATAAGCTCTCAGCGACTAGTTGTTAATTGTAGTTATGGTCACTTGGTATGGTTTAATAATCCATTATATAAACGGGAACTTGAAAATGCGGAAGAAGAAGGGAATTGGAAAATATTTTGGGTTACTTTTACAAAATTTTCTTTTATTTAGAATAATGAAAAATCCCCATCGACCAAAGTTTTGCATTCTCTTGAAAACATTTTTTTTATTGCTTAATCCTTGTTGTCAAGTTGTCAAGTTACAAATTGTAAATGGTTTGTTATTTATTAAAATCGTGATTTTTGTTATGTTTTTTTTTTTGACCGATGTACATGTTATTAAAGCCCATATTATGGCGTTATTCTATTATGATTCATTAGTAATTTTTCATATCGGCCAATATGTATCTGACAAACTGTTCAAGAAACACTAGACACTAAGCAAATGGCGTCCAGTAAAAGTTTTATTGAAATATAACTGTTAACCACAAAACTTTTGCCAACGAAGTCTAAAAAATGGAAAACCGAATTGTTAATCCTTTTCTTCGTACTCGTTTTTTAAGAAAGCCCACAATTTGGTAAATTATTTTTCCAAAACCCAAAACCGAATATTTCAAAAATAGATTGTCAATAGAGAAATATTTTACATTTTGATTTGAAATCTGCGGAAAATACAATGTTTTTAATACAATTTGCCAACAATAACATTCAACAAAGTAACACAATTAGCACAACTTAAAACCTAGACACATAGGATGACCACTTATATCACATCACACACAAAAGACACAAACAAAGTTCTAACTTATAAAACAGAAGACAAATCTCACGCTTCATTCTTGCCTTCCTACTTGTTCATAAGTTGACGACGGAGAAGACTTGACCGGAAATATCCTGTTACCACTCTTTCCAGCGGCCGCAGAAGAAACTCCGTCTGCGCCGCCATCTCTCTCCTTCTCCAATCTCTTCTTCATCATCTTCTCCTTTGCCTTCTTCTGCATGACTTCTAGTTGTGCGTAATTTGCTCCAATCGAAGACATTTTTGTGTTTGAATTTCAATTATGTTAATTAATTTGATTATTATTATGAAGTGTGGTGAAAAGAACAAGTGAAGGATGAGTTTGATAATGATGAAGAGAAGAGTCGTAATTTATAGAGAAACGACTCATGCTTTATGACCGTTTTGTTATAATTCCATTTCTCATCATTATGCTTCTCCATGCCCATTCTCTTTTTCCTTTACTTTATTTTCCATTCTTTAATTGATTAATTCTTTGACTTAGACTAATGCTTCTGAAACAATATTCTTGAATTGGTATATTTATATATTTTTAAAAAATTGAAGAAATTGACGAAAAAAGAAATAATAAATTTGCATGTTAACAAAAGGCTTATATTTATTTTATTTTAAAGGCTTCTTAATTAGTATTTTTAGACGTTATGACCCAAAGCTAATATATTTTTTTGTTGCTAAAAGGTTCCAAAAAACTATTTGTTTTATGCGATTTAAACCTTAATTACAAAAATAAAATCAGGAACACGGTAGCGACAATAATCAAACTATTAAGCTACTAGTTGGTTTACTTTTTGTGTTCTTCTAAAATCCATGTAGAAATCCATGTATAATTAGTCGTTTTTGATAATGTATTTATTCGTGAGTGAGGTTAAACAATGCATCGAGTTTAAAAATGGCATTTGTTGATTTGCGTAACTAATAAATTTAACTATAGTTAAAATATAATGAAAATAATCACATTAATCAAAGATCGAAATAGAAGGGAGGCGTTATCTAAGTATGGTGGACTTCGCTTTAAGTTTTAGGCTTTTAGCTAGCATGCTAATTGCCAAAAATTCGTCATTTTTAGTTTTAAAAATCCCCGATTATTGGATGTTGGAGTCCGACTAATCCGAACTATATACAGGATTCGTATGTGCCAAACGTTATCATATATTACGATTTGGAATCATATATATTATTACTAGCTGGTTGTTTATGCATATCGATATAATCTCTAATCTACTAGTGCTTTTCTCGTTTGGAATCACGTCACTAGCTAGTCTTTTTAACCTTATACTAATTTGCAAGTTTCAATATATATTACAGAGATTTATTTCAAAACTACAATTTTAAATATTTCAAAATTACACTTATAAAGTGTCCATTTTCAACACTTACAATCAAGTATCTGGTTCAACGAGACAACCACCATATATGTACTTGCTTTAATTATATTATTTGGCAAATGACTATATATATTAAAACATTATTAATTTAATCAAAGCACAAATGACAGAAACAAAAAGGTGTAAGCTATATACAACATTATAAAAAATTAGAGAAGGGGAATAGGAGTTGGATAAGGACTTACCGGCCACTAATCTCCCACCAAATCATATAATAATATATATTTTGACTTTTTAGTTTCATTACAAGTATATCAATATATAATGACTATTTCTGTTTATATGTACACGGACATATTAACTAATGTTAGAAAATTCCACAAAACGGTTATGACAGAATTATGGTAATAAAACTATGAAGGTTTTATTTATACACGTGTATTTAACCTTTCTAAATTAGCTTATACATACATAAATATGTGAATTTAAACACACACACACACATATATTTCCAAACAAAAAACATACACATATACAGTATATAACATGACTATATGATATATGGTGACAAACTGACCTTGATAATCTATTTAAGTCTATATTGGTGCTAAATGGTGCTGTGATACATAGTCTTCAACGAAATGTTATGATGGCTGGACTTAAATTATAAATTGGTGCTTGTGTGGTTTCAAATTTTCGTTGGTTACTTGGTTAGTTTATATAAATGTTATAATCTATCTTTATATAAAACTATAAATTGGTGCTTGTGTGGTTTCAAATTTTCGTTGGTTACTTGGTTAGTTTATATAAATGTTATAATCTATCTTTATGTTAACTTGTAAAGAATTAAAGGCGAGTGCTTTGAATTTATTAACTTGGTGCCTTTCATTAAGTTTCGTTAATTTAATGCTTATCCTTAAGAACATAATTAATTCGTCCATGCTTTATGAAACAACATCGTTTGCGCGATGCAATTTATTCCTTCTCAAAAAACAAGAAATGCATCTTATACAAACAATACTCTGTAAAACACTTTAACAGATTAGAATCGTCTCTGAATATATATGCGTTTGAGTTACGGCGGTTATATGTTTATGATTGTTTAATAAGTATTTAACTAATCTACAATTAACTTTTAGAAGTTTGTTTCCTCGAAGAGTAGCTCTTACTAACAAAGAGTTTGGATCCAATAAAAAGAAAGAAGGGGACAACTTGTCCCTAGTTGACCCTAAAAGCCACATAAAACGAAACAACCAGACGCTTCTATTTGATTGCGGAGAATATTAAATTTGCAAAATCATTTGAAGTTTTTTAAACCAAATTAACGAGAAACCGAATGATTTATGTTAGGTGTAAAAATAAATTAAACATTGGAAATCACTCACAATACGAAAACCGGATTCTATTGCTATGTTAGTTTTCACAATTATGCAAACCATTCAAATTTATGAAATCATTGTGGATGAATATTCAAATTTACTAATGGTTGATTGTGGATGAATATTAATTTTGCAAAATCATTTGAAGGTTTTTTTAAAACCAAATTAATGAGAACCCAAATGATTTACGTTAACGAGAAACCGAATGATTTACGTTAGATGTGAAAACAAATTAAATTTTGGAAATCACTCACAATACGAAGACCGGATTCCATTGCTAGGTTAATTTTTACAGTTATGTAAATCATTAGAGTTTTTTTAATTAATATGAAAAAATAAAACATAGTGGTTGATTGTGGATGAATATTAAATTTGCAAAATCATTTGAAGTTTAAAAAAAAAATCAAATTAACGAGAAACCAAATGATTTACGTTAGAAGTGAAAACGAATTAAATTTTTGAAATCACTAACAATACAAAGACCAGATTGCTATGTTAGTTTTCACAATTATGTAAATCATTCGAGTTTCTTTAATTAATATGAAAAATTAAAACATAGTGGTTGATTGTGGATGGATATTAAATTTGCAAAATCATTTGAAGAATCAAATTAACGAGAAACCAAATGATTTACGTTAGATGTGAAAACGAATTAAACTTTGGAAATCACTCACAATACTAAGACCGGATTCCATTGCTAGGTTAGTTTTCACAATTATGTAAATCATTCGAGTTTCTTTAATTAATATGAAAAAAATAAAACATAATGGTTGATTGGTTGATTGTGGATGAATATTAAATTTGCAAAATCATTTGAAGTTTAAAATAAAATAAAATCAAATTAACGAGAAACCAAATGATTTTACGTTAAATGTGAAAACGAATTAAACTTTGGAAATCACTCACAATACTAAGACCGGATTCCATTGCTAGGTTAGTTTTCACAATTATGTAAATCATTCGAGTTTCTTTAATTAATATGAAAAAATAAAACATAGTGGTTGATTGGTTGATTGTGGATGGATATTAAATTTGCAAAATCATTTGAAGAATCAAATTAACGAGAAACCAAATGATTTACGTTAGATGTGAAAACGAATTAAACTTTGGAAATCACTCACAATACTAAGACCGGATTCCATTGCTAGGTTAGTTTTCACAATTATGTAAATCATTCGAGTTTCTTTAATTAATATGAAAAAAATAAAACATAATGGTTGATTGGTTGATTGTGGATGAATATTAAATTTGCAAAATCATTTGAAGTTTAAAATAAAATAAAATCAAATTAACGAGAAACCAAATGATTTTACGTTAAATGTGAAAACGAATTAAACTTTGGAAATCACTCACAATACTAAGACCGGATTCCATTGCTAGGTTAGTTTTCACAATTATGTAAATCATTCGAGTTTCTTTAATTAATATGAAAAAAATAAAACATAATGGTTGATTGGTTGATTGTGGATGGATATTAAATTTGCAAAATCATTTGAAGAATCAAATTAACGAGAAACCAAATGATTTACGTTAGATGTGAAAACAAATTAAACTTTGGAAATCACTCACAATACTAAGACCGGATTGCTAGGTTAGTTTTCACAATTATGTAAATCATTCGAGTTTCTTTAATTAATATGAAAAAATAAAACATAGTGGTTGATTGGTTGATTGTAGATATTAAATTTGCAAAATCATTTGAAGTTTAAAAAAAAAAAAAAAATTAACGAGAAACCAAATGATTTACGTTAAATGTGAAAACGAATTAAACTTTGGAAATCACTCACAATACTAAGACCGGATTCCATTGCTAGGTTAGTTTTCACAATTATGTAAATCATTCAAGTTTCTTTAATTAATAGGAAAAAAATAAAACATAGTGGTTGATTGGTTGATTGTGGATGGATATTAAATTTGCAAAATCATTTGAAGTTTAAAAAAAAAAAATCAAATTAACGAGAAACCAAATGATTTACGTTAAATGTGAAAACGAATTAAACTTTGGAAATCACTCACAATACTAAGACCGGATTCCATTGCTAGGTTAGTTTTCACAATTATGTAAATCATTCGAGTTTCTTTAATTAATATGAAAAAATAAAACATAGTGGTTGATTGGTTGATTGTGGATGGATATTAAATTTGCAAAATCATTTGAAGTTTAAAAAAAATAAAAATCAAATTAACGAGAAACCAAATGATTTACGTTAAATGTGAAAATGAATTAAACTTTGGAAATCACTCACAATACTAAGACCGGATTCCATTGCTAGGTTAGTTTTCACAATTATGCAAATCATTCGAGTTTCTTTAATTAATATGAAAAAATAAAACATAGTGGTTGATTGGTTGATTGTGGATGGATATTAAATTTGCAAAATCATTTGAAGTTTAAAAAAAAAATAAAATCAAATTAATGAGAAACCAAATGATTTACGTTAAATGTGAAAACGAATTAAACTTTGGAAATCACTCACAATACTAAGACTGGATTCCATTGCTAGGTTAGTTTTCACAATTATGTAAATCATTCGAGTTTCTTTAATTAATATTGAAAAATAAAACATAGTGGTTGATTGGTTGATTGTGAATGGATATTAAATTTGCAAAATCATTTGAAGTTTTTTATTTATTTATCAAATTAACGAAAAATCGAATGATTTATGTTAGGTGTGAAAACGAATTAAACTTTGGAAATCACTCACTACGAAGACTGGATTCCATTGCTAAGTTAGTTTTCACAATTATATAAATTATTCGAGTTTCTTTAATATTAATATGGGAAATTAAAATTAAGTGGTTGATTGTAGATGAATATTAAATTTACAAAATCATTTGAAGTAAACTAAATTAACGAGAAACCGAATGATTTATGTTAGGTGTGAAAACGAATTAAACTTTGGAAATCACTCACAACACGAAGACTGGGTTCCATTGCTAAGTTAGTTTGCACAATTATGTAAATCATTGGAGTTTCTTTAGTTAATATAGTATACTAAATAATTTTGATAGGTTAAGATTGTGAATGCATATTTAATTTCAAACCACTATCCCTAACTAAGACCGACATTAATATTCAGATTTGTGCTTGTAAGATTTTGTGGAGGAGAAAAAGAAAAATAACCTTATAAAACGAGACTTGCAAGTACTAACATGACCTCTTTCACCCCATCAAGCTTCTTTAAGGTACTGCAAAATAATATAGAAAAAGACTCGTTAAAACTAAGATAATTAAGATCCAGAGTGATTTGGCTCGAGTAAAAAGAATCTTCCACCAAGAGCATTTTAAACCAAACCAAGCAATACTTGAATCGAGCAATAAGAGACAAATCGGCCAAAGAAGAGACTCTGTGCGCTTACCTTCAAGGGCTTTGAATAACTAAACTTACCCCAAGCAACAGTGCATTCCTCGCTGGTGGCACTGGCCTGATTAGCTTGACATTCGATGCCTACAATCAGGAAAACGCAAACAAGGAAGCAAGCATAAAGATCCATCCACCAAGTTAGAGATCAAAACAACAGATTATCAAGTATATCTCAAGCTTACAAAGATCCATGATGTGGTTCCTGCAGATTGCGCAATTATCAACAACGATATCTGCAATTAAACAAGAGCGAAATCAGCAAAGCCCTAACACAGAGAGAAGAAGCGAAGAAGAGAAGCGCGATGTATGAAAGAAGATCGGCATAAAAATTAGGGTTTCTTCGTCATACCCCAGGCCCAGAGCGCGACGGCGCTCCATTTTTTCACCTCAAACCTCTTTGGCTTCTTCGAGGAGGATGAAGCAGCGGCGTTGTTTGAGGATTCACCTGCGGGAACCATAGTCACGTCGGAGTCGAGAGTTGCCATTGATCTCTGATCGGATTGAGATTAGATACAAACTCGAAACCCTAGAAAGCGGGAGGATTCTGAATAGTTGAGGTCGCTCGATTTTGGAGATCACGAAGAAGAAAAAAGCAGAAGTCTCGAGCAAGGAGGGGGAGAGAGAGAGAGATAGAGAGAGAGAGGGATTGTCTCAAGCGGAGGTTTTACCTTCATTTCCGGCGAAAGAGGTCCGTTAACGATAGTGATCGCCGTTTCGTAATATCCGGAATCCAGCAGAATTTCGGTGGAGACAGAATTGAGAAAGATGTAATGAGATATTCCGATGGAAATGACGACGACGATGATGTTTATTCAGCCTGGTATTGATTCGTTTATTATTCGTGGGAAAAGAAGAGAAACTCAAAGCAGAAGAGAAGCAAGAGACGTAATCATTTTCTATTTGAGGAAATGGTGTAAGAGAGAGAGAGGTTTGGTTTTTCGAATTTTCATTTGGAGCCGTTACGCATTTTTTTCTTTAACGGCTATAAACAACTTTTCCTAAAGATAATGAAAAACTATAGATTAATAGATACCTACAGATGGAAGACATTACAGCACGAGGAAGTGAATAGGGATTGTACTATTTTAGTATAGATAGAATGTTTTTATATTAAAAAAAAGAACGTTAGAAAACAAACATTTCAACAGTTTGTGCCGCTTTGGGTTCAAATTCGTCATTTACCGATCAACAATTATCGTACTCAGACGATTTTGGATATTGGTGAGACGTTAGGAGTAGTAACTGAAATTGCGTTCGATGATACTAAGTCTCAGAGCCAGCCCTACGTCAGAGTTAAAATTCTGTTTAATGTGGCTCACCCTATGCGTAAATCTAAGGTGATTGAGCTTCCATCGGGGGAGGAAGTGTTGGTGGAGTTTTTCTTCGAGCAA
Source organism: Erythrophleum ivorense (assembly GCA_026724425.1). Classification (NCBI taxonomy): domain Eukaryota; kingdom Viridiplantae; phylum Streptophyta; class Magnoliopsida; order Fabales; family Fabaceae; genus Erythrophleum; species Erythrophleum ivorense. The sequence goes on from JAIUCV010000283.1 coordinate 535,273, forward strand.
ATTCAGATGAGGTGCCACCACTGTCAAAGACTTAATCATGCCAGAGAGGTCTGTCCTCTCCTTGTGAAAGTCCGACAAGATAAGGCAGCGGCTTGGAAAGCGAGAGTTCAGCCTGAATTTTCTGAAGAGAAGCTGATTTTGAAGAAATCTGATCCTTTATTTGGGGTACTAAAGGAAGAGCAAGTGGGAGTGAATCCTCTAACTGGTAGAGTTAAAATAAATCCTGATGTGCTTGAACAGATGAGGAATTATTTAGTGGCTGCGAATGGAGATGACATTGAAGTCAAAAAAGAAAGAATCAAATCAACCATAGCGAAAGTGGAATTGGATCCAGAAGCGCAGAAGACCGTGCTAAGGTTGGAAGCAAGGCCTTTAGTTACGACGGATGTGGATAAAGGCAAAGGCAGAGTCTTCGATTTTGAAACTGCATTTCAAGCCGATGTTGGTTTTACGGGAGAAAAATTTCTCTCTGGATCTCTAAAGGAAGGTAACTTGATGATGAACAGGTTAGGCCAAGATGATTTGAGGTCTAAACTTGAAATAGCAAGGGAGATGAAAAAGGGTTCTCCTTCGAGAGCTGGCTTTACGGAATATGGTACTAGTTTCTCTGAGGCTGGACCATCCGGGGCATGTGCGATCAAAGGAAAATCAAGAAAGAGGCAGGTCAAGCGTTTAAGGAAAATCAATCAGCTGAAGGAGGGATTTGTTAGCCCATCAGCAGAGTTTAAAAGACATGGAAAAGGAGTCGTTGCTCCAAAGAGGAAGATGGGTATGCAAGCGGAATCAAGGACTATTGTTCAGAGAAGGAAAAATCAAAAGGTGATCCCACGTGAGGGATCGCCCGATATCTAATGAGCATATTTGCTTGGAATTGCCAGGGAGTGGGGCGGCCTCAAGATCTGGTGATTCCGCGCCTCAAGGAACTGCGTAAAAAGCATTTCCCGGAGGTGATGTTCCTGATGGAGACAATGAACGGTAGAGATATTTTGGTTGACTTGCAAGAATGGTTGGGTTACAAAAGAGTGTACACAGTGGAGCCAGTTGGAATTTGTGGTGGTTTGGCTCTTTTTTGTAAGTCTGGTGTGAATATTGAGCTGTTGGAAGCTAATAAAAATCTTTTGGATCTTCATGTTCAGTTTGGTGATCTTTCGTTTTATATATCTTGTGTTTATGGAGCTCCTGACAAGAGGAATAGAGTGGCTTTTTGGGAGCATCTAAGTCGTGTGGGTGTTTCAAGAAAAAAGAGTTGGTGTATGATAGGGGACTTCAACGAAATTACTCATAACGGCGAAAAAGTGGGTGGTCCGAGAAGAAGTTTTCAATCTTTTCAACCGTTTGTGAATATGTTAGCGGGGTGTGGAATGAATGAATTATCAAGCACATGCAATGGGTTTACTTGGGGAGGTAGGAGAGGCAAGTTATGGATTCAGAGCAGATTGGATAGGTGTTTTGGAAACAAAGAGTGGCTTTCTATGTTCCCGTTAGCCAGTCAATCCTTTTTGGATAAAAGAGGCTCAGATCATCGTCCGGTCCTAGTGTATCTGAATGCATCTCAAGCCTCATTTAGAGGACAATTCAGATTTGATAAGCGTCTTCTGTTTGAGCCTTTGGTGAAGGAGGAAATTGCAAAGTCGTGGAACCTGCGATCCCAGGGACAACAAATCTCAGTATGTCAAAGAATAAACGGGTGTAGAAGGTCTATAAGCAGATGGAAGAAGAAAAAGAATATGAATGCTTTCGATCGCATTCATCAGCTGGAACAGACTTTGGAACAAGAGCACTCAGCAAACTATCCGTGTACGCAACGACTCAGGTACCTGAAAAGGCAATTAGTTAATGCGTACAAAGAAGATGAGTTTTTTTGGAGGCAAAAAAGTAGACAAAAGTGGCTAAGAGAAGGAGATCGGAACTCCAAGTTTTTTCATGCTTCAGTCAAGTGTGAGAGAAACCATAGAAGATTGGAAGAGCTCTTGGATGAAAATGGGATAGTTCATAAATCAGAGGAATCCAAAGGAGCTGTAGCGGAGGCTTATTTCAATATTCTGTTCAAGTCGTCGGGTCCAACGGATTTTGTAGAGTGGTTTGCAGATTTCAGTCCAAGAGTTACGACTGAGATGAATGAAGAGCTGATAGGTCTGATATCTGATGTGGAGGTCAAAGAAGCTGTGTTCTCCATTGATTCTTCAAGTGCCCCGGGACCAGACGGAATGACGGGTTGTTTTTTCCAGCATTATTGGAACATCATTGGGAAACAGGTAACTCAGGAAGTAAAAGATTTCTTTTATTCCAGAATTTTTCCGGGAGAATGGAATTACACTTATTTAAGCCTGATTCCTAAGGTTCCAAATGCGTCTAAGATGACAGACTTAAGGCCGATTAGTCTCTGCTCTGTTCTTTACAAGATCATCTCCAAGATCTTGGTTAAAAGAATGCAACCCATTCTTAACAAGCTGGTTTCAGTGAATCAATCTGCTTTTGTGTCTGAAAGGTTGATTTCTGATAATATCATCATTGCGCATGAGCTGGTTCACGGTCTGAGAACCCACCCGACCATATCAGCCGAGTTTATGGCTTTAAAATCCGACATGTCCAAGGCTTATGATCGGGTAGAATGGAGCTATGTTAGAGCTCTCCTACAAGCTTTGGGTTTTGATCAAGTCTGGGTCGAATGGGTCATGTTTTGCGTTTCGTCAGTTTCTTATTCGGTGCTCATTAATGATCATCCGTATGGAACTATCAAGCCTCAGAGAGGTTTAAGACAAGGAGACCCGCTCTCTCCCTTTCTTTTTGTGTTATGTACTGAAGGTCTTACTCATTTGCTTAACAGAGCCGAAAGACTTGGGCTGGTTAACGGAATCAAGTTTAATGAGGAGGGACCGGCTATTCATCATCTCCTGTTTGCCGACGACAGCCTGTTTTTGTGCCAAGCGAATGATCTTCAGGCTCATGCTCTAAACGGAATCTTAAAGATTTATGGGGAAGTAACAGGGCAGATGATCAATTTGAGCAAATCTTCTATTACTTTTGGAGCAAAGGTTGGAGCAGATCAAAAGAAAAGTATTCAATCCAAGTTGGGGATTGTAAACGAAGGTGGAGCTGGTACTTACCTAGGATTACCAGAATGCTTCAGTGGTTCAAAAATTAAGCTTCTGGATTACTTGAGAGAAAAAGTCCAGAAACGCGTTTCAGGTTGGTTTACCAAAACCCTTTCCCCTGGTGGAAAAGAAGTGCTTCTTAAATCGGTGTTATCTGCAATGCCTGTTTATGCAATGTCGTGTTTCAAGCTTCCGAAGGGTATTTGTAAGAAACTGAGAAGTGCAATGGCTGAGTTTTGGTGGAGCTCAGTGGAAAACAAGAAAAAGATTCACTGGATCAGTTGGGAAAAGATGTGCCTGCCAAAACATTTAGGAGGAATGGGTTTTAGGGATATTGTTGACTTCAATCAAGCCCTCCTAGCTAAACAAGCATGGAGAATCTTACAAGAACCTGAAAGTCTGATGGCTAGACTCCTTAAAAGTCGGTACTTCCCTGATAATCATTTCTTGGAGGCTCACGTTGGGTTACGACCTTCTTTTGCTTGGAAGAGCGTGGTGTGGGGAAGGGAACTACTGGTACAAGGTTTAAGAAAGAGAGTAGGGAATGGAAGATCGGTGAAGGTTTGGATTGATCCTTGGCTTTTCGATGGAGAAGTTTTGAGACCTCCGTGGCGCCTAAATGCTATCTTTGATGTCAATCTTCTTGCAAAGGACCTTATAGACTTCGACGCCAAAAAATGGAATGTTCAAAAAATTAGGGAGGTTTTTGTCCCGGAGGATATCAATGCAATTCTTCAATCTCAGCCAGTAACGAGTATTGAAGATTACTGGAGCTGGATGCATAATCGGAGTGGAGACTATTCGGTAAAGTCCGGTTTTTGGTTGGCCTCTAGGGTGAACAATGCAGATTTGTTCAGAGTAGCGGCTTTGAACCCATCCTTGAATGAACTTAAGGTGCAAAGCTGGGCTCTGCATACTGAGCAAAAGATCAAGATCTTTTTTTGGAAGGTTCTAGGTGGAGCGATTGCGGTGGAAGAAAGGCTGCAAGAACGTGGGATAAAGGTTCAGAATGTTTGTCAAGCTTGCGGTATTGACGGAGAGTCCATTAACCACGTCCTCTTTCTTTGTACAAGAGCGAGACAATTATGGGCTATGAGTAATGTTCCATCACCTGTTTTGGGGTTTGGAGATTCGATCTATGCTAATGTCTTCTATCTCTTAAGGCAAGGCAAAAATAAAGATGTACCAGAAGCAATTAGAAGACGTATCCCATGGATCATTTGGTTCATATGGATAAATAGGAACACTCTTTTATTTGATCAACAGAGCTTCAATGCCTTCGAATCAATGGAGAAGATAATAAATGAGGTGGATTTCTGGTTTATATCCCAAGAGATAGATAAGGATTGGGAAGCGCGATTACTGTCGGTGCAAGAGCGAAAGGTTATCCGTTGGAGACCCCCACCGAAGCCGTGGCTCAAGTGCAATATCAGTTGTGTGTGGGACAGAGGAAAAAGTATAGGAGGAATGGCTTGGATCTTAAGAGATGACAATGGAAAGGTGCTTTTACATAGCAGACGTTCTATTGTTTTGATCAAAAGTAGTCTTGAGTGTAGCTTTCGAGGAACGACATGGGCCCTAGAAAGTTTAGTAAGCCATGGAGTTAAGAGAGTTATAGTGGCAGTAGAAGATTCGGTGGTGCTTGGTGTTTTGGAAAGACCAAAGGCGTGGTTTTCTTTCAGGTATCAATCGGAACTTCTCTCTTCGGTTATTGCCAATTTTTGGAGCTGGAAAGTGGAGCTGGAACCAAGGTGTGCTAATAGAGGGGCTTTTCTCATTGCTCATAGTGTTTTAAGGGGTAATCGCTTTCATTCTTATGTGGCAAGTGGACACCCTGGTTGGTTGAGTTACATCTTTGAGAGTGAGAATCGTTTTCCCTCTGTTTAAGCACGGGTTCGTGTTTTTTGGTTTTTGGCGGTTTGGTTTTTGTTGACCTATTTCCTTTGTATTTCTCCGTCTTGTTTGGAGTTTATAGAGAGGACGGGATCTTGATCCTGTCTAGGTTTTTAGCTGGTTACCCAAGTCCCCGTGTGTGGGAGCTTTGTTACGGTGTTTTCACCCTTCTCTCTATATTTTATCTGATGACAAAAAAAAAACAAACATTTCAACACAAAAGCTCAATATTCGTCAAGGAGAGAGAGAGATCTCTGACTCCAAAGTCGAAGTCTTTCTTTACAAAAATGAAGCATCTATAAGATTTTAACATTTCATCATAATCTTCAAACTCTTGACTTCTCTCTTCTCTCACACCACTTGGTCAGACATGAATTTCCCTGTGAGCAGTTGAAAAATCCTTCCATAGTTTCAATTTCAATCACAAGCCTTTTCATAGAAGGCCAAGCGTCTTCAGCTGCTGGACATGCTCAGACGGTAAAGCCGGTGGCGACCATTCAGATCCCGTCATTTCCTCATCCACATCCTCAACCACATACTCCTACAAAAACACCAAATCCAAAAATAGAACGATAAAACATGGATGATACAAAACCAAAACGTTAAAGAATTTGTAAAAGGTAAGTAAAAATCGCACCTTTGTTAGCATTCGTTTAGCGAGAATGTGGTAATGGCGTTGCCAAATGCGTTGACCAACCATGGTTGCAACCAATACACTGTAGAATATACCGATGACTGTAAACAGACCAAGAACTACTAACGCCATTATGAAGAGCAATGGCAATCCGGCTTCTCCTGCACCTCCAAGGCAACCACCGCATTCACTGACTGCACTCGCACATCCTTCAGTACACGCAGTGCAATCTGCCCACATACAAATAGTTCCAGGGAGATGGCAGTCTGTGCATACCCTGCATATCGATACAGAGGTTTAATAAGTCGACTCGAGGCAAAAGATTATCTATAAACTGATAAAGAAACAAAGAAAGTAGTGTGGTTTAAGAGAGGTTGTACCCAGGCTGACAGCAACAGAGACACAATTCACGGCAAGGCTGAGCTAAGTCATTGCGAACTCTTCGATCGTAGCAAGTTATGAAGCAACCAGAGAGACCAAGAAGAGCAAAGAATAATAAAGCTCCTGAAGAAGAAAAACAAACTTCCTCGTGTAAACGAAATGATACAAATATGAGGAGAGTTTAGATATTGTATAGTTTGGGATTCATACCACACATGTAATAAAACGTGACCTCACTGTCAAATCCCCAAATATGACGAAGCCATGATTGCTGGTAACTATCTATGAAATAGACCATGTAGGCCAATCCAGCAATTACCTGTGAGAAGATGGAGTCATATAGAAAACATGAATTAGATAAATTACCAAATGAAAGAGAGATTAATGTAAGAGAAGTAAGCACAGATGAGAACTGGATGATTACAAGCTGAACTGCAAGAAATATAGATAAAATGTCTCGAGTCACAAAGAAGCGAAACTTCAACGTCCGCCATTTCCTATCTCCAGCACCATGAACTCTCAGATAATATGGAGCCTTGCAAGTTGTGCAGTGTGCAAACGCAAAACCTTCCTGCAATCAAATAAGGTTATAGAATGTTAACATCTACTATTCCTTAGTTTATCACTGATACTATGTATGAAAGTCAGAAACTTTTACATCCAAAACCACACTTGTTTAGCCTTCTAATGGTTTCTTGTTCAACAGCACCAAGTTGAGCTCTAAAACGTGTAAAAAGTCTGTACCTTTATTGCTCTCCAATGATCCAAGCAATCACGATGTACATACTTTGATGTTCCTTTGCATTTGCATGGGGCTATGAAGTCCCTACCTGACATGCAAACAAAAATCAGGACCATGGATCAATAAATGAGCTTGAATTAACAAGTAAATCACAGCAAAACCTCTCTCTATGTCACGGTTCTAAAACCACTAGTCTCTTTACGAGAGTTTCTCACTAAAGACTAATCTAAATCACATCAGAACCATTTACGATCTACCAAAGAGTTTTTTTATTAAGGTTTAGTAGCCTCAGTAAACCTCAAGCATTCAAATGTTACAATCGATTTTCATCATCCGAATTCTTGACCTGAATCTTGACCAACAAACGATCACTAGCAAAAAGCAAGACAACCCATTTGGGGAGATGCGAATCTAAGGGGTTTATTAAAGAAATTACCATCAGTTTCAAGGCAGATTCGGCACTGAATTTGTTCACCATGACCTGCTTCGAGATCGATCTCGGACGGTTCCACCATCGGCGCCGGCGGAACCAACGGCGACAATTCCAGTTCGTCCGCCATCAAATCCCGAAATCTGGGTAAAACCCACGAATACCCAGAAAGATAGAAAATTGAGAGAGAGAGAGAGTTCGTCGAGCTCTGATCCGATTTCGTTAATCCTCCTTTTCGAGTTTTTTTTTAGTTAGGTGTTTGTTGCCGTTAAACAAGTAATTGTGCGAAGTGACCCGGCACCGGTTCTTCGCCGGCATAAAGTGGTACAATGACTTTTCTGCCCTTCTAGACCATGGAAATTCACGGACCACATTAATAACTCTTCTTAAATTAAAGATTATGGTAATTACGACTCAGGTTATTCTTCTTCAGACTGTATTTAATTTTAAAAAACTATTTCAATTTTGCAAAAAAAAAAGAATAAAATAAATGTCTGAGCCCGGGTTCGAACCGGGGACCTCTAGTGTGTGAGACTAGCGTGATAACCGACTACACCACCCAGACCTTTCTGTTAGATATTTTATATTATTTTTATATATATATTTTGAATACTTAGTCCTTTCTCGGCAAACCTATTTAGAGGAGTTTTCTCGTCTGTGGGTTTTTGTCGAGACTGCCGTCAACAATGGCGAAAGAGAGAGAGGATCTGAAGAAGGAGAAGAAGGAGAAAAAAGAGAAAAAGGAGAAGAAAGAGAGGAAGGAGAAGAAGCGACGCGAGGCTGAAGAACTGGCGGTGAGGGAGAAGAAAATCTCTAAGAAGCATAAATCCGAATCCAAAAAGGCCGAGAAATCTGAGAAAACGAAGAAGAAATCGAAAAAGTCCGAAATCGAAGAAGAGAAACCCCATAAGAAATCGAAGGAAAAGAAGAAGAAACACAAGACCTCAGACGAATCCGAAGAAGAGCCCCAGACCGAAATCGTCCGTTCCGATGATTCGAATCCCGTCACGGTCCCGATTGTCACTACCACCACCACCACCACCACCACCAACGAGTCAGATTCAGATTTCGAATTCGAGAAGGAAGACATCAAACATCTGCTTGAATCTTACTCCAAGGAAGAGCTTATAAACCTCATATACAAAACCGCCGAAAAAGGTTCTCGATTGATCTCCGCCGTGCTTGAATCGGCGGATCGCGATAGTGCTCAGCGCAACATATTCGTCCGTGGTCTCGGATGGGACACGACGCACGAGAGCCTCAAGGCGGCTTTTGAGGTCTATGGTGAGATTGACGAGTGCTCAGTGGTGATGGATAAAGACACGGGGAGAGCCAAAGGGTATGGGTTTGTCATGTTCAAGACGCGTAAAGGAGCTAGAAAGGCACTTAGAAACCCGGAGAAGAGGATGTTCAACCGCAATGTGAGCTGTAATCTAGCGGCGGCTAAGCCTTCTGGAGCTGGAAAGCCAAGGGAACCGGTTGAGTCTGTGAAGATTGAGCTAACTCAGCCGGCTAATCAGATTGAAATGGCCTTACCAGGGCTCGATTTGGCTCACGGACATGGGCTCGATAAGGGAATGCAGCAGCAGAATATGCCAATGTACGGTGGACCGAATATGCCCTTTTACGGACACTCTCAGCCTCCTCTTGGTTATAATCCCATGTATGGTGCGTTTATGGGTAATCAGATGGTTCCTGGTTTACCTAATTATCGTATGTTTGGGCCCGGGATGATGAACCAGGGGCCACCGAACCATATGGGCATGGCGGGGCAATTTGTTGGTGAAGGTAATGTTGTTGGTCCTGGTTTTGATGCTGGTTTTGATGGTGAACGTGCTTGGTATCTGAGATAAGAGTGACCGAGTGGTATGACCCTGTTCTTGGATATTTAAGTTGTCATCTTTGATTAGACTTTCAGCTTTAGGTTAGGCTAATGATTAATCTGGTATCTTGCAACGTTATATCTTGGAAATTGTTCGGATTTTTTTTTTTTTTTTTGATTATCTTTATCTCTCTACATTGCTGTTTCAAGCCTACTTTTTTTGGTTTCAATGTTTTAATCTGTCTTTTGAACGAGGTGTGCTTAATTTCCTAATTCTCTTGCTCTCTCACTGGTGTTCTGCTTTTGTTCATCTTGCAAAAGACTATTCCTTTCTTTGTTTTCTGTTGCACTCAGCTAGTGATATGTGGTAAATTTGTCCATGGTCAGTATTCGTAGGTTTTAAGTAGTTTGTTGTCTTCTGTTTTCCCTTATGATTTTCCTTTTGCCCCTTCTGTCTTCTTTTTTTTTTACCATGGAACATCCGTCTGGTTTTCTTCTGTGGCTTCCGGTAAAAGGTTGTCTTTTTTGTTTTTTTCCCCGTTATACCATCAAACTTCTGGTCTCTACAGCTTGAGGAGAAGCTTATGACTGATAGTTTTATCCACTATATGTCATAACTGCTAAAAGTCTGTATTTTCATCTGCAGTTGTCTTCAGACCCGTTTGTAGGATCAGAATGATGGTATAACGTTCTTGTTTTATTTTTCTTCTTCCTTTACTGCCAAAAGATTTTCAAGATCCTTTATAAAGTTCCTATTGATATGATTTTTTGGGAATGAGGTGGAGTTTTCTATCTTTCTTTCAAACATTAATGGTTATCCAGCAAAGTTTCTATTCACTTTTCAGTTTTCACTATCTTTGGTCACCTTCCTTTTTTTGGCCATTGTGTGACACTCTCTTTTGTATTTGGGTTAAAATCTCATTCCCCAAGTTTTCTTTGCTTAAGGTTCAAGATTGTTTTGGTTCATTGGTCCTTCTGCTCGGTTTGTTATCATGATCTGGATTGACCTTTTTTTACTCAGTGGACAGTAGAGAGCAAGAGCATCTTTGATGCCTAGACTTTGCGGTTTTTCTTTTAATGACCGATGTCAATCCTTGTTTTCGTAATGGATCAATCTTGTTTTCAGTTTTGGGCTTTTGTCTTCCTCTCCAATGTTTTCTCTGTAGCTATATCTATAAATGAGTCTCTTCTCGTATTCATCTATGGTATGCTTCAGCTGCAGCTATGAAATTCAGCTTTCGTATTTGTTTTTCATTGTTTTGTGATCAACAGTAAACTTTTTTTTCATTTGATCTTTCTCTTTGTGAGAGGTCTTTGTTTTTCTTTCTTATATGGTGCTCCTAAGATATAAGAATTTTAACATCTCTGGTCCAAACAGGTTTTGTCTTTAAGTTCCTCACTGATCTGGACACGGTTTTTTGTGTGGATGCCACTCGCTGGAAATTGAGTTTCGTTCTTTTTTTTCTTTTACAAATCGCGATTGGCTGCTTAGGAATTTAATATTGAACCGCAAAAATGAACTCAAACGCGCGATAACGAATTAACCGTCTTTGGAGCCGTCATAAGTATCGAACTCATGACCCGACAAAAAAAAATTGAATTCAAAAATCAAAATCCCTAAACTTGACTTATCCTCTTTTGCGACTGCAATGGCGAAAACCCTAGAGAAATCTAAGAAGCGCAAATTCGTGAAATCCAATCCCAAGACGATCGATAAGAAGCAGAAGATTAATAACTCTGCTCATCAGCGACATCAACCTGAATCCTCGACGCATAATTCAAGCTCCAGCTCTGATTCTAGCGATTCGGAATCGGAGAAGGAATTCGACCCGGAGGAGCTCCGGGAGCTTCTGCAGCCCTATTCCAAGGAGCAGCTCGTCGACCTCGTCTGTTCCGCTGCAAAGATCGGATCCTCGATCTACTCCGCCGTCGTTGAAGCCGCCGACCGTGACGTCACACACAGGAAAATCTTCGTTTATGGACTTCCATGGGAGACCACTCGCGAGACTCTATTCGGAGTCTTCGAAGGCTATGGCGAGATCGAGGAGTGCACCGTCGTTATAGACAAGGTCACGGGTAAAGCCAAAGGCTTCGGATTTGTTATGTTCAAGTCGAGGAAAGGAGCGAGAGAAGCGCTTAAGGAACCGAAGAAGAGGATTCTTAATCGAACAGCGACTTGCCAGCTTGCCTCAATGGGGCCTGCGGCGTCGGGAAAGGGGCAAGACCAGCCGGGTCCGGTGAAGATAAGTTTTGGTTCGATGGCTAATCAGGGCCAGCAACAGCAAGCGCAAGCGCAAGGGCAACAGTTTTTTAGCGGTGGTGGAATGGCTGCGTCGCCGTATATGTTAGGGAACCAATACCATCCGGTTTATGGAACCGGAATGTTGGGGAATCCAGCTTTAGCAGCAGCTACTGGAGGCTACATGTATCCGATGCTGGCGAGTGCCCTGAGCCATGGCGGGTTGGGTTCTGGTGCGTTGATGGGTGAGCCAGGGGTTGGTGCTGGTCTATCAGCTCTGGGATCTTACTTTAGAGATCAGAGTCTGCCAAGTGCTTATCCAGATTCCGATACCGGGAAAAGGGGGAGTGGTAAAGATACGGATGCTGGTGGCTCGTTTCAGGGCTACTCAAACTATTCATGGTACGCTCACTGTAACCTTTTGTGTTCTTGTAGCAATGTATGTGCTCATATTTTGGTTTAAATGTGTTTTGGATAAGCTTATGTAGTATGGTTTTAGAGTAGTGTGCAGGTCTTTGGCTTAGTGTGTAGATAAAATTGGTTAAGTCTTTGATGTACTATCGGTTTACTAGTTAGTGACTTAGTGTTCTTGAGGCATTCCTAGGAGAACTCCTACAGGAATGAAATATATAAATTAGGTTCTTGAGGTAGTTTAGCATTTTCATCTACGGCCATAATCCATAATTCATTATTCATGAATCTTGATTGGACTGTTTTTAAGATTAGATGAGCGGATAATGTGTGTCACACCAAGTTTTTGTTTTCTTTTATTCTCCATTCATTTCGTCTTGTTTGTTTTCCTTTTTGGTATTTGTTTTCCATTATCTTCGTTGCAGTTTCTTGATTTACAGTTTTTTAGTGCCATTTGTTTTTGTCTTGGTCGTAATGGTTGGTGATGGCTGGGCTGCTGGCTTAGTTTTCAGATGCACATATTTACTTGTTTCTTGGCTTATTTGGTTTTAATGCTAAGGGTTTCATCTGGTTTTGGTGTTAAAGTCTTTAACTGAGCAATAACACTTTAGCATTGAGCTGTTTTTGCCGTTTCATTCATGTTTTTAGTCATCCTTGTTTGAGTTTTATTATTTTGATGTTTGTCCCTTTGATTTATTTTGTTTTCACTTTTCGGGGTTTTCTGAACATGAGGATTGGACATTATGTTTCCATATGTTTTTCTTTCCTTTTTTTTTTTTTTTTTGTCTTAAGCTTTTGTTAAAGTTATGTTTTGTTTTGTTTTCTTGAACTCCAACTTTGCAGATGATGTGAGCTGAGCATGAGAATGATAAACATGCAGTTCTGGGATTTCTTTTTATCTTTTCTTTCTATCTTTTCTTTCTCCCATCTCCCTTCTCTTCTGTTTCACTTTGTATTTCCTGATATTTCTATGAATCAAGTCAGTATTTTTACTTTCTATTTTTGGTATGTTTTATTTTTCTTTTCGTTTTCCCTTTACTTTCACTCTTGTCCGACAGTTCAATAGACAGTCTATTGTCTTACTCTAGTTAATTCATTGTGATTATTCGTTAATGACCTCTCTGCAATCTGCGTGGTATGGTGACTTATGCGGAAAGGCTTGTTTTTAGAGGTTTATTCTTTTGTCTACTACTAATGTTTATGTCTTTGTGTTCCTGAACCTGATGAGAAGACCTCATTGTCCATGGAGTTTCATTTTCATATGGATTCTCAGATGATGACAAGAATTTTGGTTTGTTTGCATTATTCAACTAAAGTGATAGGAGACATGTTACTCTATAGGATTTAGATCTCTTCAAACCCTTAATGACAGCTGAAATTGACCCTTGAAGTTGTTATATATATTTGATGACCTCATTAGATATGCATTTTTAAAAGATTGGCTAAACAAGTGGAAGCCGCAATTGCTTGATACCATTGGATCACACAATGGTACACAGTAAACAAAGTGTTCTTGGTTTATGGAACAACAGAAGACACAGTCGTAAAGCTGATGATGCATTAAAAGATTCTCCACGGGTAAAAACCCACAACAAGTTTTGATTTTTGAATCTAAAATGTTAGGAGATTAAGATTGTTGTTCACTTCTTCCTCTTCTTTGGCGGCTGTAGCGCTTCCTCCTCCTCATCTTCTTCCTCTTCCTCCTCTGCTTCTGCTTCCTCGTCTTCTTCTTCTTCACCCCCATCTTCATCGTCATCCTCGTCATCGTCATTCTCATGGTTATCATCATCATCGTCGTCATCATCATTACCGTCATCTCCTTCAGGTTCTTCATCATCTCCATCTCCAGCTTCACCGTTCTCATCAGGACCATTTAGTGGTGCTTTCTTGGTCTCCTTTTCTTCTGCATCATCTGCACCACCTGCCTCTTCTTCCCCATCATCATCACCATCACTATCTTCATTGTTACCATTGCCTTCCTCTGCATCAACCACCTCGTCTCCATTCCCTTTGACATCACCTCCCAAGACAGCGACCTGCAATTTCATATTCACTTTATTCCACTGTCGTCGAATACAATCGTTCTGTTTAACATGATAATACACTTCTGAATTGGGCCATAAATGGGTCATGGGCTTCTTATAGATCTAAAGTCCTACTCGGTTTGAAAGCATAATCTATGGAATATACCATTTTGATATTTTTTGGACCCACAATTTTTATACTCCATCTTCATATTCTCATTAAAGCAAAGCAACGTCTTCAACTAATAATAGCTAGTATTAATTTATTAAACCCTCCAAAATCAATTTATTTTTCCAACCACCCAATCTAAAGAAGTAACGCCTTAAGTCGGTCAAGATTTATTTATTTATTTTGTTAAATCATATAAATGATATATAAACTTCAGCAAATCAATTCTTTTTTTTTTTTGGGTTCAAATTCAGCAAATCAATTCATTTATATGATTTATCCACGCCAAAAAAAAGTTGTTCAATGCGACCGCGAATACTTGAAAACGTTTGTTAGGAGGAAAAAAGAAACAGAGTTCAAAATTACAAGATTTGTTGAAGAACAGAGAGAGAGAGAGCTTGCCTTGGTGAAGAGCTCAAACAAAGAGGAGAGCACAGTAGCCATTAAAGCTGAAGCAGCGTAGTTTAGCACTGAGGCGTTCCCAAGCGCTAGGGACAGCCTCATGCCTTGTTCTTCCCACTCCATTCTTTCTCTTCTTATGTTGTTATGGAAACCGTTAGATCTGCAATAACAACATATATGAGAAATCTTTGTACTACAATTTCATAAACTTATAAAAGAAGAAGGAGAAAATGGCATAAGCAATTGAAAACAGAGGGGAAAACAAGTTCAGAAATTTCACAACATACAAAACAATCATTTCTCATTTATCATTTGTGGACAAAATAAAACATTAGTTTAATAACAAGAAACAGAGAGAAGCTGGAGAAAAACATACCGGAGAAAGAGCTATGAAATTGGGGATAGAAAAGAAAGAAAGAGACTAGAAGAGATGAGCTCTGTTCATGGATGGTAGTGTTTCTAGATTTGTGATCAAACAAGAGTTGTTCAGAAACTGAGATATAGAGAGATGAGGGATGAGAGAGAGTGTGTGTATGAAGCTGCCCGTAGTTGTTACTACGAATCTTCCGGGCAAAACGGGCAGTGACTCTTATGTGATCATCTCAAATTGACCTGCCCGGACCTGCCACGTAAGCCAAACAAGTGTGGGCTCTCTCTGTTAAGTCATACATATTATGCCGACCAAGATCTTCATCTCCTTATGTATAATACTATATAGTATGTAATATGTGTATCTATGTATAATGTAGTCAATGGTTAAAAAAGAAAAGATTTGGTAACAATTAACAAAGAGAACATATTCTCTTCTTCTTCTTCTTCTATACTTTCTTTCTCTCTTTCTAATTGTTCCAATTCCATTTACCTCTCTTTATTTCCCTTTATGCTTTCCCCAAAATAGATCTCCATCGTTCATAATATCCTTCTCCTTTTAACCACCATGATCTCTACTGACTACTACTAAAAGACTCAAATCCCATGTCGTCATGTTCTAATGCCCAATAATGATGGTGCAACTTACATAAAAATATAACAAACAGGAAAACTTTTCTTTGTTTCCCACAAAACAAGCCACACCTAAATCTTTTCTACAATGGCTTGAGCTAGTTAGTCCTCTTGGATCTTCAATTTCACCAATAATCGTGGCAAGAACAAACCCCCTCTTTGAAATGGTGAAACCTTGTAGTGTCTCTCACTATTATCTCCCTTCCCACAAGCTTGGAGATAAACTTTATAGCTGTATGGCAATCACTGCAAACTCTTAGATTCTTCATGATCCTTAACGTGGTTTTATCCGGCGTGCTAATTAACCCGAATGCGATTGCTAGTTTCTCGCTGTGGTGCCTTAGAATCTGTTCCTTAACCTCTTCTTCGAGGTCGTGCAATACAGAAGCAGTGTCAGGAACATAACCCATTTTCTTGATCTCGTCCCAAATCTTCTTCATTGTTATGTAGATCTCCTTCTTCTGCGGATGAGTCCCGTCTTCGACTCCAAAGACATGGACTTTATGCTTCACTTCAATCCAGCTAAACCCTTGTTCCTTCTTCACTCTCCCATCTTTCATTGATTTTCTCGTCTTAGCAGCTTCTCCCCATTTCCCACAAGCTGAGTATAAATTAGCCAATGCTGAGTATGCTCCGCTGTTCTCTGGCTCGATACAAAGCAATCTCTCCGCTGCAACTTTCCCAAGCTCGACGTTCTTGTGAACCCTGCAAGCAGAGAGCAGTGAACCCCATGTCACTACATCCGGCTCAATTGGCATCTTTTCAATGAACTCTTGTGCTTCCTGCAATAAACCAGCTCGTCCAAACATGTCCACCATACAAGCATAGTGGCTAAGTGTTGGTTCAATCTTATATACGTCCTTCATCATATCAAAATATTGACGGCCTTTGTTGACCAAACCAGCGTGAGTGCAAGCAGAGAAAACACCAACATATGTTATGTGATCAGGTCTTAGTCCTTCCTTCAGCATTGTCTCAAAGAGCTCAAGTGCTTCTTCCGCGTAACCGTGCTGTCCCAACGCGACAATCATTGACGTCCAAGATACTGTATCCCTTTCGCATCGTATCAAATCAAATGCCCGCCTTGCCGATGTAATGTTACCCGCCTTTGCATACATTGTTATCAACGCGTTGCTGACAGAAACCGAATAAACTTCCCCTGACTTTACAACACTCCCATGGATTTGCTTGCCATGACTCAATGATGCTAAGCTTGAAGCTACACTTAACATTGCTGCAAAAGTGTAACTGTTTGGTCTCTTCCCTTCTCTAACCATTGATCTGAAAAGGTTTATAGCTTCTCCATACAAACCGTGTTGCTCGTATCCAACAATCATTGCGGTCCATACAACTACATCGCGATCTTTCAGCGAATCAAATATAGTTTTAGCTTGTTTCATATCTCCAAGCTTGATATATCCATCAAGCAAAGCTGTAAAACCTTCGATCTTAAGATCCTCTGTTCCTCTTTGTTCAATGAGCCTCCAAGCAGTCTCGACTTCTCCACACCTCGAATACATCGAGATCAGAGCGTTTAACACAATTCCAGAGATATCAAATCCTGTTGCAACAATATGCCAATGAATCTGCTTCCCAATACAAAGTTTCTCAAGATTGGCAGAAGCAGATAACACACTCGCCAGAGTAAATCTATCTGGTGACAACAGAGAATCCCTAAGCATCTTTGAAAACATATCTAAAGCTCTGAGATCATACCCCCGCTGATTGTAACCAGAAATCATAGAGTTCCAAGTGACTATATCTCGCTCAGCCATTTGCTCGAACTGTGCCACAGCAAGATCCATCTGACCAACCTGCATATGTAACGCAATCATAGCATTCCAGCTTGAAAGGTCTCTAACCACCATCCCATCAAAAACAACTTTTGCCATCTTTGGATCACCACATTTCGCATACATGTTAAGCAGAGAATTTGACACGGAAACGTTACCGCAAAGTCCAAGCTTAATGATGAAAGAATGAACCTTTTTACCTGTATCCAAACACCGAGTTGCAGCAACTGATGCAAGAACATTCGTAAGCGTAAACTGCGTCGGCTCAATCCCTTCCTTCATCATTTCACTCATAGTTCTTATAGCCTTTTGATACTGACCAATTCTCTTATACCCTACGATCATCGTCGTCCACGAAACAGAATCCTTTTGAGGCAGTTGATCAAAGAACTCACATGTGGAATCCATATCTCCTCCTTTCGCGTAAGCCGAGAGAACCGTGTTCCATGAGAAAGCTGTTCTCATAGGCATTTCGTCGAACAACTTGCGTGCGTGAAGAGCAAAGCCAGTTTTTGAGTAGACGTTCATTAGATTGTTCATCAGGTAAACGCTGAACACGAGTCCCGATTTGATAACGCGACAATGAACTAATTGCGCTGTGAAACGACCATTGGACTTGAGAGAACTTTGTAGGAGATTGGTACATAGTTCCAACAAAGTATGTGACGAATTTGGAATAGGAGCATCCATTAACAGAGATAAACGAACAACTTGAAAAGGTGTGTTCTTTAAGCTTCCAAATTTAGTGAAATTTAGAAAAATCTCTAAGGTGACAACTTTGCCGGAAATTTAGAAAAATCTCTAAAGGTGACAACTTCCAACAAAGTGACGAATTTGGAGTACGCGTTGAAATGTTAAAACTTAAAACTCAATTATGCCTTTCTTCTAAAATTGAATGAAACGTTTCCATGACAAAAATACACATAACTCTGCCCAAAAAGTTATAAAAGAGGAAACTAAGTGTGTATTAACCAACTAATATAATCTATAACCAAAATCAATGTGATGCTTTCATTTATTTATTTATTTTGCGAAATCAATTTAATTTAATGTTTTGGCCAGACTTTGATTCATAGTAATACCGATAAAGCGATACTACATTATGATATAGATTATCAAATGATTTTTGTTTTTTAGAGTTTTCACACAAATTAGTAGAATTAAAAATTAATGTCTAATTATAAATACACAACTTTTTTTTCTCATTAAACACTTTTTCAATAGATATGAACCAATATCTTTTTGAAGTTTACATATCCAAAACGTAACGAAATGTGCATGTGGTGGTGCAGTTGTAATCGTCACGAAACAGGGGAATGCGTCTGACTAATTAGGGTTTAGGACAGATTAGGGTTAGGGCAAATGAGGGTTTAGGCCGGATCAGGGTTTTAGGGCGGATGAAACTTTAATACTCAACCAAGTTCACTGAGCATCCTTATGATTTGGGATTGAGGCCACAATACCAGACCACTCGATCGTCCCACAAATCCTTTCTCTAACCCTATCCAATGCGAACAAAAACATCTCAACACTCTTGGTCTTTTTAAATTTGTCATCGTAAAGTTATTTAAAAACCGCTAGCTTTCCCTCGTATTCCGCCATTGCATGCACATTTGAGAGATACAGTTCCTTCCCATCACGACTGACCAATTTTCTCCATAAACTGAGCTTTGTGTCAAACCATATTAACCCACTTTCAAAATGAGCATAGAGAACGTTCTCTACCACACACACGCTATATAAACCTTCATGTAGCCTCTCCCTTGTCTCCTTACCAACGAGTTTCTCATTTACCATATGAACCAGTCGCTCACTTGTACCTTGTCTCGGATTGTATACACGGGTTCTTCCACATTCCACCATGTAAACCTTCTGCTTCAGCGACGCGATAAACTGTTTACACCACGGTCTAGGTGGCACTTTCTCATGCCCCGCAAATTTCCAAATTTTTGATTCTGGATCGAAAACTTCCACCTAATCTCTTCATTTGCCCCTGCAAAATCGACCACACCGATCACGTATATCTTCCCATCGATTACTCCTAAGCATGTGTCCACACTACTGCGCGGAATTTTCATGCTTGGTCCCTGGACAAACTTTCCAGATCGAGTATCAAGAATCCATAGATCAGTAGATCGCTGGTCCGACAGAGACGGCAGAAGAATCTTTCATAAATGCATGAGAAGGGAACAGAGTCGGAACCAAACGATACTCATTCGTCTTTGTTGTCGTAGTTTTCTCAATCTGACGGAGAGTAAGCCATTGTTTATCAATGGAGTAATATAAATAAATGGAACCCTTGCGGAGGAGGAGGGATCGCAAACGGTGGAGCTCAGGCGAGCGAACAAGGGACCCTAGGGTTCTTGAGACACCAGCGATGTTTAGGTGACAATTTCTTGGGACGCGGGCTAAGCAGCTTAAAACGATTTCCTCAGGTAATGATGAAAGCGATGACAGCTGGTGGTTGTCTTGTTGCGGTGACTCGTTGGCGTTGGAGGCGCTGTGGGTAGACATATATTGTATCGTTCACAAGGAGAAAACAAAAAAAAAACCAAGAACCCTAATTAACCTAGGATGACCGTCTTAATAAAGGAGGAGCATTTAGTAAAATCTAATGAATAACTAATTCCCTCAACTTTAACCAATTTGTAATATTAAATTTCTCTGCTTTTTTTTATATATATTTTTAAAACTCCAACGTTTGATCGTTAATGGAAATATCTTCTTTTATCATATATTTATATGGAATAAAATATTTCCTCAGAACTAATACTATCTCGCCTCAAATTAAAAAGCCAGCCGTATGGACCACCTATAGGGCTATAGGCTATAACTTTGATAACCATTTACTCGATCGATCTCAAATGACACAACTGTGTCTTCTCTAATGGTATGTTCTATTGTTTCATTACCTACGAGGCTACGACGACCTAAGAGATCCTCATCGCACAGCCGATGGTAGAGCTTCTCAAAAACATTTTATTAATAAAAAAACTAATAAAAAATCTATTTTTGTTAAAAAAAAAAAAAAAAGTTGAAGAATCAAATAGGGATTACAGGTGTCGAACTTCTTTCTCAGAGACGACAAGTTGAGCGCTCTGCGAGATCCGGTTCAGCAAAAGCTCATGCCACCTCATTTCCTTTTTTATTTTTTTATTTTTCTTTTAATTTCAAATCAGCATAAAACCTCCAATAAATTGTGCGATGAGGATGCTCTAAGGCCTCAGGGTTTTGGGCCGTCTAGAAAAACCTGAAATATTCTTCTAGCTAGTGAAATCCTGTCCTGCCTTGTGTGAGGCAGATATGGTGGGTAGGTGTGTGTTGGCAACAGAGCATGAAGGAGACGTCTTTGTAAATGTCCACACACAGCTACAAAAAACTGTCAGTCCTTAAACTAAATCTTAAACCCAAGCAATGTATGGGAGGAGAAAGAGAACTCGGTGGCTTGATTTTATTTGCATATATATAAAAACTGTCATTAAATACTCAACACTTACGTAAGCTTAAAAAGTAATTTATTCGTATTTAATCAAAACAATTCGTGTGGTTTGTGATAGATGTGCTCTCTGTAGGATTCCAATATTGTTTGTTGTCAACAGTTGACACATCCACATCAATGTTTTAAAGATGGTTTAGGCATGTGATCATTTATATTTTAACTAGACGGTTTCAAGCAAGTAAACTAAAGAAAGATAGATTTGTCACACGTTTATATCAGAGATCAATCGGAGACAAGTAAGCAAGGCAGAAACAAATAAGTAAAAGGTAATGTGGCCACAACACTCGATTTTCCCATAAATCTCTTCCCTAACCCTATCCAATGCAATCAGTCTACACCTAATATCCCTCTTTTTGGAATCAATATTATGTTGCTTCCAAAAAATCGCTAGCTTTCCCTCGTATTCCGCCATTTGATCCCCATAAAAAGAATACAGAGCTGCTTCCCCATTACGATTAACCAATCTTCTCTATGCATTGAGCCTTGTTTCAAACCACATCAACCCACTCAACTCAAAACAAGCGTGAAGAACGTTCTCTACCACACACACGCAATTCACTCTATCACTTACCCTCTCCGCTGTCTCATTGCTTAAACCTTCTCTCGGATAATACACAGTGATTCTCCCGTTTTCCGATTCCACTACATAAATCTTCCGCTCGAGCGACACACCAAACAACGGCGATCTGCATTTGCATCGCACTTTCTCATCCGATGCGAATTCCCATGTTTGAGATTCTGGATCGAACACTTCGACTTGGACGTCCTCATCACTTCCACGACTGCTTTAGGGGCGTACCGAGCCACTTTCATGCTTGGACCCGTCCTTATCTCACACCAGACTTGGTATCGAGGATTAAGAGGTTTGTTAAGGGATAGAGACATCCGCCAATGAAGTAGAACTCTGACCCCACCGCGACGATGGAAGAAAATAACATAAAAGCATGATGAGAAGGAAACAGAATCGGGACTGTAAACTACATATAATGTAGTATGCATGTGGACTGAATTTAAAAGACATGTTAATGCTAAGTTCTATATAATAAATATTAAACAATTATATAAGTTGGTAGAAATACCAAGGCTCATGCTGTTGGAAATTGTTTCAAAATGTAGTTATAGCTATATTTCAGGTTGTTTGCAGTTATTAATATCTTATTATCAGCTTAATCTTGGATTAAGGCAATAAGGTGAGTGTAGAAACAAAACAGAGCAAAGAGAATTGAGATTGATCATTCTGTTAAATTTGGTTTCCCTACACACTGTATAAACTGTAAGAGTTTTTGGGTGACAACTTTTTATATTTTCACATTTCCTTCGGTCCAGCTATGAACAACTTGCAAGCAAATGTGAAGGTTACATATATAAAAAAATTGAATGTACTTGATATCAAAAGTTCACTACAAAGAAAACTAGCTTCTTGTGAGATATCAAGCCTTTGTGCCTGTCCTGTTTCATTACTATTTCCTTTTTAGAATTGACTCGTGTTTCATGTATTGTTGGCCTCGGAGACACGATTGTCACGATACTTCTCCACGATAAAATACTCAAGGAAGAAGCAAAGCAAAGGAAATCTGCTAAGGTCAAGATGAGAGGCAGCTCAAGCTCAAGTCCACAGAAAGGAGGATCATTAAATTTCTACTGAATAGCTCTGGCTTGAGCAGAAGATGGGAGATCAACTAATAAAAAGAACTGTGTTACAACGTATTGCCAATAGCATAACAAAGACATGACTGAAATAGTAATAAAAAGAGGATGGGTGTTTTATTTTGTATCCTAAACATTTTACCTTCATCCGATTGTTCAATGGCCAAAATTTTAAAATTCCAAATGTTGAAAATCTAATACTAAGGTTGCCATATGTAGTTTCCCTTGGCTATCCAATAGAACAAATTGTAACAATTCACGTTAACAAAATATATAATATTTTCTTGTCATGACTTACTTAGAATTGCGCATATACATTAATATGAGAAAAAAAAGAAAAACAACACCCGAAGAAGATATGGTTGGGGGGTTCGGGCAGATGAGGGTTTATGGCGGATGAGAATTTAGGGCAAATCAGGGTTTTAGGGCGGATCAGGGTTTAGGGCAAATTAGGGTTAGGGCAGATTAGGGTTAGGGCAAATTAGGGTTTAGGGCGGATCAGGGTTTTAGGGCGGATGAAACTTTAATACTCAACCAAGTTCACTGAGCATCCTCAGATCACATATATCTTCCCATCGATTTTCTCCACGACGGTTTCAATCGAGCGAGCCACCTTCATGCTTGGTCCCTGTGTTATATTTCCAGTCCGGGTATCAAATATCCATAGATACGGGGAAGGTTCGTTACGCCAATGTTCGTAAGATCCTCCTATGGAGAAGATCTCTGATCCCACCGCGATGGTCAAAGATCGGCGCATAAAAGGAGGGAATGGAATCGGAAACGAAACCAATCGATACTCAATCGTCGTCCTTGTCTTCTCAATCGGACAGAGAGTTTAATCAGTGTCCGTGGAAGGAGAAATAGGTGGACTCGGACTTTTTGGGTTTGGGAAGGAGGGATCGCAAACGGTGGAGCTCACGCGAGTGAACGAGAGACCTTAGTGTTTTGGATACGCGAGAGAGGTTTTGGTAATAGCATCTTGGGACGCGTGCTAAGCAGTGCAAAACGATTTCTTCAGGCAACGAGGTTAGCGACAAAGACGGCTTCTCGCGGTGGCTCGCCGGCTTTGTATGTGTATTTTTTTACAAATGCGTCTTTCTTTATAAAGGCGTGACCGTCTTATTTTTTCATAGAGAATTTGGGCCATAATTATTTGTTAGTTGTTACTATTATTTATTGTTTAATATCCGCTATTATTCCATATGCAGTTTTAAAAAAAATAAGTATTTCAATTGTAAGTAATATTTTTTTAGGGTATTTGCTTTGTTGGTTATTGCTTGTTAATTGTTATACTCTCGTTAATATAAATGCTTGATATTCGCTAAATAAAATTGTTTTTTTTGTTTTTTTCTTATCTCTAAAATGCATGCAATTGTATTTTTATTACTTCACAGCCAAAATATAAGAGAAATAATTGCAATTGAATTGAAACAAAAAAATATATGATGTATATTACCACATCCTTTTTTGGGTCAAAATATATTACTCTATATATCTTAAAATCCCACTATTATCACTGATTCTCCATCGAAGTAGTTACATTGTTTTGCCCATAATTGCTCGTCATGATCATCATATCATCTTGACCCGCGTATACTCCTGGATCTTGAGCTATAGGAATCGGTTGATGCAGTTGTAATCGCTCTCTCCTGATCGTTGCTCTTGTTGAGTGAGAGTGACATCACTGGGTTCATCCAGAATTTGCATAACTCGATCGTAGCCAATCGTCTCATTCTCATCATCTCCATCAAAACCAAAACCATTCCACGGGTCCTGTTCTTGGTTCGACATCATCATGAAGTTGTTGCTGTCGTTGCCCTGCAAAGGAGGAGGAAGAAGCATCGGTGTATCTTCCTTTTGCTGTCGAGTGACGTTGCCATGTTCTTCCTCTATCATCATCATCTCAAGCTGATTACCAAAATCATCTTCTTGTTGCTCTTGGCTAGGTAAGACGATGTTGTTGTTGTTCTCCACCTGAGGGACAATGTTGAGTTTCTCGTCCTTCTTATGTCGGTTTCGGATCCAACACAAGACCCAATCATGGAACTCAACACCTTCCTTGTGAAGGGAAAACTCAGTCATGAGCCAATCAGTCTTCACTGGCTTTCCCTTCACTTTCTTGTTGAACACGAGACTCTGCTTGTAGCCAATAACCTTATTGTCTCCGTCGACGATCTTTGTTTTCTTAGCGGTGGATTTCCACGTGCCGCCTTCGCTTTCTCCTTTACCTGGCACGGTCCGGTTCACTGTCGTCCCACGTCTTTTTGTCCTCTGAACAAAATAGTACCACTCGTTTTCCTTGAACAGGGGATTTGTGACGTGACGAAGACGCCATGGCTCGTCTTCGTAGACGTTCAGAGTTGGTATGATGAAACGGCTCTGTTTTTTCTCAATCTTGTTGTGAAGGTAAAGTCTCACCAACCCCAAATCCGTTGGATTAAACTTTGCACCAATCGGATAAACCATAGTGACGTCGACGTGAAGAAGAAGATGAAGAAGAAGTAGCAGCTCGTACAAGGTTGTATTATAAATTAGCCTATTAGGGCTACGTTGTGACGTACGTATAGAGTGTGAGGACTGAGGAGAGGGTTGTATTATATATTTATATATTAGTCTATTAGGGCTACGTTGTTTCACCGCCTGGTGCCACGTAACCAGAGATAAGGTATCATTACCTTGACGTAAAAGGAAGGTTCCATTACCTTGTTGTATAAGGAAGGTTCCGTTTCAAACAAATTATATTATTTTCGGATATAATATCGGAATAAGTAATAGAGATTAAGTGTAGTTTATCTAACCAAGCTTTTACGTAATTGCCATAATATTTATCTTAAAGTTTGTTTGGCATAGTTTTCGTATGATATTATTTAATGAAATATAAAATGTGTGTGTCCCTGATATTTGTTAGCATGTTTTTCAGTGTGAATTCTGATAGCCTGCCTCCAGTAAGTCCCAATCAAAGTTATATAAATTAGAACTCATCAAGAACAAACTCATATCGTTGAATATTTCAGTCAAAAGGCAAAAAAAGAACTAGCTGCAATTTATTTATTAATACATCATGTCTTATACAATTAAGTTGTGAGGTTTTTGCTTTTAGAGTAGTATCTCTTTGTAACAACGTTGATGATCAAGTTGCTCATCATTCATTTATTAACAATTTTTTGTAAATATGATATTTGTTTTGATAAATTTAGGACTCGTTTCCTTTAGGATGAGAATGTGAAATATTATGAATTTAACAACGTTATTCTAATTTCTTTTTTCTTCTAAATTCATGAGAGAGGAACTGCTTTATGAAATTGAAAAGCAGTCAAAGATGCAAATCATTGTGAACTTGGTGATACTCAAATGGTCTACGAAGGGGACAAATATATTGATTCACAAAGTTTTTAGAAACATATCATAACAACATCACACACTGTAATCATCAATATACCATCATAAACATATTTGCTTTTAGACTTTAATCAGAAATACCTAGACAATCACAATGCCAAATGTTATAGTTAGCAGGAACAGATCCAACTGAATCAGACCAATCGACTATTCCATGGATTGCTACTTCACTCCTCCTATCCAACACGACCATGGTACACCAAATCTTCTTTTTAGTATTACCACTTACATTGCTACAATCTAGTTTATCACTGCAATCTCCCCACAGAATTGCAAGTTTTCCATTGCAATCCACCATTCCAACCCGTTGAATTGACTTATCAATCTTCAAACCTTGAACCACTCTCCATACCTTCTCCTTAGAGTCATACCACATTAGCCCCGAAATAAAGTAATAAACGTAAATCACATTGTCTATCACACACACTCCACCTCTATTCCATGTTTCATTCGCCATCTCAAAAGTCTCACATGTACCATCTTTTGCATTGTAGATTACGTGAATCCCTTCTACATAATCCATTACATAAATCTTCCCATCCACAGCCACAGTGTCAGACACTAATCTTCCAGTTCCCTTATATCCTTTTTCATATCGGACTTCCCCGTGAGGGCTTAATGGCGCAAATTCCCAAGATCCCTTATACCCTCCCAGTGCGTATATTTTACCATCCACCACCGCCACGCCTGGGAACTTGCGGGCCACCCTCATGTTAGGACCCTTACTCAACTTGCCGGACAAGGAATCGAATCTATATAGGCCCGGGGAAGCACCACACGCATCAATGAAGTAGATATTGGAACCTATAGAGACGGTGGAACCAGACAGCACCGGATTAGAAAGTAACGGTAATTGTATGTTCTGATCACTTGGTGTCTTCTCGTTTGGCTTAAAAATGAACCAATGAAACACCTGGCGACGGTATCCGACAAAGAACCGTACATATAAGAGAGGATAATCTTTTTTGCCCATCAAAGACCGTACCTACGGAAGCTCAGGAGAAAGCACAAGGGACCGGAAGCTTTTCGAAACACAAGAGAGGATAGGGTCGTGCCTCGGGACGCGGGCTAGGCAGTTCAAAAGGACATCATTTGGTAAGTCTGTGGCGGAAGACACAACCACATCTGGAGTTGGGTTTCGGCCATAGATTAAGTTGACAACTCTCTACTACCTTCCAAACTTTATGGACCTTAAGCTTAATCTTCAATCTTCATCCTCATTGCCCATACTATGTAATTAGTTGCGTTTAGCGTAGGGCATGCAACAGAAGAAGGTCCTCCTTCTTTCGCTTTCACTGGCACAACCAACCTCCGTCCTGGTTTGATTTAGAACCTGACTCTGATACCAAAATATAGAATCAGAAAGTAAATAAGAACTCAAAGATTGTTTTAAAGAATAACTTTCTTTTATTGCTTTAGAGAACTAACTCAAAAACTAAAGCTCTGAATCTCTCAACTCTTAAACTCATAAGTTATTTCACACATTGACATCTCCTTAGATAGCTACACATAACTCCTAATCCTATAAGAAAACATTCTCTCCAATCCTAATCTCTCTAGGACACCTTGTCTTGATAGGATTAGGATAGCTTGTGGCTTAAGCTTTCTTCAAGCTTAATCCAACACAAACATGAGAGCAGCAGAGTATGGCTCAGGCTGAGAAGGGAACGGGATTGAGACCAAGCGATTCTCAGAGAGACTGAACCAATGATGGGTTAAGAACCACTATTATGATTAATATTTGAAGAAGAGTGTCGTATTTAATTCGTATAGGATTAGATCATTAGGAATAAGAATGTGGAGGACCATTGTTTGGTCGCCGTCGGTGTCTCGTTGAGATTGAAGCCGCAGCGGTGAACATCGTTTTGAAATTTTAGGGTTTCTATAGCTTACTTGTTTTTGGAGGACAGAACCCCCTAACCACTATTATGATTAATATTTGAAGAATGTCTTATTTATGTAGGAGCCAGGAGGAGTGTCGTATTTAATTCGTATAGGATTAGATCATTAGGAATAAGAATGTTGACCGTGTTGTGTATATAAATTTGATTTTCCTATGTAAAAGTGGTTATACATATATATCACTAGTATTTTATTTGTTAATCTTTGTCTTCAGATCTTCATGGTTTATTTATACATATCATCACTCGTAATAGTATATATATACTCGTTTTTTATCGAGGAAATTTCTTTTTACCTTTTCTTAAAGGAAATTATTTTTCCATTTCTCGGAAAATTTACATTTTTAAGGTTGATGTTCTAAAACATATCCAAAAAACAAGTATGGTTCGAAAGAAAAGAAAAAAACTGACACTTAAGGGATATTGTACATTCTGATGATATATTTACGGATGGAAAGTAGTATATAGGCATCCAAATTCGTAATGAATGACTAGGACGAGACACCAATTCTTCGTTTGGTCAAAACAATTTGTTACTTGATATAAATGCAAGACCGGATACAAATATCTTGCCACGTGTTAATCATCTATTGGAAGTTTCGGATTTTATTGATACTAACAAGTTTAGGAATTTACATCTACTTAGGAAAAATGTCAGTGCTTATCCATGGATTACGTGGTATATTTGAAATTTTTGAAATGATAAACTTTCTAGCAATTGTTTTTTTTTTATCTCTAAAATGCATGAAATTGTATTTTTATTACTTCACGGCCAAAATATAAGAGAAATAATTGCAATTGAATTGAAACAAAAAAATATATGATGTATATTACCACATCCTTTTTTGGGTCAAAATATATTACTCTATATATCTTAAAATCCCACTATTATCACTGATTCTCCATCGAAGTAGTTACATTGATATGCCCATAATTGCTCGTCATGATCATCATATCATCTTGACCCGCGTATACTCCTGGATCTTGAGCTATAGGAATCGGTTGATGCAGTTGTAATCGCTCTCCTGATCGTTGCTCTTGTTGAGTGAGAGTGACATCACTGGGTTCATCCAGAATTTGCATAACTCGATCGTAGCCAATCGTCTCATTCTCATCATCTCCATCAAAACCAAAACCATTCCACGGGTCCTGTTCTTGGTTCGACATCATCATGAAGTTGTTGCTGTCGTTGCCCTGCAAAGGAGGAGGAAGACGCATCGGTGTATCTTCCTTTTGCTGTCGAGTGACGTTGCCATGTTCTTCCTCTATCATCATCATCTCAAGCTGATTACCAAAATCATCTTCTTGTTGCTCTTGGCTAGGTAAGACGATGTTGTTGTTGTTCTCCACCTGAGGGACAATGTTGAGTTTCTCGTCCTTCTTATGTCGGTTTCGGATCCAACACAAGACCCAATCATGGAACTCAACACCTTCCTTGTGAAGGGAAAACTCAGTCATGAGCCAATCAGTCTTCACTGGCTTTCCCTTCACTTTCTTGTTGAACACGAGACTCTGCTTGTAACCAATAACCTTATTGTCTCCGTCGACGATCTTTGTTTTCTTAGCGGTGGATTTCCACGTGCCGCCTTCGCTTTCTCCTTTACCTGGCACGGTCCGGTTCACTGTCGTCCCACGTCTTTTTGTCCTCTGAACAAAATAGTACCACTCGTTTTCCTTGAACAGGGGATTTGTGACGTGACGAAGACGCCATGGCTCGTCTTCGTAGACGTTCAGAGTTGGTATGATGAAACGGCTCTGTTTTTTCTCAACCTTGTTGTGAAGGTAAAGTCTCACCAACCCCAAATCCGTTGGATTAAACTTTGCACCAATCGGATAAACCATAGTGACGTCGACGTGAAGAAGAAGATGAAGAAGAAGTAGCAGCTCGTACAAGGTTGTATTATAAATTA
Source organism: Erythrophleum ivorense (assembly GCA_026724425.1). NCBI lineage: Eukaryota > Viridiplantae > Streptophyta > Magnoliopsida > Fabales > Fabaceae > Erythrophleum > Erythrophleum ivorense. Next base: position 564,666 of record JAIUCV010000283.1, read on the forward strand.
GCCTATTAGGGCTACGTTGTGACGTACGTATAGAGTGTGAGGACTGAGGAGAGGGTTGTATTATATATTTATATATTAGTCTATTAGGGCTACGTTGTTTCACCGCCTGGTGCCACGTAACCAGAGATAAGGTATCATTACCTTGACGTAAAAGGAAGGTTCCATTACCTTGTTGTATAAGGAAGGTTCCGTTTCAAACAAATTATATTATTTTCGGATATAATATCGGAATAAGTAATAGAGATTAAGTGTAGTTTATCTAACCAAGCTTTTACGTAATTGCCATAATATTTATCTTAAAGTTTGTTTGGCATAGTTTTCGTATGATATTATTTAATGAAGTATAAAATGTGTGTGTCCCTGATATTTGTTAGCATGTTTATCAGTGTGAATTCTGATAGCCTGCCTCCAGTAAGTCCCAATCAAAGTTATATAAATTAGAACTCATCAAGAACAAACTCATATCGTTGAATATTTCAGTCAAAAGGCAAAAAAATAACTAGCTGCAATTTATTTATTAATACATCATGTCTTATACAATTAAGTTGTGAGGTTTTTGCTTTTAGAGTAGTATCTCTTTGTAAGAACGTTGATGATCAAGTTGCTCATCATTCATTTATTAACAATTTTTTGTAAATATGATATTTGTTTTGATAAATTTAGGACTCGTTTCCTTTAGGATGAGAATGTGAAATATTATGAATTTAACAACGCTATTCTAATTTCTTTTTTCTTCTAAATTCATGAGAGAGGAACTGCTTTATGAAATTGAAAAGCAGTCAAAGATGCAAATCATTGTGAACTTGGTGATACTCAAATGGTCTACGAAGGGGACAAATATATTGATTCACAAAGTTTTTAGAAACATATCATAACAACATCACACACTGTAATCATCAATATACCATCATAAACATATTTGCTTTTAGACTTTAATCAGAAATACCTAGACAATCACAATGCCAAATGTTATAGTTAGCAGGAACAGATCCAACTGAATCAGACCAACCGACTATTCCATGGATTGCTACTTCACTCCTCCTATCCAACACGACCAATATGGTACAGCAAATCTTCTTTTTAGTATTATCACTTACATTGCTACAATCTAGTTTATCACGGCAATCTCCCCACAGAATTGCAAGTTTTCCATTGCAATCCACCATTCCAACCCGTTGAATTGACTTATCAATCTTCAAACCTTGAACCACTCTCCATACCTTCTCCTTAGAGTCATACCACATTAGCCCCGAAATAAAGTAATAAACATAAATCACATTGTCTATCACACACACTCCACCTCTATTCCATGTTTCATTCACCATCTCAAAAGTCTCACATGTACCATCTTTTGCATTGTAGATTACGTGAATCCCTTCTACATAATCCATTACATAAATCTTCCCATCCACAGCCACAGTGTCAGACACTAATCTTCCAGTTCCCTTATATCCTTTTTCATATCGGACTTCCCCGTGAGGGCTTAATGGCGCAAATTCCCAAGTTTGAGTCTCTAGATCAAAAACTTCAACAAGAAGCCGGTCATGGATGTACCCTCCCAGTGCGTATATTTTACCATCCACCACCGCCACGCCTGGGAAATTGCGGGCCACCCTCATGTTAGGACCCTTACTCAACTTGCCGGACAAGGAATCAAATCTATATAGGCCCGGGGAAGCACCACACGCATCAATGAAGTAGATATTGGAGCCTATAGAGATGGTGGAACCAGACAGCACCGGATTAGAAAGAAACGGTAATTGTATGTTCTGATCACTTGGTGTCTTCTCGTTTGGCTTAAAAATGAACCAATGAAACACCTGGCGACGGTATCCGACAAAGAACCGTACATATAAGAGAGGATAATCTTTTTTGCCCATCAAAGACCGTACCTACGGAAGCTCAGGAGAAAGCACAAGGGACCAGAAGCTTTTCGAAACACAAGAGAGGATAGGGTCGTGCCTCGGGACGCGGGCTAGGCAGTTCAAAAGGACATCGTTTGGTAAGTCTGTGGCGGAAGACACAACCACATCTGGAGTTGGGTTTCGGCCATAGATTAAGTTGACAACTCTCTACTACCTTCCAAACTTTATGGACCTTAAGCTTAATCTTCAATCTTCATCCTCATTGCCCATACTATGTAATTAGTTGCGTTTAGCATAGGGCATGCAATAGAAGAAGGTCCTCCTTCTTTCGCTTTCACTGGCACAACCAACCTCCGTCCTGGTTTGATTTAGAACCTGACTCTGATACCAAAATATAGAATCAGAAAGTAAATAAGAACTCAAAGATTGTTTTAAAGAATAACTTTCTTTTATTGCTTTAGAGAACTAACTCAAAAACTAAAGCTCTGAATCTCTCAACTCTTAAACTCATAAGTTATTTCACACATTGACATCTCCTTAGATAGCTACACATAACTCCTAATCCTATAAGAAAACATTCTCTCCAATCCTAATCTCTCTAGGACACCTTGTCTTGATAGGATTAGGATAGCTTGTGGCTTAAGCTTTCTTCAAGCTTAATCCAACACAAACATGAGAGCAGCAGAGTATGGCTCAGGCTGAGAAGGGAACGGGATTGAGACCAAGCGATTCTCAGAGAGACTGAACCAATGATGGGTTAAGAACCACTATTATGATTAATATTTGAAGAAGAGTGTCGTATTTAATTCGTATAGGATTAGATCATTAGGAATAAGAATGTGGAGGACCATTGTTTGGTCGCCGTCGGTGTCTCGTTGAGATTGAAGCCGCAGCGGTGAACATCGTTTTGAAATTTTAGGGTTTCTATAGCTTACTTGTTTTTGGAGGACAGAACCCCCTAACCACTATTATGATTAATATTTGAAGAATGTCTTATTTATGTAGGAGCCAGGAGGAGTGTCGTATTTAATTCGTATAGGATTAGATCATTAGGAATAAGAATGTTGACCGTGTTGTGTATATAAATTTGATTTTCCTATGTAAAAGTGGTTATACATATATATCACTAGTATTTTATTTGTTAATCTTTGTCTTCAGATCTTCATGGTTTATTTATACATATCATCACTCGTAATAGTATATATATACTCGTTTTTTATCGAGGAAATTTCTTTTTACCTTTTCTTAAAGGAAATTATTTTTCCATTTCTCGGAAAATTTACATTTTTAAGGTTGATGTTCTAAAACATATCCAAAAAACAAGTATGGTTCGAAAGAAAAGAAAAAAACTGACACTTAAGGGATATTGTACATTCTGATGATATATTTACGGATGGAAAGTAGTATATAGGCATCCAAATTCGTAATGAATGACTAGGACGAGACACCAATTCTTCGTTTGGTCAAAACAATTTGTTACTTGATATAAATGCAAGACCGGATACAAATATCTTGCCACGTGTTAATCATCTATTGGAAGTTTCGGATTTTATTGATACTAACAAGTTTAGGAATTTACATCTACTTAGGAAAAATGTCAGTGCTTATCCATGGATTACGTGGTATATTTGAAATTTTTGAAATGATAAACTTTCTAGCAATTGTTTTTTTTTTATCTCTAAAATGCATGAAATTGTATTTTTATTACTTCACGGCCAAAATATAAGAGAAATAATTGCAATTGAATTGAAACAAAAAAATATATGATGTATATTACCACATCCTTTTTTGGGTCAAAATATATTACTCTATATATCTTAAAATCCCACTATTATCACTGATTCTCCATCGAAGTAGTTACATTGATATGCCCATAATTGCTCGTCATGATCATCATATCATCTTGACCCGCGTATACTCCTGGATCTTGAGCTATAGGAATCGGTTGATGCAGTTGTAATCGCTCTCCTGATCGTTGCTCTTGTTGAGTGAGAGTGACATCACTGGGTTCATCCAGAATTTGCATAACTCGATCGTAGCCAATCGTCTCATTCTCATCATCTCCATCAAAACCAAAACCATTCCACGGGTCCTGTTCTTGGTTCGACATCATCATGAAGTTGTTGCTGTCGTTGCCCTGCAAAGGAGGAGGAAGACGCATCGGTGTATCTTCCTTTTGCTGTCGAGTGACGTTGCCATGTTCTTCCTCTATCATCATCATCTCAAGCTGATTACCAAAATCATCTTCTTGTTGCTCTTGGCTAGGTAAGACGATGTTGTTGTTGTTCTCCACCTGAGGGACAATGTTGAGTTTCTCGTCCTTCTTATGTCGGTTTCGGATCCAACACAAGACCCAATCATGGAACTCAACACCTTCCTTGTGAAGGGAAAACTCAGTCATGAGCCAATCAGTCTTCACTGGCTTTCCCTTCACTTTCTTGTTGAACACGAGACTCTGCTTGTAACCAATAACCTTATTGTCTCCGTCGACGATCTTTGTTTTCTTAGCGGTGGATTTCCACGTGCCGCCTTCGCTTTCTCCTTTACCTGGCACGGTCCGGTTCACTGTCGTCCCACGTCTTTTTGTCCTCTGAACAAAATAGTACCACTCGTTTTCCTTGAACAGGGGATTTGTGACGTGACGAAGACGCCATGGCTCGTCTTCGTAGACGTTCAGAGTTGGTATGATGAAACGGCTCTGTTTTTTCTCAACCTTGTTGTGAAGGTAAAGTCTCACCAACCCCAAATCCGTTGGATTAAACTTTGCACCAATCGGATAAACCATAGTGACGTCGACGTGAAGAAGAAGATGAAGAAGAAGTAGCAGCTCGTACAAGGTTGTATTATAAATTAGCCTATTAGGGCTACGTTGTGACGTACGTATAGAGTGTGAGGACTGAGGAGAGGGTTGTATTATATATTTATATATTAGTCTATTAGGGCTACGTTGTTTCACCGCCTGGTGCCACGTAACCAGAGATAAGGTATCATTACCTTGACGTAAAAGGAAGGTTCCATTACCTTGTTGTATAAGGAAGGTTCCGTTTCAAACAAATTATATTATTTTCGGATATAATATCGGAATAAGTAATAGAGATTAAGTGTAGTTTATCTAACCAAGCTTTTACGTAATTGCCATAATATTTATCTTAAAGTTTGTTTGGCATAGTTTTCGTATGATATTATTTAATGAAGTATAAAATGTGTGTGTCCCTGATATTTGTTAGCATGTTTATCAGTGTGAATTCTGATAGCCTGCCTCCAGTAAGTCCCAATCAAAGTTATATAAATTAGAACTCATCAAGAACAAACTCATATCGTTGAATATTTCAGTCAAAAGGCAAAAAAATAACTAGCTGCAATTTATTTATTAATACATCATGTCTTATACAATTAAGTTGTGAGGTTTTTGCTTTTAGAGTAGTATCTCTTTGTAAGAACGTTGATGATCAAGTTGCTCATCATTCATTTATTAACAATTTTTTGTAAATATGATATTTGTTTTGATAAATTTAGGACTCGTTTCCTTTAGGATGAGAATGTGAAATATTATGAATTTAACAACGCTATTCTAATTTCTTTTTTCTTCTAAATTCATGAGAGAGGAACTGCTTTATGAAATTGAAAAGCAGTCAAAGATGCAAATCATTGTGAACTTGGTGATACTCAAATGGTCTACGAAGGGGACAAATATATTGATTCACAAAGTTTTTAGAAACATATCATAACAACATCACACACTGTAATCATCAATATACCATCATAAACATATTTGCTTTTAGACTTTAATCAGAAATACCTAGACAATCACAATGCCAAATGTTATAGTTAGCAGGAACAGATCCAACTGAATCAGACCAACCGACTATTCCATGGATTGCTACTTCACTCCTCCTATCCAACACGACCAATATGGTACAGCAAATCTTCTTTTTAGTATTATCACTTACATTGCTACAATCTAGTTTATCACGGCAATCTCCCCACAGAATTGCAAGTTTTCCATTGCAATCCACCATTCCAACCCGTTGAATTGACTTATCAATCTTCAAACCTTGAACCACTCTCCATACCTTCTCCTTAGAGTCATACCACATTAGCCCCGAAATAAAGTAATAAACATAAATCACATTGTCTATCACACACACTCCACCTCTATTCCATGTTTCATTCACCATCTCAAAAGTCTCACATGTACCATCTTTTGCATTGTAGATTACGTGAATCCCTTCTACATAATCCATTACATAAATCTTCCCATCCACAGCCACAGTGTCAGACACTAATCTTCCAGTTCCCTTATATCCTTTTTCATATCGGACTTCCCCGTGAGGGCTTAATGGCGCAAATTCCCAAGTTTGAGTCTCTAGATCAAAAACTTCAACAAGAAGCCGGTCATGGATGTACCCTCCCAGTGCGTATATTTTACCATCCACCACCGCCACGCCTGGGAAATTGCGGGCCACCCTCATGTTAGGACCCTTACTCAACTTGCCGGACAAGGAATCAAATCTATATAGGCCCGGGGAAGCACCACACGCATCAATGAAGTAGATATTGGAGCCTATAGAGATGGTGGAACCAGACAGCACCGGATTAGAAAGAAACGGTAATTGTATGTTCTGATCACTTGGTGTCTTCTCGTTTGGCTTAAAAATGAACCAATGAAACACCTGGCGACGGTATCCGACAAAGAACCGTACATATAAGAGAGGATAATCTTTTTTGCCCATCAAAGACTGTACCTACGGAAGCTCAGGAGAAAGCACAAGGGACCAGAAGCTTTTCGAAACACAAGAGAGGATAGGGTCGTGCCTCGGGACGCGGGCTAGGCAGTTCAAAAGGACATCGTTTGGTAAGTCTGTGGCGGAAGACACAACCACATCTGGAGTTGGGTTTCGGCCATAGATTAAGTTGACAACTCTCTACTACCTTCCAAACTTTATGGACCTTAAGCTTAATCTTCAATCTTCATCCTCATTGCCCATACTATGTAATTAGTTGCGTTTAGCATAGGGCATGCAATAGAAGAAGGTCCTCCTTCTTTCGCTTTCACTGGCACAACCAACCTCCGTCCTGGTTTGATTTAGAACCTGACTCTGATACCAAAATATAGAATCAGAAAGTAAATAAGAACTCAAAGATTGTTTTAAAGAATAACTTTCTTTTATTGCTTTAGAGAACTAACTCAAAAACTAAAGCTCTCAATCTCTCAACTCTTAAACTCATAAGTTATTTCACACATTGACATCTCCTTAGATAGCTACACATAACTCCTAATCCTATAAGAAAACATTCTCTCCAATCCTAATCTCTCTAGGACACCTTGTCTTGATAGGATTAGGATAGCTTGTGGCTTAAGCTTTCTTCAAGCTTAATCCAACACAAACATGAGAGCAGCAGAGTATGGCTCAGGCTGAGAAGGGAACGGGATTGAGACCAAGCGATTCTCAGAGAGACTGAACCAATGATGGGTTAAGAACCACTATTATGATTAATATTTGAAGAAGAGTGTCGTATTTAATTCGTATAGGATTAGATCATTAGGAATAAGAATGTGGAGGACCATTGTTTGGTCGCCGTCGGTGTCTCGTTGAGATTGAAGCCGCAGCGGTGAACATCGTTTTGAAATTTTAGGGTTTCTATAGCTTACTTGTTTTTGGAGGACAGAACCCCCTAACCACTATTATGATTAATATTTGAAGAATGTCTTATTTATGTAGGAGCCAGGAGGAGTGTCGTATTTAATTCGTATAGGATTAGATCATTAGGAATAAGAATGTTGACCGTGTTGTGTATATAAATTTGATTTTCCTATGTAAAAGTGGTTATACATATATATCACTAGTATTTTATTTGTTAATCTTTGTCTTCAGATCTTCATGGTTTATTTATACATATCATCACTCGTAATAGTATATATATACTCGTTTTTTATCGAGGAAATTTCTTTTTACCTTTTCTTAAAGGAAATTATTTTTCCATTTCTCGGAAAATTTACATTTTTAAGGTTGATGTTCTAAAACATATCCAAAAAACAAGTATGGTTCGAAAGAAAAGAAAAAAACTGACACTTAAGGGATATTGTACATTCTGATGATATATTTACGGATGGAAAGTAGTATATAGGCATCCAAATTCGTAATGAATGACTAGGACGAGACACCAATTCTTCGTTTGGTCAAAACAATTTGTTACTTGATATAAATGCAAGACCGGATACAAATATCTTGCCACGTGTTAATCATCTATTGGAAGTTTCGGATTTTATTGATACTAACAAGTTTAGGAATTTACATCTACTTAGGAAAAATGTCAGTGCTTATCCATGGATTACGTGGTATATTTGAAATTTTTGAAATGATAAACTTTCTAGCGAAATCGGCAGCTGTCGATAGTATACATACCACTGGAAGAGAATCAAGGGCGTGAACCTTGTCTAATAACCTGGAAAATACATCCTTATCAAAGTTTGTATATCACTGCTCATATAGAAAATTAAGATTTTTTTCTTAATAAATTTGCGAAAATATGGAAAAAGAAGATATTAGACTTATTTGTCAGGTACATTTAAAAGAAAAAAATAGCATTTTGAAGTAATAATTTTTTCTTAAGACTTCCTAGCTTTTATTTCCTTTTTCGATATAGTTTCTGCATTCATTATCAAATCTCCCCCTCAAATTTTTCAATAGATTCTGTAATGACAAGTGTCAACCAATAATATGTCAAAAAAAAAAATTGATGTTTTTTGGAATCCTATTTAATATTTGACCCCAAAAGTTGTCATAACAAATAAGTCATTTCACTTTTGGTTTTCTTGTTTTCCTCTTCAATTCCAAAAAAACCCTAGTTTTAAGATTCTTGTTAAGATCGTAATCTTCTGAGAATCCTAAGAAAAAGGAAAAAAAATCAGGAGAAAATTTAGCAAATTGTTTTGATACAATTCGAGAATGAGTCAGCCTTCCGAGTGTCAGCCTTCCGAGTATCAGCCTTCCGAGTATCATCCTTCCGTGATTCTCGCAACGGCTAGCTATGATCGTACCATCCGATTCTGGGACGTCCAAACCGGTCGCTCTTACCGTACCATTTACTATCCTGCTTTGGTCTCTCTCTCTCTCTCTAGATCTCTTTCTCTCTCTCTCTATCTCTCTCTCTCTCTCTCTCTCTCTCTCTCTCCCTCTCTAGATCTCTCTCTATATTGATTTGCTTGATGAAATTTTTGGACTTTTCATTTCATATGAAACTGTTTCATTTCAGCCTGTAAAGGAGCTTCAGTTAAGCCATCAACAAAACCAAGATAGGCCTCAGAATGTAAATAAGCTCGAGATCAGCCCAGATAAGCGTTACCTAGCAGCAGCTTGCAACCCTTACATACGGATCTTTGAAACCGATTACGAAAGTCATGAACCTGTAAATATCTATACAGATCCCTTTTATCCTTTTTTTTATATATTAATGTGGTTTTTAATTTTTTTTTATTGTAAACAAAAATGATCTTGATACATGGAGTCTTACGTTGGCATCAGGTGAGGACTTTTGTTTCACACACCAGCAATGTTACGGCAATAGGGTTTAATTGTGATGGCCAACTGATGCATTCAGGATCAGAGGATGGCACAGTTAAGATCTGGGACATGAGGTACATTAATGTACATTTAAATCAATGTTAAAATAGATTCATTCATTAAAGTGTATGTGGATTCTAGAAAAAAAGATTAAGACAAAAAGCACATTTTGTAAGTTGATTAGTATGATTTTAGCATCACATTCTTTGACTCCTGATCCGAAATGCAGGGCTCCCCATCAGCAAGATGTGTATGAAATGAGATGCGTAAAGGACTATGAAAATGATTCCGCTGTTAACACAGTTGCTTTACACCCAAATCAGGTATATATATGTTTGTGTTTGTGTTGTTGCAATCTATCAGCTTTCTCTATTTGTTAACGAGGGTTTGTTGTGTTAATGTTGTTGAAACATTTGGTCTTTTTTTTTCTTGTTAGATTGAACTGATATGTGGAGATCAGAAGGGAATTGTTCGTTCATGGGATCTCAGAATCAACAAGTGTACATATGAACTGGTACATTTCTTTATCCTATAGTTACATTTCTGAGAATCCATTGATAATGACTGAGTTTACCGCTATAGGTACCAGAAGCTGGTGTAGCTGTGCGGTCTTTAACTGTTATGTTGGATGGGACAATGCTGGTTGCTGCCAACGATCGTGGCATATGTTATGTATGGAGCATTATTCCTGGAAGTCAGGTACTGTTCTTTCTCTTTTACTATATATGCCGTATAGTATTTTACTCTGATAATGTGTGGATTGGTTTAACAACGAAACATTGTAGAAATTAATGTTGGAGAAATTGATTAAGAGTTGTAGAAAGACATTGAATTGAAAGAAAAAAAACATGAAAAGTTTAGCCGTTTAGGTTTTGTTTTAGGATTAGTAGAGCTCAAGATTGATATAGGGGATATGTTTAGCCGTTTCAGATCTATCCTAAAACATAACCTAAACCTGTTGTTCTACCTTTCACATATGTATCACGTATATCTTAATTCATATTAATATACTAAATATCGTTCCGAAAACATTATCGAAAACTTCATTGAAAAAATTAATCTGAGAAAGATTTGGATGAGATGATATCTTATGTTGGAAAGAATTGTAGAAAGACACCGAATTGAAAGAAAATAATAAACATGAAAGGTAGAACAAAAGGTTTAGGTTATGTTTTAGGATTAGTGGGGCTCAAATTTTATATAGGGGATGTATTCCAATGATCAGTACCGTCGTATCACAAATTATTATTATACTAAATCTCACTCCGAAGACATTCTTTGAAAACTCATTTTGGATTCAATAATGGCATCTTACTAATTCTCTTTGTGAGGTTGATTGATTTTTGAGCATGACACGTAGAAACCAATTGAACAAGTTCTCAAATAATGTTACAGAGATTTGTTTTTAAGAGTACTGGTCATACTAGGAGAGAGCTGAGTTTATACCTTGTCCACGTTCAAATAGTCCATGCCATTTAAAATGTCTTATCTTTTTCAGATGATGAGCGTGTATGAGCCCCTTCATATGCTACAAGCTCATGATGCCTGCATACTCAAATGTCTCATCTCTCCTGATAACAAGTAATGTTTTACTTAGCCTTTCTCTTAAACCGTCTTCTTCGGCCCTTTGAAGTTCTTATATATGTTTTAATTAATCAGATATCTAGCGACCGCATCAACTGATAAAACTGTCAAGATATGGAACACCAATACTTTCAAGCTAGAGAAAGTTTTAACAGGTAACGGTATCTCTATCTTTTTGAAAGTTTAGTGTATTGGTTTCTCCGTTACACTATCATATCGTCAACCTTATTTTAACAGGACATGAAAAATGGGTCTGGGACTGTGCCTTCTCAGTGGATGCAGAATATCTTCTGACAGGTACTAATAATCTATATCCACTTGAACACTTATGCAAGACATATATAAGAGTATTAAAACTGGTTTTTGATTCTGTAATATGTACAGCATCATCGGACGAGACGGCTAGATTGTGGAGGATGCAAGATGGAACAGAAGTGAAAGTGTTCCGAGGTCATCACAAAGCCACCGTGTGTTGTGCACTCAGTGATCATTAGATCCTGAATAAGAATCAAAAAGGCTAAGTTATGAACAATTTATGATTGTATTGTTTGTGTTTTAGAAAAACTCGTGTGTTTGTTTCAGCCGGATTCGTTCCATTTGCTTCTCTGCTCTCTTTGTGATATGATTATACATTTCTCTCCACAATAAAACGACAAAACTCTCATAATTTTCTCTCTCTAGACCACTAATTTTTCATTAATAAGCAACACATAATTTTCGAAGCCCTTTTATCGGTTTATTCACGCATATAATTTTAAGGTCTTTTTCTCTATCGGTTTTGGAGTATTTAAAAAATGATGACACTGGTCTTTTTTTTTGGTTCTTTTTATGTTATGTAATTGAAACCTTTGTTACCACAATTAATATACCAAGTAACATTTATGTTTTCAACCTTTCAAAATTCATAATGTTCGTTTAAAGAAGCATTAGTGCTGATCAATGTGTCAAATATAGTATCTACCAATTGTGAAATCTTTTTTTTTATTTAGAATTGTTACATTTACCAACTGTATTTCCTCCAAGATAGTTTACATCTTACATCACTACATCCTACATGCGACATTCTTGATCGACTAATGATCTTGATTATCATCCATTACACAACTAAATGCACCGTTTTAATCATCACTAAAACGATGGCGTTTTGAGTCACTTTCTGAACAACAGAGACAGCAGCCTGTGGAGTGGCTGTTAATCAACGTGGAACTCGTGGATGATTCCTTTTTTTTATTAGACAGTAGCCGACAGTGGCCTCAATGTTTGCCACGTGGTGTGAATGTGATCAGACAGCGAGTGGATTTTAATGTATACTCTCAGGTGGACATAGTCGTGTGTCTATCGGAAGGTGGCAAAAGCTCCGGTGACTTGTCAACGGTGGCCCCTTCCCGTTCCGTCGAATCCCATCGTCTTTACAACAAGTTGAATATCGTATTACCATAATTAAACACTCTTATTTTAATAATCTATAAAAAAAAATATTTTATTAAGAGTTTACTTTTTTTTTTCAATTTGTTAGTATTTGATTATGAAACACGTTACATCAACCATAACACGTGTCCAAATACACGTAAGAGCGTCCGCATCGGAGACTTCCTCCTCCTGTCATTTAAGAAGTTACAGCGATAAAAAAAAAAAAAAAAAAAAGTCAGAAGAATCAGAAGACAGACCGTCGATCTGCTTACGTCATCACCCATGTCATCTACACCGACACGTGTCAGTCAAAGGCCCACACGCCACACGATCCATTGGCCCGTTCGGTGTTAGCCTCCGGTCTGTGATTCCTTCGCGCTGTCTCTCTTTTTTTCTTCTTCTTCCATTTCTCTCTCTCTGTTCCCCAAAAATTTGGACGCAGCATCTCTCTCTCTCTCCCAGGAAGGAAAAGCGAAAAGTCTTCTCCTTTTCTATGAATAGCAATTAAAAAACCCTAGCACGACTCTCCGCCGTCTTTACTGTTTCAGAGTCTCGTGGATTCATTTCGGGGCAGATTTGGTGGGTTTAATTTCTGGGTTAATCGTTTGGAATCGGCTTTAGATGTCAATTTCTCTGGTGAGTTTGGAATTTCCGGTTCTGATTTTGTTGGTTTATTCCTTTTAGAAAGGAACGGCGTGTTGAAATTGAATAGCTTTCTTTTTGGTTTTAGTTTGTTGCCAATCGTTGTTCGTTCACCATGAATGGTTAAAAAAAAGTTGAAAGCTTTTTTAAGTATTGATTCACTTATTCGTTTGATTTGGAGACTTAAGCTGCTTTGGTTCTTCTTCACAGCTTTTCTGGATCATTTCCCAATTGTATCTGATGAGCTCTCGTTGAAGATTCTGGACTATCAGACTGTGTAAATTGGTTTGTGTTGAAGAGCGTTCGAGTTTCGAAAACCTGTCAATGCCATATGGCTGAAGAGAGCCTACGGGTTGGTATGATGATGTCTTCTGGTTTGGCTGTTTTACTGAATGGTGAAGATGCCAAGGAAAATTCATCGAAAACTCGAATTGTTCCTCATTTCGATTATTCTGGTCACTGGCCTCTAGAACGGACTATCGAATTCATATTTGGTCTACCAGAAAAGTCAATTAGTCCATTGGATGGCAAAGTAGACAGTAACTTGATTCGAGCAATAATTAAGAATCAATTCTCTAAGCTTTATGGTGAATTAAATGCTTCGGTTACTCAGAGAGAAGGAATCTCTGTAGTGAATCATGGTGTTGGACCTCCTATTGTTGGCCTTGAAGAGTATAGCATATGTGGTGATATCAGGGTTGTGAAGCCGCCTCTTGTATTGGAGAGCTTAGCGCTCTTCAGCAGCGTCAGGGCTAATGCTTGTATCTGGAAAGGAAAATGGATGTATGAAGTCGTTTTAGAGACCTCGGGGATTCAACAACTTGGATGGGCAACCATTGCTTGTCCTTTCACAGATCAGAAAGGTGTGGGTGATGCTGATGATTCATATGCTTTTGATGGTCGAAGGGTAACCAAATGGAACAAGGAAGCTGAACCTTATGGGCAATCATGGGTAGCTGGGGATGTCATCGGTTGCTGCATCGATTTGAACGGTGATGAGATATCCTTCTACAGGAATGGTGTTTCACTTGGAGTTGCATTTTCTGGTATCAGAAAACTTGGACCTGGATTCGGGTATTACCCTGCTATTTCTCTCTCCCAAGGTGAGAGATGCGAGTTAAATTTTGGTGGTTACCCGTTTAAGTACCCCATAGAAGGTTTCAAACCTCTTCAAGAAGCTCCACCTCGAAGTTCTTTTGCAACAGAGCTGCTAAGATGCTTTTCAAGGTTGCTAGATAGGCCGGACCGCTCGTTGGCAGATACATTAAGTAGACTGAGGAGGTTTGCCTCGGTTGAAGAACTCTTTTCCCCTGTTTCCCGTGCCATATATGATGAGTTCTTCTACATACTTGAGCAAGACCCGTTGTTGCCTGAGTACTTAGGACGGGGTGCATTTCTGTCATTCCTCTTGGAAATTTTCAGAACTCAAGCACCACATGACTGTTCAAGTTTAGATAGAGTTCTTGATGTGCTTCTTGATTTCCCACAATCTCATTCGTTGTTTGAGCATGTAGTAAACGCTCTTGCTTTTGGCTGCAAAACTGCGACTCTGGTTCTAACCGAATGTCCGTACTCAGGACCTTATCCCTATCTTGCGCTGGCTTGTCATTTGTTAAGACGGGAAGAATTGATGGTACAATGGTGGAGATCTTTGCATTTCGAGTTTTTGTTCGAAAGTTTCTTGTCATGCAGGAGTTCCAACAAGCATGACTTGCAGCATCTAATGCCTGTTGTGTGGTGGCCTGGATCCTCTGAAGATATTTCCTACGAGAGTAGCATGGGATTCACGATCTCTGCTCTCTCTGAAGCCATTAACAAGGTATGATACAATATCGCTCACTGTTTTACGTTTGACATTACAAGGAAACATAACTTATTAGTTCCCTCTCTTGGAATTCAGATTGAGGAGAAGCAGAGGAACCTCTGTCTCTTGGTCATACAATTCATACCACCCGTATCGCCTCCCCAGCTTCCTGGTTCAGCGTTCAGGGGATTCCTGCAAAACCTTTTGTTGAAGAACAGAGGCGCAGACAGGACTTTGGCCCCTCCTGGAGTTACTCGTAATTCAGTTCTTGTGTCTCTGTTCGCTGTCATACTCCATTTTCTGTCAGAAGGTTTCACAATGCTGAAGAGTAGTGAAGCTGTCCATCACAATGTTGGTTTTCTTCACAGAGGTGGTCAGCAGAAGTTTCCATTGAGTTTGTTTCTTAAAAATGATCCGCATCGTGCCGATATCACTAGGCTTGGCGGGCTGTTTAGCCATATATCAAAGTCCTACCCAACAGATGATCAAGAAGAAGAAATCATGCGGTGGGAAGAAGGTTGTATGGATGACGAACAGAACAGAGTGACTCATGCAACTGAGCAGAAACCATGCTGTTGCTTAGCCGATGATACTGATCTTACTAAATCCTTGAAGGATCGAGGGAAAAATACTGCTAAAAGTTCACGTGGTCAGTGCAGCTCCATTCCTGAGAGATCCTCTCATGTTGCTACAGATTGTAGTGCCGGAAGTTTCAGTGAAGAAATAGAGGACAAACCTAGCACAAGTAATCAGTCTGACCCCGTCTTTGGTTATCGTCCAGTAAGATTTATGAGGACTGGACTACAAGAGAGTAGAATATCATCAGCTATACTAAGCGAAGAAGAGCTATTGGATGCGCTGTTGCTATTATACCATATTGCTGTCGCTCCAAATTTTAAGCAGGTAAGCTTCGTTTTTCCCTCTTCTTTAGAATCTGTTGTACTGTTTGCTTGATACATGCCGCAACTTGAAAAAGCTTGAAAGGCTGATAGGTTGTCCTTTTGCTTAGGCGTCATATTACATGTCTCACCAATCGCAATCAATATCACTTCTCGAAGAAACGGATAAACAGATAAGAGAACGGGCATCTTGTGACCAATTAAAGCGCTTGAAGGAAGCCCGCAACAACTACAAGGAAGAAGTGATGGAGTGTGTTAGACATTCCGCATGGTAAGTTTTTCCTAACTCTTGGATTGTGGTAACTCCAAAAAGAGGGTGTAGTGAAGAGGTTTAAATCATGATTCATGTGAGGCAATGTTACAATCATGATTCATTTTTACAGGTTCCGCATCTCATTGTTCTCTCGGTGGAAGCAAAGGGGAATGTATGCATTATGCATGTGGGTTGTGCAGTTACTTCTGGTTCTCAGCAAAATGGATTCTGTATTTGTTTATATTCCAGAGTTCTACCTTGAATCTTTGGTAAATAGCCTTTGCCCATTTTCTTACTTCTTAATCTAAATGAACATGATTAGATGTTCCAAGAACTTATTGTGTTGTGTTTTCTCCTTTTTTTATCAGTGAAATCCTTACGTTTACAATATCTTTTATATTTTCCTCAGGTAGACTGTTTCCATGTGCTTCGCAAGAGCGATCCTCCGTTTGTCCCATCAACAACGTTTATCAAACAAGGACTTTCATCATTTGTATGCCTAAATCTCACACTTTTCTCATGGTTTGAGTTTTAGTTAGTTAGCTTTAGGTTCAATTGCACAACGCCTCTAACATGGTCATTGCAAATTCCTGGGTTTTCAGATCACTTTCGTAGTTACACACTTCAACGATTCAAGAATATCGAACACAGATCTTAGAGATCTACTTCTCCAGTCAATATCCGTCCTGGTACAGTACAAAGAGTACTTGGAAGCTTTTGAGAACAACGAGGCAGCTACTCAGCACATGCCTGCAGCTCTACTCTCAGCTTTTGACAACAGATCTTGGATCCCTGTCACAAACATATTTCTTCGGCTTTGCAAAGGTTCCGGTTTTAGTTCATTAAAGAACGGGGAGTCTTCGTTTTCATCTGCTGTTTTCCAGGTTGGTTCTATTGATTTAACTTTGTTCCTATTTGATCACCAGTCTACACAGTGGATTTTGATTTTCTTTTTCGTCTAGGCTCTTCTACGAGATGCTTTTATCAGTAATGGTGAATTACTCTCTACTTTTCTTAACCGGCTATTCAACACTCTGAGCTGGACCATCACTGAATTTTCTGTCTCGGTGCGAGACATGCAAGAAAAGTATCAGGTCAGATATTTATAAGCCTGGCTCCTTTTCTTTATCGATCAAGCTTCTGTAGTAATTGATTACTACTAATCTGCAATACCATTCCAAGTATGTGTAGCCTTCTACGATCTTTTCTTTGACCGGTGTTTGATCTGTGTTCTCTGTATGCAGGTAATGGAGTTTCAGCAAAGGAAATGCTGTGTGATATTCGAGCTTTCAAGCAATCTCGCAAGGGTCTTGGAGTTCTGCACTTACGCAATACCACAAGCGTTTCTTTCTGGGACCGACACAAATCTTCGAAGGCTCACTGAGTTGATTCTGTTCATCTTGAATCACATGACCTCAGCAGTAGATGACGAGTTCTTTGACCTGTGAGTTTTATTAAAAATGTTCCAAACAGCCTTAACACAGTTGATTCAATCGCTCAATTTTAACTCGTTTTTTCTGGTATTGAGCTCGGGCAGGTCACTTAGACGGCAAGGACAACCTTCAGAGAAAATTAGCAGAGGGATCTTACTAGCTCCTTTGGTTGGTATAATCTTGAATCTCTTGGAGGCTCGTGAAGACTCAAAACAGAAGCAACAACATGATGTAATTGGTCTTTTCGCTAGCATGGACTGTCCGGATACAGTGTATTACGGGTTTCAGTATCTATTGGAATACAATTGGGTACGTAAGCTCTTAAATCTTGTTTTACTACGCTTCCTTCCGTTAGTGACACAGCTTTAACAAAACATTTTCAGGACGGTTGTGTAAGTGGGGATGATGTGTATGTAAAGAAACTTGGACAGCTTGAGAATTTCTTGAACCATCTCATAAACCGAGTTTCATCGCAAGAACCTGAAAGAAAAGAAGAGTTGCTCAACAAAGAGACGACGGATTTAGAAGACAACACATGTTGTATCTGCTACGCAGGGGAGGCTGATGCGATGATTGTTCCGTGTTCACATCGATCTTGCTACGGCTGCATAACTAGACATCTTCTCAACTGTCAGAGATGCTTCTTCTGCAATGCTACGGTTCTTGACGTTATAAGAGATAACGAAGGAGAAGAAGAAGAAGATGACGATCACAGAAGAAGCACCTGAAGCTCAGGGTAGTTGCAGCGACAGGTTGATGTAGTAGATACAGAGGGAAGGAAGGATCTTAGTTCGGATATGGGAACAAAGGAAGAAATATTATATTATAGTATAGGATTAATAAGAAAAGAAAAACCAAAGGTCTGATAATTTTGTAGGACCTGTTCTTGATGGTTATTTCTTCTTTTTATCTTCTTGTACATATGAGAATGAAATGGAAAAAATATTTAAAGGCTCTATGTTTCGCTTGGTTTCATAATTTTAACTCTGCTTTGTTTGTCTGCTACTATCAAATAACTGGTAGATAGACATAACGATAAATCATATCATACAACAGAAGTTATGTATATGATGAAATTACAAACTCGTGTACTTTAAAAGGTAAACATGAAAATTCTGTTACAGAAACCAAATTTTGTTTTATTGAAGTAAATAAAGCTTGTAAAAGAGAAAGTAAAACGAAAAAAAAGCAAACTCTCAGGAAAAAAAAATGAAAAATTTGAAAGTAAGGAACTTAAGATAAAGTGAGTTTAAAACATGAAGAAGACACACAAACACAAAGACAGAAGTCTTTAGGAGTGTTATAATAAGAATCAGTTGATTTGACCAGGTCGTCCTGAGCTGTAAGGTGGTCTTGGTCTCCTTCTTACCAATCTTGTAACCATCGCCATAAATCCTTTCTCTTGAACCTAAATAATCAAACATAAATATCAGCTTTTATTACATATATTATGACTTCTAGCACAACAAATTCAATTAGGGTCTACTTCCTAGATTCCCCAATTAACTTCTTCTTTTCTCCGAGTTTAATTCCTAAATTATGTATTTCTCAAGCTGATGCACTCACTCGTTCAGCTTGCATCTTTTGCGTTTCAACTTATGTAGACATTTGTACTCCGGTTTAGCTTAATTTGCTAATACCGTTTGATGTAACTATTTACTAAGTTTTGATAAGTAAAAAAATCAAGTTGGTCAGATTGAGAGAGTATAGCGAGCTTACGATTTCATTTCCAGGGTCTTCTGATGATGATGGTGGTGGCGATGATGATGATGATGATGAAGATGAAGATGGTGATACTAATGATGACTCAAGACCAAGACACTTCAATATGGCTTGAACAGTTTTGTGAAAGGCAGAACATGGAGAATTGAGAAGAGAGTAATAAACTTCTTTATCTTCATCTTCTCTTCTACTTCTTCTCTCTTCTTCTCCATTAACTTCCATTTTTTTTTTTTTTGGTTTCTCTTCTTAATTGTTCTTCTTCTGCTCAATGCAATAACTGTTGTGTCTCATTTGACCTTACCTGCTTCTCTGTGTTCTTACACACACACCCTACCTTCATTTAATACCCCCTTTTTTTTTTTTTTTACTTTTCTATTCATAATTTTATACGGCCTTTTTTATAGTAAGATAAGCAAGATGGCATATAAACCAAACCGCATTAACAATCAAATCGACGAAAGAATTGAACCGGTTCACTTTTCTATATTCGAAAGAACCGCAACATGATATGAATCTCGTGGAGAAGAAAAGCAAGTAAAGAAAAGGAATAAAATCCATAAACCAAAAATCGAATAGAGAACTAGATTATGGTGCATTCTAAAGATAACGATAAAAGATATTTATTAGATATTAAATACACATAGTTGGGTTAATCTGAAATAGATGTGATGGCAAACTCAGAGAGCTTTGTTTCTTACTGTTCATTATTTTCCTTATGGATCTTTATTTTTGTCGTCCTCTATACCTCTTTGGACCAAGGTTCCTTTTGCGATAGAGAGTTCCACTCTTACGAAAACACAAATGAATGTTCGTATTTATTATTTTCTCAGCCTTTTATTTTGTCTTCTTTTGTTACGGCATAAGAATAATAATGATTATCATTTGTTCTTTGTTGAATTGTATTTTTTTGTATATTTAATTATCGATCAACGTCTTGTTATTTCTAGTTTATCTGAAGTTAGAGAAATCAACGTTACAACTATACTCTTAAATTTATTGTTACTTGTTTTAAGAAACTATTCCCGTCTCGTCGCTAGTCACTTGTCTTTTATTCTTTCCCGAACCAAATGCATTGATATTAGTTTAGTTTAATTCAAAGGATGATGCAATGTTTGAAATGTTGACAAATTCTACCACATTCTAAAGTAAATTGTAAGATACTCGACATTGTATAGTTTAACTATTTAAGTACGGTTAGGAGTGGTTGCGATAGTTGTAAACTTCTAATATGATTACGTACGGTTAGGAGTAGACCTAATAATACCAAAATGTACAGGTGAAATTTGGAGGTCGATCTGTTGAAAATAATGAAGTGTAGTTATTCTGTATAAACTCTTTGTTTTTATTCATTCAGAATGTCTCCGAAATATGGTTCGAACTAAGAAAACAAATTTGACAAGGACTACCAAAACAGTCAAATTCATTGTAAGACTACAACTCTACAAGTGTTTTCTGAAAATTGTGGACGCTCAAATAAGAATAAAATTGTATGACTACAAAAAGAGATATAGAGAAGACTGATTCAGAACTGAGTTATGAAACATTTTACAGTTCAATCTAGCATATGCCAGTTCAAATCTGACCTGTATTTTTGTATTTTTTTCGACTTCTGATTTGTACTTTGTAAACCGCTAAATTAACTAACAATTAAAACCCATAAATCCCAAATGGGTGTGTAAACCAGATTGAGCAGCAAATTCATGGAAAGAAATCATTTATAACTTTTTTTTTTACTTAACGGAGAGAGATATTTTATTATCTATAACAAATTATAAGGTCTGGACTATAGACTGTATGGTCAATGCTTGTATGTAACTTTTATGATTTCTTTATTTTATGTTTGTCGCGAGATTTTAAAAATTTATTAAATCTTGGAACTTGTTCACATTCACACGCAAACATGTATAAGTCATACATATACGTACGTAATATATCTATATGACAAAAGGATCGTATGAATCAAACGTGGGTTGGTTGGAAAAGAAGATACTAAAACAAAGAATGTTTTATCTACGAATCTCGGATGGGTTGAAGCGATTGTACCAGTTATACATTATCACAAATGATATGACATGCATAAGATTTGTTGCATCACCTCAAATGAGAAAAAATGGAACGATGTAATATTGATCTAGAATGTTGCATCACCCCTTTTCAGAATGTTTATTCTGCATTTGTTTCTGAACGATGTAATATTGATCTAGATTTATCCAACATACTATGAATTTAATCGAACATACTATCAATTTAATTAAATTGGTGATGATATTAATGCTTTTTTCACCTTCGTCACGTGATATATCCACACCAATTCAATTAAATTCATAGTATGTTCAATTAAATTCATAATTCAAAGTATGTTATGTTATGTTGTGTTGTGTGGTATCTTATATATAATAGGTGAATTTTCTCTCCATCTAAACTGTCCACCTCAGTAATTATGCATTAAATCATAATTAAACTACTCATTTAACACATATTTATTTATATTTCTCTATATATAAAATTAAGAAAAATACACAAAAATAATTAGTAAATATAAAGTATGTAATAATTTAGTATTAAAAATTAATGAAAGTACTAATATATATTGGGAAAAAAGTACTGATAGAATTTATTCGAAAGAGTATATAGTTATCTTATTAAAGAGTGTATAGAAGATTTATCTTTTAAAAAAATTTGTAATGTGTTTACGAGTTAAAAAATACATAATATAATTTTGTTAACGTAGTGGAAAGCTAATAAGAAATTAGAAGCAAGAGATTGAAAATTGTAAGGATTGTGACATGTTGTTTTAAAAATACAATTTAAATTTACAAAACTAAAATTGTATAAAATAATCAATTGTCATCATATTTAAACACTACAATAGAAAAAGCAAATTGATATTTTGTATCATTTTTCGAGTAAAAATGTGATTCTACACCATGTTTAAGAATAATTTCTTTGAATGCTTATTTATAATTTAATGGAACTGAACAAGTAAAATGGTAAAATGATCAGAACATGTTAACTTTTTAGAAAAAGAAAGTCGAAAATGAAATACAAAGTTAACGTCGTAATAAAATAAAAATATTGAATATTCTTAGTGTAAGTGGTTGAGTTAAATCACAATAAACATTAACACAAAACCATCAAAATTCAAATCAACGGTAAAACAAACATAAAAAAACAAGGGAAATTTGGCAAAATAAGCTCAAAAAACTCTCCTCTTGTCCACATAAACTTTTTCACCATATTTTGTCCTATTACACTTTATAATGCTAAATTTGCCAAATTTACCCTTCAAAATAGAAATTAATATATTTTTAACATAAAGATTAACAATATACAAAAATTGTATTTTTTTTAGAAGAATAACAAAGAAAAAAAAGAGAATTGGTTTAATAAATGAAAAAAAAAATCATTATTAGTTTTTGGAATTAATAAGGAGGAAAATATTTTTTTTTTAAATAAAATTTAGAGAAAAATCTTGAATTTATTTTAAATAATAGTTTAAATTTTATATATATCATAAAGAAATATATTTGAAAGACAAGAAAAGATATTTCAATAGATATTTATACTTGGAAATACATATTATTTTCAAAATATACTAATGTTTATCATCAATATCAATCAAACTCTATAAATAACATTTTACTTGAAGATTTTTTTTTCTTTTTGTTATAAAATAAAAACTATTTAGAATTATCTTTAGAATAACAGAAAATAATGTTTTCAACTGAAATAATTTTAAAATAACATAAACGAATTTTAAAACAATTTTTAAATCTAAAAATATTGAGGGTATTATTTTTCTTTTCTGAGAAGAAGAAAATAAGAAAACCGCTAGATTTGAAAATATTTTTTAAAGAATTACTTACTATATTAGTTTAGATTCTCCTAGATTCTCGCAAAAAAACTAATTTCTACGATCTGTAGAATTTTGTGCGATTTCTAGAAAGTGATTTCTACGGATGGTAGAACATGGTGAAAGTACCGGATAACGTTTTCTACGGAATAGTGGAAAATACAATAACCGTAGTTTGTCTTTTCTACGGGTGGTAGAAACGTGAACGCAAGTCAGAAAATATTTTCTACCATTAGTAGAAATGTGAACATAGATTAGATCTCATGTTCTACGAGTCGTAGAATACTGAACACACTGTATAAATCATATTCTACTGCCAGTAGAAAAGAGAACAACAAGTAGAATATGAATTCTACTTTGAATATTTGGAAAAGGTAGAAATTTAAAAAAATATATATTTAAGACATCTTAAAAAAAAAAAATGTCATAACATTCTCCATGTTTTTTCTTCCATTGTTATGAATTTTGTTTTAAAAAATGGCATTTAAAAACATTTATTTCATATTTATATATATTTTATAGGGGTATTGAAGTAAAAAAATGGTAAATTTCAGAAAAGGTATATTGGGACAAATGGATAGTTGTTTGAACCTATATTCACAAATCTCCCAAAAAAACAAACTATTGCAATAACCCGCGCGCAGGGCTTCAATCTCTAGGGCACTTAATGGGCCAAGCTTGTTGATTTATACAGTATATCTGAAATTACTTGGTCCGGATCAATATGATAACATAGGGTCGCTTTTGGACTAGGAGAATGAAGAAAACTTGAAAAAAAGGCGAACGAAACTTAAAAAAACAAATTGAAGTTTTATACTGGGATTTTCAAAGGTTCACGCCTATGTGGAACAACAGTCAAGAACTGACGACCCTCTTGATCTGGATAGAAATTAGCAAACCATCGACAAAACAAAATACATCCATAATCATATTTTTTGTCTTATAAAATAAAGCATCAATTTGGAGCATTTGGCACACATTTAAGCAGAATCAAGTTGGACTTTAGATCTCTTTAATAGAGATTTTTACAGCCGATTACACTAGTACGTTGACCTATACAATCAACAACAACTTAATATATAATTATCTTGCACTATTTTTGGTAACGATCGGTTGATTTGTTTTCTCATGTTTTGAAATCAACAGCTTTGTCTTCTACTCTTAAAAATAGAGCATAGAGCTGGCTGATTAGACTTCAAAATAAAACAACAACTATATATAAACCATAACCAATGTGCACACACAAATTTAGAAACCATTCCAATTTCTAACAAAAACAAAAGCCAAAGAAAGTCCTAAAATTCAAAGGTGTGGTGGAAGGGAAGAAGTGTGAATTAATTTATTAATCTTCTTTAAAAATAGAAAGGCGTTATTCACTAGAAAACGCCGTCGTACTCTCATTTAAGCCTCCGTCGTTAATGGGGGAGTCACGGCCAAGGGTAAGCGGTGCTTCTTCCTCCACCGACTCATATTCAACCCCTTCGGCGTCTCCAACACCATCACCGTCTCCGGCACCACAACATCAGCACAACACGTTACTCGAACCATCTCATCAAAACAAGAAAAAAGGCAAGAAAGTCTTCCGAGTCTTCCGCTCCGTTTTCCGTTCTTTTCCGATCATCACACCGGCGGCTTGCAAGATCCCCGTCCTCCCGGGAGGTAGCTTACCTGACCCGCATCGAAGTGGGTCAAGCGGGTCTAGAGTCACGGGAACCTTATTCGGATACCGTAAAGGCCGCGTAAGCCTCTCAATTCAAGAAAACTCTAGATGTTTACCATCTCTCGTCGTCGAGCTAGCGATGCAAACAATGGTGCTACAAAAAGAGCTAAGCGGAGGAATGGTAAGGATCGCTTTGGAGACGGAGAAACCAGGAGATAAAGAGAAGATCAAGATCATGGACGAGCCGTTATGGACAATGTATTGTAACGGCAAGAAAACGGGGTACGGTGTGAAACGTGATGCGACGGAGGAAGATCTTAACGTGATGGAGTTGTTGAGACCGGTTTCGATGGGTGCAGGTGTTTTGCCGGGAAATTCGGAGGTTGAAGGACCTGACTCGGAGATGGCTTACATGAGGGCTTACTTCGAACGAGTCGTTGGGTCTAAAGATTCAGAGACTTTTTATATGTTGAGTCCCGAAGGGAATAATGGACCCGAACTTAGTATCTTCTTCGTAAGAGTATGATTTGTTGTAATACGGTTCCATGGAGATGGATCTCTGGTTTGTGGATTGGTGATTGATGTAGTGTGATTATATGATCATGATGATGATGGTGTTTTGTGTATATCTGGGTCGCTTTGGTGGTGAGAAATCTGAGGATGGATTTGGAGGTCATGTTAGGATGATTTATAAGAAAACATTTCAGGTTACTTGCCAATTACTATTAGGTTTACATTTATATATTTAGATATTGCTTATGATAAAACTACTAGGTGGTTAGCCCGCACCTTGTGCGGGCATAACATTTTTAAAATAATTTTTTTTAATTACATAAGTAACAGAATTTAAGATGATTGATTTTAAAACTTATATGCATATACAAAATTAATATGATAAAATCAATTAAGTTTCATTATGTGTAAAAAGAATTCTTTATATACTACATTAATCAATTTCATATATTTTGAATCTTTAAAATATTTTATTATACTCTCTTTTAGTTTAGTGCACAAAACCATATCAATTATTTTAAATTTATTATTCGTGAAAGAAGTATTAATATGTTGGAAAAATGAGAAATATCAAAATATAAATTATATCTCTTATATTGATATATAATAAACCATTAAACATAATGCAAATATGTGTGTTTTTAGTGATTGTATTCATTATTTTTGTCTTTTATTAACTTTTCATTTTTCTAATTTTTATGTCTCATCTTTGACTTCTCCTTCTATTTATTTAGCTCAGTTTTTTTCTTCAATCTTTTCTTCCTCTTATTTTTTTCCAATGATCTCACTTTTTTATCGTCTTATTCCTCTTCTTCTATTTCTTCCATTTTTATTTTTCATCGTTTCCTTTTCTTTATCTTCCAATGTTTTTCTTTCAGTCTCTTATTATTCATCTTCATGACCTCCAACTCTTCTCTTTCTTTTTCTTCCTGTTTTTCTTCATATTATTTTTCGATTCTTTTTCTTCTTCAATCCTCCTCTCTCTATCTTTCTCGCCTTCACATTATTCTGATTTTAATATATCCCGCTCGTCTTTTTCTCTTCATCTTCTGTTTTTCTTGTTCGAGCAGAGCTTTTCTTCTTCTTCTTCTCCAAGTTTCTCATCTTTTTCTTTTTACTCCAATTTTTATTTGTTCTTGTCTACGTCTTTTCCAACTTCTTCTTCATCAGCCCTGTCTTCTTCAGCTTTATCTTTCAATTTTTAATACTCTCATATTCTTGTGTTGTATTCGTATACTTCTTCTTTATTCTTCTGGTTTAGTTTTATCTCTATTTTTCCAGTTTTTATCATCCTTAATTATTTCTTCACCTTCTTATGACATTCGTCTTTTTACTTTATATTCTTCTAAATTTTATTTTTCTTGTATTCATCTTCGTCTTCTTTTGCTTTGCCTTCTACATCTTTTAGATTGCTTTTCTTCTCTATCTTCCTTTTTATTTTTATTTTCGGTTTTTCTTATCCAACTTTATTATCTCTTTTTATTTTTCTTCATCTTTTTATTTTTTATTTTGGTTTATATTCGCCCTCTTCCTTTTATTTACAATTTGTTTCTTTAATGGCTTCTTATTCTTCATATTTTCATCATTCGATTTTTCCAGCATTTTCTTTGTTTTTATGTTCTTCTATTGTAATCTTGTTTTTTTTTTTTTTTTTCATTTGTTTTGTTCGTCATAAAAATAAATAGATTACGTGAGAAAAGAAGAATAACGAAGTCCTAGCTCATTTGTTACAGAGATTTAGAAGAGATTCTACATTGCGCGGGCATGAACTATTTTGAAAATAAAAAAAAATTAAATTTGTATCATTTGAAAAACTATCATGTTGCACTTATAAAAAACATCTAAATTTTCAAAGCAAAGATTTTTTTTTCGTCTTGATATCACTTGACTCTCTTTTCTTTTTTGTTTTCATTAATTCTTTCATTTTTTTCTTTATTGTTTTTTTCTTTTCTAACTTTTTATTCTTCTCATTATTATTTCCTATATATCTTTGATTTCTTATTCTTTGTGTTCTGGTTTTTCTTCATCGTCTTTGTCTGATCTGTCATCTTTTTATTTTCTATTAGTTTTTATTCGCCTTCTTCACCTTCTCGTCTGCGTCTTATTCTTATTCTTCCTCTTCTTATTCTCCAATGATCTTAACTTCTTCTTTCTCTTTTTTATCGTTTTCTTATTCATTTTCTTATTTTTTCTTTATGTTATAATATGTGTTTTCATTGTCGTTTTATTTTTCTTTTTGATCTTTCAATTTTTCTCATATCCTCCAACATCCTCTTTTTTTTTTTTCATCAATCTCTTTTTTTTTTCCTCGAATATTATTTCTCCTTTTTAATCGCATTTGTATTTATTGGCTCGAAATTATATTTTTTTATGTATCATTTTCTTCTTTTGTTTTAGTCTTTTTGTTATATTTCTTCTTCTTCATTCTTTGAATTTCTTTTTCGACTACTTTTACCTCTTATTCTAGTTTTTTTTCTCCAATTTTCTCATCTTCTTCCCTTTCTTCCATTCATATTCGTCTTCTTCATCCTCCAATGGATTTCTCTTATTTGTTCTTCTGGGTTGATATTTATCTTATCCTTCGAGTTTTTATTCTTCCTCAATTATTCACTCTCCATCTTTATCAAATTCGTCTTGTTTTATTCTTCCTCCTTTTGCTTATCTCATTTTTATTTTAGGTTGATATGTTTTTTTTTTTTTAAATATATATTATTCCTCTTCTTATTCTCCAATGATCTTAACTTCTTCTTTCTCTTTTTTATCGTTTTCTTATTCATTTTCTTATTTTTTCTTTATGTTATAATATGTGTTTTCATTGTTGTTTTATTTTTCTTTTTGATCTTTCAATTTTTCTCATATCCTCCAACATCCTCTTTTTTTTTTCATCAATCTCTTTTTTTTTTCCTCGAATATTATTTCTCCTTTTTAATCGCATTTGTATTTATTGGCTCGAAATTATATTTTTTTATGTATCATTTTCTTCTTTTGTTTTAGTCTTTTTGTTATATTTCTTCTTCTTCATTCTTTGAATTTCTTTTTCGACTACTTTTACCTCTTATTCTAGTTTTTTTTCTCCAATTTTCTCATCTTCTTTCCTTTCTTCCATTCATATTCGTCTTCTTCATCCTCCAATGGATTTCTCTTATTTGTTCTTCTGGGTTGATATTTATCTTATCCTTCGAGTTTTTATTCTTCCTCAATTATTCACTCTCCATCTTTATCAAATTCGTCTTGTTTTATTCTTCCTCCTGAAACAACCGAATTTTTTTTTTTTTTATTAAATAATTAGCTCAGATTAATATTCCCATAAATATTAATCCTCAACAGCTAATTCAACAACACAATGCGGAAGTAAACCAATATTATTAAATCATGATAATTGTTCAACAAATAACCAATAAAGAATAACCAATAAAGAATAACTCTAGCAACCTAAACCGGTTTGCTACATTATTGAAATAAAGTCTAACACCCTAAACTCAAGAATTTCTGGTCAACCACAACAACAATGCCAATATCAAATTCCTAATCTCATCATCCTCTTCTCTCGGTCTCTTTCCGCGGAAGAACATTGCTGTTACCTGCATCACATTGGAATAGAGATGCGTAAGTATTATCATAAATACTTAGTGAGTGGATCATCCTGCCTACAGGCCAATTACGTCAAACACTAGACAAAACATCACAATAAACATCAACCATAACAATGCTCAACAATACTCAACAATATAAACATTCCCTGTCAGGAAACACCCACGTTTCCTGACACCCAGGTTGGTGTCGACCGACACCTCTATGGTGTCGATCGACGCCAGCCTCCCGAGTGTCGATCGACACTCATCGAGTGTCGCTCGACACCGGCTCGACGCCCAGAAACCAAACGCGATGAAACAGTGCGAAAACAGTAGAATAAACATCAATCAATGGGATTCAACCCCCATAAACGCATCAAACCACACAAAAACGAAGAACAACTCATAAACAACAACATAAACTCAAAATCAAACAATCTCTAATGAATAACGGACCTACAGTCACGCACTCACCTTGAAAACGGATTAGAAGGAAGGAAAGGAGAAGAATAGGGATGAACAGCAACCGATCTAGCTCAAAAACTCCACAAAACTCTCTGGAAATCACCTCCTTCTCTCAAAACTCCTCTGGAACCTTTCTAACTCGAAAAAGTGGCTTTTCTCGCGGCCACAGGGCTTAAAAACGCGACCTAGGGTTTCTAAACCCTTAAACCAGACAAAACCAGCCGACTTAAATCAAACCGGTCGATTTTGCAATAACCGGTGTCGATCGACACCCTCCCTTGGTGTCGGTCGACACCCATCGACCAAACCAACTCCAATTGCAAATCGATCGACTTAAACCGGAAATCAACCCTGATAACCGGTGTCGATCGACACCCTTCGGGTGTCGATCGATACTAGTCGTTCAGAAGCATTTAACACACTTTCTTCGCGATGCTTGAACCTTAGACAGACTGCACAACAATCAAACAAGAACATGTACAGTCAACCCTCAATTCACACCTCTAAGAGCATGTGCCAACTACTCCCGAACCCCTAGCATCGTCCAACACCACTTCCAAAACAACTTTCTGGTTCACGGATGTTACACCTCCTTTTGCTTATCTCATTTTTATTTTAGGTTGATATGTTTTTTTTTTTAAATATATATTATAAATGTCAAAATAATTCAAATTTTTAAAAATGCACCAAAAACTAAACCCTACACCCATCAATATAAACCCTAACAGCCTAAACCCTAACCCCCCTATACCCCCCCCCCCCCCCCCACCTCCTGGAACCCCCCTAAACCGTACACCCTAACCCACATTATAACCTCCCCCCTCTAAACCCTAACCCCACATTATAACCGCCCCCGTAAACCTTACACCATAATCCCACATTATAAACTGGTTTTGGATTTGCTTTATTGTTTTAGTTTTTTTTTTAAAGTTGTTGTTGTTGTTTTTTGTTTTAAATCGACAATGTTAGTGTTATCGATAAAAAAAAAAAGTACTTTGTGGGTCTCATCGTATAAGTTCGTCGTAAAGAAAGCACTTCTATCAAGTTTGTTATTGGTAATGTCTAGAATTTGTAAAAACATTATAATGAGATGTCCTTTTATATAACACTTGCACCATCAGAATACGATATTCATTATCATAATTATATATTATTTTTTTATTTATGTAGATAATTTCCTGTTTTTAAATATGAAAATATCCTTTTTCATATTTTGATTCTTATATAAATATGTATTTGTTTAGTAATTTCATTTTATTAAAAAGATAAAAGATATTATTAAATTAATGATGATCTTAGAGTTTCCTTTTATTGTGAAATTTATTAAGGTATTTTAATTAATTATATCATCTATTAATTTTTTTTCCCCTTAAGCCTTATCCATCAGTTTTCTTTATCAAGTGGAGTGCAACATCAAAATAACTACTTCTAGTTGATAATGTATTTTTGGACTAAGTTAGGGCATGCAGACGATAAATACAGATTTGGGATTAGGGTTTTTATGTGCATCGTCAAGTTTTTTAAAAAAAAAAATATCTTTGGTTTTTGATGAATTTACAGTCATCGTGATCCTAATCGTGACGTTCATATTGAACATTATCTTGAACACAAAAATCATAATTATTTTATAGATTGGGCATATAATAAAATAAGGCATTTAGAAAAAGCAAGATTTATTAATTCCTCTACCTCAGGTGTTAAATAAAAGCATAATCTCCAATAAAAGATTTGTAAACACTAATAAACATAAAACCTGTTTTAAAACCAAATTAAAGTATTGGAACATCGAAATAATGACTAAGCTATTAAAATTATTGATTGCTTGTCTTCTGCTTCTTGCTGCTACGCATAGCCGAAGTTGTTGCTGTTCGTTGCGATGCTTTCAATGAAGATGTTATCTCTGTCTCTTCTGGATTTACCACGCTTCCGGTCTAGGGGACGAAATCAGAATATACAAATATAATTAGATTCTTGGGATTTTTAAAATAACTCTAAAAATATTTAAATATCATATAGTAGTGTAGAATTTATACCTTTGATGATTGTTGAGTATTAAATCTTTTAAGATAATATTCATCATCAAGTATGAGATCAACCTTGTAAGATATCTTACTGCTCCTTAGATTATCTTCAGTCACAGCGATTTTGAAAAGCAACTCTTTCCCGATCAATTTTGCTAATGCGTCCGGAAGAACAGAAGGATGTTCCTGCCAAATATTAAAATCCAAATTTGATTATTCATTCTAATTGAATTATCTAATGATTATAGGCTTAATATTTTAATACCTCTGCAACTTGGTTTGCTAAATCTATAGCTGGAGCTCGTAGGAAATGAGCAGCAAAACTATTAGCTTTGCTTCATATTCCTTATCATCCATGACAAACATGACGATTTTGTACCTGCACATTGTAATCAGCATACTTTGTTGTAGCATAAGTAATAAACATATGTAACTATAGTGCAAAATTTTAATGTTATTCATTACTTGACATTAATTTCAGAAGTTTTCACGTCGCATCCCACACAATAGAACTGTATGGGGGCATTCTCATCGTCCACATCCTCACAGGGATGCACACCTTTACGACATGTCTTACAGCCCAAGTAATACCATTTTGGAGTTTTGTATAGAAGCAACTTTCGCGGAAGTTACATACTTTCCCTCCTGTTATAATAAACATGATAAAATAATATGACGATAAAACCTTAAATACGATTCAAAAGTATTGAAGAAAATATACATACCTCAGTCGTTTCTAAAATCTCTTCAATTGTTTTCCTCTGATTATTTCTGAAAAACTCTTCTTCCCTGTCAATTTTGGGAGGGTTAAAAGAGTATGAATCATGATTTGTAATCAAGGGATTATCCTTAGGCAAGCTTTTAAAACAAATTTTATGTTAGTATGTTTTATATTTAAAATATTAAATTATGTTACGGAAGTAAAAATAATATTATAATATC
Organism: Erythrophleum ivorense; assembly: GCA_026724425.1. Lineage (NCBI taxonomy): Eukaryota > Viridiplantae > Streptophyta > Magnoliopsida > Fabales > Fabaceae > Erythrophleum > Erythrophleum ivorense. Next base: position 596,869 of record JAIUCV010000283.1, read on the forward strand.
TATAATTATATTCTCTTAGAATTTAGGAATCACAAAACAAACTGAAATTAGTTAATATTCCATTCGGTTAATAGTTTTTAGTATATATCAATTTTTAATTTATTTGTTAAATTTAGAAAGTGTTTACCTATATTAAATGTATATAAATATTTTTGAAATAATCAGTAAAAATATAATCGGATAAATTCCATATAATGTTGTATTAACAAAAACAAAAGGATATTTAAAAAAAAAAAAATTGTAAAGATTTAATCAAGATTTTCATTAAGGGTAATCTTTTTGAAATAATTAGTAAAAATATAATCGGATAAATTCCATATATTGTTGGCGTATTAACAAAAACAAAAGGATATTTAAAAAAAGAAATTGTAAAGATTTAATCAAGATTTTTATTAAGGGTATTCTTGTAATTCCGCGGCTGAGAGCGAACGTGGTGCCTCGAAACGAAATTCTGGCTTCGCAAATAATAGTATGATTCCACTTTTTATGCGTTTATAGAAACGCTATTTAACACATAGTAGAGCTAATTTTTGTAGCACCATTGTTTATATCGCTAGGGTCACGTTTCATACCGTACCCCGGTCTAAGAATGTGCATTTTTTAAGGGAGAATTGTGAATATACCCCAAAAAAAAGTTTTTCTTGTCTTTTTATTCCTTTTTTGACTTTAGTCATTTTTTGCCAAAATTGTCTTTCAATATAATTAAAAACTGAATCTAAATTCTTTTACAAGTGAACAAAATTTATAAAATTCATAAAAATGATGAAAACACTGTCTAGAATTTTTGAGATTTTTTAGTTTTTTTTTTCATGTTCAGAAAATTAATTGAAGTTTGGTTCTACCAACTTCGATTATCAAAGTAGAAGACGTTTTCTACAATTTACGCGGACGTCTAGCGAGTGTAGAAGATGATATCTACAAATAGTTTGTACCTCTACCGTTTTGTAGAATTTGCTCCAAATATATTCTACGGAATACACAGTCTTCTGCTAATTGTGGATTTCGAGTTCTACGGTAAACACTGTCATCTACCGTTCGTAGTTTTTATGTTCTACGTATTACATGACATTCTACCATTCGCAGAGTTTGTGTTCTACAAAAAACAAGTTTTGCTACAATTTCGTAGAATTCATGTTTTTACTACAAGTTCTACCAAAATAGCTGTCATCTACCAATTTGTAGAATTCATCTTCTACGAGAATCGAAAAAATATTGCAACTGAATATTTTTCAAATCTTTATTTCCTTTTTTTTCTCTGCCTCTGAAAATAAACCTCTGTCGATGTTCTTCCTCCTCATCTTCCTCTCTCTATACCCTAACTCTCTTTTTCTTCATCTAAATTAATATGTTGCATATCTATGTAACTTGTGGTTCATGGAAAAGGTGTGCAACCAATGGGTGGATATTTGTTGCTGATGAGGAAAAAGGAGGAAGACTAGTTGCTTTGGAATCTAGTACTAGTTTCGAGGAGTTGAAAACGATTGTTTTGGAGGACTTCTCAATCGAGAGGGGCGTTGACGTTGAGTTTAGCTATTTGCCACGCGGTTTGATCAATAACACTATGTCTCCCCGAATTGTGATTGCGAATGATCGTCAGGTGCAAAATTTCGTGTCCTACATACGGAAACAAGAGTCAAGACATTTGTGTGTGACACTTAATGATCCCAATGAAAACAATGGAATCAACGTTGATGATAATATTGATCGTGAGGGAGTACCTCCAGCTGAGGGTTATTTTCGTGAAATTAAGAACGAGAAAAGGGAATCCATTGATGATGAGGAAGTATTGTCTGAAAAGGAAATCGAGTATGCTAATCAATTTCGTTTCCCTTTGGTGGAAGCTGTGAAGATCAAGCAACAATTCAAATGCAAAAAAAAAAGTTTTGCCTTATGAAAGACGAAATCCTTACGAGGAAACATTACACAACTTCATGTTTGTTATTAGCCCCCATATGATATTCTTTGGTCACCTTGTTAATCATGCTGTCACTTATTTAGTTTGATCCGAAGTTTCTTTTGAATGACAATTCTAAGTCCAGCATTATCTCTGCATAATTTTACGGTTAGACGAATCTCAAAAAACAAAAGTTGATCTTCTATGTTGACACATTTTGTTTCAACTACTCTTGTTCATTATGTGTTGGTTGTAAACTAGGATCAGAGTCGATTCAAATTTTGTATTATGTATAAAGAATTAGAGAGCGAAGTTGAATAGAAAGAATCATATAAAACTGAAGAACACTGTATTTTATTTACACGATTTACCACTAGAGATCGAACCCTAAATATGCGTGTGATGCTTCCCTACATTTCTCATCTGACAACGACCAAAAAAGATACATTGTAAACAGTTTAGGGGACCTTGGTAGCTAAGGAGTCTGCAACTACTAATCGTCTTTGTCGTCATCTTCATCGTAGTGGAACGGTAATGGAACGGACTTGAAGGCTCTGTATTTCCCGACATTGTTCAAATGCTCGTTCTCTAATCTGCATTCCATCAGCCAAACAAAAACAGAGAGTTATCAACTGAATATGTATCGCAACACAGCTTGTGGAATTCATAAGTTTTGAAGTTGTTTTCACCTAAAGAAATTCCAGATACCACGACGGATGATCTCAAGACTAGCGACAAGGGTAACCATCGTCTGCTTATGCATGAAGGAGAAATTGAAATCCAGAACCGTCTGGAGCCACGCAAATCTCAGCAGGACATTCAAAATCTGATACATGTTGTTCTAAAGATCAGTTGCTGTCAAACATATTTGATGAAATCACAACTATTTTTTTTTTTTTTGTTTTTTGAGACTCACCATAGCGATGAAGTATACTTTCTTTTGAGGAACAAGGAGTTTATCCCGAAGCCAGCGGTTTTTGGATGTTCGGTTAAGAAGACCCCAATCATGGACAAAGTCCCAGTAAGTACAGAAGATTGCAGCTATAGCTGAGAAGACAGCAGCTAAAACCCTCCAAGCGATTTGACCTTTCTGGATGCTGTAAGCCGCTCTCAAGCAAACCGCCACTATAGTCAATAAGTACTTGAGTCCGTTGTACCCTTGTTTCGGGTTTTTCTCTTCAAACAGCCGTCGCAGGCACTGTATGAGAGTAACAAGTTTCTGTTATTGAATGAGAGCT